>CM063502.1:144964270-145086770 GCA_032207245.1 Pardosa pseudoannulata
TTGTTCAACTCCTCTTCTTAGCCCACTCTCCTGTTTCTAATCATGGATCTTGTTGGTGCTTCAACCACATTTGGCGAAATTGGCGTGCTTGCAGCTTGCGTGCGTGGCGTGCTTGCAGCGTGGCGTTTGAAATCTGGCGAGGGGATCGTAACTCAACAAATTGATACATAAACAAAAACAACATTTTGATTAAAAATTTTACAAAAATTGAATATTTAAAATCTAATTGAATTAACAAAGAAAACACAAAGGAAACACATAACATTCATACTAAATAGACTGAAACATTCACTTAATCACAAATTAAATAAACTGAGTGTGATTTTCATCACAAATTTGTGATTTAGTGTAAATTGTAAAATTAATTTAAAATAAGAGATTTGAAAAAAAATTTTCAATTTTACAACTCCTCTTCAACCTCCACTCAAAATACAGTTTCTTTTAAGAGAAAGTTTGTCCAAAGGGATGAGGGAGGGTAGGCGGGATCTCATCCAGCAAAAAACTCTTTGACTTAAAAGAAACTGTATTTTGAGTGGAGGTTGAAGAGGAGTTGTAAAATTGAAAATTTTTTTTCAAATCTCTTATTTGTCGTGAGGAGTAAACGATAACGGTATTGGGAAGTAAACAGATAACTCAGACATCAACGCTTAACCCTTTAGCGGACAGTGGTTTCGCAATGAGACCACATTTAAATATCTTAATTTTTTCTTTACTTTTGTAGACATATGAATGGTTTTTTCAATTTTTTATGTTTTGACAATTTAAACCTTAATATATGACAGCACTACATTTAATTTATTTTTTCTTTTGGAATATATGTAATTAAACTTTCAGTAATTGGAAGTCAGTAATTGGATTTTTCTGACTTATAACTTCAAATAAAAGTATATACCAAACAACACTCATAAATCGTTAAATTATTTATTTATTAAACTATTTTTTAAGATATTTATTTATTATACTATTTGTTAAGCTATTTATTTATTATACTATTTGCTTAACTGTTTATTTATTATACTGTTTGTTAAGCTATTTATTTATTTATTATGCTGTTTATTAATCTGTTTATTTATTATGCTGCATATCATACTATTTATTTATTATGCTGTTTATTATACTATTTATTTATTATACTGTTTGTTAAGCTATATATTTATTATATTATTTTTAAGTTATTTATATATTATACAATCTATTAAGCTATTTATTTATTATATTATTTGTTAAATATCTTAATTTTTTCTTTACTTTTGTAGACATATGAATGTTTTTTAAATTTTTTATGTTTTGACAATTTAAACCTTAATATATGACAGCACTACATTTATGTTTTGTCTTTTGGAATATATGTAATTAAACTTTCAGTAATTGGAAGTCAGTAATTGGATTTTTCTGACTTATAACTTCAAATAAAAGTATATACCAAACAACACTTATAAATCGTTAAGTTATTTATTTATTAAACTATTTTTTAAGATATTTATTTATTATACTATTTGTTAAGCAATTTATTTATTATACTATTTGCTTAACTGTTTATTTATTATACTGTTTGTTAAGCTATTTATTTATTTATTATGCTGTTTATTATACTATTTATTTATTATACTGTTTGTTAAGCTATATATTTATTATATTATTTTTAAGTTATTTATATATTATACAATCTATTAAGCTATTTATTTATTATATTATTTGTTAAATATCTTAATTTTTTCTTTACTTTTGTAGACATATGAATGGTTTTTTCAATTTTTTATGTTTTGACAATTTAAACCTTAATATATGACAGCACTACATTTATTTTTTTTTCTTTTGGAATATATGTAATTAAACTTTCAGTAATTGGAAGTCAGTAATTGGATTTTTCTGACTTATAACTTCAAATAAAAGTATATACCAAACAACACTTATAAATCGTTAAGTTATTTATTTATTAAACTATTTTTTAAGATATTTATTTATTATACTATTTGTTAAGCTATTTATTTATTATACTATTTGCTTAACTGTTTATTTATTATACTGTTTGTTAAGCTATTTATTTATTATGCTGTTTATTAAGCTGTTTATTTATTATGCTGCTTATTATACTATTTATTTATTATGCTGTTTATTATACTATTTATTTATTATACTGTTTGTTAAGCTATATATTTATTATATTATTTTTAAGTTATTTATATATTATACAATCTATTAAGCTATTTATTTATTATATTATTTGTTAAGCTATTTATTTATTGTACTATTTGTTAAACTTTTTATTTATTGTACTATTTTAAGGATAGTTATTTATTGTTCTTACAATATAATTAAAATTTTAAAAAGCATTATATTCACGCTGTACAAGGGGATGGTTTATCAGTTCAATTACCTCTCAAACCCTTCTAAAGGTATGCCCCTCTAAGAAATGTTGAGAAAAATTTTTATATTTTTTACATTCATAAGGTTCATAGATAGCATTTATAAACTAATGTCATTAAATTCCAAAGAATTTATGTTCGTGACCTTAAAAGGGTTAAAGAATTAACTCTTTAGGGAGATATAATACTGTTAAAGCTCCAAAATACATCTTCTTTTTACATTTTAAAATATTTTTAACATTTCTGGATCGTTTAAAACCAATTACTTAAAATATTTGAATTAGAACCTGTAAAACTATACAAGCTTTGGTTTTAACATCATAGCTTTTACGGAAAATATAAAAACTTTAAGTGCATTTTACTGAAAATGGAAATATTTTAACTTGCAAGCAGTCTAATGTAAAATCTATTGTAGATATTGATTTCTAATTTTTACAGTAAGTACATTATAGACCTACAATGAAACTCTACTTACTTTTTTCGTCGATGTTTATTTTATTTAGTATCTATAGTGTTTGAAATGGAATTTTTAAACATTATTTTAGCTTTTTTGAAAATTCAATTCACTGATGTAATATTTCTGATACTTTTTAAAAATTTAGATAGGGGGAGAATTATACCTAATAATTATTGTTTACAAAGAAGTAAAATTAATAATAAAACTCATTATGTGTCGTGAGTCTGTACACAACGCGTCAGAGATTTTTTTAAATTTTTGATACAAGCTCTCTATTTTTACTTTATAAAAAAAAATTCTCATTTTTTAGAAAAAAAGTAAATTCAACAAAACTAATTAAATAAAAATAGGGTACAAATGCTGAAATTTCTATGCAATTACGATAATAATTAAAAATATATGATAATGCGGAAAAAGTTGTTTTTAAAAAGTTTAAAGTTGTTTTAAATGTGATATAACGCTTACATAATACAATGTATGAATTATAACAAAATTATGATGATAAAATATAATTGTTAGCAATTGTATTTTATCACTATAATTAACTAAATACCAGTAATTATGATTATTTATATTACGGAATTAAAAAAGCATAGTTATTAAAAAATATATAAGGGCTGTAACGTAGGATTAGGGAATATCTTAGATATTAATTGCACAAAAAAATAAACATACACATAAAGACAAATTATTAATATAAATATAAAATTAATCGGTGTATATTATAACAATAATTTTAAATATTAGTATACTTCAATCAATACCATGATGCTTCAATTTTAAATCTCGAAAAATCGTTATTAATGCAACATAGAATTCAAATTCATGGACAAAGTATTCGTTTTTTAGTAGCTAGCACTGAAATATTCAGTACTCAACCTCCGAATGAAAAAGCTGAAAACATAATTTGGAGCATCAAATGCACAGCGAAAGAGATTTGAGCCATTTCTAAAATTAACATTTTTGAAATCATGTAAACGCATACCCTCAACCGTGACGATTACTACATGCGCTTAGTTCAGATGAGTTGTCATATTTCGAGGGTTTATTTTTATATACTTAACCGGTATAAAATAAAATCATAGTTTATTATGAAACGGAATAGAATCCCCTATCATTATAGATTCTCGAGCGAAAACGAAAAATTTTTTTCCTGTCTTCGTCACACTATTCATCTCTTCTGAAGGGAGGAAAAAATAGAAAAATTAGAAGGTTATCCTGTGAATCCACAAATTATAGGATTCAAGGGATATTTTATTTTCTGAGCGTTTTTTGTTTCGTAGCATTTTTTTGTTATCTGAGTGAGTTTAGCCTAAGCCCCCACTTCTAATGAAATGTTTACGTATTAAAGAAGCGCAGCAGCCGTTTTAAGATCGGGCCGTCTGCGAGACGGGCGCCGCTTTCATGATTAGACATCGAAGCCGCCAGTAAAGCGGTCTCCACTCTCCAATCGAGAAAGACGCCTCTGTTGCAGACTCCACATTCAATGAAGGCAACGGGAGTTAGTAGAAAATCAACCGTATGTTTCTTTCCATTCAGACGTGCTGGCACCCAACGAACCAGTGCCCGATTTATTCGCTATACGCCTCCCACTTCTACTTAACAACGCCGACAATTTTACATAGAGAGATAATTCTGTCTTAAGCCGTATTACTTACGTAAATCTGATTTTTTATTTATTCGCTTATTAATACCTAAAAGACCCTGATTCATAAAATCATAAAATAAGCTATTAATTGATAAGGTACTACAAATGGTTAATTGAAATCATGTTTGAATAGGAGAAATTGGGAATGCAATATATGGGTAAGGTCAGATATCGTCTTTCCCCTTGCCTGTGGAGTATATTTGAGAATAATGTGCCAAAAATGGGAAAAAAAATATTTCTCTTTAATTTTGATCGTTATTATCATCAAAATGTTAGAAATAGATTATTTTTGAAAAAAAAATTTAAAACGAAATTACCATTATTTTCAACATTTTCACCTATATGGGAAATGTTAATGGATTACAGAAGCTCTTGCTCAAATTAAAGCAAAATAAATCATAATTTTCTGGATAAATATAATAAACTAATACAACAATATTATTATCTATATCAACTGTCATGAATTCCATGTCCTTCAGATTCCTTTGACTTTCACAAATCCTTTACGATATCCGAGAAATAGCTACACATGGCACGAAACTGCCAAATTTTTCTCTCTATTGGGAAAGTGGCAAATTAAATATTATTCATTAGACGAACCGATTTTGGGCTTCATAAAAGTGAAATACCGTTTTTCTATTTCATAAACTCACGTGAGGCATTCCAAAATTGACTTATCTCCATTATTCGAATTGAATTTGGGCGTCACAGGCATTGGGTTAAACCTGTTCGTGCAAAAGTAGAAACTTGCGCCGCTTATGGAACTATATTATAGGCATTATACAAAAAAGTGTATAATGTTCTTTTACATTTGTACTTTTATAACTTTTCATTTAAAATTATTCGTTAAAAAATAAATAGTTTAAAGAAGTACAACTCAGACAATCAATAAGCCGAACGATGGCCGAATCAGACGAATACAGTGGCATACGTTCGTAGCCGTTGAATCGGCTTTAAGCTGTAGGTGATTAGCCCTCGTGTTGCAAAAAGTAGACCGTACCTAGTACACTGAAGTGCTAGTGAATTAGGGATACCTACCTAGTAACGAGTTGGGCCTTCCCTGGCTTTGATAACGGCTACCACACGACGAGGCATAGATTCAACAAGTTTCTGGAAACGTTCCACGGGAATGGCTTGCCAAATATTGGCTAAAGCTGTCCATAATTCAGTAAGGTTCGTTAGTACTGTGTGATGGCCATTCACGCCTTGTTCCAAAACATCCCAAACATGCTCAATAGGATTTAAGTCTGGTGTTGCCAATTTATGACAGAAAAGCCAGAGGAATGTTCATCTAACCAGCCAGTAGCCAGCCAGGACTTGTGAGAGGTACAGTTGTGTTAATAAAAAAATCCATTATCGTGTGGATAACAGAACAGCATATGATGGAGGTGATCATCCAGCAACTCTACCGAAATGCATTGAGGGAAATTGGTACAAGCATCAAAGATCCCAAACAATGCCGCAAAAAAACATCCCAACCGATGGTTGAGCCCCCATGCCCTTTTACAATTCCAACCTGGCATGCAGGATCCATGGTTTCTAACGCCATATTCTCAGCCTCCCGTCGGTATTAAGTAATCGGAATCGAGACTCATCATTCTATGCTACTCATTTCCAGTTCTTTATACTCCAGTCTCTGTGCTGGCTTGACCAGGCAAAACGTGCCGCCCGATGGTGGGCATAGAGCAATGGTACTCTCGTAGGTCGACGGCTCCCGAAACCCATACGGTGAAGCTAGCTTTGCATTATCCACTGGCACCGTCATTCAACTGGGTGGTAATTTGAGCTAAAGTTTGGTTTCGCTGGCTATGCCTGAAGCACCTGAGCCGTTTCTCACCACGCACTGTCCTTTGCTGTTTGCCCGATCACTAGTTTTTTTTTCCAACATCCATGTATTCTTGGTATACTCTTGACACTGTCAACCTTGAAAATCCTAGCTATCTGACGATTTCGGAAATTGAATAGCCCCCTGCGTCGTGCACTTACGATTTGTCCGCTATCGAAGGCGTCTAAATCAGGCAGTTTACCCATTCTGGTAATTTCAACAACTAATTCAGAACAACCACAGTACGCGCTATATATACAGTTACCATAGGGCCCTCACTTGTGCATAAATGATGCGCACCGCTACACAATTTGCATAGTCCTTGCTATCCCTATTTCAATGGCACTTCAGTGTGTATGTATGTGTATATATATATATATATATATATATATATATATATATATATATATATATATATATATATATATATATATATATATATATATATATATATATATATATATATATATATATATATATATATATATATATATATATATATATATATATATATATAAACTCCTAGTTCAGAGAATTCTTTAATTGATTCAGAAACATGTAAACTGTTACTGAGATCATTCTGCATTCCAAACGCAACGAGATCAGATAAATTTTATTTGGTTTATTTCGAGAACTACGGTCTACAGTTTTGCTACACAAGAGCTAATGAAACCGGAACCTATTGCGTAAAGTCGTTTCCAAACCGCTACGAACATCTACGCCATCAGCGAGATTCGAACCTGCGAACTCCGGTACAGAAGAGGAGTACGCTACGACAACGTGTGGCTCATTTTTGTTTGAAATGTTGTTCTTCGTAAATAGTACTTGATTTTTTTTTTAATTTTTAAATTTTTTAGTTTTTAGTTTCCAAAAACTGCGTTCCTAAGGCGCATTAATAAAATTCTTAAAGCAAAGCTCAAATTTGAAGCAAAATTAATTTTTGTTATCAATTTCAACATTTCCAGATATAGTAAATATTTTTTCAAATACGGAACACACGTCAGTGATATGTCATCACAAAGTTCCAGGATGTTTATATCCGATGATTCTCATCTGATAAAGTTAGGATAATTTTCTAATTAATTCAAACATTTCGTTGTGATTTTTTTCTCATTTTGGTTTATTAATTTAGCGTCCTTTGATTTTTCTACTCCATGCCTGCGCACGGACTAACGGAGTGCTTGTCCAGCAATGATATGGATATCGGTATAAAATGAACCGTAAGGTTGTCTCCATCCCGATACACTTGTACCCAAATGACGATTTATTTGCTGTATCACCTTTCTCCCATATAACGCCTGAAATTTTACTTACGCAATTTTATCTAACGCTTTTATTACTTATGTAAACCTGATTTTCATTTATTCAGAAGTTAATTTTAAAGATACTGAAAAGGTAAACTTATAAAACTAGTGTTTTAATCGTTAGAGTAATATAAACAGTTAATTGAAATCGTGTTTGAATAAGAGAGATTGGGAATAAAATATATTGGTAAATTATATGGGTATGATTTTCATTTATTTAAAAGTTAATAATATTAAAGTTTCTAAAAAAGGAAGTTATGAAATTAGTGTTTTAATCGTTAGGATAATATAAATAGTTACTCGAAAAATGTTTGAATCTGAGCAATGGGAATAAAATATATGGGTAAATATATGAGTATAGGCATAATCAGTTGTACAAATCAGTTGTACACGTGTCTCTAGTCAGAAACACTTGTATCCAACGAATTAATGCCCGATTTATTTGATATATCCTTCTATCCCTTCTACTTAATAACGCCTGCAATTGACATTGAGTAGGGTTTCTTAAACTTTTTGGTGTGGGAACTCCATAATATTTACGATAACTTTGGGGAACCCCAGAAGCATTATGTAAATCCGACTCACGTGTGAGTGAAACAATCAGTTTCTTCACTTATACTGTAATATACTATTCCAGTTTTAGGTCATCAACTTTAATTTTTAATTTTAAGGCATAGAACGATGTCAAAATTTTAAATAAGTAACAAACTTAAAAATATAGTTCAATAATAAAAATAAATATAGTTACTTGGGTAAATTCAAACATTAACTATAGCCTGTCCATTCAGTTAGCTCGGCTTTAAGCAGTAAGTCCCGGTCTCATTAGCCCTCGTGTTGCAAAAGAGTAGACCGTAGCACTCCAAATTAAACCATTAAGTTAGCCACGTGAAAGGTCACTACTGACAAAACCTCCGCACACGTGTTACCAAAACACTATGATCTTGCTTATGCTGGTCCTTTGACGAACATCATTATATGCAAAGCAAATAAAATGAATGTTTCTATTATAAAAATGCGTAGAAGTGTTATAGTTTTTTCTTTGTCTGTACTGTTTTTTATCTATTTTCAGATACATTGTGTAAAAATATTAGGTAATTGTAAAATTTTTACAATAAGCTAAAAAAGCATAAAATTGCTAAAATTTTGGCGACCCTACTGCAGGTCCCTCGACCCCAATTGGGTTCGAGGGACCAATTGGGAAGTACTACAGTTTAAGGAAATCTGACATAGGAAAACAATTTTATCGTATGCCAAATTACTTACGTAAATAGAATTTTTATTTAGTCAGAAATTAATACTGTAAAATACCCCAAATAATAAAGTTAATTTTAATAATATTTGGTTTGGTTTGGAGTGCAAAAGTCTTCTGTTTTGCTACCCGATGGGTAATGAGAGCAAAAATCTTACATAAATAAGGCCGTACGACGGCCGAGTGGCATTGTGCTGCTCTTCGGAACGGGAGTTCGTGGGTTCGAGTCCCGCTACAGGCATGGATGTTCGTAGCTGTTCTGAATCGGTTTTAAGCAGTAGGTGCCGGTCTCGTTATCCTTGTTTGAAAAACAACCGTGCCGCTCTAAACCAAACCATACACGAATAGGAGCAATGTGAATTAAATATAAAAGGAGTTAATATAAAATTAACTGTTTGGTGCTTTCCAGTCAAACTCGCTGGCACCCAGCTTCCTTCCCCCCCCCTTCTGCTTAATAACGAAGGTGATTTTACATAGACAGACAATTTTGTTTAAGTCTATATTACTGATTTTTGGTTTAATCAGAAATTAATACCAGAATTACAAAATTATCTTTTAATTGTTAGGGTAATATAAATAATTGATTAAAACCCTATTTTATTACAAGCAATGGAAATATAATATCTCACAAACGCTTAGGGGAACAACAGACATTCATTTGCATAACATTTGGCTAAAAATTCCATACTTTTACCATACAAAAATTTTTAATTGAAATCATAATTAATTAAATTAACGTTATGAGTAATTAACTGAAATCATTCAGGTGTGATTAAGAACAATGAGAATAAAATATCTAGCAAATGCTGAAAGAGGAGAACCTAGATGGTGAATCTCAAATGCTTAAGGCGGACTATCCACCGAGCAAAATTTAGCTGATAATTCGACACTTCTACAGCGTTGAATTTATAAAAGACGCTGAATAATGAAATTAAAATTAGCTTTTAACTCTTCACAAATAATTGATAGAAATAATATATTAAGAGCAATGAGAATACAATTTCTCACTAACAGCAAACTTTCGGCTGAGCAAAATGTGGCTAAATAATCGGTAGTCCTGATGATGGTAGTGAACACAACGGTCTACTTTTTTGCAATAAGGGGGATAATGAGACAGGGACCTACTGCTTAAAGCCGATTCGGAACGGCTACGAACATCCATGACACAGTGTGATTTGAACCCACGAACTCTGGTTCCGAAGTTCAGTGCCCTAACCATTTGACCATCATTCGGCTAATCGATACTCCTGTCGCATTGAATTAATTATAAAATTTACCCCTCTCTTTATTGTCCCCAATAATTTTACATACTTTTTACGTTAAATTGCTGGTTATAAGAAAGACTGTTCTGTAGCATATCTTTTAAAGCTTTCTAATTTTTTTTTTATTTTTATTTATTTATTTATTTATTTTACATATAGAGATATTTTTGTATTACCCGTTTTGGGAAAGACTTATATAAATCTGATTTTGATTTATTCAGAAATTAATAGCTTAAAAGGCCTTTAAAGATAAAATTAGCTTTTAATTGTTACTATATAATTAATTGAAACCCTGTTCTAGGAAGAGCAATGGGAATGAAATATATGACGAATACTTAAAGTGACAGCAGATTTTCAACTGTGTAAATTGGTTGAAAATCAGATCTTCTATCGCATTGAATAAGAAAAAAAATTATCGACTTCTGTTTAATTTCAGCAGCCGTTTTGCTTCTTTTTATATAAACTTGTCACATTTATTAAGCAGAATTTTATAGCTCATCTTTTTTTAAATTTCCTATACCCCTTCTGTTTGAGAACCTCAATTTTGCACATAGAGGCAATTTTCTCATATAGCGGATGCCTCAGGAAGAATAAACATTCTTTGCTTAGAGTTCTCTTGTATTTAAAGGTTTAAAAACAATGTGTTTCAAAATGAAGTAAGAAAATGTTTCCTTACTTCATTTTGAAACTATTAATTTTAGACACACCCCTAATTGAATGTTAGGGTTTGTAAGCACTACGGTCAGTTTTTGCCAATGTGAAGGTTAATTAGACGAGTACTGGATCTACCGCATACAGCTAATTCAAAGCGATTTTGAACATATTGTAACGTCACGGGATTTTCGGGTAGCATGTGGGTGTCGAAGTGGTTATGACACTACGTAGATCTTAGAACAATAACAACGTTTATTCTTGATTAAATAGAAGTTATGTACAAATTTTCCGAATGGAAAACACAGAGCTCAGGTGAGCTGGTACGGACCTAAAGGTCCCAGGTTCTAGGCGAACCTAAAAAACAATCTGCAGTTAGGTGCCGACAGATAAACCGGTGTACAGAGGTACAACTGGGACTCCTTGAGTCCCACACAGAAGTGGAGAAAAGCTCTCCAAAAACCTAACAGCCACAAGTCGAAGCCTCCGCTCGTTCTCATCGTAGTCTGACTCGCGCCGCCTGACTACACCTTTCGCCGCTTCTCATCGGCTTTGCCTTCCCATTTCGCCGTCCTGCTAGTCTCCAATTGGCCAACATTTCGGCGTCGCGTCCGACCTTCTAATCACCTTGGACATCTCAAGGCGTGTCGAAGCGAAAACCCTTTGTAGTATAGTATCAAAAACCCAGACAGAAAGTCGCTTTGGCCAGGGCTTTAACAAAACCTCTTTGTGAAGCGAATGGAGTGTAGCGACGTCACAATACATATGAACAGCGAGAATCGAACCTACGAATACCGGTACCGATAGGCAATACCATAGCATTTGACCATTGTTTTATCATGGCACTATAGAAACACGGAACTTTATAAGATACGTAATTTCCCAACTATTGAAAACCAATTTAAATTCATAACATAAAATTGCCTGAAAAATTAATCAATGACTGTATTAAAAATCTAGCCAAGTCTGCAACCAGTATTTAATTTTGGAAGGGGGACACAACTGGACTGAGTTCCCCCGCGATAATTCTATAAATAAATTTTGTAAAAAAAAAAAAAAAAAAAAAAACTATATAAAATTAAATATTTAATATTAATTATTTCAATAAATTTACATAAAATTTAATGTTACAAATATAGAAATCCATGCTTGGTGTTTTGTAATATGTTTTAGTAGATATAAAAACCAATTTATAACAAAAGTATTAAAATTTGAAAATTAGATAAAAATTGAAAATTTGAAAATTTTATTTAAAACTTTAAATTTGATTAAATCTGTAGTTTAAAAAATTAGTATCTGCAGTATTAAAAATCTAGCCAAGTCTGCAACCAATATTTAATTTTGGAAGGGGGACACAACTGGACTGAGTCCCCCCGCGATAATTCTATAAGTAAATTTTGTAAAAAAAAAACTATATAAAATTAAATATTTAATATTAATTATTTCAATAAAAGTTACATAAAATTTAATGTTACAAATATAGAAATCCATGCTTGGTGTTTTGTAATATGTTTCAGTAGATATAAAAACCAATTTATAACAAAAGTATTAAAATTTGAAAATTAGATAAAAATTGAAAATTTGAAAATTTTATTTAAAACTTTAAATTTGATTAAATCTGTAGTTTAAAAAATTAGTATCTGCAGTATTAAAAATCTAGCCAAGTCTGCAACCAATATTTAATTTTGGAAGGGGCACACAACTGGACTGAGTCCCCCCGCGATAATTCTATAAGTAAATTTTGTAAAAAAAAAACTATATAAAATTAAATATTTAATATTAATTATTTCAATAAAAGTTACATAAAATTTAATGTTACAAATATAGAAATCCATGCTTGGTGTTTTGTAATATGTTTTAGTAGATATAAAAACCAATTTGAAACAAAAGTATTAAAATTTGAAAATTAGATAAAAATTGAAAATTTAAAAATTTTATTTAAAAATTTAAATTTGATTAAATCTGCAGTTTAAAAAAATTATATTTGAAAATGTGCTTTTATTTCAACATTAAAGTGCATTATAGTACACTCCAGAATTTCAGGGGGGCAGAAGTCCGATCAGCCTATTCACCATCAAGCTACAACCCTATAACTATGACCCAGTCCGTTCGGAAAACAAGAGAAGGCTCATGGTCATTTTCTCTTTTGTACTTTGATTGCACAGAATTTTGAAAGCTGTCCTCTCTGTCGGGTTGGTGTGAGACACAGGTATATCCCCCGCAGAAGACAAAAATGGTTCTGTCCTTTGTGAAAATAAATTTGCTACGCGTTCCACTTCAGCATGGTAATTGAACGAATAGAGCGCATGCTTGTATAGTTCAGAGTGATGAAAAAATTAATTTTCATTTTGAGGGAAATAACCTATTATTTTAATTTTTAAGCCGAAATTGCTTTCTACTATTTGCAGTGTGTTTTATTTACAGCAAATATATTTAAAATAGGTTATGAAGACTGGAAAATTATGTTTTAACCCTTCACTAGGTGCACCCAAAAATACGACGTTAGAAATGGGCTAATCGTTAAATGGGCACTAATTTTTAATTAATTACTTGTTAACACACCACTTCTAACAGCAAAGAATTTTATCACAATTCATTTATTAAAGATTTTGCGGGTAAATCAAGCTTAACTTATAGTATAAATCTAGCTTTAAATAACTTTTGTCGTATCCAATGTGTCAGTACTTTTATCCAATCATTGTATTTAGACTGTCGTTTTTAATGAAAATAAGCAAATATAAATTTGCGATTAGATTTTATAGTTAACTGAAAGCTTGTAACTAGAAATGCATGAAAAAATGTAAAAAGTTCGGGTTATGCGGGCTCCATGCGCGCCTGCTGTAAAATCCACCTCTTTCTATGTGTGTATTGATCTTCACAAAAAACTTCATGAGTAAAATAGTTTTTAATTATTATATCTTGGATTGATACACCAAAACCAGTTGTCTTACAATATGTATTAATAGAGTTTATAAATGAGCAACCATAGTTCCTAGAAATAACAGCATAATTTTCACTTAATCTCTCTCAGACAAAAAAAAAAAAAAATGAAAAAGAGAGAGAGATAATATAATAAAATAAATAAATAAAAATGAAATGAAATATAAATTTTAAAAAATAAACTGTCTATGGATTTATACTGTTTCGAACATCATCTCCCTCCTCCTTTTTTCAAATTTCTTTTCCTTATACTAAAGTCAAATTTGGTCATGGTTAACAACAATACCGACAAAGTGAACACACATCAACATCCGGGTAATCTTCGAGAATGCATATTTCCACCAAACCAGAGTGACTATAAGAGAACGTTCTTGCTGTCCTATCGTCTGCTACCTAGATTTCAGTTATTATAAAGAGATCGTAAGATAAAGGTCCTTACAAAGAAATGGGCTTAATATGGTCAGCTAGGCATATACAATCATTTTCGCATTAAGACTGTAATCAATTTCGCATCAAATTCAGTCATGATAAAAGCAGGAAAACCGTTTTGAGTCTTCGGCCTTTTGCCATTTGCTTATAGCCTTTAATTAAGGTAAACTTTCTGTTAAGAGTAGATATTACAGAAAAGTAGTGCTAAAATAGGCGTATTGGCTCACGAACAATTTCAAGGATTCTGTACAGTATCCAGATAAGGCGGATGCAATATTTCGTACAAAATTAGCCCCACAACAGCCTATTGTGCCTCGATATTGTACACCCAATGAATAAGGCCAGGTGTGACTCATTGTGGCCGGTTTTCTTTGGTGTTGAAGTGATGTTTTTTATTTCTTTCAATCACAATGGAATTTCCTGGATTTAAGGTCGCTAAGAATCGATTGTAATAGATAGGTTTAGCTCATAGATTCTTAAACTTTTCTCTCAGCATAACCGCAGGACACTGCCTGTCTGACTACAGAAATGAATTTTTCAAAATATTTAAAGAATGTGTAAAAGCCAAAGTGCTTTATGACTTTTGGCAATATAGTGTATACACATATATATACGAGTGTCAAAATCATTTTCGATTTTTTTTTTCAAAATACTTTTCTCTCCCGATTTTCCCATTTCTCATATACTTTGTCTAGAGTAGCGCTTCTTCACTTGTTTGTCGTGACCTAAAATATGTAACCTCTACACATATATTTCGCGGTAGGTTGTAAAATATTAACTTAAATACAAGAATTTAAAGAAACATTACTCGTAATCTAGTCACTATGTTTGGTTACAAATTATTATTTCAACTACACACTTCGTTGGAAGATGTTTCAAAGACTGGTTAAATTGATATTTGTTATAAAATGTAAATTTGAAACAAAAGTGTACGTTTTTATAATAAACATTATGAGTATTTAATTTTAATTTAACAAAAGCTTATATTAAAAACTAAATAAATTATAATTTAAAATGATTTATTAAATTTACACTGGTGTGCAAAACTTGAGGAACTGGTAAATTTTTTGCCGTAACTCCAAGAGAAACCATCTGAGAGACATGAAATTCAGAAATGAGGAAGAGTATTATGTACGTAAAAGATGATGAAAGCATCAGCGCTGAAAAAGGAATACAATGCATACGGTATGGAATCAAACAAAAACAAGCTTTACTGAACGCATAGTATCGTGAATCATAATTGTCTATCCAAGAGGAAGAACAACAAGCAGATGTTCTTTAATATGGGATATGCCCTCTCCTAACTGCAATGGTTGCTTCACACCGTCTCCGCATACTCAGAACCAGCTGGTCCAACACTTCTTGCAGTAGAATTGCCCATTCCGTAACCAGCATCTGTTTGAGTTGTTGGGTGTTCTCCGAAGGATGTAAGCGTGCTGCAATGTTTCTCCCCAAAGTATCCCACAAATGTTCGATGGGATTTATATCAGGGGAGTACGTTGGCCAATCCATTTGAGTGATACCTTCACTTTTCAGAGTCAAATGTGGCCGTGCATTGTCATCCATAAAAATGAGGTATGGGCCAATGTCACCTCGAAACAGACGCACATGGGTAAGGAGTACCTCCTCACAATAGCTCTCCCCGGTTACAGAACCACTGTCGAAAACGTGGAGCTCAGTTCGCCCGTTCAGCATGCCTCCGTAGACAAGAACTCCAGGACCACCGCATCGGTGTCTTTCCTCGATGTTTAGGATAAAACTGGGTCCCAACCTCTCTCCAAATCAAAACGAGTTGAGAATCGCTTCTGGTACTGAACCGACTATCATCAGTAAAGAGAACATGAACCATTGATCAGTTGTCCAGTTTTCGTGATCTCTGCACCACTGTAAACTGTGGCGTGGGTAGCCAACTTTCAACGGGAGGCAGCGTTCAGGACGGTGGGCGAATAGGCCCTTTTGGGAAGGCGTTTGGTCACAATAATGCAGACAATGTACGGCCACATCAGACTCTTGCTGTTGAGGAGCTACTGGAAAGTGAAGATATCACTCGAATGGATTGGCCAGCGTACTACCTTGATTTAAATCCCATCGAACATGTGTGGGATACTTTGGGGAGACGCATTGCAGCACTCTTACATCCTCCGGAGAACACCCAACAACTCAAACAGATGCTGGTTACGGAAGGGGCAATTCTACTGCAAGAAGTGTTGGACCAGCTGGTTCTGAGTATGCGGAGACGGTGTGAAGCAACCATTGCAGTTAGGAGAGGGCATATCCCATATTAAGGAACATCTGCCTACTGTTCTTCCTCTTGGATAGATAATTATGAGTCACGATACTATGTGTTCAATAAAGCTTGTTTTTGTTTGATTCCATACCGTATGCATTAATAATGTAATTCCCTTTTCAGCGCCGATGCTTTCGTCATCCTTTATGTACATAAGACTCTCCCTCATTTCTGAATTTCATGTCTCTCAGATGGTTTCTCTTGGAGTTACGGCAAAAAATTTACCAGTTCCTTAAGTTTTGTGCACCAGTGTATATTAAACAACATATTTCTTCATGCATGGTTATGATTGAAAGGAAGGGGATTCGTTGGAAATGTTGAATTGGGGATAAGGGGTGGTGTAGGACTAAAATGCTTAAGAAAAACGGCTCTAGACTAGGATTTTTAAAAACTGAAGAAAACATAAAACATTTATTACTTAAAGTTATGCATTATAAATTGATGGAAAATGAATTAATTAATCTATTTGAAGTTAAGCATTATTAAATAGGTCACATCTCTGAAATATAATTAAAGCTTCTGATCTAATAAATGAGTTCAGATTTATTCTAATATTAATTTTATTCCTAGTCCTTTGTTAGGTAATCTTAAAAAAATTAACAAACGCTTTTATGTTATAATTAAACGTACTTTTGTTCTTAATTCTTAGCCACATATTAAATATATCATAAACAGAAAATGTTAGAAACGCATAAGCCCAGATGTTAACCGTTAGAGATTACGCCAGAGTATAGACTCCAGACAAGGTTTATGCAACGCTGTGAGCGGACATTTCATGCCGTGTTTGTTTTTCTTATAGACTGAAGTTGCTTTCCTTATTATTTATGAGAGCCTTCCAAGAAATTCTATTGCACTTTTTACGTGTTTTTTGACGATTAAGGGAACACGGTATTTTTCGAGCTTGAAAAATCTACATCATAACAGTCTCTTATTGATAAATCTTAAAAAGTTCTGTTCGTTTTAGAATTAATTTTTTTTACAGATTCTTTAATAAGAGTCTAATTTTAAAAATATTCTTTAAAATATTGTCTTATTAATAAATTGGCGATACTTTTATTTTAAAACAACCAGAACCATTTATTTTAATGATTAATTTGAAAAAAAAAACCTTTAATCCGTTAATGTCTAGCGTCCATTATTTAAGGACAGTTAAAATTAGTAAAAAAGCATTTCATCCTGTTTAAAACAATTGTAACAGAATCTTAGCAAAACAAAAATAAAGTAAATAAAATTCTTCACATTTCCTCAAACTTTTGTTTTGCCAATCTACTGTCACAAACCATTATGATTATCGTCTGAAGTCAATCGAAATACTTAATAATTTTTAAGTTTTGTACACTTTAATATAAAATTTGTAAACAATGCGATGATCCTTAATAACATAAAATACCAGCTTATTAAGATCTCGTTTTAAGTGAAATGTGCGAGAGAAAATTTTAAAAAAGGAAACTGAAATGACGACTTAGAATTCTAACTTAATCAAATTAAGACCTTTTAAGAAGCAATTTATAGTAAAAACAATAGCTTCCTTAAACATCTGTTACGAAAGCATTTTCAGCCTAAATTCCTGCAACTTCTTCAAAAGCCTTTGTTTATAAATTCAATGGAAAACCAAAGTCCGTTCTTATCTTATCACCGATTATTTCTAGAACAGATTAATTCGCTACAATTTAACAAAATTACAAAAATGCCCCCAAATGATGGGTTAAAGGACAAAGTCTTAGCTAAAAAAAGCTACTTTTTAGCTATGACTTCATTTATTTCTTATATTTATTATCAGCCAATTTTCTATTAAATTCATTTTAAAAAATGCAATTTCAGCGAAATATTCAGCAAATACGGTGCAAGAAATAAATGCAGTGGCGCACAATTCTGTTAGTATTTCCATAAATTAAAAAATTTGTTCTGAGAAGTAACCCGAAATCGAAAAATAAAAATATTTTAGAGGTGTTAATAATCATTATATATATATATATATATATATATATATATATATATATATATATATATATATATATATATATATATATAAGTAAATGCTTAAAAATGTACATATATATATACATATTTTTCATTGCGCATAAACTTATATATATGTGCAAATACATGAATTTTCTCATTGCACACACACACACACACACACACACACACACATATATATATATATATATATATATATATATATATATATATATATATATATATATATATATATATATATATATATATATATATATATATATATATATATATATATAAATCTACGTTTGACTTCAAAATAAAGAACAAAACTCTCGACAAATCCTTATTTTTTTCATTGTGAATGCTTAAATATTGAATATAACTGTTTTCTGATTGAAACTGCGGCTACTTTACTTGCAAAGTATTCTTTATTACATGATATATTTTAAATATTATTTTTCTGTACATAATCATTTTACAATATCTGATATTGGTAAAAATGGAATGATCAAGTATTCTTTCAGTAAATTTAACTTTCAGTTTAAATTCTTCCTTTTTTATCCTTAAAGGAATGTAAAAATATGAAGTATCACGCATCTTTATTTAGATCAGAAAAAAATAAGATTTTATATAACGTGTGCAATTTATTTATAATAAGTAAAAAATCAAACGAAAAATTGAAGGGTTAGAGTAACAACATCATCTCTGAAGTAAGAAAATCCCCGTGACCTATATTGTTAAAAGTAAATTTTTTCCAGCGAAATCAGTTACAAGAAGGATGATTCAGTTGATACGTAGAATCCCATTATTCACTAAATTAACTTCTTGGGTCTCCCTTTTGCATTGCTTAAACGCTTCTGGTGAATTTTCAAAATAAGATATATTTAACTTTCTTAGAACTAACGGTTTGAGAATTCTCATAAGAGTTGGCATTTTTAAGCATTTACTTGGAAGTGACTAAATATTTTTGGCACAATGATCTTTCAACTTCTTTAGAAACAGGTAAGATTGATTAATTATATATTTTCAGATAATTAGCTTAATACATTGACCTGATTGTATTTTTTCCAACTAACTCCAGTGGCCGGGTATTTTTTTCCAGGTGGCCTTTATTTCAGTCACCTACAAATGAGTTTATATTTACCAACTTTTTATAATATTTGTTTTAAACTTTCAAGGCTTTAAGGAGACATAGTATCGTTTAATCTAAAAAGTCTTCCTTATAATAGCTTATTTTTGATTCAATATAAAATGAAAAGTTCTACCCTATTTGGAATATTTTTCCTACATCATTATAAGGTTCTAACGTTATATAAACATATTATAACATTATATCAATATATGATATAAATATATTTATCTTTTTTACATGAAGAAATGCACTATTAAATAAATGAATAATAAATATGTACAGAAGTGAAAAAAGAAGACATCGAGTTACCCATGAAGTAACTTTTGAAATGTGTATAGACTAAAGTTTCATACCAAATAGAACATATATATATATATATATATATATATATATATATATATATATATATATATATATATATATATATATTGCTTCTGTAAACCTCAATTATATAAGCAAGAAAATATTTCATTTTATAGCATACTAAAATTTAATTTTTAATTATCAATTTCTTAACAGTTTTTAGTTCTTTTTAAATTTTAAAACGTCAAGTAAATAAAATGTTTTAAATTTACAGAATAAAGAAGATATTTTACATCACTTTAGTATAAAAATTTAGTTTCTGCCATACATATTTCAAAAGTTATCTTGCAGATAAATGATTTTTACTTTTTTCATTTGTCGTATATTTTCTGTCTTATTTAAAAATATAAATATGCTACTTCAAATGGCAAAACAAAATACTCAGAGCGTTATTCAAAAACTTTGTAGAAACATCATTCTAAACAGCGGAATTTTTTGTTGTAGGATGAATCAAAAAAGGCTGATATAATGTAAATTTAAGTCTCGAAACGTAATTAATATACAATATTATGAAACAATTACATGTAATTTCATATTATGAAACAATTATATGTAACTTATACATAAAATTACTACTTTTACGTTGTTATTGTTTCTAATGCCACTTGGACAAACCAAGTACGATTCTAACATTATATCAATGCATGATATAAATATATTTAGCTTTTTTACATGAATAAATGCACTATTAAATGAATAATAAATATGTACAGAAGTGAAAAAAGAAGACATCGAGTTACCCGTAAAGTAACTTTTGAAATTTATGTAGATTAATGTTTCATACCAAAAGAACATATATATTTTTGATTCTGTAAACTTCAATTACATAAGCAAGAAAATATTTCATTTTATAACATAATA
Organism: Pardosa pseudoannulata; assembly: GCA_032207245.1. Taxonomy (NCBI): domain Eukaryota; kingdom Metazoa; phylum Arthropoda; class Arachnida; order Araneae; family Lycosidae; genus Pardosa; species Pardosa pseudoannulata. The sequence goes on from CM063502.1 coordinate 144,985,007, forward strand.
CAAGTTAATTTTTTAATTATCAATTTATTAACAGTTTTTAGTTCTTTTAAAATTTTAAAACGTCAGGTAAATAAAATGTTTTAAATTTACAGAATAAAGACAATATTTTAGATCAATTTAATATAAAAATTTAGTTTCTACCGTACATATTTCAAAAAGTTATCTTGCAGAAAAATGAATTTTACTTTTTTCATTTGGTGTATATTTTCTGTGTTATTTAAAAATATATATATATATATATATACTACTTGAAATGGCAAAACAAAATACTTTTATCAAAGTCAGAGCGTTATTCAGAAAATTTGTAGAAAAATCATTCTAAACAGCAGAATTTTTTGTTTTATGATGAATCAAAAAAGGCTGATATGATGTAGATTTAAGTCTCGAAACGTACTTAATATAAAATATTAAATATTATGTCTCACATTATGAAACAATTATATGTAACTTATGCATAAAATTACTACTTTTACGTTGTTATTGTTTCTAATGCCACTTGGACAAACCAAGGATTATTGAGCTACTCGTATTAAAACAAAGAGTTCGCCTTTTGCTTTAATGAGCACCATTAAGGTGAAAGAACGACTTTGCTCAAGTGGGTCCTCGTAATTTTGAAGCAGGGATAAAGCAGAAGACCCAAAGACTTGGCCTGCGAAGCTCAGAGGTATCTATTGAGAATTTGGAGGACATAGTGGCCACGAACATATTTGACGTGCCCCAGGCACCTTTAACGAATACGGTGGGTCTTATGCCGGCTTGGGTTTCGAACCCGCAACCTCACAACTATGAGACTTTTGCCTTTGTCGACTGAGCTACCGCTGATCACTAATTTTATGAAATATAATATTGATGTAATTATAAACTTTATATAAGAAAAGGTAAACGCAATCCATTATAATACACAAAAGATCGAAAATATTCTACAAATTTTTCATCAGCTATTTGTTTTTCGCACGAACTCGTCAATTGCCCACAACGTGTTAAGTAGTTATTATTTAGATTTCACTTAAAATTTCCAATTACCTTACTTTCAAAAAAAAAAAAAAATGCAAGTATTTACAGTTTTAATTTACAGCTTCCTTCTCTAAACTGTCGTACTGAAGTAATTGCATACTTTATTGGCATTAAGCAGTTTTGAAAATTAACTTATTTATAAAACTTTGTATTTACATAAACTGACGTATAATTAAGTCAATCGCATTGATATTTAATCAGTTAGTATTTTAATTAACTTTTTTAATGTTTGTTCATTTTTAAAATGCTTCTTGCAATTTAGGCTTTATTATGATTTAAAAGTGTATTTAAAAAATATTTTGGTCTTTTTATTTGTTGTTGATTGATTAGATAGTTAATTTATAAGAATTATTTCTGTTTTTGTATGATGAATTTTCGTGAAGAATTCGGAGTTTTCCAAATTTAAATTGAATATTATTAATAAAAAAAAGTCGAAACTTTAAATGGATACATATATTTATTTTGACGTATATTAGAGTGTTTATTAAACATTTTGTAAAATTATATAAAAACTTAAATAGAAAAAAAATTTTTAATTTAACAAAAAAAAATTAAAAATCAGATTATTTTATTTAAACACTTTTTCAAATATCTAATTTTTAAAAAGTATATGTGACTAATTAAGCAATACTTCGATGTATTTGTGTACAAAGTTTTATAATTTTAAGTTATAATTTTCAAAAATTCTCTGTGATGTCTTGCGTCCACATGCAAAACAATGAATCTGAGAACAACTTTATGTGTATAGTCTGCTATAAAAAAATCTAGTCTACTATAATAAAAGTAGACTAGATATTAGTGATGTACAAATAATTTTCAACGTAAATTTATCACATAAGATACTATATAAAGTTTTAAGAAATAATTCAAATGACTTCAATTTTTTTCAGTTATACTGCAACATAGAGTTTAAATACGTTTAAAAAAATTTAAAAAATTTACAAGAAACCAAACGTAGTATAATTTACATTTATAAAAGTTATCAATAATTAGTCCTTTCATTCATTTTCGGAATAATTCATGGTTTTACATTAAAGATTTATAATCTTATCCAAATATTAAAGGATAATAAATAAGGAATGTTCGGAACTCATCCTTCAGAACTATATTAAATATGCCTTTTAAATATTGAATACAGATTTAAAGTGCCTAAAAGAAATAATCGACATTATAAAAGGTTATTAACAATTGGTTATTTATTTAATATTCATTTTCCAAATAATCCTAATTTTACATGAAGAAATTATATTCTTATCCAAATATTACTAAGTAAATAAAGAAAGTGTTGATGCCAACCTTAAAACTGAATTATTTTATATCACCTATATGAATATTTAATAGAGTTTTCAAGTACTTGAAAGGAGGGATAAGGCCTATTAAACTTATATTATTTTAAAATTTTGTTAAACAACTTATTTCTTCCTAAAATTGAGCAAAATTTTTGTTTTTTAATGCTCAGAAAAAAACTGAGACGCCCATAGATATTTCAAGAAAATCACCATTTATATACAAGAATAAATATCATCGATCTCCTGTATTAAGCAGATATGATTGGAAGAGCTTATCGGTTTTTAAATAAACAGAACCCTTGAATGTTATGAACTTCTATTCTTATCCAAACATTACAGAATCAAATAAATAAATTTTTGAAGTCAACTTTAAACCTGAATTGTTTCAGATAAATATCCCTTATAAAAACCAAATATAGTTTTAAAGAAAAGATTTCAAATACAGTTATATTCTTTTAAAGCTTTGTAAATAATAACGAATTTTCTCTTTCCTCTTGATGTCAAGCTACTGTATTGTAGTATAATAATACAAAAGAATTTGCGATTTTATAGAAAATCGCTACTTATATTTAAAAATAGACATTATTGATCGTCCGTATTGAGTTTATATGAGCGGGAGAAACACTTTAGTTTTAAAATAAACAGAATCATTGAATGTGGTTCTGAAATATGAAATGTTTATATTCTTATCAAAATATTACAAAAGTAAATAAAGTCATGAAGTCAACCTTAAAACTGAATTATTAGAAATAGCTCTCATAAGTAAATAAAGTTATATTCTTTGAAGCTTTTTTTTAATAATAAGTAACTTATTTCCACTTAAAGTCAAGCAACTTTATTGTATTGCAATAGTCAAAGAGAAACTATGAAACCTTAAGAACTTCCAAGAAATTCACTGTTTATTTACAAGAAAAGACACCATTGATCGTCTGTATCGAACAGATATGAACCGAAGAATCCATCAGTTTAAAAACAAACAGAATCATAAAATATGGTGCTGAAATATGCAACCAACTTTCCCGTTAATCGTGTTTTATCACGTTCCCCGGAAAAGGCCCCCAAACTAGCTTCACTCATCGAAATATGATCTCACACCAGTCTCTTTATGCCTGAAAATAAGATGACAGAATTCGTAGAATTTCTAAACTTTCCTTTTGCTTTGTGGATCATTACATGGACAAAGAAATGAAACTACCTGTCATCTTAAGATAAATATATGCTTATTTTTTCCTGAAGATAAATTGTATTTTTCGTAAGTACTTCCGATAAAAGGTGACGTAGAAGATAGAAAATTTCCTCGGATACTTTAGTCAGATTCGCCAGAAACAGTTATGAATTTTTATATCTTATTAATTTTACTTTTGCTTGCAAAATATTAACAACATTTATAAAGTATACATATTACAAGGAACTCACGCAATTAGAACTTATAAATAAGGATTTTATTTCTCCTATGTCCTCCTCGCCTTAAAGATTAAACCTCTTAGTTGAACAGAGATCTTAAATCCTGATAGAGTTCGGTCCCAGAAACAGTTATGAATTTTTATATCTTAGTAATTTTACTTATGCTTGTAAAATATTAACAACATTTATAAAGTATACATATTACAAGGAACTCACGTAATTAGAACTTAGAAATAAGGATTTTATTTGTCCACTTTCCTCCTCGCCTTAAAAATTAAACCTCTTGGTTGAACAGAGATCTTAAATCCTCATAGTGTTCGGTCAAAAAAACAATTACGAATTTTTATATCGCAGTAATTTTACTTATGCTTGCAAAATATTAACAACATCTATGAAGTATACGTATTACAAGGAACTCACGCAATTAGAACTTATAAATAAGGATTTTATTCCTCCACTTTCCTTCTTGCCTTAAAGATTCAACCTCTTGGTTGAAGAGATCTTAAATCCTCGCAGTGTCCGGCTTTTAATTTCGTAAATTTAAATTTGTAAGAGGACTCGAAGAATAATAAGAGAAAAGCATATGTAAAAGGATAATACATGTCAACATATGTAAAATAAAACATAAAATTCAAATATGAGAGGAAATAATTCACGGAGAAAAGTATTTAAATGTTGGATAAAACTGTAAAACATTCTAAAAAAATTTAAATGACGGAAAGTTGCTACCCTTTTTTAGCTCAGGATACTTAAAACATTAATTCGGGATACTTTTCTCGCAATACACTGCCCCTCAAACCTGTAAATGAGCACTGAAATACTCTGTTATAACGTGCAATTTCCACTGTAAACCCAGCCAAAATAAAGCAGTCAATCGAGAACTTAATGAAAGATCATTCAAAATACTTACCACAGTCAGCAAACGTCGCCTTCCCTTCTGCATTGTAAGGGAACACAGCAGCTAACCCTAAAATGACTGCGTACAACAACATGTTTCTTTCACTGTCTAATTATGGGTAAAGTGCGAAAGCTTTTTATTAAACTGGTAAAAAGATAGTTATACAACGACGCCTACTAAAGTCTTATAATGCTTTGTATCAATATAAGCTTCTGATAACTTAAACAATGAATCTCAGATTAAAGTCTTCCTTTCTTTGGAAACTCCGTCCTTTTTTATCTAAGTGAAAAGTTAAGATTGGAAGGTATTGATTACATAAATTTGAGTATTTTATCACCTTTAAATGCGCGTTTAGGCGATTTTGAGTCTATAAAAATTGATTAGTTATGTAAGTTTCAAGTTGATAAGTAACTTTATTTCTACTTTATTTTGATAACATACGATTAAATGGAGTGCTCGTTGAATTAAAGTAGTTATATGAAATCGCTTATATCACACAAACAATCGAGGAAGTTAGAACTTACCACTCCTCTCCATTCTTTTCACAACTATTGAGGACGCGTCCAGAGTATTAAGTGTTTTAATATATTTGTGTTCAGAGTGTAGTTTAAGATGTCACAGGAGTTTGAAACGTGCAAAATATAAAAAAAAAACAAATTTATAGCGAATATTTTTTAATTAATTCTCAACATATTAAAAAAATCTAGAATAATGGGAAAGTCCTTGTAGATATATTGATTGTGTACTAACGGATTGTCTAAATTTTGATGCTCTTCCGCGAAGGTGCAATTTTATCCACTCTCCGGAAGATTAAAAAAAAATCTAATTAATTAATCTGTTTGATATTTTTTTGTATCTGAATATATGCTTTTTATCTACACATAATGAAAAGTGCAACAGCCAAAATTTTTGATTGGGAGAGGGCTGAATTTCAAATCACGTGATCAAGTGATGTAGAGGTTTTTGTAATCAAAGATAGAAATGAAAATCAAGCCCTTCCCATACCTACTGTCACTTTCCAAGTGACTCTCAGTAAAAAATAATGTAGGTTACCCATGCGAAGTTGCCGTAAAGTTTTGCCAATCAATATAATATCCTCCAAGGGTTCTATTTTTCCCACTCATGACTACAGACACAAATCAATTGACAGCACTCAAAGAAGAAAAGCGCATTACACTTCCTTTCAAACTGAACTATCCCCGCTTCTTATCCCCTCGAAGTATCAATGCTGTTTCCAGAATGTGAAACTGGTAAGTGTTGGTGTCTAATGTAGAATCCATACTATGGCCAATTGTTCACCACTTCCTGATGGGGACCTTGAACGATGGTTCACGGGTTGCATCCACATGCTGGGCCACTAAATGAGCCAAACACGTAGATTCGTCCATAGGGTCTACTGCACACTTTAGTTGCGCATCTGGCTGCCTTTGATCTTTGGAGAAAAACCACCTCGGAAGCCATCGTCCGTCAAGGCTATTTTATCGTCTGCCACCATCGACCACGATAAACCATACCCCTCCAGACGGTGGTGATGGCTTGCAGTGGACCATAGTGTGGAGGGTCCTTAAGAATGCACGGCAGAACAATACTCATTAAGGGAACCTTTAGAAATCTTCGCTAGATTTAGGTATCGCTGGTTAGCGCTGGTCCAAACACTACCGCGGGTGGGTTTGGTTTGGTTTGGAGCGCTACGGTCTACTGTTTTGCTATACGCGGACTATTTTTATATTTGCGGGCTAATGAGACCCGGACCTACTGCTTAAAGCCGATTCCGAACGGCTACGAACATTCATGCCATCAGCGGGATTTGAATCCACGAACTCCGGCACCGAAGAGCAGCTCTCTCACTCGGCCATCGTTCGGTCTATCGCTGTGGGAAAATCACTTTCTTTTATAGATGAACGAAGATTTTTACTCGATAAATAACGATTAACAACACAGAATGATAAGCAAACTTTAGAGAAACTTGTATTCTAGTTACTATGCATTAAAAAGTTTTAAAAAAAAAGAGAGAAAAATCTTAAATCTTGGGGGGGGGGGACACTTAGCCTCCCTCGTGGCTGCGGCACTGTAATGAATCAATATAATGCAGATATTTTAATATTTTCAATATTTTCCACTCGTGTAGCAAGCAAAGTAGATCGTAGCAATCCAGACCAAATTAGTATCTTTTCAAAATTAATGTATAATTCAGATTAACTTATTTTCTTCTTCTTAGTTTGGAAAGAAATTTTAATAATTTTAGATGTCATATTTCTTATTTAGTTACTTTATTCTATAGGTAACAAGCATATATTGAAATATATAAAAGTTAAATAAATTCATTCTTAGATTTCTTTAAATTTTACTGATAGTAGTCAAATCATAGTTTCGATAACAACGCTCGCGAAATAAAACAACTTATAATTGACACACATAAAATAAAGAAACCTGTTGAATCTTGGTCCAACAATATTTTAGCAGGACGATAGCCGTAGGGCACTGCTTTTCGGTACCGGACTCCACGAGTTCGAAACCCGACGATGGCATGGATGCTTGTAGCTGTTCGGAATCGGCTTTAAGCAGTAGATCCCCGTCTCATTAGATCCAGTGTAGCAAAAAAAATTAGACCGTAGCTTTCCAAACCAAACCAAATTCACGATGTTTCCAATGCTATCTGTGGAATTGCTTCTGAGGAATTACATTTTATTTATAGACTTTCTTGTACAGTCTGTGAGCACATAATAAAAATAAGGATGGTTTCTATATCTATCGCTATTTACAAACTAGCATTTAGCCCGTCATATGACGGAATCAGTAAGTTTTTTATTTTCCAGAATTCTAAATTACCCTGTGAGGCAGGTAAAAAATGGTTTATTTTTTAGCTGAGAATTATCTTGGTAATCGCTCAATAATTTGTTTATCTTCATACTCCTCTAGTTTCCCGATACTGTGAATGCGACTTAGAAGCACGTTGAATTCATTTAGTCAAACCGTGGGTTTATGTATAAAAACAAACACACAAACGAACAAACTTCTTAATTTTCAAAGATATATTACTTAAACGCTAGATATTTATTAATCCGTGAAATTCTTCCGTGATTAATAAATATCCCTTTAGGAACTTTTAGATAAGTGATATTTATTAGAATCTGCCCTCTATTAAAATCGCTTAGATCAACAGGCTTTCCCATGACACACAGAAGTAAGTGAAAGAATGATTCTTCAGACTCTCCAGCAGCAGTAAAATACCACTTCCACCTGATCACGTGCCTTCCACGTCATCCAGGCTAGTCCATTGCAAAATGTAGGGGTGGTCATAATGTTTTGGCTCTTGAGTGTATGTATATATATGTATATACACTATATATTAATATGTTGTATATAATATGTATATGTATATATGTATATATTACTATATGTATATATTTACATATATACTATATGCATATATACTATATAATTATATATTGTATAAAATATGTATATGTATATATGTATATATTACTATATGTATATATATGTATGCAATAAGACAAACTTCACGATGGCTGGTTGCAGTCATGTCCCATAAAAATGACACCGTTTTAGTTAAAGACGTTTATTAACAGAACGTTGGAGGACGGGTTCCCACTTCATCATAGAGATAGAACAAACTGAGGGGTCAGCTAACATGAAGTTATAAGTAAAAGGCCCTTAACACCTGGGTCAACATCTCAGTCAAAATCTGTGGGAAAATCTGCCTCCGATAGCGTGCATCTCCTTTTTGTTTGGAAATTTCCTAAATTGTCCACTACGGCATTGTAGAGTTATAATTGGTTAGACCCAATTCTCTGAGAGCGTTAATTGTAGCCCCAGTGGTCAGTTTTGGTTAGGGGTTAAAAAGGGGAAAGCAAAAGGACGCGGGAAGTTTTTGCCCTTGACTTAAGGTTTGAAAACCCCTGAGAATTTTCTCGGGATGGCTTAGGAATTTTATACAAAATGCCTACGTTTCTTTCCCGATCTAGCTTACTTTTCCTTACATGTATATATACTATATATATTATATATATATATATATATATATATATATATATATATATATATATATATATATATATATTGTATATAACATGTGTTTATTATATATTGTTTATAATTTACTATATATATTATATGCAAGTTATAATATTATATATATAATCAACAAAGCAACCGAATAATGTTAGATTTACTACAGTCAGTTTGTTTTGTGAATTCTGCTGTGGACCACAGATCGGTCATCAGTTTCCCACATCACGTTTATTTTACTTTTTTATTTTTTTAAAGTTTCGAATCCTGATTGAAATTTTTGAAAAGAAAATAAATGTTCTATGGTCATGGCTGTTATTATGCTCATTGGCAGTCGGTTATGGTCAAAATAGAAGGAACTGTCGAAGGAAAGCTGGGCGAATTTTTAAAAACTAGTATGCACATATAAAAAATAGTTTTATGCACTGAAAAAAGTGATGGGGCGCATTGCACAGGGGAAAAATCTTCCTCTCTAATATTTCAAAGCGGCTCAATACAACTTAAAATTGAGGCTTCCCAAACCATTTTTTAAGTTTTTATTAATGCAGGGGAAACTAAAGGGAAATTTATACTAAAGGGAAATTTATATTATCCAATTGGGAAATTTGATCATGAGTAACAGATTAACCAGTCTCTTAGTATTCTAATGTTTTGGTTAGAAACTAAATAGGTATATGAAGAATAAATACTACGTACTTTACTGTCATTACTACGTACTTTACTGTCGAACTATGACCAAATTCATGGGGCGCTGTTATCAGCATCGGAGTTCGTGAGTTCGAATCCCCCTATTGCCATGGTGTTCGCAGCCGTTCGGAATCGGCTATAAGCAATGCGTTCCGGTCTATTTCGAACCCCAAAAAAAGTTAGAGTAAAGTTTTTTAAGCCACACCAAATCAAAAACTATTTTCAATGGGGAACGTGCTGTACTAAAAGATGTTGGCATTCTGGATGTAATTCCGTTTACTGTTTTGCTAAACAAGGACTAATAAGACAAGGGCCTACTGCTTAAAACGATTCAGAATGGCTACGAACATCCATACACTGGTATTCAAACCCACGGACTGAAATGCCGAAAGGCAGCGCCTTACTTGTTCGGTCATCGTCTGGTTCTCAAAGACTTGAAGTTTGTTCTTAATGGTGATTCCGAAAAACAGCATCCAACCTTTAAAACCAACATTCGTTAGAAATGAGGTGATTTTGTAAATTCAGCTCACATATATCCCCTGATTCCACGAAATATCTACACATATGCCAGTATGTGTTTGTGTGTATATATATACTGATATATGCATATATGTGTGTGCATATAAATTATTATTACTGTTTTTTTAGCTCCCAGCTTGCAGAATGATACTATTATGGGAAGACAAAGGAAACGACACACAAGTAAAGAACAAACATTTTATGCTCTTTTTTTCCGAACAAAGTGGTTTAATTCGTTTCTTTTTTACGTATAATTTGTAGACGTTTCCAATAGTACACAACCTTGTCTGAACGACCTCAATATGTTATACCTCAATAATAATATTTTGTCGAAACTGATTTACACTACGGAAGGCGGTCTCATAAGTTTCGTAAATGGGGGAGGCTTGAAGATATTTTTTAAAATATAATTTCGAGGGCATTTGTTCTTATTAGCAGCATTTATCCTTTTTACAAAGCTACAGGTATTTGTTGACCATTTTATCGTGGAAGCACTTGTACCGAGGTACTTTCCCACAAAGTTCAGCACGTGCATGCACAGCTGTGGAAGAAATTTCCAAGAAGAATTTAGGTGCAGCTGTTGACTTCGTGTTTTAGGGACCCCTGCAGAAGAGTTATAGATCATGGAATGGCACAAGCGTAATGGTCAACCTCTCACAGAGATGTAACCATGAGTTATGGGGGCAGGGTCAGCTTTCACAAAAGGGGCTATTTTAATGAGCCCACCTCCACGCCCGAAAGGGGTGCAGAGGTGAGAAAATTTCGCCAACAAGCGATTGGCAAAGAAAAAAAGGGGGCGTTAAAACCGAGGTGATGAGTTGGGAAAGAGAGTGAAGAAAGAGGAGTCTAGGTCGGGATTGAAGAGTTGCTGGACATCCAGAGAGCCCGGACCAGCAATCGAGTCCCGAACCCGCATGCCAGCATAGACGTACAGCAAAATAACGGCCGCTACGCCAGTACCGACACCCTTTACGCCCGAAGTCCAGCACCGTCGTACAGCCTGATGAAAGCCCCAGCCTGCTCCCCTGTAATTACTGGAGGTAAACTTGATCTTATTCATAAATCATTACCTTGGGTCTCGGAATCTTTTGATTAAGGAATAACGCATAAAAACAAAAAAAAATTAATGAATTGTTGTAATGATAAACGTCGAGTAAAGAAATGTTATATATAGATATTAATCAAGAAATAATGTTTGTAAATAATTAGTGTACATAATAAATGTTTTAGTTCAAATATAAGGTATCATCTTTTTACTGTGTTTCCCCTTTAAGAACGGACACTGATGTTAGAGTTGTAAGTACATTACAACAGCACTATATAGGTAGGCCACCATTGTTTCCTATGAGTAAGCAACTCAAATGACTTAGAAGACTTACGCTTTATTTAAACCTAAACCCATTAACTTTTTCAGTAGATGATTAATATATTACCTTCTAAATACTAACTATAAACAAATTATTCTTATATTACACAGCGTTTATTCCACGGTGATAGAAATTGTCTATTCACTTCTAAATTTCAATTTTTTCTTTGTGTTTATTTATTGTAAAAAATAATAATAAATATATAATCTGTTTCACTTCGGTTTTATTAATTAAAATGCATATATTTCAAAAATGCATTACCTACTATGTAAATTTTAAGTTTCTTTATTATATAACGAACAAAATATTGATTGTTATACAACATTTCTTTTTCCTACTGCAATCAAAATATAATCTGAGGATAAGATTATGTTTCAGTGTTTATTATCGACAAGTGGATCAACTTTCAGAGTGGGTATTATCTACAAGTGAAAGTGCAGATTAGTAAAACAAAATAAAAATTGACAACATAAATAGAATTTCCTTCATAAATGAGCTAAATTAAACAAAACTCAACTGTTTGCTATCGATCTATCATTTGCTCCCGAATGATTAAATGCAATAAATAAGTAAAGAGTGTTTCAGATTATTGTACAATTATTCACTGAATAGTTATTTCTTAACAATGTAAAAGATATTTGTAAAATTAATTTAACTTCTGATTTTCTTTATTCGACTTTAAAAAAAAATAACATAATGTGAAAAATATAGTAAGGTGTTATATATCGCGAAGTTTGATATACCGTAAAATGTATTTTAAGAACTACAGCAGAACCTCGGTAGAACAACCTGTGAGACCAACACCATATGGTCGCTATAACGACTTAAAAAAATAATAAAAAAAATTTAGCAAAGAAATGATACAACAGTACATATCTAGAGAACATTTTCATTATCACTGATTCTATATCCGTTAGATTTTGAAGAATATCTTCAGAATTAAATTATCCTTCAAAATATTGACGCAAGGCATTGATTGCACTGAAGGCTTCTTTTTCATTCACTTTTTCAAAAGCTTAGACGATTTCTTCTCCGTCATCGGAATCGCAGATTTCTTCATTTCCGGTAATACGGGCAAGAAAATCGTCCTAATTCAAAATTTCTTCTCAGCACTGTAAAGTTTCGTCTACCGCAACAAACTCATCAAAAGATAATTGAAGATCCGGAAATTGGACACTGAGGAACTGGGTCATTTCATTAGTGTCTGGAGTGGCATCTACCTAGGACATCAATGTCGTACGGGACGAAAGGGTCCCTTTAAGCAGACACAAAGAGAGGAGTACAAGTTTCTTGAAGTTGCACCACAGTACAATAATTTAAAATAGCCCCCTTGCTCATGAGTTCTGCGGTTTAAAATTGGCGGTCGCTCTAACGAAAAATAATACTCTTGAGGTCATTGTAATGATTCAAAATTAACATTATTCCTATGGTAAAAAAATTGGGACTTTTTAAGATGATAGTTCTAACGAAGGGGTCGTTAAAAAGAGGTTCTACTGCATATTTAAATCCTTTCGATTCAGTAGGTTCATGTTTTACCACTCTACAAATTCTGAAGTTTCAATTCGTAGAACAATGACCAAAGGGTTAGGGCGTTGAGTTCGTGGGCTCGAATCCCACTAAGGCATGGATGTTCATTAACCGTTCTGAATCGGGTTTAAGCAGTAGGTCTCGGTTTCTTTATCTCTCGTGTTACAGAAAAGTAGATCTTAGAGCTTAAAACCAAACCAAACCTGAAGTTTTGATCTAAAACAGAACTATTTCAGTGTATTTTATTAAATTACACATTAACCACATTTTCTATTATATATAAGTAGCAAAATCGAACGCATACTCCTTTTCATAATTCATGAGAAAATTTACCAATACTCTGCTTTAACGGTCATAAGGCATTTTCTTTGTGACAGTATGAAATGGAGCAAAGATAAAAAAAAAAGTCATTTAAAAATAATATGTGCGAATATATATGTATATATATATATATATATATATATATATATATATATATATATATATATATATATATATATATATATATATATATATATATATATATATATATATATATGTATGTATATATATGTATATATATGTATATATATGTATATATATATGTATATATATGTATGTATATATATATGTATGTATATATATGTATATATATGTATATATGTATGTATATGTATGTATGTATATATATATGTATATATATATATATATGTATATATATGTATGTATGTATATATATGTATATATGTATATATATGTGTATATATATATGTATATAAGTATAAATATATATATATATATATATATATATATATATATATATATATATATATATATAATGCTGGCGTATGTTTAAAAACTATTTCAGATATAGACAAGCTTTATAACCACATAGTATATGTCATGTTAACTTATTTTGATCCCTTTTGTTTTGGTAAATTTATTATTTCATTTTGGAGTAAAAAGTAGACCCATCCTCACTAAAGTCTATTAAAGTTAGTCAATAATTAAGGACAATATATTTTTATAGTGTCTAATCGACGATTTGCTCAAACTGGGTAAAATCAAACCAGGATTTAATCTCCCTCTCTCTCTCTTATATATATATATATATATATATATATATATATATATATATATATATATATATATATATATATATATATATATATATATATATATATAACTCTGCCCAAGCCGGTCCCAAGCCCGGTTGTAAAAAGAGGAGGGTGTCTAAAGACCGGGACATAGCCTTTCCCATGTCAGATTGTCTAAGGTACCAGATAGGACGGATTATGCCAGATTGTCTGGTTCTGGGCAGGACGACTGGAACTGGTAAAAGGCAACCCATTTCCAAGGTGTGGACACCGTGCTGATGAGATATGTGCCATGGCACATGGTAACTGGGGTTAAAGGTTGTCGCTAATGGTTCACCTCCTGGAGTGGCGAACCACGTTGTGTTATAGCCTTCCACCTGCACGAGGGTCCATACAGGTGGTGACTGATGCTTACCCTCAGTATACCTATGTGTTATGGGTAATCACAAAAGAGATGGTGGTAAACACCTTAAAACCAAGACAGATACAGGTGCTGTTGTGCCCAAACAGGGCCTCTCATCTGTAGCTGCCTCCACTTCAAACGTGTCTGGATCTGCAGGTGCCGCTCCGGCGGCCCGCGGGACAGGTACAAAGACCACTACAGGCACCTCTTCGGAGGTCCGCAGTGGCACATCGTCTGACCAGAGTGTTCCACTCTCCATACGACAACTTAAGAGGCTGCGGAAGAAAACTCGTGACAGCGAAGGACCGGAAGCAGCCAAGAAAAGGAGTAGAGAGAACACTACCACTCCTTCTCCAAATGTGAAGGGCCCAGCCAAAAGACCTAGGACGGATGTTCCGACCCCGAAGTCCTACAGCCAGGCCGTCACATTGATTAGAATGGTGGTGATAAAGAAATCACACCCTTCACAGAAGCTGAGTTCTACGGAAGTCAAGCTCATTCATAAGTTTATGGATGAAGCTATTGACAACCTCTCGGAGGCTTCTGAGTTTGAGGGCCCCCAGATTGAGTCTAGCGGCTTGATCGGAGGAGCCCTTATCCTTAGTTATGCCAACCAGGGGTCCGTAGACTGGCTCAAACAGTTCTTCACTGGTGAAAGGCTCACTGAGATGGGAGTTGTATTTCTCCCAGCCTCACGTTTGCCCAAGCCGGTGAAAATAGCCTTTAAAACCAAGGACATCGATACCACCGATTCAGACAGACTGCTTCGACGTCTCCGGATGTTGAACATAGGTCTGAACACCGGTGAGTGGCGAGTGCTCCACAGGTCCGTTGTAGCAAGCACGTATGCAAGATGGATCTTCAAGGTTGACCAGGAGACAGCCGAGTTTATAAAAAAGAAGGGGATGAAGCTATTCGCCGTTTCTCATGGTTGTGGCACTGTGAAGATCCTGCACGACCCCAAGACCAAGAAACTTCTGACTCCTCGGAGGAAAAAGGGACTCCGGGTGAGACCTTAAATATGAACACCTCGGAAGCTCCCCATGAGGTTTCCCATGAGACCGGAATGGAGGAAGAACGCCAGGAAGAGGACGAGGCAGCTGCCGCAGAGTCTTTCGTGGTAAGTGAAACCTCTTCTTGTATTTTGGGAAGTCCCTCTGTCTGGTCCTGTGGGTCGCTTTCGGGGTAAATTGATCTTCTCTATCCGTTTGCGTCCGGGAGTGATTCTGAGGGTACCGTCAAGGGCAGCCCAACGCCAGGTAAAGATGAATCTCATCTGGCATAATGTGTTGGCGCATTTGCCTTTTTTGTCTGTGGACCTTAATGGCAGGTCATTACAAAATTGCGCAGATTAACCTGCACCATAGTCAGTCAGCAACTGCCTTGCTTAACAAGGAGCTGACAGAAGGGAGAATAGACATTGCCTTTGTGCAAGAGCCCTGGATCAGTAAGGGTAAAATCCTTGGTCTGGGCAATTGCGGCAAACTATTCTCCGATCGCTCTTGCAACAAGCCGAGGGACTGTATTATTGTCAATAAGACAATAAAGGCACTCTGCATGGCAGACTATCTTGATGGAGATAATGTCGTCATTAAGATATGCAGTAAAGATGGAAATATCTGTCTTATGTCTGCATATCTTCCCTATGAGAAAGAAATTCCTCTCACGCCTCTAGTTAGGAATCTGGTGCAGAAATGCACTAGGTCCAGCTTGAGGCTTATTGTGGGTTGTGATGCTAATGCACACCACATAATTTGGGGCAGCAGTGACTGCAATAGAAGAGGTGAGGAACTCTTAGAATTTATTTTGTGTAATAATTTGAATATCCTAAATGTAGGCAATAAGCCTACTTTTGTTACTAAGAACAGGAAGGAAGTCATCGACATTACTTTTTGTAATGGTAGGGCTTCGAACCTGGTTAGTAACTGGCATGTTTCCGATCAGGTCATGCTATCTGATCATAAACTAATTTTGATGAATCTTACAGGTCCTGCAACAACATCTATGCAGGTCGGGAGGAATCCCAGGAAAACCAACTGGGATTCATACAGAGAGGAACTACAGCTTCTCCTATCAGGTAAACCTGTTAATTTAAACTCCTTTACTGATATTGAGTTGGCCGTTGACACTGTTCAACGTTCCATTCTTCAATCGTATGAGAATAATTGCAAGGCAGTCACTACAGGATTACCAAGACGTGTGTCTTGGTAGTGTAAAGATCTCTGTAGTCTTAGAAAGAACTGCAGAAGGCTCTTTAATAAAGCCAAAAAGACTGGTGAGTAGACAACCTATAGGGCTGCCCTTACCAAGTACAATAAAGAGATAAAAGCATGAAAATACGCTTCGTGGAAAGATCATTGCACACAGATTAATAATATATCTGGTGCTGCTAAGCTGACAAAGATATTGAATAGGGACAATACTTGTCATTTAGGCTACATCAAAAGACAGGATGGAACCTATACGGAGAATGGCCGTGATACCTTAACAAAATTGTTTAGGGTTCATGTGCCAGACTACAACATCATTAGCGACTGTCCTATTGATATTTCTTACTTCCAGCTAAGGAGCAGGAAAGAGAATTGGGCTCTTGCTAAGGAAATTGTCACTCATAGGAGAATTGCTTGGGCAATTGATTCTTTTATGCCCTTCAAGTCAACGGGTGTCGATGGAATTATTCCAGTCCTTCTTCAGAAGGGAAGTGATATAATCATATCCTCTCTGTGCAGGATCTTTAGGTCCTGCTTGGTATATGGTTATATACCTGTTTCTTGGCGCACGTGTAAATTGATATTTATACCTAAGCCAGGTAAGCCCTCGTATGATGATGCCAAGGCCTTTAGGCC
Source organism: Pardosa pseudoannulata (assembly GCA_032207245.1). Classification (NCBI taxonomy): domain Eukaryota; kingdom Metazoa; phylum Arthropoda; class Arachnida; order Araneae; family Lycosidae; genus Pardosa; species Pardosa pseudoannulata. The sequence continues at coordinate 145,002,066 of CM063502.1, forward strand.
AATTAGCCTAACTTCATTTCTCTTAAAAACTCTAGAGAAACTAATTGATAGGCATATTAGAGATAAGGCCCTATGTGCCTTCCCTCTCTCTAGACACCAGCATGCATATACGCCTGGTAGGTCTACCGATACGGCCCTCTATGAGCTGGTTACAGCCATAGATGGTGCAATAAATGGTAAAGAAATGGCACTTACTGCTTTTCTCGATATTGAGGGTTCCTTTGACAGGGTACCTACCAATGTCATTCTTAATACGTTAATTCGCAGAAATGTCAATCCTCTTGTGTGCAACTGGATCAATAGTCTGTTTACTACCAGACTGGTCCAGGCAACACTGCTGGATGACACTGTTAAGGTTACCAACTGCAAAGGCTATCCGCAGGGGGGAGTTTTATCACCTCTCCTGTGGAGCCTTGGGGTTGACGAATTACTTAACAACATTGATTTCTTTGGTCTCACCTGCATAGGTTATGCAGATGATATCGCCCTGGTAGTAAGAGGAAAATTTCAGAATACTGTTGTTGACCTCATGAACACTGCCTTAAAAAGAGTTGAGAGATGGTGCAAGGAGGTGAGTCTATCGGTTATTCCCTATGACTTGGAATAGTCATATCAAGTAATGCACCAACAAGGCCAAACGTATCTTTTGGTCTTATAGGCATGCCATTGGTTCCAATTGGGGTCTATCACCAAGGATAGCCCATTGGATCTATACTAGGGTAATTGTATCCATTGTGACCTATGATTCCATTGCCTGGTGGGGCAAAGTATGCCAGATCACTACCATTAGGGAATTGGCTAGTCTTCAGAGAATTGCTACAGTCAGTATAACTAGTGCCATGAGGACTACTCCCTCGCAGACTCTGGACCTGCTCCTGGGCCTTTTGCCTCTTCATAAGCAGGTCGAGTTGGAAGCAATTCTTTGCTCCCACAGGTTGAAGTTTCTTGCACTGTGGAAAACTTCTTCTGAAAGGTCCTTGTATAAATTTAATACTGGGATCACTGAACATCCTTCTCTTACGATGATTTCAGATTGGATGGTCAAGAAATTTGCTTTCACTGACAACTTTAATGTTGTCTTTCCCTCTAGGCGTGAGTGGGAAGAACCCAATAAGCTTCTCCCACGTGCTAATGAGGTTTGGTTTACTGATGGCTCCAAAACGCCATCTGGGACCGGCTCTGGTGCTTTCTGTGTTACCAGGAACATCAGGATTTCTTTCTCCCTGGGTAAACTAGCTTCTGTTTTCCAGGCTGAGGTTGCTGCCATTCTTGCTTGTGCAAATAACTGCATTGCAAGAGGGGTTGCCAAGAGAAGATTAAAAATCTTCTCGGATAGTCAGGCTGCACTTATGGCCTTGCACAGGTACTGCTTCTCATCCAAAATTGTGTGGGATTGCTACAGGACCATTAACCAGTTGGCTATGGTCAATAAGGTAACCCTAGTTTGGGTTCCTGGTCATTGCGGTATTTTTGGCAACGAGGTTGCCGATAATCTCGCTAAGTACGGTTCTGAGTTGCCCTTCATTGGGCCAGAACCTGTACTTGGTCTTCCTCATAATGTAGTGAGAAGGACCGTAAGGGACCTCCTAATGGGGGAGACTTATAAGGCCTGGCTTGATTCTAGTAATCAAAGACAGGCCAAGGAGCTTAACCAGGGTTATCCCTGGATGAGGGCTAAGGAGCTACTTAGGCTCAGTAGAAAAGAGCTAAGGATGGCCGTTGGCCTGTTGACTGGCCATTGTTGCCTTACGAGGCACCTCAATATTATTGGCATTACAGACAGTCCAGTATGTAGGGGGTGCCATATGGCAGAGGAAAGTTCATCACATATTTTATGTGAATGTGACTACTACTACGCCAAGAGATTTGAATTCCTTGGGTATCACTTCATCGAGCCGTGGGAGTAAATTAACTTCCCGGTTAAATTGCTGCTGAAATATATCTCAGCTGTCTCTCTGATATCTAACGGTTATTGTTTTTTAACCTTGTGCTGGAGCTCCTTGCTCCAATGAATGGGGGGCTTTTCAGTACAATAGGCTTTGGGCCGCAGTACTGGTGCCCTTGTGGGCCGCCCCACACTAAATCTAAATCTATATATATATATATACATATATATATATATATATATATATATATTATATATATATATATATATATATATATATATTACTTATCTAACAGTATTATTTATTGTATAATTATATTTTTCTTACTAAAATATAATCTGCACTAAGGTAACAGAAAATATTGCAGCTGATTCTATACCATGGGCTAATGTTTGATTCATACTAAAATAAACTGTGGGATATCGCTTTCTACTTTTCATAGCTCACTTGGCCCAACTTGCACTAAATCTTTTTTTTTTTTCATATTGTATCAATGAAGTGAATTTAACAGTTTTTCGAGAACATTTATTTGAAAGACGCGAGTTGCATTTTAGCAGCATAGGTTATTCATATGCCATTAAAAGTTATATATTTATTTAACTTCATACTCCCCCACCTTCAGCCTGTAACTGTAACTTTAAAAAATTATTTTTAAGATTTTCTATAAATATTGAGTAATTTCTTATTAGGATATTGCTTTTTGAAACAAACTGTAATGAAGTCTTTACGAAATATAAAAGCGATTAAAAATCAGTGAAATATAGTTGTAACAAAAGTCTATTCTCGAATAAAAAATATCAATATCTCATGGATCAGGGGTGGACAAACTTTTTCGGTAACGGGCCAAAAATTGATAAAAATAAATTTAGCGAGCCGAGATAAATTTTTTTTAAATGTTAAAAACAATATACAAGTAATAAGATTTAAATATGTTAATGAGATGAATGAAATTGCGATTTCATTTTTAATAGTTTTTATATTGAGGTTCGAAGTGAAATGTACTGGTTTTAAGGGACGAGGCTAAATGTTCATCTGTCAGTCTACTTCAGAAATTATTCTAAGGTTCATAGCTGAAACATTTGTACATATATATGAGATGATGCAAACGTAGCACTCATCTTCTGGGCGTGAGATATTAAATTTGGGAAACTTACTTTTTATAATGATTTATAAAACTCTAACTTTGGCATATTTAGAACCAACGTCTTGAGATGATTGTTAGATTGCAACTCAAATAATTCAATCTGCAAATCTGACCTCCCTGCTTCACAATTTACGTTGAAAGGCAGGGTAAAAATATCCAATTCTGTTTGGATGGCACTGAAATCTTGAAATCTGCTTTCAAACTCAAAATACAGTTTTTTCAAGCCATCTTCTTAATACTTAAGCTTCTCTTCATTTACTGAGGGCATTGGATTTAACCTCGGGAAATAAGACAAGTCATTTTTAGCTACTGACCCCGCAAACAGATTAAGTTCTAGTTTAAAAACTTTGAGATGGGCTCAGATATCGTCAATAAATTGATTTTTCCCTTGCATATTGTGATTCAAGTTGCTCATATGACAAAGAAGATCTATGAAACATGCAAAGTCGTAAAGCCATTCAGTATCTTCTAACATTTTGCACTCCGCAGAACACTGTTTCTCTCGTAGAAGACCGGCACAATGTTGTCTTTCGGCTGCCAAACTCGCTCGAAAACACATCCTGCACTGAGCCACCTTATTTTCGTGTAATACAGGTACATCAGAGTATTCAGATTGCACGGATTGAAGAAAATCTCGGAATTTCCTATGAGTAAGCCCACAAGATCGAAGAGTATTTATACACTTCAAGGCTGCATCAAATACGAGTTTCATATTCAATGCAGATTTACACAGAACATCTTGATGTATAGCACAATGTAGAATAACAACATTGCCGCCAGGATAGTTCTGATTAAAAAGTCAAAGAAATCCAGATTTTTTTCCTGTCATATTTGATGCTCCATAGGTCGTAATATCACATAAATTTGTTATAGGTACTTTCAAAGTTAAAAGCCCTTCCTGAAATCCACGAAAAATATCACATCCCGTTGTAGTTCCCTTTAAAGAATGCAGGCACGGCAGTTCCTCGGTAATTTCAAAGTTATCACCAACACCTCTTCTAAATAATACAAACTGAGCCGTATCATTTATATCAGTTCTTTCATTCATAGCTATGGAACAAAATTTAAACTAGTCAATTTTTTACTCTAATTGTGAAGTCAAATTTTTATCGATGGCTGCGATTCTAGAAGTCACCGTTTTTCGAGATAAGTTTACAGTCTCAAAATTATATTTCTTGTCTCGACATAAAATATCACAAACTTGAAGTATGCATTGTTTAATGAACTCTCCATCACTGAAAGCTTCACTATTTTTAGCAATATTGTAGGCTAAAATGTAACTTGCATGCGTAGCTGCTTCTTGGATGTTTACCTTCTTGAAAAAATTTTGTCGACCTGATAAGTTTGTACAAAGCCTTTCTGCATATTGTTTCCTTTCATATTCGGAAATTGCTTCCTAATTGGAATTCTTATGCTGAGATATGAAATGACAAGAAATGTTATATTATTTGAAGATTGCTGCAGTTTCATTGCAGATGAGACCCACTGGTTTATCTTTTACGACTGTAAAAAAATACTTTCAGCTCCATTCATCATTAAAAGCACTGCTCTCTGAATCAACTTTACGTTTTTTAGTAGCCGTTTTGAGGTTGAAATATTTTACGAATAACCCAAACAAGCACTAGCTACTCTATATTTTTGGAAAATTTCATCACTATTCACAATGATGCTAACATTAGAAATCGCGCCAAAAGAAAAAGCAACTGGCTGAAGCTTATAATGCGCAGTCTGCCACATGTGAGATCTAATTCACCCTATTGCATACCATATGTCTGCTCCCCGAGAAAGAAATAACGCTTTTTGGCGCCAATATACAGCTATAACTAAAAAAGAAGTTCCGGTTTTATCACTTTACCAATTGAAAGCTATCTGTTATTTCCGTCGATTTATGTTTTGTTGAACAGAAATAGAGAAAGTAAAAAGATCATCAGTCCTTTGTAAAAAAGGAAGAACAAAAATAATATTTAAACAAAGTAAAAAAGGAGATGGATATATAATACATAAATATATATTTATTTTAATTTGCCTCAGACCGTCAACTTAAAATTCTATCCGTGGGCCGGATAAAACCTTCCGACGGGACTGAGTTGTTCAGCGGGCCGTAGTTTGCCCATCCCTGTCACAGATGTTTGTCATAGAAAGTTGTTGCTAAATACATGTATTTCTATCGTTAAACTTCAAGGAATAAAGCAATATTTTAAATCGCGAGAATTATATTTTAATATTAAGGTATCCGTCTACGTTAAAAACGTCATTTTTTTGCGAAAAATCATAATTTTTTTTTTATTTCTCTATTGTAAAATTTCAACTTTTAGGCTTCTGAATCTGTTTTTGTTTTGTCTCTACGGCATTTTAAAGAAAAGTTACAGCTGTTTAAACATCAGCCACAGCTATCAAAACAAAACGGAAGTAGCGACTTCGGAACCGGAAGTTGTGAATTTAAAGACTTTTAAAGAGCCTTTTTTGGACAAAACTTTTTACATTTTTCTAGTACTTTTAATAATTAGCATCTTAACAATTAGAAAGTTTTGAAGCAAGAAAGTGTGGGGAATTTTAAACATATATTTTAATTTTTTAATAGTTAAAGTTGCTTTCAGAAACTTCAAATGCGTTTTTCTCAAAACGGTATTTTTAATAAAATGTTGAAACTTGAAATGTGATTTCTCAAAAAGTTCTTAAAATATTTTGTTGAAAATTATTATGAATGCTTTTGATAGTATTTACTAGTAAATGACCTAAAAGCTTTAAATTTGGATAAATTTTAATGATGTTACACTCATAGTTAGATATAAAGGTAATGAAAATGCATTGAAAATTCTATGTGTATGATTTTGAAGAACCAAAATTTTTTACCAAATGTAAATTAAACAAAGACTTTAGGTGATTCAATAGTCCAGTGTACAAGAAATGTGTTGCATCAAAAAATATTGAAATAATTTAATTTATTAAAAGTTAGACCTTTTGAAAAAAAACGATTTTTTTACTAAATTTTCTTCATTTATTAGAAATTTTATAAAAACTTCTCCAGGAATAAATTTTTTAAGTGCAATTCTCTATGATAATATAAAAAATAAATGTAAAAATGTAAAAACTTGAACTAGTTTCTACGTTTAAAGAAAAAAATTCTCCGAACGTAGACGGATACCTTAAGTACTTTCAGAATTTTCAGGATGACCAGCCCTCAGGATTCTCTGGGCTTAGCCATCTAATCCTGAGATTTCTATTATTGTGCACATATAATGATAACAAACGATATAAATAACAATTAAATTTGAGAGTATTAAACACACAAGAATTAATTTAATTGATGCATTGCTTTGCAATTCTCCTAGTGCTTTGTAAATCCCTTTATAAAAATAGCAATCCACTACAGGCTTCTATTTTGATAATATCACAAATGAACCTTTTTTTTTCTTCATCACATTTTTTTGTCTGTTAACTTCTAAATTATTTTCCTTGCAAGTCATCAATACCCATTATAAAAGAAGAGTTATACAGTAAATCTAACTTTTTCAACTCAATGGTTATTTCGTTGTTCGGTTGCATATAGCTAACATATATATGCTTCATATTGTCACGAAGATTCGAATGAACACACCGTTTAACTTAACAGAAGAATTTATTGAAGCTAAGTAGCAACTTTACAAGATCGAGAAGTTGCCTACAACTAGTGGGTATCAGCTTTTATACCCGAACAGAATATTCGAGAAATAACTAATTTACATATTAAAGAAAGATCTAGAATGTTCAAGAACCTAAGGAAACAATAAATAACATTTTTAAATTAAAAATCCGTACTTTGGATTAACCGCCATGACAAGCATCGAACCCACAATCTTCGGGTCTGGATCGCGTGCTTTGACCATTCGGCGACTGAACTCGTTGCCTAAGCTTTTTTATGCGGCATTGCTCCTTTCTCAAAAAGACAGCGTCTTGCTGCTATTTAGATCTGGAGCGTGTCAAAGGTCTCTTGTAAACTTCTCTTCCGGAAAAACGACACCTGGATTTCGTCCATCTTCACTTTGGTCTGTTTTGTCGGATCATGGTACGGCCTCATACGTAAAACATGGACAACGTCTTTTGGTTTTCTTTTTCGGGAGGCAGGATCGAAATCTTGCACTTCATAGGTAACGTCGGATAAATGGCGCAACACTTGATAGGGGCCAAAATATTTCCTTAAGAGCTTCTCTGAGAGACCGATCTTTCGGACCGGGGTATAAACCCATACGAGGTCTCCAGGACTATAAGACACCACTCGCTGCTTAGAGTCATAACGTCGACGGTCTTTATCTTGCGATTTCAGAGTATGCGTTCGAGCCAACTGTCTCGACTCTTCTGCTCTGGAAATAATCTTGGCTATGTAATCGTTAGTAGAATTATCAGGGAAGAATGGAAACATCGTGTCCAGTGTCGTTTCGGCTTCACGTCCATGGACTAGGTAGAACGGTGTGAATCCTGTTGTCTCTTGCTTAGCAGTGTTATAGGAGAACGTCACAAATGGTAGAATTTCGTCCCAGTTTTTCTGTTCGGTGTCAACATACATGGACAGCATATCGGCTAGAGTTTTGTTAAGGCGCTCCGTCAAACCATTTGTCTAGGGATGATAGGCCGTCGTCATGCGATGATCGATATTGCACAATTCGACGAGAGAGGAAACAAGTCTGAATTGAAAAATGGCACCACGATCTGTAAAAATGACTCGAGGAGCTCCATGTCTTAGAACAATTTCTTCGAGCAGGAACTTGGCTACTTCTTCGGCTTCAGCAGTTGGTAAAGCTTTAGTTATTGCATAGCGTGTACAATAATTGGTGCAGACTGCGATCCATTTATTACCATAGGCAGATTTAGGAAATCTCCCAAGCAGATCTATCCCAATTCGATGAAAAGGTGCGACAGCAGGAGGGATAGAAACTAGGCGTCCAGGTGGTAGTTGTGGAACTCATTTTTTCCTTTGGCATTCTAAGCAGTGCAGGACATATCTAACAACATTTCGGTACATCTCCGGCCAATAAAATCTTTTCCGGATCCTGTCGTACGTTTTCGTAAAGCCAAGATGCCTTGCGGTAGGCGCGTCATGAAAATGTTTAAGTATGTCTGCTCGCAGATGTTTGGGAATGGCGGGCAACCATGTCTTTCCAGTTGGATCAAAATTCTTTCTGCACAGGACTCCATCAATTAACTCAAATTTTCTTTCGGTGGATGAGCCGATCTTCGGAAGAATCATTTTTGCTATGTCTGGATCTTTCTCCTGCTCGACAGCGAGGTCTATACTCGTGGTTACAGCTAAAAATTGATCTTGCGTCTCAGTCTCTTCGTCTACTGGATTCCTCGAGAGAATATCGGCATCGTTATGCTTCCTACCCGATTTGTATTTTACTGAAAAATTATGTTCTTGGAGTCGAAGAGCCCAGCTTGCCAGTCTGCCTGAGGGATCCTTGAGATTCATAAGCCAGCAAAATGAATGGTGATCTGTCACAACCGTAAAATGTCTTCCAAACAGACGGAATTTATTGATAGCCCATACGACGGCAAGACATTCCCGTTCTGTAGTAGAATAATTTTTTTAGGCCTTTGTCAGGGTCCTAGAGGCGTACGCTATGACTTTTTCCACTTCATTCTGAATTTGCACCAGAACTGCTCCAATACCGTATCCGCTGGCATCTGTATGAATTTCTGTAGGGCATCTTTTGTCGAATATCCCCAATACTGGATCAGATGTATTCGCCTTCTTTAGGTTGTCAAAAGCCTCTACCTCTTTAGGACCCCAATGAAATTTCGCATCGCCGTTCAACAGCACCTGCAGGAGCTCGGCGAGATAGCAAAAACCTTTAATGAACCTTCTGAAGTAGGATCAAAGCCCAAGAAAGCTTCGTACGTCATGTAAGTTCTGCGGAGTAGGAAAATTGGTCACGGCTTTCACTTTGTCAGGATCTGGACGGACACCGCTACTGGATACGAGATGACCTAGTAATTTTACTTCTTGAGCAACAAAAAGGCACTTCTTGGGGTTAAGTATGAATCTAGATTCTTGAATGCATTTCAGAACTGTCCTTAATCGGATAAGGTGGTCTTCGCAACTTTCTGAGAAAATTACTATGTCGTCCAGGTAACACAGACACATAGTCCATTTGAGATGGCGTAGCAAATTGTCTATCATTCTTTCAAAAGTCGCCGGTGCATTGCAAAGTCCAAACGGCATGACTTTAAATTCGTATAAGCCTTCTGGAGTAATAAATACCGTCTTTTCACGATCCGCTTCATCCACTTCTATCTGCCAGTAACCAGATCGGAGATCCATGGAAGAAAAGAACTTGGCACCTTTTAAACAGTCTAGAGTATCGTCAATACGGGGCAGAGGATAAACATCCTTCTTCGTTATTCTATTCAGTTTGCGATAGTCCACACAAAAACGCCAGCTTCCATCTTTTTTTCTTATGAGTACGACGGGAGATGACCACGGACTCTCAGATGGCTGGACAATACCTTGGTCAAGCATTTTCTGAACCTCTTCTCTAATTATGCGTCTTTCAGTCGGTGAAACTCGGTAAGCCCTTTGGTAGATTGGAGCATGGTCACCCGTATTGATCCTGTGTTTCACATTTGTCTTTGCGGCTGTCGACTTGTTAGCTTTTGTAAAGATTCCCGAAAAGGCTTGTAGGAGTTAATTTGCGTTTTCTTTCGCTGCTCAACTCAGGGGATATCATCAAGGTATAATCTGTACTGGAATTCGTCGGCTCTTGCAGAGTACTTGTACTTTTTGTTGTGTCCGCAATCTCGCATATATGCCCGTCATCCAGGAGCTCAGCTTCACCTACGTACATCCCTTTAGGTATGACTTGATCGTTGGCCTGCATGTTGGCGATCCAAATTTCACTTCGTCCATTATGGTATAAAGATACCATGGATGGTATAGCAAGATTTCTTTCAAGCAGCAAGTGTCTATTGCCTGTCCACGTTTACGCTTAGGTTTCTTCCGACATCTAGTCCTGATACTGCTATTCTTGTCAATGAGCATGGCGTAAGCTTGTAGTCCTTTGCTGCATACACCTTCCAAGCATCTAATGTCGTGGTTTCTTGGCCAGTATCTTCTAACAACAGTTCACTTCGGCCACAGTCTATCACCGCTTCAGAAGCTTTCAAAAAGTCCCATCCGAGGATTACGTCGTGACTACAATGCTGTAGAACGATGAATTCAACAAGCAGCTCTCGTCTATTTATAACGACACGCAGAACACATTTTCCCAATGGCCTAACAAAATTGCCATTATGGACTTTCAGCATAGTATTCTTGACATCAGCAAACATAACTTTCTTTAAGGATCGACGAAACTTATCGGAGACGACAGAAAATGAGGCTCCAGAATCTACTAGAGCACAGATCGGCTGATTATCTACCAGAACGTCGAGGTGGTTGCCCGTCATCCTTGCGGCTGATGGAGGATTTTCATTACATGCGTCCTCACCTCCTCGAAAGGTCGCTCTGCTTAGTTTTCCTCGTTTCTACGGCTTGGAGATTGACCTGATCCACGATATGGCGACGGCGATCGGGAACGACGGGTTGGTGATCGGCCTCTAGTAGGACTAGGAAAAGAGCGGCGTTCGGGGCTTGGTCGGCGAAACTCAGCGTCAGTGTCATCGAAGGTCTGTCGACGGGCTCGATAATCGTCAAAAATAGCCTTTCTCTCACGGCAATAGCGTACGACGTGTCCAGGGCGTCCACAGTGGAAACACACTGGCCTGTTGTCGGTCGTTCTCCATAGGTCCGTTTTCCTGGGCTGCGATGCTGATCTCTGGACAGCACTTCTGGGTTTCCTCGTCACAGCGGCTGCATACTTGGGACGTCCTTGGGCGTCTGCAGACTTTGCGACAACTGACGCCAAAGCTCTTTCGACTTCGTCTTGGATGACGGTCTGTAGCGGCTGGGAATAGGGGTCCGGAAACTCGTCGGCTTCATTAACTATTCTATTAACCTCTTCTCGTACAATTCTGCGGATAAGAGACACTAAATCTGACTCGTCCTCCACGGCTGCAACTGGTACGACGTTTGGTAGTCTCTCAAATCTTCTGCCAATTCTTTTTTGCCTCATGTTTTCAATGTAATTGCACCACTTGATGAAGTCAGCCGTAGTCTTTACTTCTTTCATTAAGAGCACTTGGTACATATCTTCAGCAACGCCTTTCATTAAGTGAGATACTTTCTCGTCGTCGGACATTGAAAGATTGACTTCTTGACAAAGCCCTAATACACTCTGAATGTAGAACTGCGTACTCTGTCCTGCCCTTTGAGCTCTACATTCTAGTTGTTCTTCGGCCTTTTTTGTGTACTTGAAGCGATCACCCAAAAGTTCATTTAAACCCTTCTTGAATGCGTCCCAGGAGTCCATGGTATCTTCATTATTTATGTACCACTGTTTGGCCGTACCGTCTAGGAAAAAATAGACGTTTGCAAGACACATCATTTCATCCCACTTGTTGAACTTCGCCACTTGATCGTATTCTGCAAGCCATTTTCGAGGGTCATCTCCAGGCTCCTCACGGAAGGTTGATGGGTTTCTCAGGGGCATACCACGGAGTTACCACGACAGGCTTCGTATCTTCGGGCATTATCTGCTTCTTACTTTTTTCCGGGTCGTAAAGGCCAGATTCCGGAGGCAATCCTCTTAAACGGAGACTTCTGCGAACACTGTCAGAGTTATCCACAATGGCGAAATCGGTACCCTGCGCCTCCACCAATTTTGTCAAGAAGATTCGAATGAACACACCGTTTTAACTTAACAGAAGAATTTATTGAAGCTAAGTAGCAACTCGCAACTTTACAAGATTGAGAAGTTGCCTACAACTAGTGGGTATCAGCTTTTATACCCGAACAGAATATTCGAGAAATAACTAATTTACATATTAAAGAAAGATCTAGAATGTTCAAGAACCTAAGGAAACAATAAATAACATTTTTAAATTAAAAATCCGTACTTTGGATAAACCGCCATGGCAAGCATCGAACCCACAATCTTCGGGTCTGGATCGCGTGCTTTGACCATTCGGCCACTGAGCTCGTTGTCTAAGCTTCTTTATGAGGCAATATAACAAGCTAAGCTGGAAACTTTTAAGCATCGGATGTGAGGGTCATTGGAATTCCAAAGTACCAAGCGATATTTTAGAAGATTAATATTTTTCTCTGTCGCAAGCAAGAGTTCGAGCACACTCTTAGGGAAAAAATTGAGATCCATGTTGGTCTCTTACTAATATGGCTTCTTATAAGTAAACTAACATTGCTGTCTATGAAAGAAAATCGGTTATTAAGTCCCTAGAACTCTACTTCATAGAAACTTCCTATACTAACAAATCAAATCATGTAAATGCTTCTATTATATATACACTCTTATATTCTTACAAAACGACTCTATAGGGAACATATCTTAAATTTTTGTATACATATTTTATTTCCTCTACTGACCTGAGTTATAAATATAGTGTATTAATTTTTTTTATAAAGTATTGTTCAGTTTTTCTGCTTCTTTCAAGGCCGGTTAAAGAGTCTTTTTGGACCTTTGTTTTTCCTTTAATATGAACTCAAAATCTTTTAGCTCCTTAATTGATTTAATTGTCTAAAAAGATAAAAGTAACAGCGATTTGTATTTTGTAATGTGTCGCAAATAGAAAAAAAAAGCTTTTAAAAGGAGAAATTATTACCTGGAAAGAATAATTACAAAACTCCAGAGCCCTAAGCTTTTGTATACGGGTGTCATGTTTTATTATATTGTTCCTTTAACTGTTGTGGACTTGAAACCTCTTCAAAGTTATTTATTAACATAATTTTTTTTCTCTTTACAAGAGCATAATGATTGAATGGGATTGAAAATTTGATTCCAGACTATAAAATGTTATTTTTGAAAACAATATTAACTTATTTTCTTTTTGTACCAGTTATAGGTTACCTATTTCTTAATATTTCTTGCAATGAATGTTTTTATTATATACTCATTTCTGCTTTTTGTACTGGTGAAGATTATTACTAGATATTTTTTTACGTTTATTTTTTAGTTCATGGGCATATCGATTATGCAAATACTCATGTAACACATGACTCTATCGAGAATTCTAATAAACTAACGTATAAGACCAACAATTAAGTTAAAGATAAATTTCAGCTCTGGTTTTACTCTAATTTTCAATTTTCTTTTCGTACCAATTTTCAGAAATTCTCTTGAAGCAATCTGTCATCTCAACTCCTTCCGGATCTACACATCTCGAATATGTGCATTAATGCTGTGTTGTTTCTTCGCTCATGAAGTGGGATTTTGTTTTAGGAACAGTAGAAATATGGTTGTTTTTGCATTAACGCTGATCAGACAGTAAGTTGAAAAATTTTATGCACGTAATGGTTTAGTATACTGCTAAACTATTGATGCTATACGATTCAAATTAATTTCAATCATCGCATTATTATAACTACTTTTATTTTTGGAGACGCTATATTCATCTTCACTTTAATCAAATGGCATGATCAGCTGTCATATTATTTTTCTGGTGTTCGAGATATTAGTAAACATTTGCGTATAAGTGTTTAAATTTTATTAGAATTTCCCACTGTCATCTCTAATTTGTAATCATGTCTCACTGGGTCTACATCACAGTGGACAACTTTAAATAACCATAATAATAAACCTCGTACTTAACTTTTTTTCCATATTACAAGTAGAGAGTTTAGGTTTCTTTTCTTTGAATATCAAAGAAACATAAGACATGTATATCTTATCGTTACAAGACACTAGAAGTTAAGTATATATGAGTGGTTAAATCGGTAAATCTCATTGTGATTTCAGATTTTGATGAATTAAAATTTGTTGAAGTTAGTTACAGATTTTTTTTTCGCTTTTTAATATAGCCTTCGTAAGTTCCGTTACCTGTTCCTTAATGTTAGGAAAGGTAAATTTTTTAGTTAACTTTCTAATTTAAGCTCTTAGTAAACATGCTAATTATGCTTTAGATTATTTAAAAAACTTTTAAAGTTAGTAAGCTTGCTAATTTTGTTTAAATGAATGAAAAAAAGACATTCTTTTTTAGGTCACTTTTAGAAAGGTGCACTTAAATTCTTTAATGCACTTTTACTCTTGGCATATTGTTGGGGAATTTTAAATAAAATACTGGGGATCCTGCTGTCTTATATTATAATATATTTATGACCAGTGCTTAAAATTATAAAATATCATATTTGATGTGTGAAGAGCTAAGTTATATGAAGTACATTGAATTTATTTTGCTGCAATTATACATTTGATTATTTGACTATTTTATTTTAATTTAATTTTCAGATCATACACAAGTTTGATATTGATATTGTATTGATTTTGAATTTTAGAGCAAAAACTAAAAATAATTTTTCTTGATATTTTAACATCTGTTATTTTAAGTTGCATGTTATAAATAAAATTAAGCAAAAAAATGAAAGCAATAAATATTCACCACTTGTATATATAGGGTAAAAGGCATGCAGTATTCTTTTAAACATCTATAGCTAACATTTATAAATTTTTTATAATTTATATTGAATTAAATATTGCTTTCACATTTATTTATGCTGATTTGTGACATTAGAAAAATTAACAACTTTAATAAATTGAAATATTTTATGCTAATAGTTACTATTTTTCAGTTGTAAGTTTTGAGGCTTCACACTGCTTTCATATATTTTTAGTAATTTATGATATAAAAATGATTATTTTAGATATTTTAAAAAAAGTTAACATATTTTTAAAAGCTGAGTCCTGGCAGAACAGCTTGTTAACATTAATATTAAAATATTAATGTTAACAAGCTGTTCTGCCAGGACTCAGTGATATATATCCAATATTTATTTTCAAAATATGATATGATATTTTTGATATTTTCAAATTATCAGTGATGAATGTTTATTGATTATGATTTCAAATGTCATAAACCAATATCTAACCAACATGTTAAGAATTTCAGTTGTTGACTAGATCTTAGATTGCATCTGGAGTATTCCCCTCTTAGAGCAACCCTTTTAAAATACAGTGGCTAATTTAGCGAAGCAATTATTTTCTTCTTCAATAGCTGTATTTTTAGATTCATTCAATCAAAAATGCATGATCAATTGGGGAATGAAATTGCTGATAAATTCACATTTATGTTAATGTATTTCAATTAGAATAAATAGGAAGTAAAATATGAATGCTCTATAAATTTTTATTCCAATAATAAAATTGCCTTGACACCTGTGATTGATTAAATAATATATTTTGTGGTTTGAATGAAAACAAAAAGCAAATTATATTTTTTAGAAAATCATTTCTCTTTTGTAGTGGTTATTTTCATTATTTTTAAATTATAATTTTGTTGTCAATGGAAGAAGTTTTAAAATATTTTACTATTGACACAAATATAAACATAATGTAAAATATGGAGGGTTTTTGTTAAAGGTATTAAATTAATATGCATAAAAGTATTAAATTCATAAACAGTAACAACTTCACTATTGAAAATATCATATATTAAAATATTGGATATTTTTGAAAATGTGAACCATGTGTACCAAAGTAGTCAAAATTCTATTTCAACTTATATTTGATACCCCTTATTGATTCAATGATTTTAATCTTCCTCTTTTGCTTAAAATTATTGTAGGAATTTTATTTAATAAAGATATTTTTCTTATTTTCAGTGGGGAAACTGCTCATAATAAAGATAATGTGATACAAGGTAAACTATTTCTGTCTTGAAAGTATACAAGTGATATTCTAATGTCAACAATTATTCTTAAGTTTAAAAGTTTAAAATATTTTGGATGTTTCATAGAAGGCTTTAATATAATTTATGAAGAGAAATTTAGTAGGAAATTTAATCATGTAATGTTGTAGGTTTAAATTTAAAAAAATCTTTCTTATCTTTTATGTAAAACAGTCATTTCTATTTCCATCTGATTTATCATTTTAAAATTTACTATCCATATTGTTTATTATAGTTTTATTTGTTTTTCACATAATTGTTTCTGAATTTTTGTACCTAAGTTTTTAAGTTGTTTTTACATTTTGGACAGTTTATAGAGTTATCATTAATTACCCAATTTCAGTACTTCAATATTTTTCTGTAAAAATTGTAGCTTCTACTACCAGCATTTTCAAATCTGTTATGAAAGAAAAAGCTATATTTTAAAATTTTGAATCAATATGTATTTTTTATTAAATATCACAAACTAAATATCTTTATTATACTGTAGTAATCATAAAAAAATTATTAACTTAAAGTAATCATCTTTTGCTTTGGTATACTTAAAACATTCTGATCCTATTATATTTAAACCTCTACATAACATTGTAGATACATAATAGCAAAAGATGATTGCTTTAAGATAATATTAAACTTATTTATTTTTAAGTTATCATGTTTATGAGTTACCACATGGGTGATTTCACAGTATTTGTAGAAATGTTCTTAAAAAAAAAAATTCATAAAATTATATGGTATTGTACTTTAAATCAAAGGTAATGAAAGATAGTTTATGAATTTGAAACTGATTTTAACAAAATAATAAAAAACATTTTTTAAATTTCATGAAATATTTAAAAAAATAGTTCAAAAGTTACAGATATGTCAAATATAAAAATAATCATTTGTCATTACAGTATTTAATATTTTCAACTAAACAGGATATATTAAATCATTCATTGTAGTTTAACAATTAATAACTAAAAACACTGCATATTTATCTTTTGTATATAAATATAGGGTGTTCATAAAAGAATATATTGGCATTTCAATAAAACATTTTCCAATTTTTATTGCAGTGTTGCTATTAGTTCATTTATATTCTTTGAAATATTATTTTTTTCTGTCTATTTACTATTTTATAGAAATATAGCATAACAAGTATCTTTTTTGATATTTAATAGCTTTTGAAAGCTTTTTAACTTTTAGCAAAGCAAATTCTAATATTCACACTAACAGTAATTAGCACACATTTAAATTATTCTGCATAGGCATTTGAAAGCTTCTAAATCAATTAAAAAAAAAATAGATTGAGAAAAATGATTAGAATCATACAAGATGTCAGCCAAGTAGTGGTCAACAATGTAGGCAATTGTACAAGATGTTAATCAATAGTAATCAATATTACAGTTATATCCAATTATTTTGTTTTGAATTGATTATTTTTAATTGGCTCATGCTATACATCCATTTATTGTGATAATAACCTTTGTACCATTGTACTAATCACAGTAAGAAATGCAGATTAATAAGTAGGCTGCCAAAGAGAAAAAAAAGTTTGAAAGAAACAATCTATAAATTTTAAATAATTCATTTGAATATTAATTGATTTCATTTTTAAACAAAAATAAATAAAAATATTTGTAATATTTATATTTATTATATACATAATATGAAAACATATATGCATTTTTATATAATAAATTTGTAACTGTGTGAGTGTGTAAACAACACCGCTACAAGGAGAACAATGCTATTTTAATGAAATGTTTAGGATAGGGTGGTCATTTTGCCGGCAAAATGGTATTTTTGCCAGGACAGTGGCAATAACTGGAAAAAACCTGGTAAAAACTGGCAAAATCTAGAAAAATTGGCTGGATTTTAAAAATGTACAAAATAATTAATAATAAAATAATAAATAATTTTGTACATTATACAATTGAGACTTAAATCATAATATTAATTAGGTTTTTAATTAGTATTAATTTGACAATTTAAACAATTTAAAATAATTTTCATTGATGTTAGCAATGAAAATACAGTATTCTATTTTTGTAAATTAGTTTATATGATGGAGGCATGGGATAAAAAATGTTTTCTTTATTTGTCAATTTTTAATAGAGTAATGTAGAGTAATGTTTTTAATTGTAATGTGTATATATACATATATATGATATATATATTATATAAGTACGAAAAACGTTTAAACCTATAGTTTGTAGGGGAAATAAGCTAATAATTACATTAAAAACAACATTGTACATAAAAACTTGCAAAATCAATCTTCATTTTATCTTTTTTTTTTTGTATCTCTAAGTAGTATAACTTTAGATTTAGATTACTGTTTCAATAACGCATTGAATATTCTATGTTAAAAAAATTATATTATCTATTTTTAGATTAGAGTTAAAATTAGTAAAAGTTAACATAGTTACATCCCCGTAAATAAAACATATCCAATTTTGCCACTTGGCAAAAATGTATTTTTGCCAGGGTGGTTTTTACCGGTTTTTTCCATGGTTTTTTCCACCTTTGGCAAAAACTTGCCAACCCTAGTTTAGGAGCATATGTATCTCATTTCAACATGGATGTAGAACCAAATTGGTTTTTTACTAGTCAGTAGATATATACTTTGTACATAAATGGAAATTTATAAATGTATATAAATGGACATTTATGTATGAGGCTTATCATTTGTTGACAGTAGTAGACCTTAAATTATTTTCAAAGTATTTAATGATATAGATCAGTGATGTATATTTTTCTATAAAACTATTTAATTTTTTTTTTTAATTTGGTATAGTGGCAGGAATGAGATCATTGAATAATAATAAGGATTTGGCTTCTCAACAGGAAAAAAAAATAGTAATTAGACATATGTCTAGTAGAAAACTTTATTTATAAGAACAATTTTTAAGATATTTTCTATTAATTTCAATATCCCTTCACCAAAAGCTTTTTATTGCCATTATTATTGCAAAAGTTATTTTTACAAACGTTGAAAATTTTAGTATTCTACCTTTTATTTTTATTTAAGTATACATAAAGGAAAAATATATAGAAATTTTAGAAAAGCAATAAATTTTATGACTTTATTGGTGGTATTTGTATTTTCAAAAATAATTATTTATACTGTTTTTGAAATATTAGTTATTCCTTCCTCATTTTGATCTTAAAGAGACTTAGTAACTTTCAAAACCAAAAATATTTATCAAAAGAGACTTATTTTCAATTCATCATAAAACAGAAAGTTTTTCTTCTTCTAGAATGGATTCTTTTACAAGTTTTTTAATAGTGCTCTAGCTTTAAAAAGCCTTTCTTGGTTGTGCACATAATTAATATACTTGAAATTATATTCAAATAAAAATGCAGGAAAGTAAATCAGACAATTTTTTCTTTAAATGTTGAGGCATTTACAAATACTATTTCAAAGTAATAAAACCAATTTGTAGAGTAGTAGGAAGTTGGAGGAGAATGCCTACTTGTCGAGTTGAAAGTAAAACTCAGTGTGAAAAGAAGGCTTGACTCCTGATGGCAGGGACAAAGGAGTAACACGCTTGAAGAAGGAAAATGAGTTAACATGATAAAAAAAAAAAATAGCTATTACATAATAAATAAAAAATTCCATACTAACAATACAATATCAAGTGATTTTAATTATTTATCAAAATCTGTTTTGGCATACAAGTTGAGAATCACTATGCTAAGTCATCTGTCCATTTTAACTGTTGAATATGAGGCTATATGGATAGTGCATTGCTCGCTTAGGTATCAAAGTTTGAAGGTTACAATTTTTTTGATGGTATTGTTGTTTGTAATCATTTATAATCAGCTTTAAGGAGTAGATCTTAGTCTATTTAACCATTGTGTAGCAAAAAAAATTGCAGAATTCCTGACCAAACTAAACCAAATCAAACTATTGAACATGAAGAAACCTAGTACACATCAATAAGATAGTAGAAACACTATAGATTGAAAAGAAAAATTTCACACTTCTAATTTAAACATTAAAGTGAAAATTCTTTATAGCATGAAAAGTTGGTTTTAATATTTTTACAAATTATAATGAAGATTTTTCTTATTTTTTTCTTTTTCAAAGTATAATGAACAATTAACTGTTTTACTTTGATAATTTTTTGTTTCAGCAGTGAACTGTACAAAATAATTTGTGATAATGTGCGTTCAAAATATGTCAGCAATTGTATATTTCTTTGCATAAGCTGAGAATCTTGGGACTTTTATAGAGCTATAGTACGAGGACTGGCTGATATATGGATGTGCAAAACAAATATATATAGATCCTTCTTGGTGATATTTTTTGCTATTGGTGATTGAAAAGTTGACAGAAATAAATTGAATGATAAACTCCAGAAAGTACAAAAATAAAATATGTCAAAAATTAAATAAAATTTGAAGAGTGTTGAAATGAGGGAAACGTAAAATAAATTTATAGTGATGTCTTACCTGTGCTATAATCTCACTCAAATTGCAATATTACACCTGTTGTGAATCATCTAATTTCATAAAAATATGCTTCTACATAAACCTGAAACAAGTAATTATTTGCAAAATTAGCACTTTTTGAATTTTTTTAGTTTTTTCTTCTAAATTTATGAAAACTACTAGCTTTAGATAGGCTTACTAGAATTGAAAGTATCCTCATTAAGATCTAATAAATAAAAATATTATTGCCTGCAATAGTAGCATTGTAATTCTCAAACTGGGTATGTCTGCAGTAATCAAGAAAAGTCATCAAAAATTAGGAAATTGAAGAATGATGTTATTTAAAAATTAAAATTTAAGTTTAATTAAAAAAATGAAATAAAAGAATTAAGTTCTCTAGCCACTGTCAAAACATGATAAGAATTTCCCTTGTATTTATTTATCTGGAGATGTGATCAATCACCTATCTCTGCAGTTTTAAAAGTGGATACTGCTGAAAAAAAAAAAAAAAAAAAAAAAAAAAAATCATAGAACCATTGGTCTGGCATTTTACTTTACAGCAAATTAATTGGAAAATATTTCAAATAATTTACATGCATGGTGTCATTTTCAGCATCTTTACGACATATTTGAACATCACTGGAACTTTTTTTTTCTATTTTGACATAGATATGGGTTTTGAATTTTAGGTGAATTTTTTTTTTTAAATGCAGTCTTGACTTATACACATTAAATATTCGGGTATATACAGTATATTATTTTGTAAAATTTCATGAAACTAAGTTTGAATTGAAAGTATAATTTTATATATATTTATAATTTATTTCTGAAAAGAGAAATCTACACTTCAATGAATTATAGGTTACCGGAAGTGAACTACTATAAAATAGCACACATTAAAGGGAAGCTCCCTGAAACATTTTACAGTAGGGTCAAAGTAGTTAGTAGCAGCCATTGCACATTGCAGATTAGATAAACAATATTTAAATCGGAGAAAAATATATAGATTACTTTCTTTGCTTAGTCGGTCACGGCCCTCCTCTCATATGGCTTGATAACCCCTGGAACCAATCATAGGAGTGGCCTAGATAGACCAACGTTGGAAATTGCATGACAAGTTTAGCCTACCAGAAAATTTTTCCTCACATGCCAAATATTTTGAAATATGAATAAAAATAAACAGTAATAATAATGCATAAGATACTTGTTCTAAAAACAATTTGCAATTCTATTTGCTTTGAGTGTGAAAATTTGATAAAATTTTTTTGTCATTCCTGAACCTTTTTTTTTTTTTTACCAACAGAAAAACGTGTTTTGAAAAATCGCCAAGTAGAAAAACAAGGCAGCGGTACACGTTTTCTAAAAGATCGCCACCCCCCCCCCCCAAAAAAAAACAAAAAAACTTGGCAGTGGTCACATGGCATATTTGAAACACAACATTAACAAAACTAAACTTTAAAAGAAAAAAGTAGATTAACAATTTAAAGCATTATTAAAATAAAATTAGCATAATTATTTTTTGTTATTTAAAAAATGAATAACAGATTAGTAATATTTATAATATATAATATCAACAGAATAAACACAATATATAGCATTTTAATAAGCACTAATATTATAAAAAATCTAACGTGAGGGGGGGGGGTTCCTCCCTTATAATAAAAGAAATGGAAAATAAATGTAATAACAGATGAAAATTGGAAAGGGTAATGCCACAAACATTCTTCAACACTCCTACCTCCCTTAAAAAAAGCTTTGAAATAATTCTTTTATACCAAATGCATAAAAAAAAAACAAAAAAAAAACTCAGATTTGGAATACCCTTGTTCCCACACATTTGGCGTTTAGAATGAAATGTAAAACCCATCTGACACCTAAGAATATCCTGATATTTTTTAACAATTTCAAAAATAGTAAGAAACGAAATAACTACGTCCACCATAATTAAATTACTGAATCCCAGAAAATGATAAGAATCAAACAAAAATGTTCCAAACCAAAGCATCTTGTTTGATTTAAAATATCCTGATACTTTTTCACAATTTCAAAAATAGTTAGAACCGAAATAACTATACCCACCATAACTAAATTACTAAATCCCAGTAAATGATAAGAACAAAAAAAATACAACCTGACCGAGTCACTGGAAACCAAAAGAACAACTAAGATACAAATTTTTCGAATAGTGCCGGGTACTGACGTCAGAAATCGCGTGCACCAATGGGGTGCAAGAACACATTAGAGCTGCCCTACCCCACTTCAAAGTCAGGGCAAACAAACCAACCAACTCATTGCCCCCCAAAATTGCCAAATTTGGTGATAAAAAAACATGGCGTTTATAATGCGTCTGTACCTATAACAGTCCAAAATGTAAAATTTCAACATATTATAGCAAACCATTTTAGAGTTATGCCCTATAGTAGAAATATAGGTCATATTGAAATTTTTTATTACATAGAGAGCAAGCAGATTACAAGCAAAATGAAGGTGCATAACTAGGTGTTGTAATATTCCACAGCTTTAATACTTGTTATAATGACACTTTTTGTTATAGTAATATTTTATTCTAAAAATAAAGTTTTTGTAATTACAATATTTCCTTTACTTTAACAGGAAGTTATAAACAATAAAAATTTAAAATTATTCTCTGCAAATGAGATTTTTGTTTTCTTAAAATGGACTTTAGAAGCATTATTCTCACTGTTTAAATGGCTGTTTTACAACTGCTTATGAATATGTTGATATCTTAAAGTTGCATTTTTGTAATTTGGTAGCATTAATAGTCATTACATTTAGATTTTCCATTATATGGCGAGCAAATTGCAATAACAAATGGTGCACAGCTAGATGTTATAACTGTCTTAATATAAAACTACAACATTTGAATTCCAGATAAGGTTGTTAAAAGATGAAGCAGATTCAGGATGAAACATATATTTATAAGTAATTTAAAATAGAAAAACATAAAATACCTACTAACAGGCCAATGGCTTGTACAAATTAATAATCCTGCTAGATGCAGTGCATGATCTATTTGTAGAACAATTCATGTTGCCATATTCTGACAATGAAATTAAAGCTGACCAATCAGGAAACATTCACAGATGAGTCACCTGTCATATTGGAAAAAATATATTGAAAAGAGAAAACATTGTGTCCACTGCATAGTGGTGGGATACGTTATTACATTTTACATTTTTATTTCTAAATGGGAAGAATAGAAGTATTAAAATAATTCAAATTTTTCTTCTTAAAAACAAAAATAATCCTTTTAGATTTAAAACAGAAACATATATTAACAATGCTTTAAATATTATAGTGGAATACGTAATAATTCATAAAACAAACAAGAAGATATTGTTACGTATTATTAAAAATAACAAGCATGAAAATTAAAATAATCAAATTTGTAAACTGCATCTTGCTATAAAATTAAGCATAACAACTAAGACCTCAAGCTAAAATTTATACACATTCAATATTTAAATAATTACATCAGGCTTACCGTGTTATAATATTTCAAATTTTACATATGCACAATTTTGAAAATTGAATTTACCATTATATTATACAGTATTATGATTTTGAGCAGTTGAGTAATTTTTTAAGTTCTAATTTACAAGCTATAGTTAGAAAGTTAAAATCCTTTCCAACTGCTCAAATCATTTTTGCTGATTACATATCTTAAATCTAAATCACGGATTGCACAGAATAAAATAAATAAGTTTAAGCATTTTTTAATACTACATCACATCACATTAGTAATCAGTTATCGTTTTAAATATCAAAGGATGCCATTTATAAAAAAGAAAAAACTTTCTGAAAAAAAGATTTATTTCATATTATTTGTAAAATAAGTTCTGGAAAATGGAGTTTTATAATCTATAAAGTAACTTTGTCATGATTTTAGTTTATGTACCTGCCAAAAATGTAATGCACTCTGCAAAAAATCACGAAGTATTTATCCAAATGGAACATTTATAAATAGAAATTACTTGGAAAATATTGTAGATTGTCTATAACATTGTACTCTATTTACTCTCAAAAGGAAAACTTGTTCTAAGAAAACATAAAAATTGTACAAGCTGCTTTTTAGGGGTATCTAAATAGCAGTGCCATGCCTTAATGGGTTAATTTAAAAGGCTAATTTTATAAATATAAAAATATGTTCTTTATGTCTTTTTATGTCACATTTACTTAAAGCTTATGCAGGTTTACCTTTCAATCTTTCACATACCCTGTTTTGTTGAGGTGAATATGTATGTTTCCTTGTGTTTAATACCAGATTCATCACATAGTTTTATTAAATTGGCCATTGACAAATTCTATTCTGTTGCCAGTTCTACTGCTAATAACTTTTTTTCTGTTGTGGAAACGCCCAGCCCTGTTTAAAAATATACAAAAAGTAAGGAATGCTTAAAATTTATTTTTAATTTGAAGTATCACAGCTTTACATGAATAATCAATGATAGTCAGAAGTACCACTGTCCTTTGAGTTGTTGCTTTCTTCATAGGACCACAAAGGTCAATATCTAAAAGCTGTAATGATTTATTAAATCGTGTGTCAGATACTAATTAGCTTTTTTATAACTGCCACATTGAAGAAGATTTTGCTTAGATTTTTGG
The DNA here is from genome assembly GCA_032207245.1 of Pardosa pseudoannulata. NCBI lineage: Eukaryota > Metazoa > Arthropoda > Arachnida > Araneae > Lycosidae > Pardosa > Pardosa pseudoannulata. The sequence continues at coordinate 145,026,891 of CM063502.1, forward strand.
ATAGTGCCGTATTTGATCCAGTTTGCATGTACTTTTAATATACTGAGAATTAATATGTGCAAATTTTCAGTATCAGTGCTTATCAGAATTAGAAACTGATGCTGATAAGGCAAGCTATTAACTTTACTGGGATACTTTGGATATACAGCAAATTATCCTTTTCATTTTCTAGCTATGAACTGAATATTGTCATAAAAGTAAACTTTGAACAAGAGCATTTTCTAACATTTATTAACTAATATTCCTAAATAATAATCATAGGGATCTTTTACCTTCTATCATACTTCTGTAGAATGTTATATACAATTTCGTTGTCTCATAATATAATATAGCACTTTGTTATAAAATACACACAAATAGCTGCGAGTTTGACAATGATTGAAATAATTTGAACTTCAAGTACAGGCACTTTACTAATGGGCATTTATATTTGTTAAATAATACCATTTGCAATAATAAAATATGATGAGAGAAGAATAACTATTTCTCAAAATTCATAGTTAAGGATAAAATACTAATGTTCACATTTGGACAACTGAAAATAAAGATTGAAATTAAGCGCTGGTAGAAAAATCAACACAAGAGATATAGACCAAATGAAATATTCATACTAGGATGCTTAATGTATGCACTGTGATTAATAATGGTAAAAGGAATTTTCCTACACTAATAGTAGCTATTAAAAAAAAAAAATCCTAATTTTGGAGCAGCCAAAACTTATTTAAATCTTGTGTGAATGTACAAAAAAATTAAAAGTGACAAAATCAGCTTTAAAGTTGAATTTTCATCTTTTTTAAAATTAAAACAATATGCATCAAAGAGTATAAAATTCACCTGCTTGATAAATAGACCCTCTAATTTTTTAAAATGCTCATGAATTCCGGTTTTTATCATATTGTTGGCCGTATGAGTTTTTAAATATTTATTACATGTCATTTTTATTAACCCATTAGCGCCCAGTGATCTATTTTTAGATCGCTAAACATGGCTTGGTAAACTCGCTTTTAGATGACCTTAAACCCACCCCACACATTCTATACTGCACAGGGGGCAAGACAAGGCATGCACCTGTTTACCAACAAGTGGTTTTCTTGTTTTGTTTATATCATTGATCTAAAGCGATAAGAGAAAGTTTGTATCGCCCTTTCGTTCCGCCGTTTTTCTACGTTCCTTAGCATAAACACTGAAAACAGCTAAGTAATAAGCAAAAGTTAAATTTTTTTTGGCGATTTAATATCTTCATAGATGTAGCTATCAGAATATAAACCGATGTTATCTTAAAACAAATATAAATAGTAAAAATTAGTGTCAAAATACTGCTGATCTAGAAATAGATCACTGGGCGTTCGGGCGTTTTTTTTTCCTGACCCAGGTAATATTACGTTTTTTCACCTTTAGATGGAAATATGAGTTGAAAAGTATTTAATAGCTTTCAGGATGCAGTTGATTATCTGTTTTCTGAACAAATTAAAGAGGATATTATTGCCATATCCACTGATGTAGATGAACTGACAGATTAAGAGAAAATAGATGATAAGTTACATGCTCCATTTGTAAATGATATTGTTGGTAAAATAGAAGTAATATCAAAAGATGAGTGTGATTAAATAGATTTACCTTCAACGTTTGAGATTAAGCCTAAAATATTAAAAACAGAAAAGCCAAAAATTGTTTGGAAAAAAAACCCGAATTATACCAAATGGTCGGAATTAGGGGAAACTTATAAGAATAATATTTTGGCAATGGAAAATGATCTTGCAAATGCATCTTGCATCATTGCTTTGAAAAACTTTTTTCTGATGAAGTATATAATGTAATTGTGGATGAGACTATACTCTACGCTAAAAATGTCAAAAACGACCATGATTTAATTATCACTAAAGAAGATATAAAGATATTTATAGGGTTTTTGATATATTTTGGCTATCTTACTCTTTCAAGTGAAAGATATTATTGGAGTGATGTAGAAGATTTAGTGATAGGTCTTGTACAGGACTCTTTTAATAGAGATACTTACCTAAAAATAAAGTCATATATTCATTTCCAAGCCATTTCAAAAGCAGATGAACGTAAGAATGACAAATCAAGATAAAACTCCTTTTGGAGAGAATAAGAGGTAAAATATGGTACTGGTGTCTATTCACTCGAATAATTGATATGGCTGTAGTTAATGCAAGTATTCTGCACAGAAATGTTCATAAAGGTGATTCTATGCCCATGTAAGATTTTCGAAGAGCTGTTGCTGTAAAATATCTAAAATTGAGAATCGGAAAAAAAATTTTGAACGGTCGACCTTACAGTTTTCCTTCATCCTCAAAAGCTAATTTCAGTCATGATGTTCGCTTTTATAAAAGGGATCACATTATGGGACAAAGAAAGGGCAAAAGACGCTGTCGACTTGTAGGGTGCCAAAGAAGGCCCCTAACATATTGTGTGAAGTGCGATGAAACTTTATGCAAGAAGTGTTTCTTCAAATTCCACACTAAACTGTAGAAACATTGAAATTTTATTATTTTAAAATAATTAAACTTTACTATGTACATTCTGTAATATTTTGAAATTCTGCATAAATAAACGTTTTTTAAAAGAAAATGCATTAGTTTTTATCTATTTGGTTCGATTTTACCACGTTATTGAAGTACTAATGATTGTTGTGTATTTGCTAAAATATATCCTCCGAACGCCCAGTGATCTATTTTTAGATCAGCATTTAAAAAAAAAACTATGGTACGTATTGATAAAATTCGATAATAATATTCATGTTGATGGTAAAAGACACACAATTTATGAATTATATGTCAGTGCGTCAAAATAAAATAATTTGGGCGTTAATGGGTTAAACAGCATAATATTGTTGCATAGTTACAAATTTAAAACAATTCTTTTTTTTTTCAAGCATTTCCAAATTGTAGAGTTAAAATTCATTTGCCTATTGAGTCTTATCATCCAGGCCTTTTTATAATAATTTAAATATTTCTGTAATATAAAAACATGGTACCAAATAGAGTAACTACACAGTAAATTATATGATTATTAACTCTCCCAAAGGAAAAGTAACATTTGTTTATACTGAATTTAAAGGGCCAGCCATTGTTGACATATTCAGTGGACATTTTTGCCCAATTTTAGTGCAGTTTTGCTATACAGTTTAAACTGTTTTATTCTTTTTAAATAGTTTTGAAAGATTTATTAATTATTAAAGAGTACTTATAACCACTACTTTAGACATAAACTTTTAAATTTTATTATGGTAAACATTGTAATAATTTTGTATTGTAGATTCCACTGTAAATTTTTATTCAAGAAAGTAAAATCTGTAACTTTATCAAATATTAATATTTTGTTCTAAAACTCTTTATTTTATTTTTTAAAGATTTTTTACACATTTCTATGCAGAATATTCAGGTTTTCTAAAATTATATTTTCTAAGAACTTTTTATTGGCAGAGAAAAGCATTGAATTTTTGAAAGTTTCTTGTATATATTTATTTATATATAAAAGAAATAAACAACTTATTGCTAATTCCATGCATAGTTTTATTCTAAACATTATATAAATCATATAAAAAATGTAGCACTTAAATTAATAATAAATACAAGTATTAGCATTTTTAATGCAAGAATTTTGAAGAAAAATAAACAAGAAAAATATTTTAAAATCTTCATATTTTAAAAATGCCCTTATAAATGAAATTATACTTACCCCCTTGAGGACCAGCACATAATTGCTATATGATTTGACTATTGTGAAAACCATTGCTGTTTAACACGAGCTAGTATATAACTGTAGCACTTAAAAATTCAAATAAAACATTCTGATCTCTGATTGTGCATATGCAGTGCTGGTCTCTGTACCAGAGCTCTTCGCTTAGAGGTGATGCTGGGCTGATAAGACTGGAATCGCTATGTCATGTCCACGAGATGTTGGTCGCGAATGGGATAAATAACTTTAAAGTATTGATACAGATTTCTAATTTATTATGCATGTGCAAAAAAGTTATAATGATAATATGAGCTACTAATAGTAATAAATTTGATAATATGATCATATTTGGGATAGAGTGATCCCTTAAGCATCTTTTACTTCATATTAAATTTGAAACATTACAGAAAATTTCTAAAATAATTTATTATTACATAATGACTGAAACAGCTATCCACATTAAATCAAAAGTATAGTAGGGGGATTCTGAATATCATTCCTTGGTATTTTGATTTGCATATAAATGTAGATTATTGTAATTGCCGAGAAATTCAACCTTGAGAGTTTGATGAATATCTTGTCTTACACTCCTAATATTGGCTGAGAAAAGAGTGGTTTGGAATTTTGTCTCTGTATGATTATTCGTATGTGAATATAATAACTCACAAAATTAATTAGTCAAATAATACTGTAATTATCAAAAAGAATCAACCTTGAGATTTTAATGAATGGATATCTGGGTTTATGTTCCCTGATACCTGAAGGGTGGAGAAAATTCAGTGTCATGCTAATCATATGATCACAATATCTTAAAAATGCAACCAAACAGATAGGCTCTGCATGCAGTTTTCAAATCAAGATTGTAGATCTGTATAACTTTAGGACCAAATCTGAGAACAATAAAAAGTACTTTGATTTTATTATTTTTATCATTTGACAAATTGAAATCTTTTCATTTAACTGAATATTCATAAGTGATTAATTTAGTACGTTAGCCTTTTGGTAGTTTCTTTGGGGAATGAGAAGCATTTCATATAAATGAGTTTCCACTGTATATATTCATTTCTTATGGTTATTATTAATTGTATAAGTTTGGTTATCTATTGGCCATTGCTTTATCCAATCAAAACTAGCTTAGCAAAACTGCTTTATCCAATCAAGAATGTGGACACATTTACTGAAAATTTACAATTTCTGTAATAGTTCTGTAATAAATATGAAATTTATACTTACAATCAGCCACTCCAAAAAATGAAAAATATGTTCCAATTTAAATCATTAGGTGTTTTTTAAAACTTATTACTATATTCATTAAATTTATTTGAATTTTTGTTTTTAATACAATATAAAAAATGTTATGGATTTTTATAATGGATAAAATTAAAATTAGCTCTCATTGACCTGATCTTCTGTGTGTGTGTGTATGTGTATACATAATATATATATGTGTATGTGTATGGTATGGAAGTTCTATGCCTCACCAATTATTTTATCATACTTTCATGGCTTATACTTTTTAATTTCTTACAAAACAAATCTCTTATTTTCTATTAAATATATTATGGCCTAAACATTCAAATCTATGCTTTTTTTTTTAATTAATATTTTATTACATCATAGGTTGTTTTGTAATACAGATACAGAAAGTGTGGTACAACTTCCCATACTACGCTTATGTACATTAAAATAGCTGACATGACAAAAACATGACTATATGAATAGAAGTACATTTAGACATGAGTTTGATTCATCAGGTTCATGCTATATTGTTGATTTAAAATATTGTTACATTATCTTGTTACTTGTTGGTAAATTTAGTTCTTGATGCACAGGAAATACAAATTTCAATATTGGTAAATTATTTTGTGTTAGTATATATGTAATGCCTAAAACTCATATATACGAATATCTATATAGTTAATGTATCTCCTCCCCCAATGTTAAAAAGTAAAATTTTATATAGCTGTCATATTTTAAATTGTTTGTGAAATTTTTATATTTTATAGGGCAGATGGATGTGCCTTTATCACAAACTGGCCTTCGTCAAGCAGAAATGCTAGGATTTCATTTACAGTATCAACAGTATAGTCATGTATATGCAAGTGATCTCACAAGAGCTATGCAGGTGAATATTTTATTTATACTTTAATATATGCTGCTTTACAAATAGCTTTCTATGGAAAAGCTTGAAATGAAAGCATGAAATTTAGATTTTTACCTGATCTTATTTAAAATTAAAGAAGAGTAAATAATTTTACGGATATTTCATTCTATCATCTCATTTAATGCATATGTTTTGAAATATAGGTTATTTGTGAAAGAAATTTTAAATTATCAAATAAAAAGTGTATGAAAAAGGTCAAAGTTTCTGAAATATATGTAAAAGAAATAATGAACATATAACAGCAGAAAACCTGGAAAATTTTACAATTTAGTCCTTTAAAATAATCTTCATATTGTAAAATTATATTACTGTGGTTAAAAAGTATCATGAATGCTGTTTTTAAACAAAAGATATCAGTTTATTAGTAAACATTTATTACATACTCTTTAGAGCAATATTTGTGTGCAATGCAGTTTTCTCAGTAGCCTTTCAAATCCCCAGAATAAGTTTTATAGTTATTTTCATGAAACCTCTTTAGAGTTGATAGTTACCCCCCCCCCTCTCCAATTTCATTAACCCCTTAATATGCACGCTCAAGTTAACTCAAGCATGCTAAACTGGTCAAACTGTGCACACTCAAGGTAATTCAAGTGGCATTGTACTTTATGTTGCCATAATTTTTTACACTAAAATGCAATCGAGAATTGAAAATAACAATTTGAAAAAAAAAACAATCATTTTATTGATATTTATCATTTACATGGGATTGTAAGCTATAACACTTACTTATTCAAGCATAAAATATATTTTTTTTTTCTAAATTCAACATTCTTAATTGTGTTTTTTACATTAAATTTTTTTTTTTTTTTTTTTTGTGTGTGTGTGTGTGTCGGCCTTTTTCAAAAGAAAAAAAAAACGTGTCTTAAGGGATTAAGATACTTAAAATGGGATTCACAAAAGTGCTGTCTCAAACATGGAAGCAAGTAAAAGTTATATGGTGTCATATTATGGGAATATGAACCTTGTAAAGATGTATTTGTGGAATTTTTTCTTAAAAAAATTCTGAGAAGTTGCATAATTATGGTGACAAAACTGAATGGTGTGTTATCTAACCACAATTCAGGTCTTTTATGACAAGTTTAGGCAAGCATGTAAAACTTCCAAATAGTATTCTTTATTGACAGTTTGTCCATTTGGAAGAAATTTATGATATGTACCACTACAAACAAATGAAGAAACAGGTCAACTTTATCTTAATTTTCAAGTGACCTGAGTGTGGTTTATCTAAAGCAGAATCCCTTTAATAATCTAAACAATTTATATAACTCAAATACTCTTGTTTTTGATAAGCTATAGTCATTAAAAGTTTTTTTGCTACATTTCAAATGTTTTTGTAACAATATTTAGTAAATTATATTTGCAATTTAAGAAAACCAACAGGAGATTCTTATCTCTTGTAATGAGATAAGAATCTCCTGTTGGTTTTCTTTTCAATTCTCAGCAATTTTATTTTCAGATAATAACATAAAATTAAATAATTAATGTTAGTAAATGTTTATGTTATAAAATTAATAAGAATTTTATGACAATTTTTAGCTGATATTTTTTTTTTTTTTTTTTTTTTTGATTGAGCATATTTGATACTTTTAATCACAGTAATATAAAAGTAAAACGTTCAGAAAACTTTAAAAAAAGATTGATTATCATATATTACATTGCATGAAATGTAAAATGTATTAGGCTAATGTAATCAAAATTTATTTTCTGATTATAAAGATCATGTATTAATAAGAATAATGTATTATGTATTAAATTTTATTCATTAAAAGTTTAGGCATCTATAATGTTAGCAGACATAGGATTGATCTATCACTCTTATTATGTCATGAACTCTGTTGGATTAACTTAAAAAATTTAAAAAAAGAGCTTTATATTTAATTTGGTTAAAAAATTTACTTTCCTTTTGTTTTTGAATGAGCAGCCAAGTTACACAATTACCAGTAGCTGTGTAGCTACCTACTGTATCTGTAAAAGAGCCTGGAGGGGCAAGAATACCCTCACAAGTTTCAGTTTAGGGTATTTATAGATTACTATTTTGTATACACATAACATGTTGATGATCGCTCTTCATTACAATGATTTACAGTGACAGTGAACAAGGGAATTTACAATTCACAATTTTGGTTGTTAATTACTAGGATATTTATTTCTTTATTCCTTAAATTAGGATGGTGAAAGATTGGATTTATTCATTCCTTTTCAGTTTCTACTTGTATAGGTACCTTTTTAAGTACAACAAAACACCATTTATATATTAAGGAACCAACATATAATGATGCATAAATGGAAAGGTATATAATTGTATTTTAATAATCAACTTTGGTTATTACAAATATTTGTAAAGTCATAATTTTAGTTTTCCAAGAAATTAGTGTTTACACCATGGTATTGAAAATAAAGTAGTTATTAAGTTTTTAAAATTTAGAATTTGTTGTAAAAATGAGAAAAATCATTCTGTTATTTCATATTTTGTACTAATTATACCATTTTTGTTCGTACAGACTGTTGTCCATTAAATTCATATAATATATAAAATATGTATGTATATATATATATATATATATATAATCTTTAATAGTTGTGACATATTGCTTGTCTGTGTGTATTAAGTATAGCAATATCAAATTAGATACATTCAATGCTTTTTCACTATTATTTTGACATAAAAAATCAGTTTGAAGTTTCTCAGCATAGTTTTTCAATAGAAAAGTTTCATTGCAAAAAGGGAAAATGGCAGAAAAAGTTTTTTTTTTTTTTTTTTTTTTTTTTGTCGTTTTACATCATATAAATGAAAGACCTTTTATTATTATAATGGGTTAAGATATAATAAATAGAAACAATGTATGAATGAAAAACATAAAAGTGGAATTTTACTAAATTTATTTTACCTCCAATAAGTTTATAATTGGTTTTATTATTTCTATTTTTCAGTCCTTCTCTCCATACTTTACATTTTCTGTTATATTAATTCCGCTAATAAGAAAAATAGGGATTTCTTGGAGAAGCAGAAAGAGGGATGAGATTATCTTTTAGCATATTGCTGTAAATTTTATTAGACATTGAATTATATCAGACTGCTTAATATAGTAAAACTTGACTTTGAATTAGGGCTAAACAGGTAAGATATTTGTTAAATCATCTTAAGTTTTATGGAGGTATTGGGAATAACCAGTTTTACTGATGTAGTTTAAAATAGGCTAGTCAACTATTATTATAAAAACAACAATATACAGCAATCAGATCTTAATAATCTTTACTAACATTGCTTCATATGCATTAATAAATTATCAGTGGAAATTTATTATTTCAATTAAAAAAATTAGTTTATTAAATGTTTATTTTTTGTTTCAGACTGCAGAAAGCATTATTAAACAAAACAAGTCTTTCAAATCTACATTATTGCATGATCGTCGATTGCGAGAAAGAGTAAGTTTTATGTTTTGTATTAAATATAATTTTGAATGAAACATAAGAATTTTTCATTCTGTTTTCTGGCAGTAATTGTATTGTGTCAGTAGGTAATCCATGCATCAGTTATCTTTTTACCCTATGTATAAGAATATTGTGAAAAATTTGAGTAAAATTAAGATTAGTAATAGTAGAGATGGGGTTTTACATTTTCTGTTTACAGACTATAAAATCTAATTAGCATACAATTTTTAACAACTTAATTTAAGATGGTATCTATCAGACAGTTCCTAAACTAAATGGAAAAAGAAATTTTATTCAACCTTAGCTAATGTTGCTGCTATCTCCTTCAAAATACTTATCTTAAGAACATATGCACAATTCCAATCTCTTTTACAACCTCTAATGCACTTTATTTTTTGGGAGGAGGGGTATGCTACCAATTATTTCCTGCAATTCTTGTTGAATGCCAGATACAGTAAGCTGAACACTGTTGTCTTTATGGAGGTATAGGCTAGTGCTTTGTTGGAATAAAAGAGGCAGTTCCCATGATGCCAAAGTTAAGGATATTTTTGCTTCACAAAATGTGAAATGCCTAAAATTTCATTTGGTTTAGTCATTGCAGTTTATTTTTTGCTACATGAAAGCTAAAGAGACCGGAACCTACTGCTTAAATCCAATTTTGAATGTCTACAAAAATAAATACCAGCAGGGCAATTGAAAGCTGTGAACTCCAGTACTTAAAAGCAGCACCCACAGACTACACTCAGATAGCTCTCTCCCATAGGGAATAGCGATATACTTCTGTAACATGGGACTCGCATAGAAAGTGGCGCCCCCAGTGTCAGACCATTGGAACTAAAGCATGGTTACCAGATAAATATGTTTATCACTCTTTCTGATGACTTTTTTTTTTTAATTAAGCAGAAAAAAACGACGTAGGGCTGAGGGCATACATTTTATTAAAACCGTTTTAAAAACTAAAAATAATGGCAGAAATGACAGGCAATGCTACTAATTTTCTCATTTCTTTATATTTTTTAAATCTAATACTAGTTTTTTTTTTTTTATATAGAAATGACTTGTGGAAAATCTCCCGTTTAGTAATTACTAATATCCATACTTTTTATGTAGAAAAATTATCACTTGTAAAAAATTTACCCTTTTAATTGATCTGTGCAGATATTTTGTATTAATTATGTAAAAACTTACTGCTTTTACAGAAAAATGGTCAGAAATTATTTCTTTGCCTTTTTTATTTGCAAATACAAAGTAGTCTAGAAAATGAAAGAATTAAAAGGATAGTTGAGACATTATTTTATTAACAAAACACTAATACAATACTTTTTTATTACAATAATATTACAATGTACATATTTGTTCATTTCAGCTGATTTATTAACAAAACACTAATAATACTAAAATGTACAGAGTGGAGAATTTCTTTTCCTTATAGTCTCACACAGTCCTGTGAATAATCACTCTAAAATGAAAAAATGAAAAATATTAGTTGATAACAATGGCAGGTTAAAGGATTCCACTAAGCTTAACTTATTCAAACACTACACATATTTTACAGATAAAAAATGTAATTATTAACAATAAACCATTAATAGTTGAATAAATATCTAAATGCTCGTTGATACAGGATATTGACACTTGATCAAACACTGACCAAAATTTAAAAAAAAAAAATTAAAAGTACTTATCTTTTTCAAACAATTAGGGCCAAGTAGGGTAAATGCTTCATTTCTCTGTTTTTATGGTGCTGGCCAGTCTCCCACAGCCCTTTGAATCACTCTGAAATGTAAAAATGAAAAATATTAGTTGATAACAATGATAGATTAGAGGATTCCACTAAGCTTAACTTATACAAACACTACACATATTTTACAGATAAAAAAGGTAATTATTAACAATAAACCAATAATAGTATAATAAATATCTTAATACTCATTGATACTTATCTTTCAAATCCATTTTTTTTTTCTGTTAGGGCTGCATGAACTTTTGGACACATACCATCATTTTTTATAATCTGTCTAGTTGAGCGTTTCTGAGTACTAGGAAATGCATAGAATTTTCTGAAAATTTCATATGCTGCTGGACTTTGCAAATAGATATTAAGAGCCACCGATTTCTCTTTATCAGACCATTGACTACCTCTCTTATCCTTTACCTTAGCTACTTTCAGTTGGGATAAAATAAATTCATATTGAGTAGCACTTACAATATTCTTAACTTTTTCTAAACCTTGATTACTGGATGAGTTTTGATTTCATAAATCAGCACTTTGCTTTTAACTGGATAATTTTTTGAGTTTTTGGAGTCATGACAAAAGTTCTTGGTTTAGCCTCCTTTGCTATAGATTTGGGAGTTGAATGCAATGATGTATGACAGTATATTAGTAACAGAAATAAAAACATGATTTTCAAACTTATATAAATAGCAAGTAACACAAGATAATGATAGCAATTCTACATAATGATAGTTTTATGACTCTTTTAAGTGTTACACTTTAAAAAATGAAAAATATTTTGAAGAATATAATGTAAAATACTTCCCAAGGACAAATAAAAATATTTGTTAATAGAATATGATCTATAACATAAGAGTTTGGGTCTATGATATACTAAGTTTTACTTCATAAAGTTACAATCACATTATTAAAATAAATCTGATCTAAATGCATTTATGTTTGCTGTAATAAACTATAGTAGAATAAAAAATAATCGCCAAAATTCAGATTTCAATAAATATATACAAAAGTTACAGGATTTGTAAAATATGCACAGTTAATAACAGTTAAAATGTAAAGCCAATAAAATGCTCACAGCAATTTAAATAACAAAATAAAGCAACAGTTCATACATTTATGAGTTTGTTTTTAAGATGCATCACATTTGCACATTCAACTAGCAAAAGCCTTCAATAATAGCTGAAAAAATTAAATTTGCATACTTCTAGAGAGAGAGCCAAGTAGAACATTTTGATAGTAAAAACACAACTAACAAAATAAAAATGCCAATTCCAATTATAATTCTTAAACAATATAAGACAGTAATATAAAAAGAATAGAAAACCACCACCTCACCAAAGACCACCAACAAGCAAGAACACTTTTATATCTCAAAGCATGCTAGTTTACATAACACGCCAATTTTATTATTGGTGTGTTATAGTTAATGTTTGGAATTAGTACCAGAAAGCACAGTAACACATCAATTTTTATTTTTAAAAATGATGTGTTACTGCTTGTTTAAACTTTTAACTTTTAGCATTGATTACAAACATAAATAGCAAACTGAAAAACCAATTCTAAAAGCTAATTTTCATGCAGAGTAAAAGATAAGATAAGCCAGCATGCAGCCAAACCTCTATTCAGCAAAGAGCCATAAAATAAAATAAATTATTTTACTGGTCAGCTGATCCACTTATATAATCCATGGATGTATGGCAAGTCCCACACGATTCATCTGTATTGTTTCACGGGTCTGTTTAAAATGTATATAATGGACAAAATCAGTTTCTTTAACAGTAAAAATATCTTTATAAAAATTCATATATTACAGCAAAAATAAAAAGTTGGATGATATAAAAATACAGGCACCGACTTAAATGTAAAATACTTATAAAATAGAATAGCACTCTAAAAATAAATCATTTATATTAAAAGTTTTCTATTTTGTTTAATAGAAATGTTTTTATGTCACATATTGCAAATAAATAATCTTATAAGCATGTAATAAACTAACTGGTAATAGAATCTTTAATGAATATGGTTTAATACACTAACAATTTATTGATACTCACTTTGAATTTTTAACTGCTTACCTCTCAGGATTTAATGGAAATCTAAAAAGTGGCTTTGTTTCTACATCACAAACTTTTTTGAAAGTACCATCTTGATAATTCCAAATTATTCCTAATAACACTACTTTTGAGCTAAAAATAAATATTAGAATAAAACAAACACAAAATGCATAAAAAGTTTTATAAATCAATTCCCTTCTAAATTATAATCCTAAAAGGCTACTTCATAAAACAGCTGCAAGAAAAGAGATAAATTAATATCTATATATACAAATGAGATAAGAATAAGAAAATCTGTATGAACAAAATGTAGCATTAAAATACAAAGATACTATAAAAAATGTTATAAAAAAAGATTATTTATTAGCAAAACATGTAGAAACAATAACAAAATATAACACAATAAGTAGTAATTTTAAAATATTCATTAGAACTATCAAGAACAAAAAGGAAACAATTTTTCAGCTTTTTTAAGCAAAAGTGCTAAAAATAAAAAAAAAAAAAGATTAGTTAATAGCCAACATGGAAATAACATTCACGATAAAGTGATCATATAAATATATCAAACCACTACATTTGGTTGACTTTAATAATTTAGAAATCGCAAAGCACAATCGCTTTCACTTGAAATTTTTACAAGTCTGAAACAACAACAGGGAAAATTTCTGGTAACCATTTAGAATCGCCAATGGATTAGGACCTTCAATGTTAAGATCACAGACTATAGCAGACCATTGCCATAGTGCCAATTAGTTCAGATGGTCCGATACCAGGGGCGTGCAAATCTAAGCGGAAGTGGTTGGTCTTCCATGTTAGTCTATGAGCAGCACCCTTCTTATTCTGCAAACACCTTAGAACATCATTTTAATAGTAAGTATTAACTGTAACATTAGTAGATAGAAAGGAGAAACAAATCAGAAAATTGATGTAAGAACAGTTTGTATCTCCTAATCTATTTTGTTTGTGCTCAGTCAATTAGAATTCTTATCTTCAAATGAATGATGACTTGCTTAATGTGAGTACAGTTCAAAAACTGGTGTTCAATTTAAAAACTTCATTATCAAAAGCAGTATGAATAATTTTATTTATAGATTTACTTTTTCTTCCTATAAAACTTGACTCAGCACTTACATTATTTGATTTTCTTGTCCATTGCTAGATGTCTTGCAAACAAAAATACAGATATCTTAAACATGAAGTTAAAAATTTGTGAAAAAGAATTTTATTCTCACAATTTTCAGTCAAGCAATGAAATCAGTAGATCAGGGTTGCAGGAATGTGACTTTGACTTTATTTGACTCTATTTGACTCTCACTTTCACAGAGAGAGTTGCAATAATAGCAGTCTAGGAACTTTCTGATAGCACCTCATATTACAGTGATTCTTGATGGTGTGAAAAGATATACACATATACAAAAGTATGCCACATGTAATAGTAAAATACAGAATGGCAGTATTGTATATATGTAAATAATTGATAGGTAATCATATATTTAATCTTAGTTTTTTTTCTTATTATACAAATTCTTAACTAATTTTTCAGTATCAGAACCTGTGAGTTTAAGTCCTTGCTAGCAATGTAATTCGTAGCCATTGGATATTGATAGATCAGTAGCAGTAGATTTTGATCTAATTAATTCTTCTGCAAGAAGTATGTTCTTTGCTCCTAATACCCATCCATTCTGCTCTAGTTTTAGTGGCCCATAAAAATATTAAATTTCTGCTTATGCTGCTTTTTACTCAGACATCATACAATATAAATTGTACTGATTTTTGATAGGAACATTTAAAAGTTTTATGATTACCAATTAACTAATTTTTTATAATTATTTATTAATATTAGCTATTTTTATGTATAATTTTATTGGTTTTAAAAATGTGATATATGGTATATTTCTAGCTGTTTAGAAAGAGTACAAAGCTTATTAACTATAAAGCATGGAACAGTTCTCTAAAGTTATTTTGCTAGGAATTTGAATAAACACCTTAAAAAGATTTCATAATTAGTAATAATTTTCTTACACATCTGCAGATATAATTTTGTGTCTACCGTAGAACAAAAATATGATTTGTACATTTAATCTGTGGGGTTTTATTTGATTCTTTTGAGTTTGTTTTAGTGGATGTAAGAAAATATTTGTGTATTTTAATATATACTTTTTTTTTTGTGCTTTTCAGAAATTTGGGGTTGTTGAAGGTAAAAGTTTTAAGTTTCTTCGCGAAGCTGCTGAAAAATCAAATCAAAAAGCAGGACAGTATACACCTCCTGGTGGGGAAACAATTCAGCAGGTAACTATAAAAGTTGTGTTTGAATTTGGAGT
The DNA here is from genome assembly GCA_032207245.1 of Pardosa pseudoannulata. Taxonomy (NCBI): domain Eukaryota; kingdom Metazoa; phylum Arthropoda; class Arachnida; order Araneae; family Lycosidae; genus Pardosa; species Pardosa pseudoannulata. Next base: position 145,042,299 of record CM063502.1, read on the forward strand.
TTAAAAATGGTATTTTTGTATACTCATAATATGATGATGGTGGATCTTCACTACTCAGATCTTAATAATGAACTTAAAGTATACACCCTTTCTACCAACTGGGAGGATTATGAGCCCATCCTTAGCACAGGAAGTCTTCCCTTTCATAACGTCAACTCCAAAGAAGCTACTGAAGATGCTGTTTGTTGGTTTAGGGATTATCTCCTTGCAGCTTGCGAAGAAGCTTCTAAGTCACACGTTAAGATCATATACCCTAATTTCCTGCCTATAATCTGCTGGTGTAAATTTCAGGATATTTTCAGAGAAAAATATCATAATCTGCAGATTAAATTTCCACTTTAATGTCATGTAATTCATAGAAATGAAAAGCATAGTTCTCAGTGTAGTAGTTGTAGTTTTTTAAAATTAAATTCATGGTTTCCGCGCACCTGGAAAGTCAGGGAAAATCATGGATTTAGACAATGGATTAATTTTGTCATGGAAAGTCTTGATTTTTCAAGTAAAATGAGTAAAAGTCATGGAAAGTCATGGATTCGCTAAACTACCGATTAAAAAAAAATTCATTGAATGGTTTAATTCTATTTTTACTTGTCATTTGGCTGAAGTTACTGAGTTTGGTATTTATGTATTATCCTATTGACCCTATTGCCAAGTAAAATTTGTTCACCAAGGAAACTCAAAGCAAGAAAGCTTAATGGGTGGGTAAATGTATATTATTCTGGTTTTTTCTTAAATTGTAGATTAAAATTTTATTAATATAATAATAATTATTTTTTAATAAAAATTAGTTAAAATTTTTGCACAAAATCTCTAGGGATATTGTTTATCTCTAGGGATATTGTATATAAATATTATAGGGTTATATTTGTCTATTATTCATGGTCACCTAGATAATACCAAAGTACCCTAAATTCAAATTGGACACATTTTGATTGAAAATTGCTATATGATTAAACTTAGGTATGTAGATACAACAATTTATTTTTATGTATGTGAGTTTATTAACACTTATAAAGTAAGTTTATAGTTTTTTTATGATAAAACTCCTTATTTTTATTCATATATACTTTAATGAAAGCTTTTTATAAAGTCATGGAAACTGATCTGTTAAATCAGGGAAAGTCATAAAAAGTCATGGATTTGAAAAATTTTATTTTGGCAGATACCCTGTAAATTTAAACTATTTTACGTAATGATAACATTTTCTTTAAATTAAGAAAAGTAATTTAAAATTGCATACACTTAAAGAATTTGATATTTAACAACAGTAAGAATATATTCTAAAAATTTACATTGGTACAGAAACAATGATACAAATAAATTTTTCAAATGCATATTAAAATAAAAAAGATGTTAAAATTCAGAATTGTTAAAATGCATCTTTTTATTTTAATTTAATATAGTTATTTGCAATTTAAGTTAAAATTTTAATCTGCAGTTATGGTGTTATCTGTTGAACTGGAAGTGAAAAACAAATGGAGAATGCAGCAAAGTGCCGCCATTCCAGATTATGCAAGTGTTATTTCTTAACAGAAATAAATATACAAAATGGAAAATATTAATTTATTCAGGAACTTTTATCCAATTTGCTGTGTCCATGACTGAGAAGGATTTTTATTCTCATCAAATATTTAAACAAAAAAATTCTGTGTAAATATATGCAGGTGCTGCCATCTATTATTCTTTAAGAAATTTGTAAATTTTATTATAAAAATAATTTTTAACAGCAGATAATACGAGTGGCATATAATATGCATTAAAAATAATTAAAAATATTTTAACATATAATACGCAAATTATAGCAGGAAATTAGGTTACTACTATTGTCTTCCTCAGTATATCAGGGGGTTAATCAATGAAAGAAATACTGTTAGGAGAAACTGGCAGAATTATTGGTATCCTCATCTCAAAGTTACTTTTAATTGCTTACAAGCCCTGGTTTGAAAGCATATTGGGATCTACAATAGAGAGCATTGAAACACTTATATTGAGTCTTTAGCGGCTTTAGATAACACCATTTGGAGGGCAGCCTCTTCATAGGCCATGCATGCATTACGTCCCTTAAAGAGCCTACTTTGATGGCTTATCTAAACACTGATAAGACTGGACTTTTAGCTGACTATCTTAGAAGTCAGTTTGCAACCAATCATTATGTTATGGATCAAGATATCTTACTATAAAGTAATTCAAAGTGTTATCAGTTTCTAAATTCTCTTTCAGATAACAATATCATTCCTACCTACCCATTTGAACTTTTCGATTATCTCAGGAAACTCAAAAAGAATAAGGCTCCTGTTGATAATATCTCCTCCAATATGCTAATTCACCTTTCATGTAATTTCATAATTTTCTTAGATTTTATTCTTATTAGCTTTCTAAATTATTTTCCAATTTCTTGGATGAAGATTGAGGTCATACCCTGTCTAAGACATGTCTTGACCATACTATTCTGTCTAGTTTTTAGCCAAATCAGCCTTTTATTGTGAATTTACAAAGTCTATGAATATATCCTGGCTTGCCACATGTTTAAGTTCTATCAGAATAGCAATATCATTTGCCCACAACAATTTTGGTTTGGGCACATGCACTCCATGCTGCATCAATTCTGAAAAGATGCAGAACTCATTCAGACTGCCAACTCTGTCAAACATATCACAGCTACTATATTTAGGTGCATTAAAAATCTTTTGACAAAATGTAGTTAGAAGGGTTCATTTTCAAGCTCATTGACTTAAATTTCTCTTCTCAGCTCATCAAAATTTTTAACTATTACCTTCATGACTCTCAATTTGTTGTCAGAAGTAATAACACTCTCTCATGCCTCAACCTATTCTTAGTGGGGTTCCTCAAAGTAATCTGTTTGGCCCTAAACTATTTAACATTTTTATTAATGACATGCCATCTGATCCCAGAATTGAGGTTTGTGTCTCTGCAGATTTCGTAACTTAGAAATAAGTTAATGAGTCTCACCTGTGGAATATCAAGTTAATCTTGATTGGATTTGTACTTAGTTATTTACTATTAATTTTTTTTATGGACAACAAGCAACTTAAAAGAAAAAATGTTTTTTTATGTGATTGTGGCATAAAGGAAGAAAAATTACCTTAAATAAAAACATAAATTTAACAAACAAATAAAAGCTAACAAAAAATCATGAAATTGGCAAAAAGATACCAAATTTGGATGAGCAATACATCTGTACTAGAAATATTAGCATTGAAATATGATTGCCCAGTACATAATTGTCAGACTCATTAATACTTTATTGTAAAACAATCAAATTGCTATTATAAGAAACAATAATGATATGGAAAGTATAAAGTATGTAATAAAAAATTCTAAGAGTAAAGTTAATATTTGTTAAATAAAGAAAAAAAATTTGCTTAAAATAAGCTAGACAACTAAAATAACATTTTTCCTTTTCTTTTTTAAAAAGAAAAGATAAAAAAGAGAACTAAAATCAATGCCAAAATTTGTTTTAGATAATTAGAACAGGGATAAAAGCTATCTGTAAAATTTATTTGTTAAATAATTTAATTGCAATGTTATAACTAATTTCATTCCTTTTTCTCATGAAGGGGAAAATCTTATTAATTTTGCTCTTAGACCAAAAAATTAACATTTTGAATTGTTCTTATTTAATATCTTTGCTAATTAGTGTTCTACCAAGATAAAAATTTACAGATATGAGTTTCCAAAAATATTCTAAATCAGTGGTTATGTGATCCAGCCAATTGAAAGTTATCTCGTAAAAATCACCATTTGAGTACTTTATTTATAACATTATAAACAACTAATTCTATCAGTTGTTTGATCTGAATAACTGATTTTTAGACCCTAAATAATCAGAAATTTGAGATTTTTTTTTTTTTTTTATTAATACCTACGTTAATTTTGGTCCTACAAAAATTAAACTTGATGAAATAAATTTCTGAAAAAGATCTGATAAAAATCATCTTTGAAATAATTTATGACATCATAAACAGCTAATTCTTGGTATGGTTTGCCCATCAAATCCCAAATTTAGTCTAAGAGAATTGGGTGTGTGTGTGTGTGGGGGGGGGGTAATTAATATCTTTGTTAATTATGGTCCTATAGAGATGGGACCTGCCAAAATGAGTTTTTGAGAATTTACGATACCTATCTTGACCCCTAACTCTCAGCAATTTTTGACGAGTTCAATCCCTGGACAGAAAGACGTAGGCAGAATTTAATATATGGAGGAAGTGTAACAATGTGCAAATAAATTTTTCTTTTTTAATCTATTTATATTTTATTATATAATCTAATTGGGAATATCTTAGATAATTCAGAAAGTACAATCAAGCTGTATCAATAATTGCTTTTAATTTATATAGATATTGTTTACATAATATTATAGATATATTTGCTTTATTGTTTGCTGAATGGTTAGGGTTTTTTATTTTCCCTTACTGTATATTGCATTCAGTTCACTGTTACTCCCTAATTAATTTATTTTAATTTATCAAAATACCTTCTACTTCTTCACTTAAATGTTTAAATTAATTAAAGCTTGTAGAGTTTTAGGTAATATTTAAAATGTTGTATAGATTGTGGTGATTATTTGCTGTTATCAAAATGTTTTTGTATATATATGTTTGTTTCAATTATGTTAAATTAATATCTTCATTTTTAGTTATTAATATAACAATAAATGTAATACTACATTTTTGCTACTATATGAATCACTACAGTCTGTGTATAGTATGACAGTACTAAGTGCTTCAGATTGGTTTGTGACTAATGTTTTAGGGTATTTTAATATAGTATATATGTTTAAGATTATGTATTTCACATATAAACTGCTTTTTATTTCAGGTTCATGAAAGGGCAGTTTCATTTTTCCATGATTTATGTGAAATGGTAAAAGAACGTAGTTTTAAATTAGAATCTCAAAATGATCCTGTCAAAGTCAATGCTAATGGTTCAGCACATATTGAAAATGGGAAACAAGGTGGTCAGAAAAGAAAATGGGAGTATAATGAAAGTGATAAAGCTCAAAAGACTGAATGTCAAAATGGGTGTCACAGCAAAATTTGTGTTAAAGAGTTTCAAAAATGTGAAGAGCATGATGGTGTTGACAGCCCATCTCCTAATTATAATAATGATGATGATAATTCTAGTGCTGAAAGTAGAGTATCTGACGTTCCTGCTGAATCTGATAAAATCTGCTGCCATGGAGAAAATAATGAAGTTGATTGTGTAAAGCAAACTAATAACAGTGGTAGCAGTAAGTATGAAAATGTCAGTGACAGGGGACAGTTTTCTATTATGTTCACTGATGATATTATTCGTTCTCAGATTATGTCCAGTCGCAGTGACTTGCCAAACATTGAATGTCCAAATGTGTCTTTATCACCTCTGGTGGATCAGAATTTTGTTACAGCTTCCCTCCTTTCAAATCCTTTACAACATGAAAGTGCTCACAGTGATCCACAGCATGAACGCAGGCTCTCTGTTTGCAGTTCTTGTGATGATGCTGATAGTGGTCCTACATTAATTGCCAACATTCTTGTTGTAAGTCATGGTGGATGGTTGCGAGAATTATTTCGTTACTTTGTAGAAGATTTAGAGTGTTCAGTGCCTGGTGGAAAGAAACAAGCCCTTCGTATCAGCCCAAATGCAGGGTTATCTAAATTTACTGTCTCACTAGAAGATCAAGGAGGCCATCCAAAAATCATATGTCTTCAAATTCATGACAAACAGCATTTATCTACTACAACCTATGCTGATAATACATTAAATCCTGATGAAATTGCTCTTTAAATGCCTCTCATTTGTGATTATATCAATTTTGTTTTGCAGCTGTTTAAGTAAAATTTGGGTGTGTTGTAGATTAAGATATTTATTACTCACAAGTTTAAATTTTGTGACGATACTAGGTTTTCTCATTTCTTTACTTCTGTTAAAGAAATTTTAGCTTTCAAAAGTAATTTCATTCCACTATATTTCACATTATTTGCTTACGCCAAATATGATGGGTTATGTGCATATATGTATAATATTAAGTTATATATTTCAGGAAAGAGAATGCTATGTGTCATTTTAATGTGTTTCTTTAAAAATGAGAAAGGCAACAAATGTGTCTATTATTTAATCTGTATGTTCCTGATAAATCTTGTGAGCAACTCTAGTTTATTAATCAAAATTGTTTGTTATATACATATGTATCAATTACTCAGTGCAATGTATTACCTACATTTGATCATAGTTTAAATTATGTGCAAGTTTTCCTATTGAGATATAAATGATTGTTTTAATTTAATTACAAATATTTTTACAATTCTTAATTGTTGAAAAAAGTTTGAACAGATTTTCAGATAAGATGTAGTTATCACCATGTATACCTAAATTTAAAAAAAAAGGAAAAGGAGAGAAAAAATAGTAATGATAAAGAACCCACATTTATTTTAATTTAATTTCTTTGTTATTTCCACATTTTTAGTTAAGAACAATAGCAAACACAAAACTGGTATAATTTCTTTGTGTCAGTTATGTGATTGCTGGAAAATTATTCATCTTGAAACAACTATTTATCAAATCATTTAAATTACTAATGAATTACATTCATGTAAAATTGTGCCTTGCATTATAGAAATCATGTTCTTATAAAGTTGTATGCCCATTTCATAGGTGGATGGATCATTAACTCTCAGGTCTTCCAACCCATTGATGCTAGATTTCGATTTAGATAAAAGCACAATTGTTTATATTTGTTATAAATTGGAATCACCTCTGTGAATTTTATTCCAGGTTAAATTCTGTTAACTCAATTGGCTTTTTCTATATTTTATTTTCTTTTTTGCTTTATACCTCTAGTGCAATATTTTTTTCTTCAGATACTATAAAATATAATTATGAATTAAAAATTTAGAAATGGGTATGACTATTTTTAACACTTATCTTTAGTTTTTGTGAAATTGCACAATAATAATAAAATTAGACTATCTAAAAGTTATATTAAAAATTGTTAAAAAATAATTGTTAATAAATACCTTTCATAATCATGTAAATTTAATTATATACAAATGACCTGATAATCCCAAATAAGAACATTTGCTGAAAAACAAGATGGGAAACTTAGAGTATTTAATGCTGTTGAAATATTTACTTACAGTATATTTTATCTTACCCAACAAATTGGAAATATTTATAATTGTTTCAGTCCATTTACAGAGCAGTATAAAAAATGGTTCATAAATCTCATTGTTTTATAAAAATGATGTATGAATTTCTTCCCTTCTCACTTAAAAGGTTGAAATATTTTTACATCAAAAGCAACAGCTCTAGTAGTACCAGTACTAATGTAACAAAAAGTCCTACTAAAAGAAAATGCCCACTTGTTACTATGTGTGCTATTAGCTCTGCTACATAACTTGGGCCAGTTTATTGTTATTCACATGTCAGTTTTGATAATCTTTTAAGGAGGCATACTTTTAGTTGACTAAGACTGATCAATGATACAGATTTGTTATTATTTACTAGTGGGTATTAGATATATCTGAGGTTAATATATCTGGTTACAGAATATCACAACAGTTGTCTGTAATAAGTGATTTATCATACATTGCACATGCCATAGCTGCCTTATATCCTTTAAAAATTTGCTGACTGCTTTTCTGTGTTAACCTAGTATTTGTACCTGTTTGTTTTTGGCATTTTTAAAGCTATTTCTTTATTTTTATTTAATTGGTGGAGAAGATTTATTCATTTTCTCATCTTTGCTTTTAGTTTTGTAGAAAAGATATTGCATCCATTTAAATACATAAGGTTGTTCACACTTTATATAAATGATTTCATATTTATTTTTGTAGTTAACACTTTGAGATAAAGTTCTAACCACTTTCAATATGATTTTGTTACTATTATGTTCAGTTGTAATGCAGAGTAAAAAATGTATTTTAAAAAGGGCTCTTAAAATGGGTATATGGATTGAAGGTTATGTAAATCTGCTTTTCAAGGAAAATATTCATATCAATAACTTGTAAAATAAAATTAAAATCTAGGTAACTGCATTTTAAAAAAAGATATTTTAATATATTAAACTTTTAAAAGGAAAAATATAGCTGAATATGAAAATAAAAATTTTTCTGCAAAATCTGATTCTAAGATTGTTTGAACGTGGGTAATATCAATAAAATTATGTTTCTTACTCTAAATGAAAATCTACTGAAAGAACCATGCATTAAAATTAGAAATGTGTTCTGATATTGTAAATGAACAATAGCTGAATAGTTAAACTGCTGCTCTTTGCTACCAGAGTTTGTGGGTTCAAATCTCATTGCTGGTATAGATGTTTGTAATTGTTATGAATTTTCTCTTAGCAGTAGTCTTGGTGTCATCAGTCCATATGCATCAAAAATAAGAGGAAAGATGTTTAAGTCTAAAGTTGATGTGCTTGCCAAAGCTTAATAAGAAAAACACAATGTAGAAATTTATTTGAAACAAAATAAATTAAATATGAGAGAATCACTTTATATTTATCCTTTAAACTTTTGTGCTTTCAGTTTCTTAGAAATGTGCTTTAGAAAAATGGCATCAGAGAAAACTGAATGGACTGTGGAAAACTGAAAGAATAGGATAAAATTAACATGACAGTGCTAAGAAAGAGTTAACTTTCATAGAAAATTCTATCTCAATCATTAGTTAAAACTCAAGATTATCAGATATAAGAAATTGCTGCAAGAAATATACCTTTTATGCATAAAACTTTTTATTAATTATATATATATATATATATATATATATATATATATATATATATATATATATATATATATATATATATGTATATATGTATATATATATATATATATATATATATATATATATATATATATTTATATATATATATCATTTGTGTCAAGTGTGAACAGCTTCTGTTTTTTCCTGTAATTGTTGCTTTACATTTTAAATTTCCCTATCCTATTTGAAAGAGAGTAAAATAGAAAACTTATTAATGTTGAACTCTGTAGGAAACTTATTAAAGTTTGAAGATATATAATCATGCCAAAAATAATACAATTTAGTTATATTTTAACACATTGATGGACAGTAGGAACAAGTGAAGTTCGAAAATTAACACTATATGTTTTTGTAATGTTTAGAATGTTAGAAGTATAGTTTTTACTTAAAACAAAATTCAACGTACAAAATTGTTTTAAAAACATGACAATAGGCTTCTACTTATATGCCGGTAAATGCACATTTGTGCCTCTATAGCCCTAGTGTCTAAAAATGTCCAAACTTCGTTTTGGACCGCTATTGCCGTCATGCCACATAGTGAACTTCGCTTTGACGGCTATAGATACAAGTGTCTGTCAACGTGTTAATTAAAATTGAGAAATCATATACATATATTGTCTCAATATATATATTTCAGTTAACTTTTAATATTTTTTTCATACAATCGACAGGAATTAATAAATTATTTTCAGGAAAACAATGTTTGAATAGTGAAAATGATCTTATTTAATTGTATTCATATTAATTAGTATAAGAAAACAAAAAAGCCCTCACTGTACTCAGGAGATTTTCATTCAATATGTACCCAAAATTGAGAAATTTGTGACTTTAAAATATTCTCATAAATAATTTTAAAGGCAGATTTTCTTTTTTTCTGCTTTTTAAAAATCCTTTTTTTTTTCATTGTTAATTTTATTTGATGTTTTTGTTGTAAAAATAGTTTATATATTAAAGCGAATTATTTTTTCTCCCAAATTAGAGGTAATTTGTCTTTGAATACTTGTTTGAATTTTGTCTTAAGTGGAAGTTTACTAGGTCCCTGATAATGAAAGCAGTTAATAGGTAAACCAAGATTATTCTGATTACATTATACAAGAATTTTCAAGCCTTATTCAAAGTTTAATCTGAAACTTATTCTGTGGAGGGTTATAGTAATACCCACCAGACAATGAGAATTACCATTTTTTTATAACGTGTAAAGCAAAAAATTGTTTAAATCTTTCATTACAGTGAAAATCATTTATATTCACAACTAGGTAAGTTTAGTTAAAATTATATTAATTTCTAAATAAGTCTAGTATATTTCTTTATTTAAATCACCCTCTCTTTATCTTTAGAAAATATATATATGCAGGTTGTTAACATAACAGATAACACATACATAACAGATTAATTTCCCTCCACTTCTGTTATGTTTTAATTATGTTCTAGTGCATATTAATTAAATATTAATCTTGCATAATATCATTAGTAGAAAATAATGGAATGGATTTTGTGAATACTAAATAATATGAAATGTTTTTGCTTAATATTTTAACAAACAAGTTCGTCCGTTCAAATTCTTGTCCTGTTTTGTCTGTAAACAGTTATAGTATTTGTGATACATATAACTTCTATGGTATATTCAAAATTGGTTTCTAAAATATAAATGTAAAAAAGAAAAGCTTGAAATTCCACCAAACAATGTCTGAGTAGATAGGGTGGTACTCTTCGGTACCAAAGTTTATAAATTTCAATCCCTTTGCTGGCATGGATGTTTATAGCCATTCATATTGGCTGTAAGCAGTAGGTTCCAGTCTCATTAGCCCTCGTGTAGCAAACAGTAGTATATAGCACTCCAAACCAAACTCGAAAACCCAGTCATTCTTTTATTTCTGTTTGAAAGTTATAATTAATATCTAATATGGGAAAAATGTTTAACGGACTTTGGATCATGTAAATTAAAAATTCTATGGCTCAAAAATTTAATTTTTTAATTGAACTTAGTATGTTATATCATTCTTTCTCTCTCTCCAAAGACACATGATCCTTAAGGTATGAAATGTATATAATGTATAAATGTCATTAATTTCTATTTATTATTATTATTCCATTTAGGCTTTTCAAATAATCAGAATATCCATTTTTTAGATGGTAATTTTTTTTTTTTTTTTTTTTTTTTTTTTTTTTTTTTACTGTAATTTCTAAAAGCTTCAAAGATAAAAAATATCAACATTTCCAGCTTAAATATGAGTTATATAATTCTTTGAGAAATGGCCAAATTGTAGCTCAGGTAGCACAAAAATACCAGCCAACATCAAAATTATAATATTGGCTGACATCCAATGTACTTACCCCCTCCCCTAAATGATACCCCTTAATATTTTTTTTTTTTTTTATATTTAGCAATGTTGGTCAGTATTTTCCTAGTATCTTTAAATATAATTTATTTTTAATATTTCACAATGTTAGTTAATATTTCTAAGATATCCAAGAATATAATTTTTTTGCATTTAGCAATGTTCACAATGTTGTAATTTTGCCATACAATCTAATTCATTCATTTCTAGAAGTAAGTCTTTTTCTATTTGTTTAAGAGCTTTACGTTAAAAATATTTGTATTTCCTAGCATTTTTCCACAGAAAAAAATTACAGCAGTCTTGTTCTACTTTGCTTGTCTCCGAAGAATTCTAAAAATTATAATTAATCATAATACTCATGTTATATGGTGTGGAGTGGAGAAAAGGCAGAATTATTTCACTTTCATTCACATTCAGCTAAAGTAGTATTGTGCATTGTGCTAAATGTTGTGAGATTTGGTGTTAGAAAATGATATTTACTTTTATGAATATTGCTGAATATTAAATAATATTTTTATGATATTGTTAACAACCTTAAAAAACATTTAAAACAGTAAGTTTCATAAAAGCTAGAAAAATTATTAAATTTCATATTTTAGAATAACATTTCTCTTATAAACATAACAAACAACTCTTTTAAATGTTTTCTTTTAAACAGTTTTAATTTTGCATTTTATTGGCCGATATCGACAGATTTCCAATATTTAAAATATTGATCAACATTTGTATGATATTGAACAATATATTTGCACCATCTGGGAGGATATGGTTATGATAGAATTATATGTTATATTCCTGTCACGCGTATCAGCATTTCAGGGATAGGGGGAAAAAATAGACTATTAGTTTTTGTATTGGTTTAATTTTTGATTGCAAATTTCCCTTACTACAGTTTAGTATAAAATGTAAATATGATTGTTTTCATTATTGCATGTACTTATAATATGACTATTTAAAAAACATGTGTTTTTTATGAGATATAAATTAACAAGATATTAAAATCACTGTAATTAATGAATTTTCCCGTTTTATATTTTATTTAAACATTTTAATCTGTTATGTGTAATGAATCATTTAACTATTTTGCTAAGAATTCTTTTTTGTATTACATATAAAATTATTTACAGTTCATAGATAATTAATACTATGTTTAGATGCAGTATGTATTTTAATGCCTAACGCAAATTGATTTCAGTTTGACACTTTAAGTTTATTAGTCTGGTGGGTAGAAGGGAGACTATATTTACTTGTATGTGACAATTAATTCAGTGTGTCATACTATTTTATCTCAATAAGGAAATTTAATACAAATCGCAAACTATACTGGATCTGTAAAATATTTGATATTGAAATATTAGCAGGTAGTTTAAATGTCCTTTTTCAAAACTGATTTCCTATTCCTGTTGAATTTATTAAAATATATGGAGATTCCCTGTTATGAATTAGATAAATTTTTGTTGAATAAAATTCTGTGTGTGTTAAAATATCAGACATTTTATATTACAGTACTTATGTATATTGATTCAGATGTAGATGCATACTTACTCTTCTATATGTTTACATTATATATGATATACTCATTGTTTATGTAAGTTTATAAATATTATGAGCATCTAAATGGAGGCAAAAAAAAAAAAAGCTCTAATTGAAATTTACATAGCGAAAAATAGTGTAAAGGAATTAATTCTGAAAGATATATTTTCTGTTACTTATTAGTTAATTTTCTATGCATTATCTTCTTTCTATCTACTCATGGGTGTCTTTGTAAAGAATAGTAAAATTATTAATTAATTCCCTCCTTCCTTTTTATTTTATTCCTTCAAATTTATTTTAGTTATTATTTATTTGAAAAGTAATTGTTTAGTTATATCTATAAATATGAAATATATATTTTAATTATAAATTAATATGAATCTTAAGCAGCTAAATAAGACCAGTTTCAGTTTATTTCTAAGAAATCCATACATTATATAAATAGACAACGGTATTAGCAATTTCTTTCATATGAAGCTGCAAGTTATAGAAGGAATTGACTTTATTTACACCATCACTTTATTATATAACATAAAATTGACAAGTTTTACTATGACTTTTGATGAGTAACTCTTAAAATATTGTAAAAGGTTTTTGTAAAATGCTTCAATAACACAGTTTTAGATTTTTGTTTGAAGTAATTTACGTTCTTTTATTTGGTAAACTGTATATTTATTTAGTGTGGGATTAAACATTAAATTTTTTTTAAGTTATTAACTGAGAGTTATAAAGATTGATAGACATTGAAGTATAGCTAAATCAACTGCATAAAAATATTGTAATTATTAGAGAAATTCAGTTTTTTAATAACTTTTCTAATTTTTAATGTGTTTCTTGTGCTTAAATTTTCATTTTTTCCTCTTAATTTACTTTTAGATTAATTAATTCATAGAAAATATTTTTGGTTGCTATATTGAATTTTATTTTTAAAAATTAGGCTCTTCTATATATATGGCTTTTTAAATAATTTTTAATTTAAATAAAGTCCAATCTTAAAATGGATCAATAAATTTGTTTTGATGTTTTTTAGGAGTGTTTGTTAAAAATTTAAGCAATCTGTGAAATGTTATGTTAGAAAAACAAATTTAAAAGTTTAAAAAAATCTTATTTTAAAAAAGATTTTAAATCAAATAATTTAGTTATTCTTTACTGTATATGTTCACAAAATATTTATAAAAATTTCCTCATACCTTTAAAAATAATTAAATCATAATTTTAGGAATATTTCTTTACTCAATAATTTTTTCATCCTGAAAATCTTTTCTGCCTATTCCCTTCTCTCGATTTTAGTTGTAGGTTTAATTCTTTATTTGTAATTTAATTTTTTTAAACTTTTTAGTTACTTTTTTTAGTAATGGAGATTTATAATACATTATATATATATCAGAATTAGTTTAATAACAATAATATACCAATTTTATCAGTGTTCATATGATGTAATATGCTTAACTGATGCATACAATTATTTGTTTCCTATTGCTGCTGCTTGTGTGCTATCTAATCTAAGCTAATAATGAGACCTACAACAATTGTTAATTTTTGCACCAATGCTATTTTGTCAAAAATAAATTGTACAGCCATTTAGAACTTGTTAGGTTATGTATTTTTGTTGTATAGTATGTTATATTATTTATAAAAAGTACTCTGAGAGTATACTATACTGTTTAATTCACTTGTGATAGTATGCCATAAATTTTGCCAAATTAAATGCTGTGCTTTTATTGTACTTGTTTTTATTAGATATTGTTTGTTAAGACTGTTTGTTTGTATAAATATTTTATGATGAAATATTCCTGATAATATTTGAGTTCTTAATACAGTTAAAGAATGTTGAATATATAAGTATATTGTTATCTCTAAATATTCCATTAAACAAAAAATTTTTGAATCAGTGCCTAGTTGCCATTGTGATCAAAAATATCTATTTGAAATACTGCATTTACTCGTATATAACACACACTTGTTTTTTCTCAAAAAAGTTTGGATAAAAATATTATACATAGAATACTTTTAGCTCCTTCACATAATCTCATGAATATAATAACATGAATCCATGATAGGTATTCAAGAAAATAAAACAGGAAAAATAATACTGAATTATAAATAATATTTGCAGCATCATTATTTGGCTCCAATTACACTTCTTTTGTAAAATAGTACTAATACCATTGTGCTGTTATGGCTAAATTGATAGGGTGCTATCTTTCGATACTGGAATCCACAAGTTCAAATCTTGCTGCTGATGGAAATTTTCAGACCTGCTCAAAACCATATTTAAACAAAAGGTCCCTGTTGAGTGAAAACCAGTTAGTTACTCCATTCATTTACTCTCGTTAGCATTTCTTACCTAATCCTCTGTTTTGTTACTGGAAGCCTGCAGATAATCGGTTATTTGGAATTATAATTTTTTAATTCTTAAGAGTAACATTTAAAAAGGAGATTTGTCTGCAGTATGGCTTTGAAATAGTATTTGAGGTGGATTCATTTAGTCCGCATAACAATTGGTTTAGTCTGGAAAATCTTTTGCATATTAAATTAACGGTGCATACTATTTATGATTAAAAAAAGTTTCTTTTTTTTTTTTTTTTGTTTTTTTTTTTTTTTTTTTTTTTGTAAAGAACATGGTGTGCATTATATATGCATAAATACGGTAAGTTTCCATTGAAAGCTTTATAAATTATGGGGTGTTTATGTTTAGCTGTTCAATATGTTATGAAATTGCAAGTGAGAAAATTTTTGCTATGGTGTTTTATCTGAAAAGTAGTAAAATAGATTTTTATGAGTGTGCTTTTTAATGAGGCTATTCCCTCCCATTCTTTTTGTGTAATGTGGCAGCAAAGTGCAATGTGATATATCATTAATTTTTGAATGTTTTGTAAAAAAAATTTTGATTTTATATAAATGTTTGGAGTTGTATATGTTTGCATGATGCCTTATTTTATAAAATGTGCATTATCATATGCATTTTTATCATTTTTCTATTGTAGATGGATGTTTGTCATAAATTGATTTAAATTATGCTGCAATGCAAGTCATGCTCATGTCAAAAGATTTTTTTAAAATTTTGCATGTAATATTTTTTTTCAAGGCAAAATGTAGTAGAAATGCATAAAAATATTAATGTATAACATAAAAAAATATGTATGAGCTTAAATTAACTGCAAATTTCAAACTTGGTATGCAATTTAATGTCTTCACAGGATGTGCTGATAGTTTGTTTCTGATTAAAGGATTAAAATCTAATTCAGTATTTTTGACAATTTATAATTAGCATACACTGCCTGGTCTTATCTACAGACATTAAAAGTTTTTATGTTCTTAAGTCAGTGGGTCATGAGAAAATTCACTGTTTTTTTGAAAGGTTAGAAAAACCACTAATTTTAGCCAAAAAAAAATGGTTTTCCTATAATGTTTGCAAGATAATTTAATATTGCTATATTTAATGATTTATATATGAAGCTTCAATAAGACAACAAAATAAATTAGAAAAAAAAGCATACTTCACTGCCTTGTATTTTATAAAGCATACCTAGGTGATAAATTATCTATTTAAATTGTGTTCATTTTAATAACAAGACTAGTTAGAATAAAGCATGTAGTTGACTGAAAATTTGCAACAAACTTTTGTCAGAAAGCTTTTGATTAATCATTCTTCAGTGTTTAATGTTGTACAGTCTGCACAATCATTGTAAGAGTAGCCATTTCACTTAGAAAAGTTGGCTATGTTGAAATTATTCAGGTTGTAAATTTAGCAACATCATCAAAGTTGAGAATTTAATACAGAAATACATTTCTTTCAAATTTATATCTATATAGATTTTTCAAAAGTATGTTTTCCTCTCTTTTCATGCAGTCTATTTTTGTTGATTTTCTTGGGCTGCATATTAAGGTTAAGTTTCATTTGGAGTACTACTATCTACATTTTGCTATACGAGATTCAATTGGGCCTTGTGTTTTAATGACATCTTGGTTTGTATTGTAAATGCATTAATTTATTGTGTAGCGATTACTAGCCTTTTGTGACATAAGAGAAAGTTCTGAATTCTTTTCTTGTAAACATCCTTAAGGAACTTTATAATTTAGATAATTATATTTTTAAATGAAAATTTCATATTAGGGTCATGATAATTTTTAAAAATTGTCATATAAATCAATTTGAATACTTTGTTTTGTATTTGTCTAGAATCACTATTGAAGTGAATTTCTTCAGAACTATTAGGTTATATGAGGAGTATATGAAATATGTGAGGGTTTTTTAATGACTTGTGTATGCTTTAATATTTACTGTTTCACACTTGCCTATAACATTACACTGAGACTAAGTTTCCAATTATGGGAATTCAATTAATATTATATTGTTATAATATGCTTTGTTTTCAATGATATAAAAACATCCTTTAGTACTTGGTTGAGCAGATATGGGACTCATGCTTCATCTGAATGAGGATGGCTTTATCCCCTTTAGTACTTTGTTAGTTGATTGGTTGAGCAGATATTAGACTTATCATTCATCTGAATGAGGATGGCTTTGTTCCCTTTAGTACTTAATGAAAATTTGAAATATTAAGAGAGTATAAATGATTAAGAAAGTACAATTTTGTGGTTGTGCTCTTTTATTACGGCTATGCTGTGTTTTATTTGCTTAAAATACTTAAGAGAGAGAGAGAGTACCTGCAATTTTTAAACTTTTATAATCATTTAACATTTACAGACACCCAATTTTTATATTTGTGGATGTGATTAATATGTTATAAATTGTTGAGTATCTTACATGTATTAATTTGTTTTTAACACAATACTCAAGCTGTTTGTGTGAAGTCATGCAGTGTTTTTAAAAGAATATTATAAGAAGCAACAAAAATGCCAGTGTTTGGCTATTAAAAATGTTTTTATACTGTGCAAGTGGTTTAAAAGAATTGTTGCTGCTGTGTATAGTTTATTTACTTTAGGTACAGACTTTTCTGTTCCTGCTTCATTTTACTTAAAATATATTTTTGTAGCTTTATAAGTCGTGTATAAAAAGTTGTGTAATGAATAATAAGATGTTGCCTGTTTCTTTTATCTCTTGATGTTTATCATGTAATTAGTTTTTCATAAGTTGTTACATCAATGCTTTGTTATAGGTTTGATATTTCATATGTGCTACTGTTTTATCGGTATTTATTTTTATAAAAGTCATGTTTGATTTTAATTTTTTGTTTTTTGGAAAGTTGTGTACAGAAATTATGTGTGTTTTTAATCTATCTTTAGTATTTCCATTTACTCATTAGTAGTCATCAGTTTTAGCATTTTCTTATTTGTTTGTTCTTATATACTGTGTAAAATCTCAATTGAAATTTACAATGCATTAAATATTTTATTTCTGTCTATTTGGATTTACTTAATTTTGAAATACAGCCTAATAATTTAACCTTTCCATGACAGGTGTATCAAATGAGTTGTTATGATAGATCTCCCTGTTTTTAAAAGATATCAACAATAGGATGACAAAAAATTGGTAAAGTCAGGGAAATTCACAAAAATAAACTAAAATCCGGGAAATCAGGGTGATGAAATAGGATTCATATAATCAGAAAATTCCAGCAAAAGATGAAGAGATGGTAACTCATACTGTAAGAATATTTCTGGAATCTCTAGAGAGTATTGGTAAGACATTACTAAAATAAAAAATATAGATCAAATGAAAAAATGTTCAACATCAGACTGTGTTTAGAGGGGTATATAATTATATACTGCATTATAATTATTGTATTTCATTATTTTATTCCCTAAATATTTTATTATGTCCCTAGCAAATTAGCTTTCCTAGATTGAAATATCACATAAAATTTTAAAAGCTCTACATCTCAAACATTTCAGAATTTTTTCATCCCCCCAAAAAAATTCTCAAGATAGATGGGTTTAACTGTACTTTACTCACACTGATTCCCACTATTTTAATTCCTATTAACCTCTTAAATTTTCTAATTACTAACCTAAATTAATTTTTATCAGTTACTTTACAAATGTAGTCTACTTATTCTTAAATTGTGTATCTACATAATTATTCAAATTTAAATTCCTAGTTTACAAACTTTTACTGTTTAAGGGGGAGGGATGCAGAAGATATTAGCTTCAGTAAAAGGAGTCACTAAAACATGTAAGAAATCCTGGTATGGAGAAATACAAATCCAGAGATTTTTTTCCATTAATTTCTGTAGTTACCCTGAATTAATAATTAGTGTTGAAAGCAGTGAGTAAACTCTTCTTAATAACTAAATACAATATTCATTCTATTTAATTTTTAAAAAAATCAGACAATATGGACTTACCTAATTAGCTTCCATTGACACATATACACTCAAGAGAAAAAAATATTATGACCACCTGTCAAAAACGAGTTGGCCCACGACACAGCTTCAACCCACCTTGGCATGGATGCTACAAGTTCTTCGTAGATGGCCGGAGACAGATTGTACCAGATGTTTAAGCAACGGTTACGCAAATCCGAGATATTGCGAATTGGTAGTCTTTGAACTATGAGGTGTCGTCCCATGACATCCCGAATGTGTTATATCGGATTGAGATCCGGTGAATTAGGCGGCCAGGACATTAGCTGGAATTCAGAATCATGTTCCTGGAACCACTCCAACACAATTTTAGCCTTGTGACATGGGGCGTTATCCTGTTGGAGCATTCCATTTCCAGCTGGAAAAACAGAGGCCATGTAAGAGTGCAACTGGTCCGCAATGATGTTCAGATACGCTGTAGCATTCATGGTCTGCTCTACCACAACCACGGGTCCCATAGACGCCCAAGAGAACATCCCCCAAAGCATAATACCGCCACCACCGGCCTGTGTGTGACCTACTGTACATTGAGGGAGCAACTGTTCGCCTGGAAGACGGCGTATCCTAACACGGCCATCGGCGGGATGATGGCGAACAGTGATTCATCTGACCAGGTAACTCTCTCCCACTGATCCATGGACCAGTCGCAATGTTCCCGGGCCTAGCGTAGGCGCAGTTGACGATGACGCTTGGCCAGCAAAGGCACACGAGTGGGACGTTTGCTGCGTAGCCCCATATCCAACAGTGTCCTCTGAACAATGTGCTCCGATACTATTCTACTTGGCCCTGCATTGTATTGGGTTGTCAGCTGAGCCACTGTCTGGATCCGGTTTTGCTTCACCATGCGAGACAGTCTCCGACGACCTTTTTCTTTGATATTGTGTGGATGTCCAACACCATGTCGTCTACTGCTGGTGTCACCGTCATTCATCCACTTTGCATAAGTACTAACAACTGTAGATCGCGAACAACCCATGAGACGTGCAGTTTCGGAAATACTCGTTCCGAGCCTTCCAGCCATTACAATCTGCCCTCTATCAAAATCGCTTAGATCCCCAGCCTTTCCCGTCACACACAGAAGTAAGTGAAAGAATAATTCTTCACTAGTAGTAGTAGTAGGTTTCTTCGGAGCACCTGGGCCCAAGGCCGAATCTTGATTCTTCCGAATCTCCAGTAGCAGTTAAATACCACTTTCACCTGATCACGTGCCTTCCACGTCATCCAGGCGAGTTAATTGCAAAATGTAGAGGTGGCCATAATGTTTCGGCTTTTGAGTGTATATATGCTGTTTATCCTGATAGTTAAATAAGATAGAGTCAGGTGGGGGGTAAAATGGGTATTTTTTATAATTTACTTAACACATTGACGGACAGTAGGAACAAGTGAAGTTCGAAAATTAACACGATATGTTTTTGTAAATTTTAGAATATTAGAAGTATAGTTTTACTCTTTCTGCTTAAATAAACTTAATTTTGGTTGCGGCTATAACCGTCACTTTTATAGTTTATAGTTTTTTAAAAATGAAAAACGATGCTGAATGAGAAATCACTCTTTAACTACCCTTTTTACCCCACCAGACCCTATATGATAATTGACTTTTGGCACAATCCAATCTTTAAAAATCTTTAAGACGGATATTTATATAGGGCATGTTGCATCTCAGTCACTGTATTACTGTTTGAAGACTTCTAATTAAAAGTGTACAGCATATAAATTGTTTCCTTATATATTTTGATATCACTAATGCAGAAGGCATTTTTCTTTGTTTAAATTCTTTTTAAATGAAACATCCATTTTTTAGCTTTATAAGACTAGAAAAGTGTAGGTTCTAATAAAATGTAGGGAAAATCACTTTAAAAGCCAATATTTGCCCTACCCCACCCCTAAAAAATACTGGGCATTTTTTTTTTAAATGTTTTCTAAGATTATATCCTAAATCGCATTTTATTCTTTATATGATATAAAACAGAAGTATTACACACAGAATGAAAAAAAAAAAAGTCTTGCACAATCATTGTGTCGTGTTTTAGTTTGGTCTCTAACCCTTAATTTGGGTAAGTCTGGCCGCTACACCGGATATGTATATTTATAACTACTATATAACATAATTGTCAGTGTTCGCCATAGAGGACATTATCTCAAAAATGGAAAATGATATATTATTTTTGGTTTATTTTACAGAGATCCTAATGTCTATACAGACATGGGAAAATAATAGAAATTAAATATTTGAAAAAAACATCTTGTCAAATTAAGGGTTAACCCTTTCGTGGGCTATTTATTTCTCACTCCACGTTTCCAAACTTTCAAAACAGAGCTGCTAATTTTATTCAATTGATCGAACAATTGATGGCAGCGGGAATCAGTCTTCCCGTCGTTTCAATAACAAGACCAATATATTAGAATAGGTTTTGCGCTTCCCACAGGTGTATTTTGTAAGATCGTGTAGGTGGGAAGTAATCTTCCCACGACCACGAAAGGGTTAATGAATATTTTTAATATAAAATGCCAATAATCAGGTTATTTAGAGACAAAACAATTTTAATGAATTCTATAGGGAGAGGGGATTTATTTTAAAGTTTGCCAGCTGGATCAGATTTACCAGTCATTTTAGAAAATATGAATTACTAAATTATGTATCAGTGTTAAAAAATACACATTTTGCTGCGCATTTTTCCGAAATATGCATGTCAGTATAACACAAACATATGCTTTATTTCCTAATCTATTATGTTTTGTATTTTTTTAATCATACAGCTTAATCTCGAATAATTTAAGTAACTAAGAAATTATAACTAGGTTATTTTTTTAGTTGCTCGTTAGAGCACTGTATCCCACTATTAGCATGGATGATTGTAATTGTACGAAATTAGCTGTAGATGCCAGTCTCATTAACCTTTGAGCAGCAAAACAATAGACCATATATAGCTTTAAAGATTAGTATAATTAGAACACTTAACCTCTTGAGGACCATCACGTAAATGCTTTACGAGTCGACCGTTGTAAAAATTGTTGCCGTTTAAAGCCATCTAATAATCTAGTATTTAAAAATTAAAGTAAAACGTTCCGATCTCCGATTACGCATACGCGAAGCTGATCTCTCCATATCAACCGGAGATCATCGCGTGGGGGCGGCGTTAAACTGATAAGAGTGAAATCTCTGCGTCGCGTATACGAGACGTTGGTTGCAAATGGGTTAATAAATAGTTTTGCTCACTAATGTTTGCAAAATGTTTAGGTACTTTGTTTTGTAATATAGTCGCATTCAGTTTAGTGTTAATCTTCAATCAAATTACTATTTTCTAATAAGATCTCTGCTTTATCATTCATGCTTTTAAGGAAGAAGTTACAGAATTTTAGCTATCATTAAAAATGTTTAGAATTTGATGATGTCTTGCAGTTATCCCAATGTTTTTCGTAATGTGTTTCATTTATATTATAAAAATGTTTTCATTCTTGGTTATAACTTAGGATAAATGTATGTTAATGGTAGTGTTCCTACTATATACATTTTGACAACATTAGGCCATGACACTAAGCTTGTTGCTATGGATTCAATAAACAATGTTAGAGAGTTTGCATTTTATTGCAAGGTACTCATTGGCCAGAATATTGAGAGAGGACCTAATGATAAAGCTTAATGTTCTTGAGTACAACTGGAGCTATGTAAAGGATTATACGAATAATCAATCAACATAATTTATTATTCGCCTTTGTTAGTAAGGCGATCTAGTATTAATAAATAATAAAATTTCTAGTAAAATTTGAAGATCATACCAAGCTGCTTCTTGACTATTAAACTTTTAAATTGCTATGTGTTCTTTTAAAATTTATATATAAAGTAGATGTGAAACTATAAAATATATGTGTAGACATTGGTAGTCTGAGCTTAGCTTTGGCCATAGTCAGGCGGGAAGGGAGCAGAAAAGACTCAAGCTCTTCCCTTCTCCCTGAAATTTTGGTTGGTTTGGAGCTCTACGGTCTACTGTTTTGCACACGAGGGCTAATGAGACCGGGACCTACTGCTTAAAGCCGATTCCGAACATCCACGCCATATAGGGATTCGAACCCATAAACCCTGGTACCGACGATCAGCGCCCTAACCAATTGGCCAGCGTTCGGCCCCTGAAATTTTGGAGTTCACTATATTGCATAAATATTTTCAAATATAATTGTTTTTAAAATTTAAATATTTTCTTCAAATTGTGTTATACATCTACTGAAATATTACACAAGGTTGTGCATGGACTTTTAGATACTTATTATAAATTGTTCTTAATTAAATATTCATTAAATTATATATATTTTTTGCTAAATTTTATGATTTTAATAAATGTTACAAACAAGTGAAATATCGGTTTTTTT
Source organism: Pardosa pseudoannulata (assembly GCA_032207245.1). Lineage (NCBI taxonomy): Eukaryota > Metazoa > Arthropoda > Arachnida > Araneae > Lycosidae > Pardosa > Pardosa pseudoannulata. Next base: position 145,065,631 of record CM063502.1, read on the forward strand.
TGGGGGGGGAGGGGGAACTCAGTTGAGATTGAGCCTATCTGAAATAAAATCATGTCTACGACTCTCAAAGTAGTTTTAGATTAGACATTCCATCACTTTGTCCTTATGTAGGTCCTATATACCAGACTGTAAAATTCACTTATAATTTATGATTAATTCAATGTATATAAGTCACAAAAGGGACCGGTTCGATTACTACAGTTTCTCTAAATTAACACATTGACGGACAGTAGGAACAAGGGAAGTTCGAAAACTAACACTATGTTTTTGTAATTTTTAGAATATTAGAAGTATAGTTTTACTCTTTCTGCTTAAATAAACTTAATTTTGATTAATTCAAAATATTTTGATTATTTCCAAAACATGACTTCTACATAGGCTTCTACTTGAACGCACATTAGTGCCGCCATAGCCGTAGTGTCTAAAAACGACTGTTTCGTTTTGGACGACTATTGCCGTCATGCAACATAGTGAACTTCGCCTTGACGTCAGTGTCCGTCAACTTGTTAACTTCTCGTTAACCGTCATATCCGAATAATAGGTTTTTGATTTTCCGTACTGGAGCTCGTGGGTTCGAATCTCGCTGAAGGCATGAACGATCGTAGTTGTTTGGAATCTGTTTTGAGCAGTATGTCCCAGTCTCGCTAGCCCTCATATAGCAAAACTGTGAACTGTAGTGCTCAAAATCAAACCGTTACCCCTTATGTAGTAAAAAGTAGAACAATCTCTAAATATTTTCCAAATTAATTTTTTTTCTTTACATTTACTTTTGTTCTTTAAAACAGAAGCTAAGATCTGGAAAACATTTTACCAGAAAATTAATCATTTTAGCTCTGAAGTGAAAATTACATTGCCATGTACGTAAGTATCGCATGATAATGTTAATTTAAAATGTTTGAAGTATTTTGAAAACATTTTGTGTGCCTCTCCCTCTTTTTTTTCATCCTTTAATATCAGACATCCTGTTATAAGAGCGCTAGCAGAAATTATATTTTAAAAACACATAAAGAAAATTTAGAAGATATAAAAATGAAATCCATTGTACGAGGGCAAATCACAACCGGAGAATTTAATTTGTAATAAATTATAATGAAATAAAAAACAAGTTCTGCAACTTGCTAAAAATAACACAGGCCTACGATGAAAAAAATACAAGGGATGTGACAACTGAACTTAACGTATATTTTAGTACTGATTTTGAAAAGAATCATTAAAAATGTCTATCACGTCACATTTTTTTTTAAATTCAATTTTATGTGGTTTTTTATGAATATTTCTCACGTATTTTGCTTTGATATTGTCCTTCGTGTTTTGACATTTTACCTTGGTGAAACCCTTAAAATACCCTTCTGTGGTAAACTACAAAAGCGCAGTTAGTATTTTAGGGCTTTTAAAGCTTCAATGTTGATCCAGATAACCGATTAGACAGATTCCTGGAAGCGCGCGAGCCGGTGAAAGCGCAATGTCCCTCTTCATCATCCCTCCCTCCCGTCGCAATCGCTGTCAACCTATAGCGACGTTCGAATCCTAATTAGTAACTTATTATTATTAGTCCTCATGTAAACACCAGTACTTACTTTGTGAAAATGGCATCAAGTTCGAGAAGCTGTGAAAATATTCCTGATGACTTTTGCTACATTTGCAGCCAATATAGTGTCATTAAAAATCGCAAGATGAACATCACAGGATACGTAAAACGGCTTTATTTTGCATATTTTGGCATGAAACTTGGAGACCAAGACAAATCTTGGGCTCCTCATAAAGTTTGTGTGCAGTGTGTCAATGATTTAAGTTCGTGGTTCAAAGGAAAGAAGACTGCCTTACGATTTGGAATTCCAATGGAGGGATCCAAAAAACAACTTTGATGACTGTTTTATTCTTGCATACCCGTGGATATAATAGAAAAAATTTCAAGCTAATATCGTACCCTACAAACATTCTTTCGGCTATACGCCCCGTTCCTCATGGACCTGATGTGGCAGTGCCTTTGCCTCCGACAGAATTACCAGTTTTTTCTTCCGAATCTTCTGACTCTGAACATCCCGAAGTTAAAGAATCCGATACAGAATATAACCCCTCCCTTTGAAGACGACTCCCCTAGGCTTTTCTGTCACGTTGAACTTAATGATTTGACTAGAGATCTGGGCCTTTCTAAAGAGGCAGCTCAATTATTAGGCTCCAGATTGAAAGAATTGGCCAAAGGAATCACTTTTTATTGGAACAGGAAACGTGAAAAGGAATTTATTCAGTATTTTGACGAAGACGAGAACCTTGTTTATTGCTCAGATGTTCCTGTATTGATGAGAAAATTTAAGATTCCCTACAATAAAGATGAATGGAGGCTTTTTATAGATTCGTCAAAAAGGAGACTTGAAGCCGTCCTACTTCATCAAGGAAACCAATGGGCGTCTGGGCCAGTTGGACACTCGGTGCATTTAAAAGAAAGGTATGAAAACCTAGCTCTCTTTCTCGACAAAATAATATATGACAACCACGGCTGGATAATTTCGGTGATTTAAAAATCATCACATGCTTCTCGGTCAACAACACGGGTATACAAAATTTCCGTGTTTTATTTGTGAGTGGGGCAACCGTGGCAAAACACAACATTGGGTCAGAAAAGATTGGTCTAAAAGGCAGAATCTTGTGCCAGGCACCAAAAATGTAATTCGAGAAAGCTTGGTTGATCCAAAAAAATATTATTACCCCCCTGCACATAAAATTAGGTGTTATGAAGCAGTTTGTTAAGGCTCTTCCAAAAGATGGTGATTGCTTTAAATATATGTGCAAAAAGTTTCCTGGATTATCTGAAGCCAAATTGAAAGAGTGAGTCTTCGAAGGACCAGACATCTGAAAACTTACTAGGGATAACAAATTTGAGACAATATGATATTAAAGAAAATAGAAGCTTGGGTTGCCTTCAAAGATGTTGTGGGAAAATTTCTGGGCAATCACAAAGATCCCAAATTTAAAACAATTATTGGCAACATGCTAGACAAATTTCAAGTGTTGGGTTGTTCCAAGAGTGTAAAATTGCTTTTCCTCCAATCGCATTTGGACTTTTTCCCAGAAAATTTGGGATCCGTCAGCTAAGAACAGGGAGAAAGGTTCCACCAAGACATCATTGATATGGAGAGAAAATATCAAGGTAGGTGGAATAAGAATATGCATGCCTACTATTGTTGGATGTCAGCAAGAGATGAAGATAAGATTGAACATAAAAGAACGTCAAAAAGAAATTTTAAATGAAAAAAAATGTACGTAACTAAATTTAAATGTCTTTGTTTCTTATTCAGTTTCAAATATATTTCATACTTACATTTATTTCATATATAAACCTTAATAAAACGTAAAAACAGGAAGCTGGGGGGTTTTCTAGGAGTGTTTTTCTTATAAAATTAATGTAAAAAATTTAATAAAGAGGGAACTTTTTGTCTCCCCCTGGTGCGGCTCAAGCGTTCTGGTTGCGATGGTTTTCATTCTTTATATACAAAATGTATACATTTTTAATTTTAATTGTTGTTTAAAAATTAATATGCCTCATCATAAACAGATTAAATAAACTCACATGAATAGATAAAACCCACTGTTGCCAGTCAGTACAAGCAAACAGTTCGAGAGCATTTTTTCCATATAGGACATTACCAGTAATATGTATATCAATTTTACAAAAAAATCCTGACGTGATGGAAAAAAAGGGAGGTGATTTTCGAAATCAACATACCAAATAACTTAAAAATAAGGAAAAACTTCTCTTCTATTTTTCAAAAATTTTAATTTCGCAGGCCTGTGTAATATGTCTTGTATACAAGTAGCATAAGTCTTTATTATTATTTACGTTATTTTTTTTTTAAATATTTGGCACTTTTGTAGTGCTAGTAAAACAACCAAATGCAGTAATATTCATACATGTAAATTATTTGTCATATAACACTGACCAAGAAAATGTGTCATTGTTTTGTTACAATGTTTCAAGCTGCAGTTGAATGATTAAACCATATTCGAATAAATGCAATCTGCACAACTTTTAATAATTTTAAATCATAGTTTAATGTATAAAATATGATATTTAAAAATTTCAGGCACATGAAATGAGTGAGTAATAATATATAGAATATTAATTACAACAACTGATGCGACCGTACAAGAGATGAAACATTTCTTGTGCAGATCTGGGTGAATTGTAGGAGGAGCTTTAAAAGTACTAGGGCGAATCATCCTCATCGTCTTGAGAAATAGGACGCTTGCGTGACGGTCTCTGGGGTTTCTAAAAAAGGAAATGACAATATAGGAATTACTTAAATATGTATTACAGCACTGTATTAACCCTTTAACGTGAACGCTCGAGTTAACTCGAGCGCGCTAAACTATGCACACTCGAGATAATTCGAGCGGCGTTGTACTGTTTTTTGCTATAATTTTTCACACTCAAATGCAATCGAGAATTGAGAATAACAATGTGAAGAAAAAAACAATCATTTTATTGATATTTATAATTTACATGGGATTGTAAGCTTACTTATTCAAGTATAAAATATATTTTTTTCTACTTATCACTTACGACTTATCTCTTCCTTGTGAGCCGCTTTCCGACAGCGTATTCATATTCAGATAGCGAAGGAAAAAGGAAAAGACAAAAGTCGTTACATATGTAATAGTTGCAATGTTGGGCTATGTGCTGCACCTTGTTTAGAAATATATCACACAAAAGAAAATTTGGATTAATTTTATAAATATTGTCATTATTTATGTTTTAAAAGTATAAGTAAGTATTTTTACTGATAATAATGTTTATTCTGAAAGGGAATTCGAAAAGAAAGATAAACAAAGCCGATGTGGGTGTAATATTACAATATTCGACTATTTTCTACAATGTTACCAAAATCAAAAATTGCAATAAAAATTTTGATTATTTTTGTATTTTTGTAATTTTCTTGGCAAGACAGCGTTCTAAATTGTGTTTTTTTTTACATTACAAAAATTGTTTTTTTTTGTCCGGCCTTTAAAAAAAAAACAAAAAAAAACTGTGCATTAAGGGGTTAAAGCGTAATTTTATGGTTTACCGCAATAAGAGAAATTGCGTGAATAACATATTTTACTGTTAAAGCAGCAAATGTAACGTTAGTAAACAAAAATGAAATATTGAAATATAAGCATAAGAAGCTTACCGGTTTTCAGTAAATTGGTATTATTTCAAGAAATGGATAATTTAAGCTTATGCCATGGTAGCTGCCATTTTCATTTACAGCTGGAGCCTAAATTGTTGAATTTCTTTCAGCAAATTAGATTGGATTGTCATTTGTACAAATCTTAACTCTATTTCACCTTTCCAACTCACAACAGGCTGCCTACCCCGGCGGGTGTAAGACATTAGTGATGTCACGCGGGAGATTTTCCCCAATTGTGATCACTTTCAGTTGGGGATTTTTGCTCTCGATTCCGAGCCCCTCCCACCGATCTCCTATCGAGAGGACATCCAGATCCCCATATTTATCCTGCATGTCCTATGGCTATACAGGGAGACGTTTCGGCCACTTGCCAATTCTCGAATTCAACATCCAGGGTTGGTTGGTTGGAGTTTTAAGGCGCAAGGTCCTATTTAGGACATAAGCGCCAAGCACAAGTTGTTTTTTCATAAAAAACAACAAGATATAACTGATAAAAGTGCCCTAATCCAAAAACAGAACAAGATAAAACTAGCAAAGGTAAAACCGTACCAATTTTAAAAAATTATAGAAATGTCTGCAGTGTATATACTCAAGTCCACAGGATAGGTACGTAAAAGGTAAAATGATGAAACATTAGAAGGTAAAAGCTAAAAGCACAATAAATTTTAATTAAAAGACGTAAAAAGTACTAAAACAATTCATAAAACCAACATCCAGGGATTTTCAACATTGTACCTACGGTACATACATGCGTTCGTGGTAGTGTTGTCTAAAAAAAAAAAAAAAAAAAAAAATCTCAGTTTTAAAATTAAAGAAAATAAAATGGCTCTTTAACTTTTTAAATCTTGAGTGAGAAATTCGCTAAATTGGCAAGACTAACTCAAGTCTCCATTAGCGTCTGTAATGTAGTAGTAGAAGAAAGAATCGGCTGTGGCCGTTTAGCTGCTCCCTCCCCCCACTTTATCTACACAATTATTTAAAGTTATTCACACTAAACATACCATATAACGAATCAAATGACCCATAAGGTTTATGTAAAAAATGCGATAGGAAATGAATTAAAAATTCTTATTCTTACATAAAAATACATAAAAATTGACAATATACAATCTTGTATAATTATAATAAAGTTTATTTGTCTATTTCCTTCCAATTTTAATATTTCATACATTTATAATCAGAAAAAATAAAGTTCGGTCATTTGACCGGCTATGGTAGAAATAGGTATGTATTAAGTGTTGGTATGTTTAGTGTTAAGGAACCATATATTCTGTTCCGTATGTAGAACAATTCGTGTATGAGAATTTAAAATTGTACATGATACCATGATCCATGGGATTTAAACAATCATATACAATCGATTAGTCTAATATTTTTTTTTCCTCTGTGAATAACGTAACCGGTAAAAATATTTTTTCTGGAATCAACACGGAAGATATAGCCTATATTTTTTAGTTGTCAGGGTTTACTCCGCAACGTACTTTTATTGCAGTTATATCTTGGAAGGCAACTCAACCGGACTCATAACACATTGTATGCGGAACACGTACATTTTCTGACGATTGATACTTGAGCGCGGGTCACGTACTAGTACAGGTTAGTGTAACAACATGGTTTGTTTGTGGGTACAAAAATAACGGTATATACAGGAAAACGAAACCGAATGTTCTTGTCTACTACATAGATTCTGGAAAAATTTAGACAAATAAAAACTAGTTTTTACATTATTAGTTTTATTATTGCTCTTTTCTGTTTTTTTATAATGCAAAAATGTTTATATATAACATAATTCGAAAAAATTAAATCTCCATACTACTATTTCTATTTGATTTTTCATATTTACGATACTGTTATAAATTTATCCACTAAAAAATATATTTTTTGTCTACAAAAATCTTATGGTTGTTATTTATATATTTCTATTTATATATTTGTTTATATATTTCAATATAAAATACGAAAAGTTGTTTAAAAAATTAAATAATTTTCGAAAAGATTTAAATAAAATAACTAAAAAAAAAAAAATACAAAAAAATGGCACAATGTACGATAAGGATACAAAATATATAATATTAAAAATAAAAAAAAAATACGTACCGCTGACACGGGTAAGAACAATAGTGCATCGGTTTAATTGTGAAATATCTTGCATTACTAGTGTTAGTTTCATGTCATGTAATTGAAAATCAAAATAATTTTTGAATAAGAACCGAAAAGAAAAGTTTATTTGGGGAACGAACCGGAACTGAACTGAAAAAAAACCGAAAACCGTTATTTGTCGGAACGAACGAACTGAACTAAAATATCTAATTTAAAATCATATCATACATGTTATTTCGACTTTGATATTTTTTATTTTCAGGTTTACCAACTAATTATTATACGTAACAGAAGATCGATATAATTCATAGAGAAAATATATTAATTGAAATTTTATTATCATAATTATAATAAGTAGTGAAGACCAGTGAAATTTATTAATAAAACGAAGTAATCATGAACCTAGTTGTAAATGATTTTGTTAAATAAATAATATATTTTTTACATAATTATTGCAAGACCAAGTACACGATGTGAGAGTCAAACGACGAATGTGGGTAATCATGAACCTAGTTGTCAAATGCGATTTTGATAATGGATAACAATGCCAATGCTCGCCGCTCTTATCGTACCTGCTGTTTGTATCAATTCACATAGTGTATCAACTAAAAAAAGAATAAAATCTTCTAAATTTTGATAGAATTACATTTTTTGTACAAATAAGAATATACATAAAATGAAATTATTCATTTGGAACTGAAACGAAAACAGTTATTTTTGGCGGAGCGAAAACCGGAACTGAACCAATATTAATTTTTAAGTTGAACCGGAACGAAAACCGGAACAAAAAAAAATTACGGTTCGAAGCCCTGGTTTTTAGGTGTTGCTTTAGTATAGGACTGCATTGACTCTTTCATTCGGGGCTTTTTTGCATTTATTCCTAGTAATTACAATAGTTTGGTTTGGAGCGCTTTGGTATACTTTTTTGCAACACGGGGGCTTATGAGATCGAGACCTACTACTTAAAGTCGATTCCAAACGGCTGAAAACATCCATGCTACGGTGGAATTCGAACCCACGAACTCCGATACCGACGATTAGCGCCCATAACGTTTGGCCATTGTTCGGCCGAATTTATAAGGGATTTAAAGTGAACAGAATAAAAATTTTCCGTATAAATTTATCTACAATTTTTGGATATACAAAGTTTACGTTATTTCTCTATTGCATTGAATTGTTTTCTTTCTAATTTCTATTTTACAAAATTAAATTTCCATATAATTTATACGATATAAACGAGGTTCGACTAAACAACCAAAAATTTGCTAATATTGTGGCCAATAGGGTCCTATATCAATACTGTTCCTAAAATTCATTGAATGTTTTCACATTCAATATAATATTCAATATATATTCTGAGATAATGCAACCTATATTAAAATACTAAACACAAAGAATTTTAATGTTTTAAAGAATCGATCAATTTAATTTACGAAATAAATCGTTATATTTCTTTCCATACATATTAACAAAGCACAAAAAAGAAATAGCATAAATACGTTTTAAATTCTTCATCCACCATTTTATTTTACTTATTTTTTGTAATCACATATTCTATGATAGATTTAATAGGAGAGCGGTTGCACTTCACCTCAGTTTAAAGAAGATTTTAAACGATTTTAGATAACACAGTATTTTGAATTAAGTCACGATCTCACTGAAAAAGAAACTATTAATATCTATTTATAAAACTGTAGATGAAGTAACTGATTAGAATATTGATCATAGAGATTTGTGTAATAAAAAATTATCGAAGTATAAATTTAAAATTAATACGAATTATATTTTTAAATGTGATAATATCAAATATTTGAATGATTTGTGGCAGGGTAATCGCAGAATATCTTAATTTTAAGGAAACTGAATTTAAAAGTAATGAATAAATAAGATATTTCAGGGAATGACGCCCTAATGCTCAGAAACGAAAAACGTTAAAACCATGGAATTAATGTGCATCCGTGACGTTATTTCTAATTTTGAAAATACGTTTGATGGCTATTTTATTTCAGCTAAATTACGACAAATTTATCGAATTATATTTATTTTAGTGATTGGTTTCCAAATCAATGTTTAAAGTTATTAAAAAAAGGTTAAAAATTGCTGTAAAATAAATAAACTAATACGAAGTTAATAAAAGATAATGGCTTCGACAGATTTTGCACAGTATCACAAAGAATACATGTACCAATTTTCGTGTATATAGCTCTCACAGCGCAATCGTGTTTACCGATGGCCGAAAGGTAGAGCGCTGCTCTTCGGTACCGAAGTTCGTAGGTTCGAATCCCGCTGCTGGTATGGATCTCAGTAGCCGTTCGGAACTGGCTTTAAGCAATAGGTCACGGTCTCATTAGCCCTCGTGAACACAACAGTAGACCGTAGAGCTCCAAACCGAACCAAACCAATTATACGCGTGCGGAATATAATCGACGGCAACTTATCTACTTGAAATTTTAATAAATACATCTAAACCAAACCAACCCAATCGTGTTTACAGATAGATATGCAAACACTTCTCTTTTTTAATCCTTTGCACTCCAAATTATATTCAATTTTGTTAGCAGCAGCTCTCAACGCCTTTAAGTGCTTTTTTAAAATATCCTTAGACTAATAAGACAATTTAAATAAATGAAGAAACAAATTCAATTAAATTTTACTTTTATTTATAGTACTGTGCGTTTCATACACACACACATTTAGAGTTCTGTGCGTTTCATACGCATACACGTTCGTCTTCTTTCAGGCATCTTTCTATTTGAGCATCTATTGGTTTAGATTTGAAAAAACGCAGAGTGAGACTTGACAAAGAAGCTCCTGAGATAAAAACTGATGTCAAATCACAGGAGTGCAAAGGGTTAATATATAGAGATTGGTTGGTTGGTTGGTGGGTTGGTTGGTTTGTTTGTTTGGAGTACTACGGTCTATAGTTTTGCTACACGAGGGCTAATGAAACCGTAACCTTCTGCTTAAAACCGATTCCGAAAGACTACAAACATCCATGTCATCAGCTGAATTGGAACCCACGAACCCAGGTACCAGAGAGCAGTCCCCTACACATTCGGTCATCATTCATCATAAATATAGATAGATAGATAAGATGGATATTTAAACACATTCTTATATTATTATTCTTAATTATATTTCACAACTCAATGAGATAGAAATATTAAATTTTCAACTAAACTATTCCCAGCAGAAAGTCCATTGTCACCTTAAAAATATGAGACCCATTAAAGCAAGCTTACTAAAAGAAAAACCATATTTACCTTAGGTTGCCCATCATCGGATGAAGATTCTGGGATCAAGGTGGGTACAGCGTCTGGAAGTAATCTTCCATTTTTTTTGTTTTTGGAATAGCATTTGCTCTCGAAGTGGAGGGAACAAATGCAAGAGTATTTAGAAGGGTACCACTCAGCTCGATGAAGTGCTTCGACCCACTTTTTTTTAAGTGCCTCGTCTGTAGGAAATCTGGAAAATAATTTCATATCTTTTTTTAAATAAACTTTTATCTAAAATATTATGGAAAACAAACCCTAAAACAATCTGAAAATATTATCGCAAATAATGGATACACAAAACCAAGATACTTGAGGTTTTTGACGATTTTGACTTTATGAGTTTAAATTTTAAAAGAAAAACGTAACTGGTAAAAGAAACTGAAATAAGGTTTATATATGGTCTGCAGCATTAAAAATTATTTGTATTTTAATATGTCGCTGGAAAAGTAACAATGGATTAAAGGTTATATTTTTGCGCTTTCCGACGAAAATTATTCTTATTCGACTATTAAAAAACACGTGAGAAAAGCTTGATTTTGATATTTCTACAAGTAAAATAAATGGCGTAATAAATAAAAAATGAAAGAAACTTTAGCGTTTACTTTTGACTGGGAAAAGAGCAAAAAATGCATATCCAACAAAAGTATGTCAACCTGCCATTAAATCTAAAGTCACCTCTCATGTTTTAAAATAAATCCATCTTCCGAAAGAGCTATTGCAAAATCTTTCAATATCTCTTAAGAACTGTGAACAAAATTATAAAATCTGATTTGAAGCTAATCAAAACAATAAAAAAGCTTGATGCGCACATTGCCTAACGTCGAGACATATTTATCAGCTCAAAAGTATGTGCAAAATATTGTCTGAAAATGATGTAGCAAGGGAAAAATGGAAATGTATATTTACAATTAAGGGCTTGGACTTACTTATATGACTGCAATGGAAAAAGATTAGTTTACTGACGAAAAAAATAAAGACTTAAAATGGAGGTTAAGAGAAAACAAGGAAAGTTTTGCTAAAAGTTTTATGGTTATTGCTAGTTTTTCTTAAATCGAAAAATTTAAGGCGAAAAAAAAAGTAGGAAAAAATTGGAAACTCCAATTGCTATCAGAAATTTGTTTTAACACCTTTTTTCAAAAAACAAACTCCATAAAATTTTGAAATACTGAGAAAGAAGAGTGGAACAAAATTCACTTAGATGCTTTAAGGAACACTGTGTTACCTTAGAAATCAAGATATAATATGATAGTTTAACAAAAGGGCTATCTAATTGAACACAGAAAGTAAAATTCATAAATTTGTTTATAAATATTATATCATTAGAGAACCGTGACAAAAATGTGTGAACACCATCTGTGACAAGTATAAAAGATCATTTTAGACCTGAATTTTGGTATGTGGCCCTGACAGCACATTTTAGATAGATACTGAAAATATGAGCCCGCGAAAAAAAAGTAGCAGTTTAATATTATATAAGTTTAAATGTGAATCAATGAGAGTGAATTGTCTCTTAAACTACCTTCTATAAACAATATTTCTAATTCCATTAGTCCAATGATGACGACACAATAAATTTGTAACACGTTCTGTACTATGCTGAACTAAAATAAGTCATCATAAAATTTGGTCCTTTAAAAACAAATTTTGAGGGGAAGGGGGCAATTTAAATGTTGACACTTGGGTACAAGATCGCCCCGTGGTTACAGTGCTAAAAACCTATGTGCCGGGTTTGAACTCTGCCACCAGGTGCCCTGTATACATGTAGGGTGAATATGCGAGTCGGAATGTCCTTTTATTGGGAGGTTAGCAGGTGGGGCAGCATCATCATCTTATTCCTTAGGTACACGGTTCTGTCCCCGACGATGAAAAAATTTAAAAACTTAATTTAAATTATTAAAAATTGTTTTTTTATATTTATTTATTATTCTTTAGGCCTTTTTCGGATTTTTAATGCAGTTTATTTATTTTTAAAACACTTATTTTTTATATTTTAAAATTTTAATTTTTTTTTGATTTTGATCAATTTAAATCATTATTTTCTGTGTATTTTGTACGGATGTCACTAGCCGCAAAAATATTTTATGTTTTTCTATCCCTAAACTCTCTACTCTCGAGTTTTTGTGCTATGAACTCACGAATCCACCCTTCTATCTCTTTGCTCTTTTATGTGTTTATTTTTCGCTCGTTGTCATTTTTGTGCTTACTGACAGAAGCCTCTGGATTGACGGGGTCGACCCATATGGTCCAGTTGCATCACCACCTTTGATGCCTTTGATGAGGTGGGGCAGAGGTGTGGAATCCGGAACAAACATCTCTCCAAAATTGAAGAAGATCTTCACCATGGCATATTGAACTATTGAGAGTTATCTAATCAAATTAATTGTGAGCCATTATCCTTAATTTCTTCTGAAGAGACAACCCATCCATCAGATGTGATGCATTAAACAATGTTAAGTGCAGCAAAGGGGTGAATGGAGGTGGTTCACTCTAATAAGACAGTATACTTCCCCTTTTAATAACACAAAAAAAAAGTTCAATAGGCGCCTTAAAATGAACTTTCGTACTTTATTTAGCTTAAAAATGGCTCTAAAAGGAAAAAAATTGAAATGATTAAATTTCCTTTGTTACCTTACATTCGAGTAACAAGTTAGCATAATATACTAAAAGAAAAAAATTACATGGGTTACTACACATATTAACAAAAAAAAAAAAAAAAAATCCTTGAGTTCCCCCTGTCATTTTTTCCAAGTAGAATAACGGGAAATACGCAACCACACACTTTTAGAAGTAGTTAACAGCGTTAAATTCACATTGTTTCTTAGAAAGAAATTTTATAACTCTATTTAGTACCAATTGAAACTATTCATGATAATAAAAAAAGAAAAAATATAATTTTTTTTTAAATTTTTGAAAAATATAAACATTTTATACCCTAAATGTAGTTACTGAAATACTAACATTTTTTCATTAATAGATTAAAAAATATTTTTAAAGTACTGCTTACAAATATTTATTAGAATTGGTGGCAATAATGGCTATTTTCTTTTTTCATTTCCCTTAAGTTTTCCAGGTTTGCATAATAAATTAAGGGAAGTCCCTGAGTTTTCCCAGTATCTTAACGATTTATCAAATTCCCTGAGTTTTTCAGGTCGTGTAGAAACTCTTTATTTATATTCAGTGCAATATATAATTTTTAAAGTGATAAAAAATAGATGAATTATTAAAGGTAAAGGTGAAGATAAATTCTTGGTAGTGTTACGTGGCACTTATTTTGGTGAAATTGTTAAATAAATGGAAAGCTATGGAATGAAATACGGAAAGGAAATATACTTAAAGATACGACGTCGTTAGTACACTCAATAAACAAATAATTTTCAAGGATACAAAGACCGTATTCGAATAGACTGTTATTATGAAGGGTTATTAAAGTTTATTTATTACCTCTGACCTCCGCTCGTTACCAAATTCTGGTCACCAGAGCCATAAACATGATTTAGTTCTGGGCGGATATTGTTAAATAAGTTGAAAAATGTGGAATGAGCACGTTTACGGAAGGAACATATATACATAGATACAAGGTCGTTAGTACATTCTGCGTAAACTTATTTCAGCATACAAATAATTTCAACGTCTGGTTGACAAGCTTGAGCCCCAAACCCGTCCTCCTACTTCACACTGTTCTAAAACTGGTAAACTCTTGCGTTTTGACGCCTCGTTTAGGAGCTCATTTAACAGTTTTCTTCAAAAGAAGCACACAACAATAGTAGTTAAAAATCCTTTATAAACATACATTTATCACCTTAAGGAGTTTGTTTTGCAGTAAGATGTTGTATGATTCTTGTGAGATGGTACTCTATTTAAATTACTTCAACACTTAAGATCAACCTCAAACGCGTATTGCTTTGACCTCTGAACAACGCTTATTTCAAGTGATATGAATAAGAGACTATTATTGCTGGCTTCTAACAATAGAAAGCGGAGAAATGACTTGCTTTGAATTTAAGTAACATCAATTTTTTTATAAGGAATTTAGTAACTGCTACAATTCGGGGAAAGGGGGAAATAATATAAAATAAATTACAGTCACACTTAATATATTTCCACAGCCAGCTTTTTCACCCGCTGCAGGCAAACCCCAAAACATTCCACCTACCTCCACAAGCTCGCCGAACGATGGCCGATTGGTTAGGGTACTGGCCTTCGGAACCGGAGTTCGTGGGTTCGAATAGCACAGTGGCATGGAGGTTCGTAGCCGTTCGTAATCGGCTTTAAGCAGTAGGTCCCGGTCTCATTAGCCCTCGTGTTGCAAAAAGTAGACCGTAGCACTCCAAACCAAACCAAACCTCCACAAGCTCCATTTTTTAAGAATTATAAAATAATCATGTTCACCAGAAATATGACATATATAAATTATGGGATGTTTATGTTTAATTGTTCAATATGTTATCGACTTGCAAATGAGAAAATTCTTGCTATGATGTTTTACCTGAAAAGTAGTAAAATAGATTGTTATGAGTGTGCTTTTTAACGGTGTTATTCCTTCCCATTCTTTTTGTGTAATGTAGCAGCAAAGCGCAATGTGATATATCAGACAATAATACTAATAAAAACTTTCGGAAAATTATTTTGACCTATTAATGCCCATATTTTTTTCCGCAGAATATGTGTTGATGAATACAGTAAATGTAAGTTGTTAGGAATGCTTGGGAATAAAAAAAATGTGAAACTTAAATAACTGAAAGTATTACAGACCTTTATCATTTGTGATCAGCTGATGTTTAAATATCAAAGGGGGCAGGTCCCAAAGAGTTTTTTCAAAAAAATAGGAGTATCAAAGATTTTTTCCTTTCGAAACAATATAAATTTAGATGATACCTACTTATTCTAAATAAGAAAAATTAAGTGCTTGTATCAGTACACTCATTTAATAATGTATACAATAAGCACTAACTCACTCATATATATATATATATATATATATATATATATATATATATATATATATATATGTGTGTGTGTGTGTGTGTGTGTGTGTGTGTGTGTAGAATCGGTGGAGACCATGGGGAGAGAGATGACAGAGAACGCATAGATGGCGCTGCGGAGTGGTAGCGAAGGAGGCAGATAGAGATGAGAGAGGGTCCGGAGGTCCGACGCGTAGGTCGACCGTGAGACCGAGAGAGGTCCTGTTTGATACGACCTGAGATAACCCTTTAATTATATTTTATATGTGTGTGTAGTATTGTAGAGTCAAGTATTGTTCAGTGATTTGTCTTCAACAAAGTGTCATCATTACTGTATATATATATATATATATATATATATATATGTATATATATATATATATGTATATATATATATATGTATATATATATGTATATATATATATATGTATATATATATATGTATGTATATATATATATATATATATATATATATATATATATATATATATATATATATATATATATATATATATATATATATTAGGGATAAACTCCCTGTATTCTTTTGAATATTTTATTAAGTGATTAACTGATCACTAAATAAATATAGGAAGTACAGTAAATTCTGGTTATAAACGAATATTTGAGGCCCACTATCTAAGATTTTTTGGTTCTGGAGTGCTACGGTCTACTTTTTGCAACACGAGGGCTAATGAGACCGGGACCTACTGCTTAAAGCCGATTCCGAACGGCTACGAACATCCATGCCATAGTGGGATGCCCACTATCTAAGAGATATTTTCAATAGTACAAACATTAGCAAGTTTTAGGTGATTAGCAATGGATCACGCGATTGCAATCCTGAGAGAATTCTACAAAAGACAAATATTGTATTAAAATCCAGAATTTTGAAAAAAGGAAAAACAATATCATCCGCAGCTGATTCAAAATACATAAAGTTGTTTATCTTATCTTAATTCGCAGGCCACTTTATCTTTTAGAAACGTTTTGGGGGACAAAGAAGGGAAGGTATTAAAAAATCAACTGTTAATAACAAAAAGATAAAATAAAAAAAGGGAAATGTAAAATTAGCTGTCGCAGAAAACATTTAAAAAAATCTCAATGAGAGCTTTTGGAGTGTAATTGTTGGGCAACATTTTATAAAATTAATTTTTGTTGTTCCGATTCGAATTATATTTCCGACTGTAAAATCCTTAAAAGAGTTTCTACATTTTGATTTAATATTATTTATATTGCAGAATGCATGTTCGCAGATGTACGTACTTCCAAACATAAAAGTATTTTGATGTTAAAAATCTCGTAATGGGGAGATTTTTATTTAACCAACAATTTAATTAGATCTCTATATATACAGATTCTCCAGTAGAAGCTGTATATAATAGCGTCAGCCTAAATGCCGCATAATTCCACTTAATACTAAGGCTCTACCAATTTAGAACCAATATTTAAATTACTGTTCAGTAAACTGAAACTATGTTTAAGATAATAAAAATAAAAAATCTCTGAACTTTTAATCAGGATATCCAATTTTTAGACAAGATTTATCAGAATTTAAAATTTCAAAAGCTAAAATTTTTTTATTTCTTTATTGAACTTTTATCGTGATTCAAAATTCACTCATTTTGATTAAATAAAATGACTAAAATATGTGCTTCTTTAGGAAAGATATTCGTATTTTGAAGATTGATTTTTTTAGTGGTGTTCTGCTTCATCTGACCAAAACAACTCAACGTTACTGTGATTTCTCTCGGCGCTATTCAGAACTCTCTAGTAGTCGCATGTCGCATCAAGAGAACGCATTCGCACAGCAGCTCGAATGCTGACCATTTTTCATATTTGTTTCTCACATGCAAATTTTTTAATGTCATTTACTCGTTGTGTTGTATATAGCGACGTAATATAAGTTTTTAAGTTTAAAAAGGAGTGTTTTCCTTCATTCAATTCTTTACATCGCAACATTTCTTGGAGGCACCGGAGAAATATAAGGAATTTCGCTTTCGGTTTTAACCACATCACAACTCTGCAACTTGGCACAATATTGGATATTTTTACCATCGCATCTCATTCAAGGCCCAAGCAAGATAAGTAATTTTTTTTTTCTCTTTAACAAGTTTGACTTTGGTTTTCCTCATCGCACCATTACGTCGTAATGAAAGACAAAGATAGAACCTCAAAAAATAATAGAGGGAGAGCGAAAGCTGCTCTTATCAGAATTTCCAATTTTATTAATAATGATAAACAGTTATTCGAAAAACACGATTTGATGGATGAACTTAAAAATAAATGAAAGCTTTTATTTTGATTTTGACAAGGCAGACGCAGAACTTCCGCCGGAAAGTTATGAAATGGAACAATTGGAGAACAAATGTTATGAAACCAAAGCCAAACTACAACAAGAGCTTGAAAATTTAAATGTTACTGTTTATACACAAGCTCAGATTAATGAATATCCAACACCAATTCCCAGTAGTACAAGTATTACTAATAATTTTAAATTACCGAGAATAAATATGCAGTATTTTAATGGAAATTACAAAAACTGGATGTCTTTCAAGGACTTGTATATGTCATTTGTGCATAACAATGAAAATTTACGCAATATTAAAAAATTTCAATATCTGAAAAGTTTATTAACGGATGAACCGGAAAACTCAATCTAGTGTTAAAAGGTAGTCTGCTAACAAAAGTATCAAATATATTGTGTACATTGGATCATTTTCTTTTCAAATGCCCCAAATTTAAAACATTAACTGTTAAAGAAAGAAATCAATTTGTTAGGAAAAATAATCTTTATTTAAATTGTTTTTCTAGCCAACACACACATACACACACACAAAAAAAAAAAAAAAAAAAAAAAAAAAAAAATATCTGAATGTATGTCTTCATATCATTGTCATTATTGCCAGTTATTGCATCATAGTACTCTTTGTGAAAATCAATTAAAAAGTTAATTCACATCTGCGTCTCTTTCCGAGAGCAGTTTTCATTCATAGCAACAAAGAAAAAATCGAACAGTGAGTGAGATACCAGACATTACATCTAAGAATGAAACCTGGCTGAACAAAGCTGGCTGACCCCCATTTTCACATTCCGATTAAGATAGATATTATTCTAGGATTTGACTACTTTTTTTTCTATTTTACTTCCCGGACAAATAACTTGTTTTCAAAATGATTTAATTGCTCAAAACTAAATTTTTGTTTTTCTCATATCCGGAAATCTACCAGAATCTCAAACGAAATCAAATTCCTTTTCACACTTGCATACTTCTGAAATAAATATTGATAACGAATTAAAACGGTTTTGGGAGTTAAAAGTACTAAATTCAACTGACTCGTTATTATAACCCGAAGAGCAATTCGTTGAAACGCATTTTCAGAAAAATTACTCAATTCAGATGGTCATTTTGGTGTAAAGTTACCGTTTTTAAAATCTAAATCTGAATTAGGTAATTCAAATCAGCTGCACTTTCTTGATTATATGCTATGGAGCGTAAATTTAAGGGAAACTCTGCGTTTGAAACCTAATACAAAGATTTTGTGCACGAATATGAAAATTTAAGTCATATGGAATTAGTCACACAAAACTGAATAGATTTTAAAATGAGCAATATTTCCTTCATCATGCAGTGATCAAGCCGTCTAGTACAACTACCAAATTGAGTCGTTTTCGACGCTGCATATAAAACTTCCAGCAGTAAATCATTGAATTCAATCTTGAGTGTTGGTCATAAATTGCAACGAGACATTTTCGAAATTTTACTAAATTTTCGACTTCTAGAAATAGCCTTTTCAGCAGACATAGAGAAAATGTACCGTCAAGTTTTAGGATCGAATGAGTATCGGATTAATGAGGATCTAATGAATGCTACCTGCTAAACACAAGATGTGTGATCTCATTGGAAAAGAAAAACCTGCGACTTATTTACATACAGGTCCTTCATTACTGTCCCCCATTAGCAAACTATCATATTGTATCATAGGTGGAAAAAAGCTCATTAATAAGTGTGTTAACAAATGCACCAATGCTTCAAATTTAAAGCATCCACCACATCCTAGCTTATGGGTTATCTACCTAAGCATCGAGTAACACTCGAGAGGCATTTCTTCAACTGCGGAGTGGATTATGCCAGTCCGATTTCAATCAAATTCAATAAGGTTCGTAGAGCGAAATCAACCAAGGGTTACATTGCCCTATTTATTTGTCTCGCTACTAATGCGCTACATATCGAGGCAGTCGGCGATTTAACCGCTGGTGCATTCTTAGCTGCACTGCGTCGTTTCAGTGCTAGACGAGGAGCTCCACGTCACATTTACAGCGACAATGCAACGAACTTCGTTGAGGCTAATTGAAAGTTCAGCTAAATACAACGATTGTGGGTTTCACTTCCTATGGACAAAGCCGTGGCTTATTTAACTCAAGCATCAATAGAATGGCACTTTATACATTCAGCATTTCGGAGGGATTTGGGAGGCCGCAATTAAATCAACCAAATATCACTGTAAAAAAGTAATCGGTGAAATTCTACTTACTTTTGAAGATTTGACAACACTTTTGAAGATTTGACAACTCTTTTGGCACAGATCGAAGCCATTTTAAATTCTAGTCCATTATGTAGCGTAAACAATACTGACATTGCTTGTATTAATATTCTCACTCCTTCAAATTTTCTTACAGGAGACATGATTCTATCACCTCTTGAACTACCGCTTATCAGTCTTGCCAATATACGGAATAGGTGAGATCTCCTTAAAAATATGCGGAAAGACTTCTACAAATCATGGACCAAAGCCTATCTCTCTTCTTTGCAAACCAGAAAGAAATGGAAGGACACTCAGCCCAATGGGAGAATTGGAGACATCGTCCTGCTCTTAGATGATGGTCATCTTACAAGTTCTTGGCCAATATGACAAGTGGTTGAACTTCATCATGACACACACGGACTGGTTCGCGTAGCCACGGTTAAAACCAAAAACTCTGGTTTCAAAAGAAATATTCACAAATTAGCTCCTAATGCCTCATAGGGGAGTATGTTCCGGTTCATCCGGAATGAAACAACTCAACATTACTGTGATTCGTTTCGGCGCTATTCAGAAGAACTATCTAATAGTCGCACGTCGCAAGAGAACGCATTCGCACAGCAGCTGGAATGCTGTCCATTTTTCATACTTGTTGTTTTGCACATGCAAATATTTTAATGTCATTTACTCGTTTTTGTGTTGTATATAGGGACGTAATATAAGTTTTTGTGTTTAAGGAGTGTTTTTCTTCATTCAATTCTTTACATCGCAACAAGGGGGTCTAAAAAATCATGGGTGTTGCGTGCGAGCCACCAGTTGGATAGCTCTGACATAACTTACGTGACATCATCGTATGTCTAGTTATGTATGTCAAGTTTCAACATACAGTGTATTAACTTAACAGTTTCAGCGTTCTTCTCACAGGCTGTGAAAGTGTACAGTCCACTATAAAAAAGAAGTTAGAGGTGAAGAGAGGAAAGGAGTGTCCGGAGTCCGTTTATATGACTCACCAAAATCATGTTTATTGATAACGTCGCTCCCTACATAAAATAACCAAAAACTAGATAAGAATTTCTTTTCGTTTTGCTTGGAATATATATATATATATATATA
>CM063502.1:145091770-145186770 GCA_032207245.1 Pardosa pseudoannulata
GGAAACGAACCCACGAACTACGGTACCGAAGGCCAGCACCCCAACCAATCGGCCATCGTTCGGCTCGTGTCGAATTACGTTTCGACTTTCTCACACCTATCCTGAATATTTCCAATTTGAAAACGTAAAAGTTTGAGAGCATTTTAATGAATTTCCCGATGAGTGTCACTCAATGGCTTCAACGTAAGAGTATTAAGATACTCTCTTAATATAGCAGACCCAAACGTCGATGTAGAAAAAAATATAACGTTTGAGCCATATTAAAAACGTTCGCTGTCTTCAAAGAATATATTGCCATATCGCTAAGCGAATTAAGTTTAAGGAAGGACGGCTACGCAGTCTTAAAATACTCTAGGGTGTAAAGTTTTAATTCTTGGTTGTATTACCAATTTTAAGCATCTATATTTGAATCATTGTCTTAATCTTGACCTCTAATATTTCCCCCCTTCAATCTATTTTCTCTAAATCTTCTCACAAAACTTGAGATAATTTCTTACCAGTAGGCCGAACTACGGCTGAATGTGTAGGGAGCTGCTCTTCGGAGCTTCGGATCCCCAATGCTGGTATAGGTGTTCGCAGCCGTTCGGTTTGAGTTTAAGCTGCCATTCCCGGTCTCATTAGTCCTCATATAGAAAAAAATAAAGAAAAAAAGAGGGGATGTAAACCGTAACTCTCTAAAGTAACCAACCTTACCAAAAAAAGGGAATTTAATAGGAAAAAATCCAAAAAATGATCATTACATTCAAATACCGTTTCTGATTGTTTAAATTATCGACATTTCGCCTTGATTTTGGTCGTTCACTCCTTATTTTTTATGAAGTT
This sequence comes from Pardosa pseudoannulata, assembly GCA_032207245.1. Classification (NCBI taxonomy): domain Eukaryota; kingdom Metazoa; phylum Arthropoda; class Arachnida; order Araneae; family Lycosidae; genus Pardosa; species Pardosa pseudoannulata. Next base: position 145,092,593 of record CM063502.1, read on the forward strand.
AAGGCAACGGTGGGTTTCCGTTCCTTTGATTATTCTCTTTCTCTTTTTCCTTGTTTTATACCCTCCCCTTCCAGTTGTCAGTTTTGATATGAATGTTTCGTAACATTTTCTGTCGCCGGAGTGTTGCCCCCTTCTCTCCAGTCTTCCTTTATTTTTCGGTGGTGCAGGGTTAGAACGTTGTATTTGGTGTTTGTTACGGTTAAAGAGGCGTTAGTTAAGAGCATCATAGATCAGGGCTTCAAACTTTATGTTTATTGCAGTGCTAAAGAGTGTTTATCAGTATCTTACTGGAGGAAGGAGAACGGGGGCATAGACGAGAACGGGGGCATAGACAAACTTCTTTTATGGGTGGGCGCTTCAGACAGTTTAATTTTTGCATGCAACTCGACCACCTTTTTGTCAGATTATATTGTAGTATAATACAAGTGCGTGTTATACTACAATATGACAAAAATATAACAGAAGTGTTACAATATAATACAAATGCGTAAGCCAAATTATTGTGTATTTTTGTTAGAAATTTAGTAATTTTTTTCTTCTTTTCTTGATTTGTTGGTTCGTGAGAAGAGTTCAAACCACTAAACCCTTCCCTTGAGTACGACACCGGTGACGGGCGGCACGAGAACAAGATAAACTGGAACCCTCTTCGAGGTGGTATTTTTCTCTCGTACTTGTAAAATACTTTATTATAAAGAAAAGTATACAAATATTTCAGAAAATATAATTCTTTATGGCTTGGAAGCCTGAAGCATAATTATTTTTTGTTATTTAGATGTAATAACAAAACCAAAGAGTGCAAGTAAAGTGGGAAGATGGGAGTACATGTTTAAAAATCTTACATTGCGTAACGATTTGAATTATTAAGTAATGAAATATAGGTAGATATGCTTCTTTTGACATGATTTTCTATTGCCTGTTATAAATGGAAAGGCTTGATTCTAATGTTTTTGGACTAGAAGTAGGTATTACTGGCAGCACTACACAAATTGTTAAGCCCCCTAAATGACAATCTGTAGTTTTTGAGCTAATTTATAGTGTTCTGGACTCAATGGTGCTAAAGCGTTCCATCCAGCACAAATTCTATCACCCCTTAGTACCTCGCACAGAGAGCAGACTTCGAGAGACAAATAGAAGAGTGACGCTCTTATCTTTTTCTCGTTTATAGCTGAAACCCCGTATATAATTTTTGTAAGTAGATACTTTTTAAAATAACTTCATTTTAATTTACTTAAAGTAGCCTTTTTAATTATTGTAGACTCGTCTCTTTAATTTAGAAAGACAAATTTTGTAGAGCATGTTATAAAGATGTCCAAAGACAACATAACCAGCGGTCGCCACCCGTCCGTATTTTGGATCAAGAACAGGTAAAGAAACTTAACCTGTAATATTTTAGAGGGTAATACACAATATCATGCCATCATGATATATTGATGAAGAATAAGAAAGAATTAATTAGTACATGCAGGCTGAAAGAATATGATGTTATAAGAATTGGAAATATTGATATTTTCATTTGATTATATTTTATTAAGTACTGATTCATAAACAGAGAACAAATCTGAAGATAACTCAAATAAACTAAAGAAAAAGCACAGGGTTTTAAGAACATCAGTAACCAAATCGCTAAATGAGTTACAAGATCCACTTTCGAAAGTGGAAATATTAAACGTTAGCAATTTCGAAGAATTATTAGAAACGGTGATAAGCAATTATAAGTTCCTTAGAATTCTAGGTATAGAACTTCAACAACTGTTTAAAGTTGATGAATTGGAAGCGCAATTCTTAAAATCTGAAGAGTATTGTCAAAGGTGATTCGCGACAAGTAGCGTTAAGGTAGAGCTTCACGCCCTCAAGACATAGAACTGAGGTGCGATCCTCAGGCTAGGCAAGGTTGACTCAGCTTTTCATCTCTGCAGAGGGTAGACAAACTGGGGATTAAGTATGCTTGGGAACTAAATTGTGGGGTTTCCGTGTAAGGTTAACAAAATAACTGGGATATATACTTCGCACCCCAGAACCCTTGGTCTCGAAAACGGAGATTGGCACCCAAGTTGTAACGTAAGGGAGTTTTTTTTTAATTATTGAATTAAAACAAAAAGAAAACGATAGTGATATTGTAAACAGAAGCTCATTAGGTTTGTTTTGGAGCGCTAAGGTCTACTTTCTTTTTTGCTACAAAAAGGCTAATAAGAACGATACCTACTGCTTAAAGCTGATACCGAACGGCTACGAACATCTATGCCAAGAGTAGAATTTGACCCCGCTGACTTCGATACCGATGAGCAGCGTCCTACCATTCGGGCAACGTCCGAAGAAGCTCAACAGGTCTGTCCGAGAGCAACATCTCATCTAATACTGTGAACAAAAATCAATTGAAATATAGCGATGTTGTCCGCATTCACCTTCTGAAACTGACCATAAATTAATCCTATGGAGACAAATAATTGGGTTGTATTTTGAAATAATTTTAAATCTGCTACTTATAATAATGAATCAGTAGGTAAAGTGGATATATTTAATTATTTAAAAGCCTATTTACGGGGCATTGCTTTAAATACTATAGAAGATTTATTGATATCAGCTCCTACGTACGATTCAGCTATTGAACTTTTAAAAAGAAAGATTTGGTAACACTGATTTTCTCGTCCACAATCATGTAGACAAAATATTGAATTTTAAATATTCAAAATTCTAAAGCCGTTTATATTTTTAGGAAATTGTATGACAAAATTTCAACTGAACTGAGAAGTTTAGAAAATTTAGATCTTAAGTTTCTTAAGTCTGTCAAAAGTTTATCGAGTGTTTTGTGTAGTACTATATTTTCCCCTCTATTTGTATCTGCTTCATGATATTTTAATTGAAATTAATACGATAACATCCACAGATGCATATTCTAATATTACCAAATTGTTGACAGTCATTTCACAATGTCTATACTCGCGTGAAAGAGAAGAAATGATCAAAAGGTAGGCGGATCTCCTAACCAGCGCTCCACCCTACAGCGAAGACTGAGAGAAAGGGGTTTCTGGCTTCAAACATAAACAATCCCCCCTCCTTGCGAACCGCAATAAAAAACAAGACACTTTTTTTCACAGCCAGTTTTGTGACTTCAGATGTTGTTAAAGAAAAGATAAAAAGAATATGCTGGTTTAGTGATAAAGATTCAGACCGTAGTGAAAATTGTACTGGCTTAGATTTATACAAACGATGAGAGGGTATCGATATTGCAGAAAAAAAAAAAAAAAAAAAAAAAAAGAGTATGTTTCAGATGTTTGCAGAAAAGACAAAAATGAATACGATGAAGGCGGGAAAACAATGGATGCAACAAATGTATATAGAAATCCAATAAATGCGACTATGCATAAATTATTTACAACATTAATTAACCTGACTTAAAAAAAAAAAAAAAAAAAAAAAAAAAAAAGAGCATTTATCATCTCTAACTTTTCAAATTCACTAACGCTATTACTGTGAGTGTATAAATGATGCGGTGGATAAGAACAATTACATCACCGCATATCGCAACTCCTGACCTGACGGAATTGCAATATACGGTTGCGCGTTATACAGCTTGACTGGACTCTCGGTGCAGCAACCGTAACTGACTTTCACTCATCAACGAATCACCCCGCTTTGTTACGGTGATCTAGTGTACCGTATGCAGTTCTATTTGTAGCACGATCCTTCGTGCACGCTTATTTCTGATTAAATGTTTGTTAAGTTATAATTTATAGTGTCGACTTTCTTCACTAATGACCACGTGTATCTAGTTGTCGGAGATGGTGTATAATATTATGGTATTCATACACCCATATTCCGCAATGACTAAGTTTGACAAAGTTTCGTATGTTTCAGAAAAACTTGGCACTAACACAGCTTTGTTTTCACCTTCCTCATAATCTTTTTTTCTGATCTGTACGTTTGGTTTGGTTTGGAGTGCTTCGGTTTACTTTTTGCAACACGAGGGTTAATGAAATCGTCTGATCTGTACATATGTAAGTAAATGGTGAGCAAGAAAATGTTTAGCTGACCACCCACGCACACACATTTTATTATTATTATTATTATTATAAGTGCGGAACATTGTTCCGCACTAATTAAAAAAACAACATTCGTTCTTTGAGGATGAATTTGGGACCAAATGAATCGAACAATCAATGCGGAAACTATAAATCGAGGTACCACTGTATAGTAGAAATACGTATTATAATATAATTTTTGACACGTACATTTCCCCAGCCCCGCACCTACACGATCCAGTAAATTCAAAGGTGCCATTCGTTAGTACTTCATTAGTACCGGTTAGTACCGCAAAAATTTTCGTTAGTACCGAATTTAAAATAAAATTATTACAATTTTTTATTGCGGGGCTGGGGAAATGCGAGCCCCGCACCTATGGAATCCCCCCCTTTCAAAGATGTCATTCGATAGTACTTCGTTAGTACCGGTTAGTACCGCAAAAATTTTCGTTAGTACCGAATTTGAAAAAAAATTATAGCCGTTTTTCTTTTCGGGGCTCTAGAAAGGTAAGCCCCGCAACAGCATAATTTTGCTTATATTTCCATATTCAAAGATGTCATTCGTTAGTACTTCGTTAGTACTGGTTAGTACCGCAAAAAATTTCGTTAGTACCGAATTTAAAATAAAATTTTTGCAATTTTTTATTACGTACATTTCCCCAGCCCCGCACCTACACGATTCAGTAAATTCACAGGTGCCATTCGTTAGTACTTCGTTAGTACCGGTTAGTACCGCAAAAATTTTCGTTAGTACCGAATTTAAAATAAAATTATTGCAATTTTTTATTGCGGGGCTGGGGAAATGCGAGCCCCGCACCTATGGAATTCCCCCGTTTCAAAGATGTCATTCGATAGTACTTCGTTAGTACCGGTTAGTACCGCAAAAATTTTCGTTAGTACCGAATTTGAAAAAAAAATTATAGCCGTTTTTCTTTTCGGGGCTCTAGAAAGGTAAGCCCCGCAACAGCATAATTTTGCTTATATTTCCATATTCAAAGATGTCATTCGTTAGTACTTCGTTAGTACTGGTAAGTACCGCAAAAAATTTCGTTAGTACCGAATTTAAAATAAAATTATTGCAATTTTTTATTACGGTCAAAAGCATTTCCCCAGCCCCGCACCTACACGATCCAGTAAATTCAAAGGTGCCATTCGTTAGTACTTCGTTAGTACTGTTTAGTACCGCAAAAATTTTCGTTAGTACCGAATTTAAAATAAAATTATTGCAATTTTTTATTGCGGAGCTATGGAAATTCGAGCTCCTCACCTATGGAATTCTTCCCGTTTCAAAGATATCATTCGATAGTACTTCGTTAGTACCGGTTAGTACCGTAAAAATTTTTATTAGTCCCGAATTAAAAAAAACAATTATAGCCATTTTTCTTTTCGGGGCTCTAGAAAGGTAAGCCCCGCAACAGCATAATTTTGCTTATATTTCCCAATTCAAAGATGTCATTCGTTAGTACTTCGTTAGTACTGGTAAGTACCGCAAAAAATTTCGTTAGTACCGAATTTAAAATAAAATTATTGCAATTTTTTATTACGGTCAAAAGCATTTCCCCAGCCCCGCACCTACACGATCCAGTAAATTCAAAGGTGCCATTCGTTAGTACTTCGTTAGTACTGTTTAGTACCGCAAAAATTTTTGTTAGTACCGAATTTAAAATAAAATTATTGCAATTTTTTATTGCGGGGCAGGGGAAATGCGAGCTCCGCACGTATGAAATTCCCCCCTTTCAAAGATGTCATTCGATAGTACTTCGTTAGTACCTGTTAGTACCGCAAAAATTTTTGTTAGTACCGATTTTGAAAAACAAATATAGCCATTTTTCTTTTCGGGGCTCTAAAAAGGTAAGCCCCACAACAGCATAGTTTTACTTATATATCCCAATTCAAAGATGTCATTTGTTAGTACATTAAGTTTATATGACAGCTCTATAAAATTACCTAGGGATAAAAAAAAATACTGTAAAGAACAAAATTACACGAAAATATGTATAGATGCTACGGGAAGTGTTGTAAAAAAGTTAGCGCGGCCATTTAATGCAACTTCGGGACATATTTTCCTTTACGAAGTAGCTATTCTTGATGAAATTTCAAACATGCAATATTCGGTTTGCAACATGTTATCCGAAACGCATGACAATAATTCCATTTATAATTGGCTTATAAGTTGGATAAGAAGCGGGGCCCTATCTCCAAAAGAAGTTATCTGCGACCATTCCATAGCACTATTATCTGCTTGCGTGAGAACATTCACACAATACTCCAGTTTAGTTGATTATTTAAATACGTGCGGCATTCTTGTCTTAAACAAAAAAGGCCAAGGATTAAAAGACGTGCCCAGATGCTACATACGTTGTGATGTAGCACATACTATGAAAATTATTTCTTCGTGGCCTTGTCTAAAAGGACAAAGTTTTCGGACAAGAAATTTTTACATCAGATGCATGGCTCAAATTGTTATAAGTAACAATATTAAAGATGTCGAAGAAATTCTTAGAGCACTTTTAATTGTTGCTCTAAGTGAAACCGAAGGTTTAAATTTGGAAAATGGAGAGCCAACTCACTGCGAAATTTATAAATTAATGTTAAAGCGTCGCATTGCCCATGGCTTGCCCGAAAAGGGTGTCAAAGACTATTTGACTACCTTAATTGAAGAAGAAAAAGATGAGGCTAATGTACTTGACGTATGCAAGGAATTTGAAACAAAAACTAATCTGAAAAAATGTTCTTTCTTTGAAAATTGGATCGATGAAATAGTGGACTCATGTCATAAAAAAATAGAAGGGGAAGGAGACCATGACAATTTACAATTTATGCCTAGTCTATTAAAATATATTAGAGAGTTTCTAAAAAAATTACCTTTGTGGTCTGCAATCATGGTTCCAATATTTGGATATGGAACTAAAAGTAGCAGTAGTGCACCCGTAGAGGGAAATTTTAACATCATAAAAAAACATTTTTTTCAAAAGAAAGCTTGCCTCTAAGAAGTGATATATTTTTGAACCACCATTTGAAATATCTAGAAGGCCGAATGAAATTAGTAGCAGCTGCGCAGTGCAAAAGGAATGAGATGATTAACAAATCTTCAGTTAGTTCAGTCATCTCAGCTGAGAAAATTACCCCACTTAATATCGAAAATAATTATAAAATGAATAATTTAGATGACACAAATATTTTAAATAGGTCTTCTTGTATGCCCTCATCATGCATAGCATGCAGTAATGGACATTTCCCTTTAGGCTCACATCAGTGTACAATATGTGGCACAGCTGTACATTTGCTCCATGGGTGTTCACAACCACTTGACTGTGACTTAGCTGATGGCTACGGTGATAAAAGGATATGTAGAAAATGTCACAGTCAAGTAACAATGAAAAATGAAGACCGTATTTTAGAAATTGGAAAGGCCTTGCACTTAAAAAAAAAAAAAAAACGAAAAAGGCAGTCTTATCTAGAGCCTCTAAGAGAATTTGAATTCATAGACTTATCTTCTAAAAAATCGTCGATGGAAATTGGCCTACTACAAAACGGTAATTTAAACTTAAAACCACTGAAATTTGAAGGTTTGAACTATATTTTAACAAATACATGTGCATATGATTCTTTATTTCAAATTTTAGCCTCTTCTTTTGTAGATAGTGAAGTATATAGATCATATGTAGAAGATTTCTTCACTCCCGAAGGATTATTTGCACTTATAGGGGACATTGCAAGAGGACGTATAAACAAAAGAACTTATTTTATACGTGCTATTATAATGAAAACCTTTTGCTCTGCTGAGAGATTACCAAATAATATTTTGAAATTGCAGTGTGCAAGCACCGTCAGGAAAGCAGCCGAAAATATATTTTCCGAGTATCCATCGGTACAAGAGAAAACAATATGTACAAAATGTAAAAAGAATAGCATTTTCAAACGCCCTGTTATTTCCCTATTAATATCAAAAGATCAAGTAAAAGACTTAAGTGCAATCTTAAATGAAGAATTAAAAGATGTAGAATGCCACTGCACGGAGATTGTAAATGACGGAATGTTCTGTGTTGGTATCAATAAAAGAACAATAGAAGCAAACTCTAAACACATAATAATTGAATTAGTTCAAAAATTACCAATTCTAAATAGTGATAGTGACATAATGAAGGATTTAAGATTTCCATTGAATGAACTCCCCCCAAAAATTGCCATTTCTAGTCAAGAGTATCTATTAAGAGGCATTGTCAGCTTTCAAGGTGACCACATGCTACATGATGAAATTGGTCACTATGTAGCTTTATGTAAGCGTCCAAACGAGCAGTGGGAGCTTTATAACGACCTGAACACCAAAAGAAAGAATTATCAAAGACTCAAAATGGTACCATGTCAATACTTAATATATACTGTATAATTATTATAATCAGTAGTTTTGAGTTATTTTGCTCGAACTAGTTCAACAAGTAATATTTCCTTCTGCATAAATAAGTTCCTTAATTCCAAAAAACTAAAAGAAATTTAAAGAACCTAGATATTAGTTAGAAAGTTCATTTGGGACCCCTTTAAAGTCATTTTTCTTCATACTCTAGTTTCTGTTTAATTGTTGCATACATGTCTGTGCCTTTATATACTTTTTTGTTTAATTGATATTAGATAATGTAACTTTTTTGATGATCTCATCAGATTTGTTCGTATTATTGATCTTAAGAAAATTAACTTGTTTATAATATTTTTCTTTATATTGTTTTAATTGTTGCTTTCAATTTATATTTGGGCCATTATATACTTTTTTACTTGGTCTAATATTTGGTTTTAGAAAATGCAACTCTTCGAATTTTGATAATTTCATCAGCTAGATTGTTTGTATTATTGATTTTATGAAAATTAACTTGTTTATAATCATTTTTCTGTATATTATAGTTTTTTTTAATTGTTGCTTTCAATTTATATTTGGGCCATTATATACTTTTTTACTTGGTCTAATATTTGGTTTTAGAAAATGCAACTCTTCGAATTTTGATAATTTCATCAGCTAGATTGTTTGTATTATTGATTTTATGAAAATTAACTTGTTTATAATCATTTTTCTGTATATTACGGTTTCTCTTTAATTGTTACTTTAATTTGTTTCATATTTGTGGCATTATATACTTCTTTGAGTAGTGTAATTACTGGTATTAGATACAACTCTTCGAATTTCGATAATCTCACCAGCTAAGTTGTTTGTATTATTGACCTTTTTAAGAAAATTAATTTGTTTATTGATATTATAATGGGATAATTTGTTTGTATTAATCTATTTACGAAAATTATCGACGTTGTAAATTGTTTATTTAAATGTGCTGGTGAAAAACTTTAACATATTTTTAAAATTTCGTTCACTGATTGGTTATCTTTTTGAAATTTTCCACAATATTACATTTTACAACAAAGCTTGTCATTTATACTAAATTCTTATTCTATATAATGGTAAGAGAAGTTGTAATTAAAAATACTTTATTAGAATCTGCATCTCAGACTAACAGTGCGAAGTTATTGGAGAATCCTATCTTGATCCAATAATCTGTCAAATAATGATATAATATATCATCCTATTAATTATTTTCTTAGCATTAATTTTTCTGTACATTATTGATTTTAAAACACTTTTTAATTTATATGTGTGGTATAATAATTTTGTTTTGAGTATCTAATATATTTTTGTTATCTAATATATTACTGAATTTGCAACAATAATTCTGTAAGTAGAATTAGTAATTTTGTTCTTTAATAAATTAACATTTTTTGCTTTAATTTTGGTATATATATATATATATATATATATATAATATAAGAGTATATATTTCTAATTTCAAGATTTTAAAAAATGCTCCTAATTGTTCACTTTTCTGTCACTTTAAAGCATATTTTTTAGTTATAATTAACATGCCCCACATAATTATGGATACCAAAACTTCATTGTTTTGATTTAACTCTTCATCTTTTGGTTATTTTATAGATATATCATGATTACTGTATAAACATCGAGGTTAGATTTCTTTATTTGCCATTTCAAGATTGTTTAGGTGTTTTCCAGATAAGAGAGACATTTAAATATCAACTATAATAAATATTCAATAAAAAATTAATTATTTACTAGTCAATTTATAAAAATATTACTGTAATATTTAAAAAGCTCAGGCGCACTCTATTGCAGAAATAAATACTATTAGTGTTCTACTGTTTTTTTTTAATCTAGTTCGATACGTTTCTTACACCAAATAACTTAGAAAACCTTAAATAAGAGAAATAATGCAACGCTAGTTATGTCTTTCGAAGAGTTAGTCGTAACATTTCTTTCTCACACTATGATTGCTAACAATAACCAGAGAGCATTTTTTTGTTTTGTTATTGTAGTAAATGGGAGACACCTCTAGTCCCTTGAAATTTATGACCAGGCCATTTGATTTTCCTCGGAAGTGGCTGAATTCTCTCGCTGGATCCGCTAATTAACTTGGTAGTGCCACGGAAGGCGTATTGGGGGTCGCCATAACAAAATTTGGGGGTTCACGCCTTTGGTGGTGAACAAGACCATACTTTACTAACTTGACAGTTCTCTCACAACATGATGTTAAGAAAGATAAGCAAACGGAGCTTGACTAATCCCCCCTCACTAAAAAGGGAAGAGGTGGGGTTGCTTGACACCCAATGAGTCCCTTTAAAACCACCTGCATCTTATGGGAGGGCCACAATTTTTATGACTGGACATTGTGCTCCTTCTTTCTACCCCCTTAATCTCCAAAACAGCTTTTATCTCATGAAGAAAAATATAGAACCAACACGGAATAGAGACAAAATAATCTGAGCATGCTTAAACATAACGGTTTTAAAATAAAAATAATGTTGCAATTGAATAGTAGATAATGCTGTATTATATATTCTAAATTTAAATGAACAGCATTACGGATTAAATTTAAGCACATTTTACTAAATTTATCGTAATTAAGATTCTAATATTTCGTTATAAATAAAACGAAAAAATTTCGTTAAACACTTCAAATAAAGCTTAAACGAAAACAAAAATTAGAAGATTACAAATGCTTTAAGAAAATACAATATTTATGTTTTCTTCGTATACCACAAATTTTGGTTTTAAATGTTGAAATTTAATGTGTGTGACGTACCTGAAGGTATTTCTTTCTGTTTCCAGACCAAAAACATTATTTTAACTTAACGTTTAGCATGTTCTTTGTTACATAATTTGTTTTGGTTTTCTTCTCATCTGTGCAGTTTAATTTAATCAGCTTCACAGTAGTAATGAGCTATTCCTATGCAAACGGGTCAGAGACAATTTAAGTGATGATACGCAGAGATCTTTAGTATTTTGCTAAGCTGGAACTTAGGATTCCAAAAGGCTGGGAATTCATGCCAGCAGGGGGATTCGAACTGGGGATTTCGGTATCAGAGAGCCCTAACAATTTAGCTATCAACCGAAACTGAGAAGAATTTAAAAAAAAAAAATAAATAAATAAATAAAAAAAAACTTAAAAATAAAAGATCTAACTGGACTGCCCTCATAGCATAGGCTATTTAGGAAACTGATTCAAAGAAATGAGCAATAGAGCAGGGAGAAAAGGAATTATCGGAATCATCAGTAAGAATCCGCCTTAAATTAAAAGTAATTACAAAAGAAATGAGAAATTAAACAATGTTGGAGAACCAATGATTCAGTGAACTTTCATTTTTGTTTAGTCAATAATCACGCATATGGAGTATACGCCACGGTGCCTTATCCATCTGAAATTACAATACTCAAACAGCAGTACATATTAAACATAAGAATTTTATTAATTTTAGCATAATGAAGAACATAAAATTTCAATTATAAGATCAGCTGTCTTTTTCTCTCCATACAATTGCTTCTCCACTCTTGAAAACAATAATAAAGAAACAACAGCATTTTATAGTAATTTCTTTTTCTTCAGATTGAATTATCTTTTGATTATAACAAGTGAAGTATTAATTCTTTACAGTTTTAAAATAAAAGAATCGGGAAATTAAAAGTTTGTAAGTTTTCTATTATCAGCTAGAGTGTTATGTTCCTTCACCTGCACTTTTACATAAATATGTGTAACACTGGAAAATCAACTAGTATTTCTATCATTACATTATTCTATCATTACCAAAATAAGTGTAGGAGTTTGTACCCTTAAAAATTTCATCATCTGCTTTTAGGTTTGGTATCTGTCTTCTTTCTTTAGAGGTAGACATAATCATGAATTTTATTTTGGTTTCATTAATCTCTAGACCTATTTCACTCGTACATTCTGTAAGTTTTTTAACAGTTTGTATTTGTCTTACCGGATTTTCAAAATTCATACTAAACTAGTGCTACCAAATCATGCATAATAATTTGGCTAGAGTGCGAAGCTGAATAAATAAAACGCCATAAATACTTACTCAAATCCTATTTATCGATTTATTTTGGAATGAAAATGAAATTGTTCGAAATTCCAGCAGGAGGGAAGGGGCAAACATTATAGTTTGGGGATACTTGTGAAGGCATATCCAATGATGATAAAACTGCAAAAACTGTTGTTCAAACCTAATCTAACAAAGCTTTTTGACATGAAAAATAAATTGAACCGAGTGTTTGACCATGGGGGGAGGGGGGACTTTTAGGACACCTTTGGAGATGATTTGGGACACTTTAAGTGTTGATCAAATACCAAAAATTATTGATCGAATTTGATTTAACGACGTTCTTCCGAATGAATTATAGTTCATATTTATACGATCATTTTCAAAAATCCATACAGTTACTCACTCCCTGCATATTTTCTTATATATTTTTTCAAACAAATGATCAAACGATGAAGTATGTTGATCAAGTGAGATTTATAGATGATAAAACAGATTAGATACTTCGAAATGTTCACTTCCATAATTGAAGGAGGACGAGGGGTTAATAAAACTGCTAAATAATAGCCTGTGATATGTACTCATTTAACTAATATATGCAACTTATTGTTGAATACAATTACTAATCATTGTTAATTATATATTTCATAAAATTTTTATATTATTAAAAAAATTCTTTAGCAACTGTGTAACTGCCCCCTTTACAAAAAAAAGGGAAGATCTTATGTCACATTGAAATATAATAAGCTAAAGTTTAGTCTATTAAATAAATGCATAATGTAATACGAATACAAGGAAAACATAAGGTACCCATATCAGATATACCATATATATATATATATATATATATATATATATATAAACACTTAGTTTAGTTCATTTCAAATTTCATTGTCCATTTTTCATTATGAACCAGATCAGAAGAAGATGATGAAGTACTAAAACTAGCATACATAATGAAGCAAACAATTATTGAGGGCAAATTATTAAGTACTAATGTAAAATATCTATTAAAAATGTAAACTTTTTTCTTATTTCCTTAATAAAATATTCTGATATATTTTTCTGATAACTATGATAATATAAAAATTCCAAATATTTTTAAACAGTTGTTATTTGAATAATTTAATATTTATTTTTTATCATTCAAAGAAAAGTCAAATTGTTAAAATGAAAATCAGTTGAGTTTTCGAAAACACAAATTAGTCATTCAAAAAATATCAGGAGTAAGATTGGATTGCTTTTCTGAGAAACGTTTTATTTTTCTGAAAAAGCCAGAAAATGCCTTCCCAGCTGTCCACAGATCTAACTAAAAATATAGTAATGAATTATAATGAAAACACGCAGGTGTTCATTAATTCCACTCCCAATTCTTCAGACTCCGATTTGACCACACATCTAGCTAGTTCCAAGGCTAGTCATATTACAGTGTGATTGTGGGGAGAGCGAGAAGGTCTGGAAGTTTATTACCCTCCAATGAATAGAGGTGAGAGGTTAACAGTAATTCAACATGTCAACAAGGAGACACTTCAGTGTCAACTTCTCCCCCTTACATGGAACTCAGAAATAGGGTAAATGGGGCAGATTACGTAGACCATTAATCTCCAATAAAATAATAAGACAAACAGAGATATTTATAATACAAAATGTCTCTAATCTAAAAATAGTACATTTTTTTTTTTTAAATTTAGGATTGATAACATAAGGATTGTTGTAAAATATTTGAAAAACTCAAGCTTCCTCGTAAAGTACTAAACCTTTAAAATCCAGAAGAAATAGTTCGAAACAATTTCCTTAGTTTTACATGTGGTTCATTAATATTAACTGAACCACTTCATGTATTTTAAGAGACTATAATAAACTTATTTTAAATTCGGTGCTAACGAAAATTTATATAGTATAAATTGGGACTAATAAAGTACTAATTAATGATAATTTTAAAATGCAAAAGAAAATTAAAATTGTTTCCACAGCCTCGAAATAAAAAATTCAAATAATTTTATTTTAATTTCGGAATTGACAGGCACTAATAGAATTTTTGAAACGATCACAGAAAAAGCTTTTAGAAAATTGCGGGACTAGGGGAAATACTTTTTAAGGCAATAAAAAATTGCAATAATTTTATTTTAAATTCTGTACTAAAGAAAATTTTTGCGGTACTTACCGGTACTACCGAAGTACTAACGAATGGCACCTTTGAATTTACTGGATCGTGTAGGTGTGGGGCTGGGGAAATGCTTTTGACCGTAATAAAAAATTGCAATAATTTTATTTTAAATTCGGTACTAACGAAATTTTTTGCGGTACTTACCAGTACTAACGAAGTACTAACGAATGACATCTTTGAATATGGAAATATAAGCAAAATTATGCTGTTGCGGGGCTTACCTTTCTAGAGCCCCGAAAAGAAAAACGGCTATAATTTTTTTTCAAATTCGGTACTAACGAAAATTTTTGCGGTACTAACCGGTACTAACGAAGTACTATCGAATGACATCTTTGAAAGGGGGGAATTCCATAGGTGCGGGGCTCGCATTTCCCCAGCCCCGCAATAAAAAATTGTAATAATTTTATTTTAAATTCGGTACTAACGAAAATTTTTGCGGTACTAACCGGTACTAACGAAGTACTAACGAATGGCACCTTTGAATTTACTGGATCGTGTAGGTGCGGGGTTGGGGAAATGTACGTATTTTGACCGCTATATAATACACGTGTCAAAATGTAATACAAATATGTGAGACGAGTCAATCTTTATGTAGGGTAAAAGTAACTTTTTCAGCCTATTGCAGTAGTTTTTATAGTGGTCCCTACAGACCCCAGGAGGTCAGTGTGACCTACTAGGAGGTGCCTGAAATACGTTCGAGGACAAATTTGGGTAACGTAAGAAAAAATTTATGCAATACGTATCCATTTTTATGACAGTTAAAAAAGATAGCAATAAAATTGGCAATTATTCTTTGGATGTTTTGTTAAAATAAGATGTCTAACCTACTTCTTGTTTACGCTTAACGACTCTTTATTCTAACTTCAGAGAAAGACTTGAAAATATTCTTCACTTATCTCCGATTGGGAGTTTGACACTTTTGCATGTTAACCTACAAACTCAAATGAATCCATGGTGTGGGATAACATCTTATTGAATTATCAAAAAAATGGATCTAAAACCAATGTCTGAATAAAGATATTACCTTTTGGTAAAAGAAAAAGATATCAATCTGCTTAAAAAATATCTCGTATAGTCGTATATAATATAAAACACAGGGTATAGTGTTCGAAAGATACTAAAAATCAAACTTTAAATCTTTTTTTTTTTATTATTATTATTACTAAAAATACATGAAAACATAATTTCTCATTTTATCGTTATTGAGTAGTACAGAGTTATTTCACTTTGGGGTCTCTGGTAAAGTATTTTCCATTAGTAGGGAATAAAGAGTTTGGGAACCATTGTTCTATTGAGCCGGGGAAGGGAAGGTTTGAACTCCACCTTGTATACTCCACTGTTTGGAACCTTGGTTTGGTTTGGTTTGGTTTTGGAGTACTACGGTCTACTTTTTTGCAACACGAGGGCTAATGAGACCGGGACCTACAGTTTTAAGCCGATTCCGAACGGCTACGAACATCCATGCCACAGTGGGATTCGAACCCACGAACTCTGGTACCGAAGGCCAGCACCCTAACCAATCGACCATCGTTCGGCGGAACCTTGGTTTGGAGAGCTACGGTCTACTGTTTTGCCAAACGAGGGCTAATGAGACAGGAGCCTACTGTTTACAGCCGATTCCGAATGGCTACGGACATCCATGGCAGCTGCGGGATTCGAACCCACGATCTCCGCTACCGAAGAACAACGCTGTACCATTTAGCTATCGTTCGGCGTTTGAAACCTTGAGGATTGCTCATGGAACACTGTACCATAAAGACAAAAATCACTGGAAATGCTGTTTTATTCTAAATAAACATTCCAAAATTTGTAGAAATCTTTTTTGCTCTCTTTAGCCTTTTCTCAAAGACTGGCTCTACCAGTTTTTCAGCCCCTGAAAAAAAAAATGTAAATCGCCACTCTCCTCTTCTCAGAAAATACCGTAACTGAAAGAGAAATTGTTGATAGATACAAACCTATGAAACTTTGATAGTTCTTGTAACAAAAGCATATTTATTAAAACCGTAAGATAAATTAAACCAAAAGAAAAATACCCCGACCAATTCTCTATATCAACGGAATCTTTAAATATTATGAAATCAATCTCGCAAAAACAGATAGTGATTCTGTTTTTCCGTGAAACATACACCAGTCAAGAACTTTGGTTATTTAATTAAACGCATAGCTAGTTTATGGCCGTTTTCTATAGAATTAAGGATTGTACATATTTTAACTGTTAGTCAAAAACAGTATAATCAAGAATTGTAAATTTTTGGTTAAAGACAAAATCGATATACATATAAATATGTATAAATTTCTATAAATTTGATATTCACCATAACAAAAGTTTCTATCTTACACACAGTCAAAATGTCGTCCAAAATTTTCCGCCCTGGGATATATCACCACCTCACAACTGACCTTGTCTTTCTTTTACAAATTCTCTTTTTTTTTTTTCAGGGATAGGGGAATGGGCCAGTAAGATAATACTGCTTACCGTACTAAGCAGTATTATCTTACTGTCCCACAGCACTGTATGTACTTGTTGTACACTGAACTGTGTATACTTCTACACTGTATATACTTGTTTCTTTTTAAGAAATTTCGTTGATGGGGAGTGGGGAGAAACCAGCAAAACAGAAAATACGGGCGGTGAGGAAGCAACAGATGTGTTGTTTTTGAACATTTTGTTTTACTGTCTCAATTTTTAAAACGTATGCTAAAACATTGATGTCTAAAAACAATATTATCGTAATTTTAGATAAATTAGTTGCGGCTTACCTGAAGGAACTTTATCTGTTACCAGCCCTAAATTATTATTATTATGCCTGCTACTCGAATACACACACACACACACACACATATATATATATATATATATATATATATATATATATATATATATACATATATATATATATATATATATATATATATATATATATATATGTATATATATATATATATATATACACATATATATGTATACACACATATATATGTATACACACACACATATATATATATATATATATATATACATATATACATATATATACATATATATACATACATATATACATATACGCATACACACACCTCTGCCTTTAAGCTTTCGAAAGTGAAGAAAGCAGTAAAAATTAGATCCGATGAAATGTGCGTGGTAAGAAAAGGGTTCTGTAGGATAAAAAGTTTGGGAACCACTAAATTAGAGAAAATGCTTATATATATATTAATTAAAAAATAAAAAAAAACTGGTGCCATTGGTTTTTTTTTGGGGGAGGGGATTTAAGAAAAGGGAACAGAATGAAAAGGGATTATTCAGTGTCAGCAGTAAGAAATCATTTTGAAGCAAAAGCAATTGCTAAACGAATGGAAGTAAGAAACTTTGTTGGAGGACCAATGATTTTTCATTTTCTATTAGTCATTTATACCGGATGTCGGACTATGGCCGAATGGTGGGGCGCTGGACTTCGGTACTGGAGTCCGCGGGACTAGACCTTAGAAATCACAGTTGATCAGCGGACCTAACCAATCAGATTCGTTTCGGTTTTGAAGACATCCTAGTAACCCTTGAATGGCTTACAATTCGGCTCCATTTTTCTATGTATTTGGGGATTCAAAACTTCTTATAAGCAACGTTATTATTGGATTAAAGTTGGCCTTTACAAAAGTAGCCCTTTCTTCTTTTTTTCCCCCTTTTCCTAGTTTATGAAATAGATTATAAGGGCACGTTTGTTTCGATATTTTTATTTTGACATATTTGACCTTTCATCAACATGCTTCCTGATTGAGACTTGTGTAAGGCCGTTTTTTATTGTCAAATTGAGTATTGAAATATTGTACAGTTTAGTTAATATTTAATATCTATTCAGTTAAAAGAATATTTTGGGGTTTTGTCAGTCTGAATAACATTTGAATTTGACTTACATCGACCCATATTTTAATTTATTTTAATTATTAGAAACAAATTTTCATAGATTTTTAAATGAAGTAGTAAAGATTGAGAAATGATGTTGTCTACAAAATAAGTTTTACTAAGCAAACTTTAACTTCTTCAAGTATCTTATAAAAATTTAAGAAAATCAAGCATTTCTATATATTTAATAAATATCTACTGTGTAAATACATGTAAATTTTACTGCACGGAAGTCTTACCTAGTAAATAAGTTAATTTTGAATGAAAAAAATAAGGTAAATACTGCATTTAATATTTCAACTGTAAAATATTTAAAAATAATGTTGTATTGATCTCTTATCAACTCATCATTTGATAGATGAGCCATTCTCATAAATAACACATTCATGTTTTTGTTAGCAGGTTTTGAGATATTGGTTTTGAAAAGAGCCTTTGATTGTTTTCAGAAGATATAATTATTTTCAGAAGACTTATTGGGAAAAATCGAGCACGTGAAACTTAAAACAGTTTGACCACAAGAGCGCCAAACTTTGGGGAAACTAGTGTCAACTCTGTTGTCATTGTAATCTTTCCTACGATTGGCCCGTTCTTTTTTAGTAAGCTGTCCTGCGATTGGTTAGGTCCGCTGATCAACCGTGATTTCTAAGGTCTAGTGTCCGCGTGTTCGATTCACTCTGCTTGCATGGATGTTCGTAGCAGTTCCGAATTGGCAATAGGTCGCGGTCTCGTTAATCCTAGTGGAGCAAAATAGTAGACCATAGCGCTCCAAACCAATTATACGCGTGCGGAGTATAATCGACGGCGACTTATCAACTTGAAATTTTAATAACCTGAAAATTTAATTTTATGCTCTTTAATAAACCAAAATTACTGTTCGTAACTTTCAATTTGTCTACAATCTCAGCAGTTATAATGTTATAACTGCTGCATATCAGTTATAATTAGTAATGTATGCTCTATTTTCTGAATATATATCTAGGCAAAATTATTGTTCTTATAGGTAAAGATTAGTAGTTATCAGGAATATAAATTTAACTATTCACTTAATATCAAAAGGATAGGGATAAAATGAGATAAATTTATTTAAATTAATAGTGGTACATATTCTATAATAACCATTTGAATATGATTTAATGAAAGCTCAAACTGAACGAAATTATTTCAATAAGAGTGCGTAAAAAAAGGGGGGGGAGATTATACCTTACACAGAAACGTTCCTTCGTTAATGATAATACCTGCACTGACCGTCCTAAGAGATATATTGACATTAAACCATAATTTCGGGTATCCTCCCATAGTTCTGAATTGGACTTTAAATACAAAAAATTACAATGTTTTCTATGCAACTTGAAACAAAAAAATTTACATGACATTAGTACACTGACCGGGTGAAATTAGATTTCAAACTTTTAAATATACCTCTTCTTTTTTTTCTTTATTTATTAATGGCAAAAGTGACTTTCTCGTGGATCTAAATGTTTTCCATGGATAAAAGTTTAATTTATAATTTAAATCTTACTTTAAAAATATGCGTAAAAAAGCCCATAGCAGACAGTGGAGTACACAAAGGATGTGGGGGGTCAGCACCCCTATGGACCAGTACTGAAAAAGTCTATAAGTTTATAATTTTTTTTCTCAACTTTTTTCCTAGATTTCGCCTCGACTTACGCATTTGTATTTTATTTTTGTCAAATCATAATATATACTTGTAATATAGTGGTATATTTTCACAAAATGGTAGGGGCATCACATACAAAACTTTTATCCCCCTCCCCAATAGAAGTCTATGTACGCTACTAATGAGGAAAAAAATTGAAACAGCATCCAAAATAATATTTTGGTTAATATTTACTTAAAGTATAATTTTTCGTTTCAAAATTTCACTTTATTCTTATATTCAAGTACAATAAATAAATTTAAGATATCAAGATTTTTTTTAAATATAATTTTCAAAACAACTCATGTTTTGGTTTGGATCGTTGTGTCTATCTTTCTGCTACACGAGGGCTAACGTGACTGGGACTTACAGTTTAAAGCCAATTCCAAACGACTAAGAACATTCATGCCAGTGACGTGCGGTAGGTTTTCATGCAGGATGTGCAGAGAACATGGATTTTCCAATAAATCTTTAATTTTTGAGACATCTCAGTTCTCCATTCTGAAAGGGTTATTTATTATGAATATATATTTAAAGATTACAATAAATATTTACTTACGAGTAGTCGAGTTATAACTATAAAAACAGCAAAACTTATGAGAATTCTACTAGCACTGAAGCAAAAATCATGTCTTTTGTTGAATGGCATCATATCGGCGTCGAAAAAGCAACGCTTCGGGCTTCTACGAAAAACTTATATGTTCAGCAAACTTGGCACCACATGGGGCCCGCCGCTGCGGTACTCTCATCCGAATGCTCATTGGTCTAAACCGAAAGTCTATTTCATGTGCAGAGGATTTCGCTGCACGCTGGCACAATAGAGCGAACTGTTTTTTGTTCAGTCAGTGGATTAAATTATATTTATTAATTGTTTTTAACATTTGGAAATCATATATTCTGCGAAAAACAGCTTGACAATTTTTAAAAACAAAATCAAGGATATGGTGTTACATAATATAACTTATATACTGTCTGTAAGACACCATGAATGGTAAAATTTGGACTGTTCTGTTAAAATCCGTTTCTTTAAAACAAAACAACATTGCTTTTCCTCTAATTATTTCAATAAATAGAATACATCACCGAAATTAATTTACCACACTAAAACATTTCACTTTATATTGATGAAATACTTCTTTTATATTTCCATGAAAACAAAATCTTACAATATATAAATTTAAACATTAACCGTCTGCAAAATCGTATAGCCAGTTAATCAGTTAAAAAAACAAAAGCGCTTCAGAACGTAAGTCCCCGCTCTAATACAACGCTTAATAAACCGTACCTCCGGATGATTTTGAATGCCAAGCGCAGGAAAAATAGCTGCACTTTCCTCAGTGCCGTAGTATGCTGTTCTTCTCCAGTAGCCCATACATATAAAGTGTGATTTTCAATTTAGTGCGCAGTGCGTACACATCAGAACTTCCTATGTTCGTTTGCGCGCTACGTGGTGCAGCACCTAGTACCGCACGCACTGCGGGAATACAAGCAAGCAAATCAACATAATATTTGAATATATTATAAATATTTATTATATACCATATAAAGACAGACATAGGGGAAGAAAATTATTGTCCCTCATAATTTTGCCAGGGTGTGCAGTGCACACCCTGCACATATGGACCGCACGCCACTGATTCATGCCTACCTTGGAATTCGAACCCACGGACTCCGGTACCAAAATGCAGCTTCCTAAACAATCGAACATTGTTCGGCCAAAGCAACATACGAATATTATTAAAATAAACGCATTTAAAACAATAGTATATATATCTCAACGGCAGTTTTTGTCTGTAATCAATCACTTCAGTTTATAAAAATAACTCTACAGCACTGGCATTATGATCCGTAAATCCTGAACGGCATGGATTTCCCTTTTGTTAATACTTATAAGTCTATGAATTTTTATTCCTCACAATGAAACCACTAATGTGGATACCAAACTTCGAGGAATAATTTCTTAGAAATTTTATACAAAGTAGAAGAGTGGAAATAATCCGGTACTTATGATGAAGGGTTAAATGTTGATTGCTATTAAAAATTTTATAGTAGTAATTTTCAAATGATGCCCCTCAAAAATTACAAAATTTTAGCCTCCCCTCCCCACCAAAAAGGAAATCTGTTTCGCAGTAAGCTCCTTTTTGATAAAACCTAAATTCAATACGAACGAGCAGAAGGACTAAACAAACTACTGAAAAATAGTAATTATCAAACAAAACCATGAAACTTAACGTTTTCACTACCAGTTTTGCCTAAGGAAAACAATCAATAAATAAATAGAGAGGAGATCAGTGGGACAAATGTACCATACTGGTGTTTTTTAGTGAAACATATTCCAGTGAGTACTGTAGGAGGGGGGGATATAGGGATAGTAACCCCTCCCATAAGGATTCCTGCATACATATCACATTTGTAAGGATTACTGCATACATGCAAGGAAAATTCTCAGCCCAAGATCATTCTTGCTGTGAAACATGAATCTGTCTTAGAGGTTAGGGCAAAAGACTCGCTTAAATCACTGATACAAAAGCGATAACAAGATAGAAAATTGAAGAATGCCAAAATGTGAAAATGTCGGCCATGTGAAGGAAATAATGATTTTAGCTCGTAAAGGGATAACTACCTAAGTTTAGAGGAATAAGAATGAGAAAACGTGTTTCCCCACAATGACGTTAGGGATTCTCTATTATATTAAATAGTGCGGAATATTATTACAATTATTAACTAATTATCAATCCTTTACTATTTAACCATTAAGCTAAACTAAGTTATACAGATTGCAGTTTCAATAATTTTCCAGTGTATTAATGTAAATAACTTGCCAATTTTTTTTCTTATTTATTATTGCATGTATGTCTATGTAATCTGTGTTTATTGTTGCAAAGCTCATACCATGTATTTTTATTTTGTGTATAATTATATGTAAAATCATCACTTATTTTGTTACTTAAAATTTCTGTAAAATTTTATGTTAACGAAAAGGTTCATCCCTTTCTTTTTGCCCGGAGAGGATATTGTAAGGAGTATTCAAAATCAAGTTCTAAAAATTCCCGAGTCATTTTGCATTCCCCTTTTTAACCCCTAACCTAAACTGACCACTGGGGCTACAATTTAAGCCCTCTTTAGTGCTACGGTCTATGTTTTGCTAACCCCTACAGTTTAAAGCCGATTCCGAACCTACAAACATCCATGCCAGCACTGAACCACGAACTGGTTCCGAAGAGCAGCACTCTACCAATCGTTCGGACCTCAGAGAAGGGGCCTGACCAATTATAACTCTACATAGCCCTAGCAGACAATTTAGGAAATTTACAAACAAAAAAGAGATGCACGATGTCGCTGGGCAGATATTTTTCCCACAGATGTTGACCCAGGTGTTAAGGGTCTTGTACATATAACTTCATGTTAGCTGACCCTTCAGTTTGTCCTGTCCCTATGATGAAGTGGGAACCCATCCTCCAACGTTATCTTAATAAAGATCTTTGGCTAAAACGGTGTCATTTTTATGGCCATGACTGCAACCACCCATCGAGAAGTCTCATTACATACATATAGACATGAAACAAAAAGCACTTTGTCCATTTTTTTTTTACATTCTTGCATATTTATGTATAATTTGTTCTCCTCTATTTTGTGAGGTAAAAGCATTACCTCACCTCCATTTCCTAATATTGAGAGATGAAAAGAAAACTATGGAATAACTGGTCTTGAGGTAAAGAGGCCCTCCCCCTTAAGATGAAATTTCTTATTTCTACTATTTCCGTATGTTTACAGACACTATGACTTCCTGGTGATCTACAAGCGTTCATACAGCCGTACGTTATAAACGGCTCCACTCAAACAAATCTGTAAAAAGGACTTTATTATGCTCTTTAGTAAAATTTTAAATTGTAACATAGTGCTCTTTACTTTCATTGTACAGATTTCTTTAAAGATTGCTATATACATGTAAGAAAAATTCTCAGGAGTTTTCAAAACTTAAATCAAGAGCTAAAAATTCCCGCGTCATTTTGCATTCCCCTTTTTAACCCCTAACCTAAATTGACCACTGGGGCTACTGTTTACGCCCTCAGAGAAGGGACCTGTCCAATTATAATCCTACATGGCCCTCGCGGACAATTTAGGAAATTTTCAAATAAAAAGGAGATACACGCGGTTGGAGACAGATTTTACTAGAGATACTTTCCCCACAGATGTTGTCCCTGTTGTTAAGGGTCTTGTACATAGAACTTCATGCGAGCTGACCCTTCAGTTTGTCCTGTCCCTATGATGAAGTGGGATCCCGCCCTTCAACGTTATCTTAATAAAGGTCTTTAGCTGAAACAGTATCATTTTTATAACCATGACTGCAACCACCCACCGAGAAGTCCGTCTCATTACATACATATATTATATATTTGGTGTATTAATTTAGAAATACGAGTTGATTTAAGGAAGGGAACCTCCCCCTCCACAAGAAAAATCTCTCGCTGCACAACTGATTGCAGTTGTAATACAATAATATTCGAAAATGAAACCCCTTGAAATGAACTCATAGAAAACCCTAGTCTTTATCCCCTAGTAATTTGGCAATGCTTTTTTAAGTTGTATTCCCGGTGGCAGCGAAAATGTTAAATAATGCTAGATCATTCCTACACAGAAAAACAAGTATAACTTTTATCTTTACAATTCACGAGTACTCCAAAATTACCCGATAGAGCACTAGAAAGTAGTAACAGCTGGAGATCCTTTAAAACTTGTTTCAGTTTAAAGAAAAAAAAATTTCGTTAAAAAAACAGATCCACTCGCCCTAAAAAAGAATAATATTTCGCTGGAAACGAAATCTAGAAAGAAGGCTTTAATTCGCTTTTTATCGTTACGGTTTTAAAACCAAAATTACCTTAAATAACGAGAACTCTCATTTATTCCTGATAGAAATTGTAATAATTAATACACCACAATGCAGGACCGGTTTTAGGGTTATAGCCGCCTGCGTGCTAGATATTTGACCGTCACCTATCATTACGGATTCCCAGTAGATTCAGAACTTAACCTAGTGCGTAAACCCTTACTATCTATATTTATCTTAATAATAGACAATTCGGAATATGATCTATATTTTTTTCATACGTATTCCAGTTTATGGAACAATCATATAAACACTATGTTTATATACACAACATGCTTATATGACTGCTCCATAAAAATGATTTTTTTTTTTTTTTTAATTTTCACTGCTGCTGGCAATACACACATATCTGACATTTTTTATACTTTTTTAAAGTGACTAAGTATCAAAAAATATATACATACATTCCTGATTTTCTTTTATTAAGAAATTATTGTTTTATATGTATATGCTATTAGAAGTTACGTCTCAGACCGTTAAATCTTTTTTGATTATTCGACGTTACCTATCGCTTCATTCCTTTCGCATTTCCTAAATTTAAAGTCATAGAATTAAGTAAAACTAAAAATCAGAAACATAAATAAAACATATTTTATATATATATATATATATATATATATATATATATATATATATATATATATATATATATATCGTGATCCAGTGTTAAGGCGAATGGAAAAGTCTTTCTTGATAATAATAAGTTTATTAAATCATCGTTTCATTTAAAGCAAAACTAGTGCCATTTTCATTTATTCGTCGATGACAAGCGTAGAGTGTGTTCACAGTTCCATGTCCACGGGCTAACTAACTCTTATGTGTTTGCAAACTCGTTAAATTCTCTCTCTCTCTCTCTGTGCGTGCGTGCGTGCGTGTGTGGGTGTGTGTGTGTGCGCGCGCGCGTGCATTTATTTAAAGGTAAATATCTAATACTTAAATATTCGTTATTCCATCGGCCGCGTGAGAGATTTGACAGCCTACGTGTATGCACGCACGCACTACACATCTACTAGCTTCAGTCCTGTACATGACCATTGAAATTAATTGTCTAAAAACTTTACACTAAATAATGTCTAAAAATTTAAACTAAAAATGTAAATTAATAAATACAATCCGTAGTCAAATGAGGGGGGGGAGGAGTCAGAATGGGTTGGAGTCCCACCCCCAGAAAAAAATTTCATGTTTATTATATCACATTTTAACACCAAAAGATATAGTTTTTAAAATGTGCCTAGTTTTTTTTAATTTTATTACTTTTCATCCAAATTATTTTATACATTTTTTTTTTAAATTTCGACACAAGATTGTGCATAGTGCATGGACATTAAA
Organism: Pardosa pseudoannulata; assembly: GCA_032207245.1. Lineage (NCBI taxonomy): Eukaryota > Metazoa > Arthropoda > Arachnida > Araneae > Lycosidae > Pardosa > Pardosa pseudoannulata. Next base: position 145,118,927 of record CM063502.1, read on the forward strand.
TTACACATTTTAAAGTAGTTATTCCTATTGTATACTAATATTAAAATTTACTTAATTTTATGTTTTTTAGCCAAAAATCTAATGAAATCTAATTTGAACGGGATCGAATGAATATTGGTTTGACCCTATAGGCATATCAATGACACAGGACCGTAGCCAGGATTTTCGGGAATGGGGGGAGGTATTCAAAAGTAGACTGAGCCTGGTTTGACTTGCTCTCCCCGAAATTTTAATATTTTTAAATTAAAAAATTTAAGTTAGTAAAAAATAAATATAAAATTTAATTTTAAAATTAAATATTAATTGCACTAAGGCTGTATGAAATTTAATAAACTATATCTACCTATATGTGTGTATACATACATATAGGGTGTGTGTGTGTGTGTGTGTGTGTGTGTGTATATATATATATATATATATATATATATATATATATATACTTTTGTGCCCAGGGCACAATCCAATTTTTGTGTCCACCCCTATTGCAAATTTATAGCTACAAGTTATTGTCATAATTACAGTCATATAAAAATTATAACATTGAATTAGCAAACAGATTTAAGAAATTAGCATTAAAGCAATATTCAAACTCAAAAACACCAAATTTTCATTTTAAGTAATCATTATTATCTCTGTTTAGCCATGCTAAAAATTAAGGACTTTTAAAGACCTAGAGTGACCCCCTTTTTTTATTTTAACCTTGTCACTCTCACAAGCTCTGTGGTGCAGAAAATAAATAATAATAGAATTAAAAATAATTTAAATTGATGAGATGATTTAATGGTTTATAGTGGTACGCTGCTAATAATCTGTCTTATAAATATGCAATAATCCATAGGATAAAAAGAGCGCCAGGTTTGGAATTAATTATCAGGTAAATAACAGTAAAATTAAAGTAAATAGGAAACAATACAGTTCATGACAAACAAAATTACATCGTACAATAATTTATTAAAACTTAACGATGGTCACGTAAGTTTGCAATCTTTCCCCACTTAATATGTGTTTCAAGCACTCGATTAAATTTTCGTGCCCAGGGCACATGCCCCAAGTGTCCATGCGATAATCAGGCCCTGCACAGACAGACACACACACACACATATACCGTACATATACCTAAAGTCCGTGTACAATATTATATATATTTTCAGTAAATATTTAAAACAATTTGGAGTATAAGTTAAAATTGAAATTTTATTTCAAAAGTAAGTTTTGATTAAGTATGCAATTTATATAAAGCATTATAATCAGTTATCAAGATTTGATAACTAAATGAAAATCAACTTAAATTTTTGTTTACCTTCTAATATAAAGCACCTTTCGCTTACCATTCTATATAAATCTAAAACTCGTACTCAGTTTCGTAATCAAGATTGCGAGGAGAGAGAGAGTACGTAAACTAAAGTAATTTTATTAATAACTAATAAATTTAAAAAATAATGAGGAAGGAATTGTTACATATCCTTTTAATTTTCTTTTACAAACTTAATACCTTGCTGTAACAACAAAATTCGAAAACAGTATGGCATAATCAGTAATTTATAAAGTACCATTTCATAGTAGTAAATTAATTCTTCTACCTTTTAAAGCCAGCTTCTTTAAACCTTTATTTGCATTTATAGCATTGCCTCTATGAACCGAAAGTAATGCTGAATTTGTCATCCTCTTTTAACCCTTAATTTGGCTAAATCCGCTACAATGAACAATCAAATAAATAAAATCTACTATATAACATAATTGTCAGTGTTCGCCACAGCGGGCATTTATCTCAGAAATGGAAAATTATATATTTTTTTGTGTATTTTACAGAGATCCTAATGTCTATACAAACATGGGAAAAATAAGAGAAATTAAAAAATATTTGAAAAACATCTTGTCAAATTAAGGGTTAACCAGTTAGTTCTATTAAGAAGAAATGTTTTTACTGTTTTTATGGTTGAAAACTATCTTTCAGCACTTGCAGTAGAAAATAATGTGCACACAAATTTTAATATGTTAAAAAAAAAAAAATCTTGGGATATATACATTCAAAATATTTTAGGGAAGGTTCTCAACCTCTCCCCTTCTTCCTATAAATACGTTCTTGAGAAAATTGTTCTAAGATCGTGAGCTATCCCACTCCAGACTGGGGGAAGTATAAAAACTTTACTTTGATGATCACGATAACGTTTAAAACTGATCAAACCAAGTTTGTTCCGTAGCAAATACCTACTCAAAATTATTTGAAAGAGCCCCAAACTACAATAAATGCATAGAGCCAGACCTTTGGCTACTGCCCGGTAACATTCCAATTACACACATTTCATAAAATCAATCAATATATTAAATTCATTTTGAATTGTACATAAAAAAATGGTGAATAACAACAATAATATCGCAAAAATAATAACATACCTGACACCTAAAATAAATTTAGTGCATAAAATTAAAGATTAAAAAACATACCTATGAATTTTAATAGTTTTATCCAATTTGTTTTCGGAACTTGAAGAACATCCGACTACGCTACAGTTTGGCATATTTTAGTGCAATACAAGTTAAAGTGAAGAGCTCGATCTGGAGAACTGTCACACCGCGTCCGTAGCAAAACAAATAACATGTGCGACTAACAGTACGGAGTTCAGACTACAAATTAAACGCCCCGCTTCTTCGGGCAGGTTTTGCTTATCTCAAATGTTTTTCTCTTCCCTCAGGAGAGTCTGTGTCCAGCCAGCTTCCAACGCCGACGCATGCGCATTTGAAGACTACTCCCAAAAGAGGGAGTAACTGTCAATATAAGGGCCGGATCCTGACTGGAACACTTGCGTCCACAACTCCCGAAACTTGCGTGTGGATACTCAATTTGGATCCTGACTGGAACGCTTGCCGCGTCCAAACACAACCGGTCCACAACTAGGGGCCATATTCACCAAAATCGGGGTATCCAGGATCAAATGACGGATCACGGAATCTGTAGATCAGCGATAACACGCCGTTGACTGTGACTTAACTCCCAACTAAAGAGGTTCCGGGATAAGTCCCCATTGCCTATTTTTCAAGTGCACTTAGTTCAAAATGATTTCAATAAAAAAATATATTCCATAAAATCATTTCTTAATTTTATCGTTGTTGTTGAAGCGTACAAGTTCAGAGGAGTTAAACAATGTTATAATTGTTTACACTTTAATCACTCATCTGAATTATGTACACTTGATCCTAAATGTCTTAAATGTGCGGGAAATCACCGTACTAACTGTTGTACTAAAAGTGATAATGATAAATGCAAATGTGCTAATTGCAATGGGGAACATCCCGCGAACTACAAAGGGTGCCCTAAGCACCCTCTTGCTATTAAAGCAAAAAATAAGGAACTTAAAATAATCAAAGACTTAGGGAAAAAAGAGTCAGCTTTTAACTTTGCAAATAATACTATTGCTAGTTTAAATGATAATTCTAATATTAATAGTGTAAATGCTAACGAAAATTTTAATACCATTAGATCTTATGCCCAGGTGACCAGTAATAATAAAATTATTCCTCAACCTGTTATAGGAATTGCTAATACTAATACTGATAATGATAATAGTGTTAATGAGAATAATGTCATTTCTGATAATAATAACGATGCTGGTACTGCTAATAATTCTTATGTTAATGAAATTAGTAATCCCAATATTAATACTAATGCTAATGTTAATAGTAATGATGCAATAAACTCTAATATTTCTACTGTTGAACAATTAATTAAAATTGAAAAAATTCTTGCTAATATCTGTAATTACTGTGAGAAATTAGATAAATCCGAAACTGCAAAAGCGCTAGGGATCACTAATCTGCTGTCAAAACAGTTTGGCAGCCTTATTTCAAGCATTTCCCATTAAATAATGTTGCTTCTCTCCGGATCTTGAGCTGGAATGCTAATGGCCTTCAGCCCAAGGTTGACGAGCTACGGGATTTTGTTTCTGAACAACCTGTAGATTTGATTGTTGTACAGGAGGTTAGGTCTCTCAATTTTAATAGGCTTAAAATTCAAAACTACAATATGTATTTTACTCCTCGCATGGACGCTGGAGGTAATACTGAATATTTCGGTGGCACTGCTGTTTATGTAAAAAGGAATGTAAATCACTGTCATATCCCTAGCCTCAATCTTAACTCAATAGAAAATACTATTATCAAAATTAACTTACCTTCTTTCTCTTCTGTTTACTTAGTCAGCACTTATGTTAGGGCCTCTCGTAACAATTCCATCGTCTCTGACCTGGATAGCCTTTTCTCCTTGGGAGAAAAAGTTATCCTCTTTGGAGACTTTAATGCGCATCATCCGCGGTGGAATTGTCACAATTATTATAGTACTTGTACTCTTGGCAGGCTAATTAATAACTATATTAATGATAATGCAATATATATAGCCTTCCCCCACTCCCCTACTAGGTATGGTAATTCAGGTGAAGCTACTACAATAGATTTTTCACTAATGCAAAATATTAACTTCCCTTTTGAAATTAATGTAAACAATAGTCTCTCCTCTGATCATGTTCCTGTTCTCCTTAATATTTCAATTAATTTTACCCTACCTGCCTTGAGCTCCCCCTCCTATACGGATTGGAATATTTTTTACAAAACAGTTGCTGACTCCCCCCTGCCCGACAGTGAGATTCATAACCCTGATGACATCGACAGCACCGTTAGGTCACTTACGAGCATTATCTTAAGCGCCCTATGTACTGCTAAAATCCACACTCCCATAAATAATTACTTAAAGCTTCCTCTCTATATAAAAATGTCTATTAGGCACAGGAATAACATCAGAAAATCTTGGCAACGGACTAGGGACCCTAATATCAAAATAGAAAACAGAATGAATGCTATTATCAAGCGGCAAATCTCTCAACATAAAAATATCAGGTGGAACAATTTTATTGAGTCCCTTTCCCCTACGGATAACAGTATTTGGAATTATTTAAAAAAAAAATTAAAAAGCCCTTCCAAAACTTACCTCATTTATGTTCCCCAGTGGGTAATATTATTACGGACCCCCAAGAAAAAATTAATAACCTTGCGGACTGCTATGAAAACCAATTTAAGCCAAATAATGATGTATTCTGTCCCTATACTATTGACAAGGTCTTTGACATTAATGAAAAGTTTTTCAACAACTCCCTAAATAATATAAATAACGATCCCATTCCCCCTACGGACTTTAATGAAATTGTAAATGTTATTAACAATCTTCCTAATAAAAAAGCTCCTGGGATAGATAATATTAGCTATGCTGCCATTAAAAATCTCCCTATTAATTATGTTAATATTTTGGTAAACTTAATAAATAAAATTTTTGAATTAAAATACTTCCCCAAAGTTTGGAAAATTGCCACTGTTGTACCTATCCCCAAGCCTGGTAGTGACCCTCACCTTGCTAAAAATTATAGACCAATTAGCCTCCTTTCCTCTCTAAGTAAACTGACCGAACACATTATATGCACCAGACTTAACTCTTTCCTCAACACCCATAACATCATTAACAATACTCAATTCGGCTTCAGAGCACAACATTCTACTACACATCAGTTGCTGCGGGTTTCCGAATTCATCCATGATGGATTTGAAAACCGTATGCACACTGGTGCTGTCTTTTTTGATATCGAGAAGGCTTTTGACAAAGTATGGCATAGCGGCCTCATTTACAAACTAATTAAAAACAAACTGCCTGCTGCCATGATTCATTTGCTACACTCTTACCTTCTCGATCGGTCTTTTTCAGTCCGCCACACACAATACTTATCCACACACAGGCCCATCAGTGCTGGGGTCCCTCAAGGATCCAAGCTTGGCCCAATTTTATTTAATATTTATATTAGTGACATTCCTCATCAACACAACACGACACTAGCCATGTTTGCGGACGACACGGCAATTCTTGCTAAGAATAATAATGTTAAATACATGCACAAATACCTTCAGCGTCACGTTAATATATTAGATCGTTGGTTTGAGAGGTGGAGAATTAAAATTAACCCCTCTAAAACTAAAGCTATTTTCTTTAGTTTTAACAGGATTCCACCTCTCCCGATCTCGGTGTGTGGACAGTCGGTTTACTTCGAGAGGGAAGTTAAATATTTAGGAATATTTTTAGACAGTAGGTTAACATGGAAAAGTAATACTAACTACACAATTGCAAAATTTTATAAAGCTAGGAAATCTATTGCCCACCTTCTGTACCATAATCAAATGGGAATGAGAAATAAAGTGTTATTATATAAGATGGTGCTTAGACCCATTCTCCTCTACGCAGCCCCGGTCTGGGGTTCGGCTTCCAACACTCAGATCCAGAGACTGCAAACTATTCAAAATAAAACCCTTAGAATGATAATCAAAGCTCACAGGTATGTCAGAAATGACATTATTCATAACACTCTTAATATCGAACCCATTCGGGACTTCATAGCAAAGCTATCCAATAACTTCTTTAATAATCTGAACAATATAAATAATGAAGAAATTTTCAACCTCCCCGATTATGATCCTGCAGAAAACCGGCGCAGGCCGAGAGCCACCACTTTATTATCGGGCAATCGCCCTCAGGTTTAAAATGTCAATTCTAATGTTGTAAATTTATTCATGAAAAAAAAAAAAAAAAAAAACCTCTGAAACTTTCTTATTGTACTCACCCTTTGTAAAAAGAATATTCAGAGTGGGAAGAAAAAAATATATATATGGGCAATGTTTATATCCTTATATAACTGTATATCTTGTTTACTTTTATTTTGCGCTGTGTTGTCTATGTTCTTTTCTCTTTTCCTTCCCCTCTCCTCTTTCCTTTTCTATATATATTATCCAAATATCAGCCAAAGGATTAGTTGTAATGTTGATCACATATATATGTCCAATACTGGGGATAAAGGGCCCTCGGCCCTAGGCGCCCCAAAATGTTTTTTCCAGTGTCCAGTGTGACTTAACTGGTATCATATGCTCCATGAGTGGATTCCCTGATCTACCGATCAACTGGCAAAAATTTGTAAGCTATGTTTTGATTGGTCGGTGACCGAAATTCTCACCCGGTTGCGTACGCATCGTGTTATTTATATGGCGAAAATCTCAAGTCTTTAGTTTATAGTATTCGTTTATAATATTATTAATTTTACTTATGCTAAAGTTAATATATTATTTTTCCTAATCGTTCTAGCTAGCCAGGCACTAGTGTAGTATAATTTCCCTCCTTGGCTACCGAACGCATTTGGCGTAACGCGTTTGGCGCTTTCCGCCAAAGGGATCGACGCGGGGCGTGGCTTACGCGAGTTCGGCTACCTCGAAATCGTAGAATTGATAATCTCTCTCAATCTCGCATTTTAACTATTATAATGCTTTCGTTTTACATAATCTACTACTATAAAAGTTTAGGCTGATTCGAGAAGTTATTTACAAACATAATTTAACGAAAGATGCCATAAATATTTTATATTTTCTAAAACATCTCACAGCGGCAACTATTTAAAACCTATTTTATTAGAAAATTGTCAGAACTAAATAAGTACTCCGTACTCAAATAAATAAATAAAAATTATTTGTTAAAAAAATCAAAACTCATGAAACTGGAAGAAAAAATATATAATCTTTCGGCTTTGCATCTTTCAATATATCGACGTTTAAAATACTCGAAAATGGGAAAATTGTTATAAGATTATAATATTTTATAAAAAAAAAAAATCTCGAAAAACAAATTTTGGACTTAAAAGTCATATAAAAATTTTGCTTTAAACGCAAAGTTTTGAAAAATGAAAGGAAAAAATAAATTAAGTAAAATTTGAACTTACCGTCTCAACTATTTAGATACGTTAAAATGCAGAATTTACTGGAAAGAGAAAAAAAATTTAAACAGTAGAAAATAGTTATAACATTTTCCTAACTTTACTGTCAACACTCTTTCCTGATTTTTCGGGCCTTAAATTTTGAAACATTAATTAAAAAATACAAAAAAAATTTTTTTAATTAAAAAATTTTAAAAACTTTAAAACAGAATCTTGAAATATTGTAAAATTACTGTAAGAACTTTTAAAAAATAGCGTATTAAAAATAGCATCTTCCCTGTACTAGTAATTGTAGTATACTTCCTATGCGTTAAAAGTAAACAAAATAGGATGCATTATAATAAGAAAAACACGTGACCGAGAGAAATTATCAGTCCGACGCTCGCTCTCAGAGTCCAATTTGAAGAATGACGCTAGGTCAGCTAAAAAAAATTGGCGACTATCCTATTCGCCAATTTGGCATCAGTGAATCTCGCCAGAATGTGAGTAAATTCCCAGCCAACTAAAGCAAAACGGCGCCAAAGCATAATGGGATTTTGTTTGAAAAAACATCTGTTCAGGTCTTCGAATTTATTTCTTTCCCCGCATTTTGCGGTAACCTGTACGGCATTATGAGGTCTGGTTTTCTAAGGTCCAGATGTTTCCGTAAATAATCAACGTCCACGTTATCTCCTTTCGACAAGTATTGAACACTAAAAAAATATTTTTAAGTACGTGGTTTTGACTCACAAAATATAACGTATGCACACGGTTACATACTTCTTTCTATAAGCTAAGAAAAAAATTCAGCTTAAAATTTTTTATTTCGAAGTTGAAAAGAAATATGGATAAGAAGTAACATAAAGGTGCTGCATATAAAACCTATTCGTGCCATAAGAACAACATTTTTTTTAAGGAACTGCAATAAAAATATCAGAGATTTATCCTTATTCTGAATATTCATTTTTGACACGTAATATTATTTGAAATGAAATCACGAAAATGAAAAATAATCTAAAGAGGTGTTTTGCCCCAAAATTGCAAAAATCATTTCTTCAACGAAACATATTACTTTATATTATCCAACATAAAATAACATATTTAAGCTATTATTTAGAATATAAGTTCCAATATATTAAGAAGCTAACTGCTGTTAACTGAGTAAATGTAATGTTCCTTTATCTTCTATTTTAACAAATTACTAAAAGATAAACACTAACAACTGCTTTTCTAATACTGAATGGCAGCCCCAAACCCGTTTGGTTATCGTAAATCTTTAAATACACGGAAAGTAGACATAAATCTTATCTAAAGGTACCCTCCTGCCGTAGGGCCGAACCTTTCTTAATAAAAGTGTTTTCTGTATACGTAGCCTAATATTGATACATAAGAGAATTAAATATAAAGAAAAACCTATTAACAATCACCTCTATTTTTCTATTAGCCTATCCTATTAGCAATCTACCCATTCGGACATTGTTCGGCTCAAACTCAAAGGGTTAAAATTCGAAGAAAGTTAATTTGCAATCCATTAAAAGTAATAAAAAGGTATGCATAATGTAATGTGTGTAAACATCTTCATTTAGGTACGGAAAGGTAACAACCTTGATGATCACTAAAATATATCCATTATTATTAACTGTATACTTATGACATGATATAAATATTTTATTCATATTTTAACTGCATTTATTAGTTTTTTTACGTATCGATTTTGCTTGGTTTGGAGTGCTACGGTTTACTATATTGCTACACGAGAACTATGAAAACCAGGACCTACGACCGTCCTAACGACTACGCAAATCCATGTCAGCAGTGGGATTTGAACGAGTTGTGGTACCAAAGAACAGTCTCTGATTCGTCGGTCATCGATTACTAAAAGATAAACACTAACAACTGCTTTTCTAATACTGAATGGCAGCCCCAAACCCGTTTGGTTATCGTAAATCTTTAAATACACGGAAAGTAGACATAAATCTTATCTAAAGGTACCCTCCTGCCGTAGGGCCGAACCTTTCTTAATAAAAGTGTTTTCTGTATACGTAGCCTAATATTGATACATAAGAGAATTAAATATAAAGAAAAACCTATTAACAATCACCTCTATTTTTCTATTAGCCTATCCTATTAGCAATCTACCCATTCGGACATTGTTCGGCTCAAACTCAAAGGGTTAAAATTCGAAGAAAGTTAATTTGCAATCCATTAAAAGTAATTAGGTAAAATTAAAAGTAAAAAGGTATGCATAATGTAATGTGTGTAAACATCTTCATTTAGGTACGGAAAGGTAACAACCTTGATGATCACTAAAATATATCCATTATTATTAACTGTATACTTATGACATGATATAAATATTTTATTCATATTTTAACTGCATTTATTAGTTTTTTTACGTATCGATTTTGCTTGGTTTGGAGTGCTACGGTTTACTATATTGCTACACGAGAACTATGAAAACCAGGACCTACGACCGTCCTAACGACTACGCAAATCCATGTCAGCAGTGGGATTTGAACGAGTTGTGGTACCAAAGAACAGTCTCTGATTCGTCGGTCATCGTTCGGTCGTGGAAATTTAAATATTTATATTTAGATATTTGGCGATAATTATTCACAATTATTTTTAAATATTTAAGGCAAGCATATACATAGTATAGAGTAAAAAAAGTTTAAACTTTTTCCTTTTCTTTGAATACATATTTATTTGTCTCGATATATTTTCTTTTACACTGTGAAATTTTAAAAGGTATAAAAATATAAAAACACAGATGTAGAATGAATCAGACTGTTCCTAAGTTCCTTATAGGAACAATAGTAAATGTTAAATTTCATACAGCCCATTTATTCCTAGTGTATTCTAGTACTATTCTAGTACTATTTGTAAGGGTACTACTTAAAAACTCTTGTAGAAAACACTAGTTAAAAATACTCCGAATTACATAAGATCTACAGTGTATTGATGTGTGTCAGCATTTGTACATAATTCTAAACTATCATAAATTTATAGAGTTAGACTAAAAATAGAATAAGGTAGGACACCGAGCGATCGTCGAATGGGTAGGGTGCTGCTTTTCTGTACTGGACTTCACGGCTTTGAATCCAACTGATGAAATAATCCCATTGATGATTTATTTGCCTTTCTTTTAAAGCTATTGCTCAAAGATTTAGGGGAAAATCTTGTAAGATTTTGAATACTCTTTTTTAATTATGGCTTCCCAGTACAGAGGTTTGAGATACAAAACCAATTAATGTATAGAGAAATGTGCATTAGACAGTACCAAAACAATATCTGTGAGCCATTGTGCCCCAAAACCATCATTCTTTAGGTAAATTGCGCCAAACTGCTCCAAAACGTAAAAATAAATATTACTTTGCTCCAATAATCACTTTCCCATCTTATTTGTAGTGAGCAGATTTTATTTGGTCATTTTTGGTATTACAAAATAGTTTGATTTCACAATACATTCCGTAAGCTCTTAGCTGTGTTTACCCAACATCCCCACCCTCTTTTCTTTAAAAATAGAGTTTTCTTTGTGTATCATTGGAATAGGTATTTATACCTCGCGGCATATTTTCAATTTTCAACCTTAGTTCTTTCATTTATACTTGTATAACTATTATTAAATAAATTAAAGTAAATGCTAAAAATAGAAATAGTTTTCTGTGCTACATATTCAACTCTATTTTTTATTTAAAGTTTTAAGGTTACATGAACCTTATGGTTACTAAAAATAAATATGTTTCAAAGTTAAAATAAATATGAACTATGTTTATTTATAGTAAAACTCTTAGAAATCTAAATTTGAAATAAAATATGAATAAGTGAAATACACCAATATGAATAAATCAATATGAATAAATTATCGCTCTTCTAGAAAGTTACTTGTAAGAATTAAAAAAAAAAAAAACTATAATACGAATATTTTATTCATATTTTAACTGCATTTATTACAGTTTTTTTACGTGGCGATTAGGTTTGGTTTGGAGTGCTACTGTTTACTATACTGATAAACGAGAACTATTAACCCTCCGAGTGGAACAACGCATCCGGGGTGGGGGATGTCAATAAATAAAACGGGAATTCAGGGAATTTTTCCTACCACCTTTTACGGCTAGGATGGAAGAAAGGAAAAGCATCCTTCTTTATTGTCCATTTACTTCCTGTGCATCTCGCATAGTCTGCCTCCAGGGGCTCCAATGCTTAACGAGTACAATATAGTCTTGTTATCTTTAGTGACCCCATCTCCGGTTTGACCCAAACAGCGTCTTTTTGTGAAGCTCTGGGCTATTTCATGGTGATCAATAAAAAACTGCTTTGACTCATCTGTTTTTCAAAGTAGTTTTTAGGTTAAATGGTGTGAGTATTCAGTGACATCTCCTGAGTATATCATATATTGACTTTTAAACGTGAATTACCCTTGAATGGAAATCTTGGATTAGAAACAGAAGCATTCGCTGTACACAAATCTCTCCCATTCTCTAGTGATATATCTTACTATTCATTTTTAGAGGAAGAAAATTCATCTGAATAGTCACTTAACAATTCTATTTCTGTAGAATTCTATCTGTAGAACATAAATAATCACGTATTTAGATATGATTTTCGGAGAAGGTGAAAGTAAATAGTATTATGATTTTTTTTTTTTAATTACAGATACATGTATTTATAAACACATATATTGACGTGTGTATATGCATATGTGTATAATAATGAGAATCCTGATATATAATTATAAAGTGAAATTGACTGTAAATTACTCGATTTGTTACATGCCAAAATATTCATGACGCATAAAAGAGGTCACGAGAAAATTTACTGATTACACATGGAGAAAATGTTTTAATAGAAAACAGAATTATTGCTTATTATTAAAATCATCTCTATTTTCTATTAAAAATTTTAACAATAGTAATATTTACAGCCAAACAATGTGTCATGAAGTATCTACACAAGGAATTTAATTGTAAAATAAACATTGAAAAGAAATAAACTATACATGATATTACATTTTAACTTAACAAAGTATAATAGAAGAGAAATCAAAATTTGGAAAGAAAATTAAGTTGAAATATTTTCTCTCTGTGGTATATGTATACTTGCCTTAATGATTTACAAAAAGTTTTTACTAATTACTGTCAAATTTCTAAATATACATCTTTACATCACCACGACCTTACGAAGACCGATGGGTAGGGCGCTGTTCATCGGTGCCATAATGCGTAGATTCAAATCCCACTGCTGACATGGACTTGCGTAACCGTTAGGACGACCGTAGGTCCTGGTCTTAATAGTTCTCGGTGTAGCAAAACAGTAAACTGTAATAAATATTTTACATATTGATAAAGCTGTAAATTTATGTAAGGGTGTTCATTTCCTCACCACCCTTGTCAACATCGTAGACAGAGTAGTTAAGAGGGAGGGGTCCATTGATGGCTCCTCTACAAAAATATCTGAACTTTAAGATTTTTCAAACAATAGAAAAAGAAAGCCACGATATTTAATTTTAAACAATATTGAAAACAACTTTTCTAAAAAATAATTATATATAGGGGAAAATTTTATAGAAAATGATTCATTTTAGTCCAATAAACGAAACATTTATCTTGATAATAAAATATGTTTTAGTGAAATTATTGTTTTATAAATTAATTCTTCAAGTAAAAAAACAGCATTGTTAGGCTACTACGGTAGTTTGTCTTTTTTTTTACTTTGCATTCATATTTCGAAATACAGACAATTTTTTAGTAAAATAAGGGAGGAAATTTATATCTACTCCAAACCTTAAATAACAAATTCTAATTAAATATATTTCATTACTATTTGTATCATATATAACTAACATATTTCTTAGAGTTTTATGAACTTAAGTATATTCTAACAAAAATTATTGAAATATTTTAAAATTACAAAAATGCATTTGAACACTATAATGCAGTGAAAAAAAATTCTTTCGCCACATCATAATCTTAAAACTCTTCATATTTTTTTCTGGAGAGCATTTCTTCCTTTTACTTAGAATTACTGCTTAATTTAGCCGAACGATGGCCGATAGGGAAGGGAGCTGTTCATCAGTACTAGAGTTGATGGGTAAAAATCTCGCTGCTGGCATGTCTATAAAGGATCTATATTTATCCCAGTTTGGTTGTAGTAACATGAATGAATCATTCTTGGTTATTATCCTAACCATCACATCCAAAATTGTTTCGGTTTCTACTAGAAATTGGCTTTTATTCTAAAATCTAATTTCCTTTCCATTTCCACTTTTTGCGGTTTATACGATTGTTTTTATTCTTAGAGTTTCCAATATAATTTCTATATATAAACTTTTATGGTAGCGCTTACAATTTCTATTACTGTTACTATTAATTTGAGAATCGAGAAAAATAATACTTTTTCTTTTTGGTTGTTCTAATATAATGAGAAAAGATTTGTTTGTTCATTGCGAATCCTTAACGTTTTTTTCCTATATCCATAGACGAAAATTAAGATATTCTTGACTTAGTTATCCCCGATAATGTGTTCCAAATAATTATGTAAACTCAAATGATACAAAAGTACTGTGCAGAAGACGTGAATTGTTTTCTAATCTTCCACTGTTCGATATCGGAGTTCTCGGGTTCAAATCCCGCTGCTGGCATGAATGATCGGAAATCGGCTATAAGCAGTAGATTCCGGTTTCATTAGCCCTCATGTAACAAAAACATTAGAACGTAAAGCTCCCAAACCAAACAAAACTTATCTTTTAAACGTGGATTTAGTGTAGTAATAAGCCTCTTGCGGGATAAAAGATTGTAACAGAAATGGACTGGAAACTAGTGCTCTTAGTTGACTTGTTGACTTGTAATAGATAGCTTTATGGGGTATCTGAGCGATGGACCTAAAAATTAAAAATATTAAAGGTGAAAAGAAACTGAAAGAGAAAAATTTATTAGTTACATGCATAATTGAGACCATAAAAACTGTGAAATATTGGAGAATTTACGATTTGATCAGATACATAAAATGAATACAGAAACGCAAACGAAAGTATACTAAATAAAATTTTATTATGAAGCAAAAATCACACATAGTAATACGACATACCATAAAATTAAAAAAATTTAGAATTTTTGAAGTAAAATTGTTATTAAATAGTTTTCATCATTGAGATTAAGGACCAGATGGGAAAAAGAGCGATTGGAAAAAGAAAGATATTTCTTTCTAAGATATTTGTATGCTTTTACAATTTTACTAAAATTTTTGCTTTGTGTTTTTTCATATTATGTTTGCCGAACAATGGCCGAATGGTAGAGTGCTGCTCTTCGGAACCGGAGTTCGAATCCCGCTGATGGCATGGGTGTTCGTAGCCGTTCGGAATCGGCTTCAAACTGTAGGTCCCGGTCTCATTAGCCCTCGCGTGCAAAACAGTAGACCGTAGCGCTCCAAACCAAATCATATTATGTTTACATTGAAAGAGCCGCAGTACGTCCAAATAAGGGCAGGCAGAATAATAGTTTCATATATTAATATCGTGTAATTAATGTTAAACTGAGGGTTAAAAAGAGAGAGAGAAACTAGTGCATTTTACCTATCATGGAAATTTTGCTGTTGTTATTATGAAGACACCCAATAATGTTTTTCTAAAATTAGAGATTTTTTTTATAGAGTTTACAGGGCATAAACAGCCTAGGAAGGTTTTAAAAACATTTACTAAAAGTTGATAGAATGACATCTATAAGTATTAACTTTAAATTTCCATTCTTGCATATATATATGATATATTGCATATTATATGATATTGTATTTATTATAAGCTAATAGTCTGCATAGTTAATACTTTAAATATCAAAATGTTTTATTTGATTTTTTAAAAAATAATAATAGAAAGTACGTAAAGCAGTGAAATGACCAAGGATGGAGAGGGAGCTGCATTTTGGAACCGGGATCCGAGGGTTAGAATCCTACATCCGACATGGATGCTCGGAATTGGCTTTAAGCAGCTATTTTAGTCTGAATACACATCGTGAATCTATTTTGCTATTTAAAGATCACCCTCTCTAAATCTAATATATCTAGTATGCTTGCTTTCACAATGCGAATCATAACATAGAAATGTCTGTAATTGTTACCGGTTACATGACTTGTTGTTGACAGTCGAGTAACTAATCTCACAATTAGTAAAGTTAGTAATTAGAGATAATTGTCTCTTTATCACAGAAATATAATCTACTATTGTTTTCACATGGTTAAAGGATGAACCTGTAAAACATACAACAGAATTTCAACAGTTATACTATATTAACTAGCTAAAACAATGATACAGAAGCTTTATTTCAAACAGACTCTTGACAGAGAGTTTTTAAACAAGGCACTATCAGCCACATACTATCGTTTAAAACAAATTTTTTCTTTTTTTTTTTTTTTTAATGTAAAGATTTCATTTCAGTACTATTGGCTAGGATGCAAAGTTGTTTATTAGCTCGCGAGGAAACGTAATCACAACTTTCTTTAGATGCCAAGTTGCTAAAAAAAGGGGTACCAGAAAAGTACCAGAAAAGATAAATATCACTTGATTTAAGATGCCTTGGCGATACAACTCTGAAGAAACCCGCCTCACCAAGAAAATGACGTAAACACTGTCCGGACCAATCGTAGATGAGAGGAAATAGGTTGCAGCATGGGTACATTATCAAAATAATTATCGCTAAAAAAAAGTCGCCAACAGTGACAACCTAGGAAAACGGCAATGAAACGACACTATCCCCAAACTGGTTTTGTTGATCACATTTTTAATCAATTTTCTTCTACACTTAAATTTATAAAGAAACCTTGCCAATATTATTCTCTTACTCTTATACACATCTTTACTTTTATTAGCATTACTTTTATTAGCTAATTACTTTTATTTATTATTATTTTTTTTTTTTTACGTTTTTAATGACTTGAAAAGGCATTATGAAACTTCACATCTTGTTTTATCCAAATTTTAGTTCAGCAGAGCAGCTAAATCGTACTCATTGATTTGGCATGGTTTGATTTTTTTTTTTTTTTTTTTAAATTTTACATTACATATATTACATTAATAAAGTTATACTTTTTAAGTGAAAGTTGTCAACACTTCTTTAAGACTATGAACTTATTTTGATATTCTTTAGCATTAATGGAAAATCAAATGTCCAACTTTTAGTATATTTTCTTTCCTGCTTTCCTTGAAGAAACTCTGTTCAAATATATTCCTTTTATTTTTCACCTTTAAGGTCAGCCTCACCTTAATAAACATTAGTTTTGATACACAGACCTTCTTATCTGAAGAACACAAATTTTTCGCTTAAATATACAAAGAAAAATTAGTTTTAGAGCAAATATGATTCGTGTTAATACACATGTTAAACGTGAAATGTTTTGCCTTCAAAGAATCACCACTCGGATTTGTTTACAAGCATACACATTCGCCTATGAGTGTTGCCAAGTGTAATATTGCTAAGTAGTAATGTTTGGATGATTTCATTATACTTGAGGAATGAATGCATTACTTGACGTATAATTTAATACGTCACTTAATACTTGACGTATTTATAAAAAATTTTGAATGATGTACTATTCTAACATTTTTCTATTATTTAGCATTTTAAATACATTTTACCCATATTTTAAAATAAAAAAATAAGGTATAATTTTAAATATGTTAAAATAGGTATGTTTAAATAGGTATAATTTTAAATATACTTGTATAACAATGGCTACTTTCTTTTGCAATATTTACATATGAGGTTCGATATTCTCATATCGAAATATTTACTTGCTTTTACAGTGTTCGATTAAGATGTTTTCATATTTTTCTGTCTTGTATGAAGGTAGCTGGAAAGTATACATAAGATACGTTAGCTGTTGAAATTTGAGACAAAAAATGTTCACTTAACGCAAAATAAAGTTTATTTTTTTTTATTTTTTAAAGTTTAGGGCTGTTTATAATTGTAACTACACATGTATTTTCTGACAACACAAAATATGCAGACTAAATTTCGTCTGCTATCAAATGTACAAAAGAGTTTTAAAAGCTTGGAATACACCCTCAGCAGTGCATCTGATCATCAGAATCTCCGAAAATTCAAATTAATGAAACGTTTAGCATCTACCATTCTCTTTGGAAGCACATTTCTTGCTGTTTTGTATGCGAAAAAGCGAAATCGGACAAAATCATTTCAGGATGCAAAATTAGTTCCTACGAATAATAACTATCAAAAAAATTTTAAGCTTTATGAATACAAAGGATTTATTTTGCCATCATTTGTTATGAAGATAATGGATAGTTTGAAAAGCTTTACAAGCCGGGAAAACGATATATTTGTTGTATCTTTCCCCAAAACCGGCAAGTAAAATAATTTTTTACAAGTACGCTTTGTAAAAAAAGGTTGAATGATGAGTACATATATTTTAACATGCATGTTTTTCCTTGCAGTATTTTTTCTTTTTCAGAGTGTAAATTAAAATTAATATTAATAATTTTGATTATTGCATATCTACTACTTCATTATTTACATACATTTCTTATGAAAACAGGAATAGGAAACAAAAATGCATAGGCTTATTCGAGTATTTAAATATTTTCCTCGTTTATTTATGTATATTCTAATTTTATTGTTTTAGGTACTTTGTATTGTTATATATACAGCATTTAATGTTATTACTGAATATAGGCCGAATGCCCATATTTTAAATTAATTTAAAGAGCAATTAAATGTTAATTTCCCTAACATTTAAGTTAGTGCAATTAAATTGCCCTATCAAGTTTCACTTAGTTAAATAGGTAGGTTTTATTTTAATTTTCAACTGTTTGCTAAAATGGAATCAAGTTATGCAAT
Source organism: Pardosa pseudoannulata (assembly GCA_032207245.1). NCBI lineage: Eukaryota > Metazoa > Arthropoda > Arachnida > Araneae > Lycosidae > Pardosa > Pardosa pseudoannulata. The sequence continues at coordinate 145,137,537 of CM063502.1, forward strand.
TTTCAGTATAACATTGATAAAAAATGATGAAAATATACAAAAGAGTTTAGTAGTTATCATCAATTGGTTTTATTTAAGTGATTATTTCAAAAACACTATAAGCAATATAATTTAAGTACTCTTAAATATATATATATAACTTAATAAATATGGGCAGTTACCCTAAAAATACATTCTTAATAAGAAGAAAATATTTTGCACATTTACATAAACCATTCATGATTTATTTTTGAATTTACTGGCAATCAAATATTTGTTCATCATTTGAACTAAGATGTGAAAATGTGCTTAACCATTCATAGAGATGGCTTCTCACTTAATAGCAGTCTAGGCATATAATAAAGACCTATTACACACTTAGAATTTAACTGTATAAATTTGAAGTATATTAGAAAGAGAAAGTATACATGCTGTCTTTGATTAATTATAAATTGTAAAAGTGCGACTGTAACTTATTCTTTTCTTGGTTAGATTTTTATAGGTTTAAACTAATTTTTAATGCTTCAGAGGCTTCACTTTGAAAGCATGTATTACTGTTTTAGATATTGAAAGTCTGTTGGTGTAAGTTATATTTGTCAAGAATATTAAAGGTTAATAGACTGACCATTTGCAATATAAATAACATTTCTCTGCAGTTTATATTGAATTATTTTTTATTATGCTGTGGAGAATTAACTATAATTCTCATAATAAATAATTCATATTCCATAGGACCTGTGGATAATTAATACATAATTTAAACTTATTTGTCTATGGTAGAAAATAGCTTATTGTTTATTAATTGCCAAATATAGATATAAACAGGTAAACTGATGAAATTAACTGAATTAAAAAAATAGTTTTTGCAAATCAATTTAGTTTTGATATGAATAGAAAAAAAGGTTGGGATAATAAGGTTTTATTAAAGATTTACTGGGAATTAATATTTTATAAAATAGTGTTATGATTTGTGGTAGCCTTTTCAAAATTTCAAATGAATCAAAAATTTATAATTTTTTATTCTTTTCTGTAAAATATTTTGACATTAACATCACTAACCTCATACAAAGTGTTTTGATGTAGAAAATTTAAATTAAATGAAAATTTTACTAAATCTTTTATTTTACTTATTAAGTAAAATTTTATTATACTCCATTTGCTTTCATATAATGCCTAATTACAAACTAACAATTATTATATATATATATATCCAAATTTGATTATACGTATTTTATAATTTATATGTTTTGTATATGACTGTAATGTATGACAAATGTTTAAATCTGATCAGGTACTACATGGCTGCAAGAAATTGTATACTGTGTCATGAATGGCATCGATGAGTCTTCAAGAAGTATTGAAGATCGCTTTCCATATTTAGAATTTGTATATCCTGGTCTTTCATCCATAGAAAATATTTCTGGTCAGCGTTTTATAAAAACTCATTTACCTTATTCTCTTTTGCCTGAAGATATCCATCAGAAAAAACCAAAAGTATATTATTATTTTTATTATTATTTATAAAAATAGTTTTTATGTTAAAATTTATTCTGTATGAAATATTCTATTTTTTATGGTTTATGTTCTAAAAGTTTTTGTTTAAAATTATACAAAATGGTTTTCCTTCTTAGATAAACTTATTAGATTTCTGACCTAGAACATCAAATATTAAACTAATTTTGACATAGACTTGTGATTAATGATACTACATATATATAATGTTTCATAATATTCATAATACTGAAAAATTAACATATAACTCAAAATAACAAAAATAGATACGACACAGTTTAAATTAAATGCAAAAATAATGTATGTGTAAAGGCAACTTTTTCACATTAATATATTTTAAAATATACTCTATAAGATCATGAATAATATTTAAATTCAAAATTTCAAAACTCAATATGTAATATTTTACATCATTACTAGGTACACCTATATGTTTCAATTACTCCTTGTAATTGACTAAAATTTTGTTTATGCATAAGAATAATATAAATTCATGATTATATAGACATACTTGAATTCAACTATACATACAGTAATACATTTAACACATTTTATAGTATGAATAAATATAGTTATGTCAATTTCCGTAGGATGCTATTAGTAATACTAGTTAGTCATACCTAAACAGTTATTATCATGGGTTCAATCATCATACTTTCCTTGTCTCAGTTATAGAATGGAGATGTGGGAAGGACTTTTCCTGTGAACCTTAGCAGCTGTCTGCTTTTCTAGCTAGTTTACTTCTGACCTTCATAACAACTGTTTTGGGAAAAGAATATGGCTCTTCAGTTCTTGTTTAGTTTATATGCCTACATATATTTTAAAGCTTAAATTCTTTTTTATGGGATTTGCTAATGATTTGAAACTTTGACCATTTTAATAATATAAAATTATGAAAGACTATGGACAGTTTTAGTTATTTAAATAAATATTTATAAAGTTATCAAATTTATTAAGACAATATTTTAAAACAGACACAAAATTTTTTTATATCTGTGACAAAGGTTAATTATACAGATATTGCTAGCAAATTATTGACTACCAGTACTCTCAATGAACTCTAACAAACTGTTAATTTCACAATATTGCTGTTCACTGTTTGACAAGTTTTCAATTCAGTTACCAGTAGTCACTATTATTTTACATTCTTATAAATTAATTATAAACAATTTAAAAACTAATCTTCACTTTAATCTTAGAGATTAACTCTCAGACTTTTCTTTACAAATCAAAATCAATCTAAAATAACTTTATACTTATAAAAATCTATCTAAACACAAACTTACAGAATAAAACTTACAAAAAGAATAAGGGTTTTATTATTAATCAAATATTATATTATTTAAATAATATATATATATATATATATATATATATATATATGTAAGGAAAATGACGTGGGAATTTTTACCCTTGATCCAAATATATATATATATACACCCACACACACTTTTTGAAGAGGCAAGAGAAATAAAACTTCTTAAGCAGGGAAACCTCTTAAATGAATAAAAAGTAATGAAAAATTAATAAGAAACAATATCAAAATGTAAATCACATAGCATACAGCTCTTGTGTACTATATGACTGTGGGCAGGATTTAGTTTTGGGTATGGAGGAGAGCTCGAATTGAACTAAGCCAATTATATATTGCACTATTTTTTAGCTGGGAAAACATAAAATTGAATAAACAGTTATACAAAATTTAACAATATTTAATATTATATATATCTAAAAGTCCAGACACATTCTTGTGTAATATGATTCAGTTAACACATAAAAGAATTCAGAGCACAAATATTGAAATTAAAAATAGAAATAGAAAATAAAAAATTTTAATTTTCAATTAAAAATTAAATTTTGATCAAGTATGCAGTTTTAAAAATATTTATAGTTGAAAATTAATTTTTATTTCAATGTTAAAATCAATACAGTACACACTATTTTTTTTTTGGGGGGGGACTGGGGGAGAGGGGCCTCAAGCCTTTTAAGTTCCCACTCCCTTGTGGGTATAGACCTGAACTAAGATGTTAATTTTGGATTATTGAAATTCGGTAATTGTTTAAATGATATTAACATGAAAATATGGAGACAAAATACATAGTAAAAAATTACTGCTATTAATGGTATTAATTTATTTACCAATTTCAATAATTCTCCTAAAGAATTTGTATTTGACACTTTACAAAAAATTCATATATATATATATATATATATATATATATATGATTTTGGGGTTATTTTTCTTTTGCATTTCTATAAATTAAAAAAATCTCTCACTTTTAGATATTTCTAAATATTCTTGTATATTACTTTGACTCTCTAAATAATATAAACTTTTCTATTCTTTTATCAGCATATAACTTATATAATTTCTTTAATTATTTTTAGTGTCATTTGGTTTGTTTTTAAATTCTCTGGAAATCAATTCATAAGTGATTTAATTTTGCATGACTTTACATTGTTTAAAATGCTAACAAAATTCTAATTGTGTAGTGAAATTTATGTATACTTCATTTTTGTCATTTTCAGGCTTTGGTTTTTCCTTAAATAGAGTAATATGTATTTGCACAGATTTTATAACTATAATAATTATTATTATTTTTCTTAGATTTTCTATATTATGAGAAATCCTAAAGATGTTTTAGTTTCTTATTATCATTTTTTACGTATGAACACAATATCTGATTATAAGGGAACTTTTGAAAATTTCTGTAATGAATTTTTGTCTGATTCTGGTAAGTTTTTGATTTAAAAATTTTTAAAGTTTCTAAATTATAGATTTTTTATTTAGTTATTTATTATATGCAAGTTAAATTTATCAAGATTTTTTTTTTGTATATAGGGTCATTTCATAGAAATGTAAACCTTTGATGAAAATTAAGTTCCTATAAACTGCAATTGTAAACTATTTTTTTCATTTTCTGTATATTCCACTTTTATTCTAGGCTGTGTTATCTTATATAAGAAAATAAAAGTTTAAAAAAATTTAAATTTTCAAGTGATCCATGTAGTTATAAGTGGTCTATATATATTCACATTGTTGAAGAGAAGTTTATTTTGTATGACTGACAGCTAAATAGAATTTTATCATTTCATATATGTCTTAATGAAAGAGATAAAATAACCTAAATGAACAAAAATTTTATATATTTAAATAATAAATTATTTTACCATAAAAATCAGTTCTTTATTTGTATATTTACATGTTATGTTGGTCATTTGAGTTTTTATGCATTATTTTAGCTACTATTTGGATAAAGTTAGAATGCACTGCATATTCAAAATTAATCCTCCAATTCTAAAATTAAAAAATGCTTAAATGTAACTATGTCAGAGGTATAATTTTGATAAATAAAGTAGTATGTCATGAGGTAGATGTTACGTGCCTTAATTTTAATGAAAACATGTATCAATTAATTCAAAAATAATTTCAAAGATATTTTTTAAAATTTCTGAATGTATACATCATTATAACTCTGAAAAAAACTTTAAATATACTTTAATTTTAAATTTTAAAGTACATATTTATAAAATCGTTGCCTTTTCTTAGTGTAATTGTCATGTTGATTACCATCAAAAGCCCTTGTAAGGAAATGACATAATTTTAAAAACTGTTTATTAATGATTTTAAATACTTAATGCCATTAATATTTAATTAACTGAATATATTTACAATCAGATTGGCTAAACACACAGTTACTTTTATGATCTATATTTAGTTTAGGATATAAAAAATCTCAAACATGGTAACATAAATTGAAATAAAGAGGCATCATGTGCAATAGCACCCAGCTAATTATTCTGGTAGATATTTTTTTTATGAATTATGTATGTTTGCATTATAAATGTAATTGAAATTTGTCATTGGTTTCTGAAACTGACTAGCTTTTTATACTTATGGAAAAGTATTTAATTTCAAAAACGTTTCATAAAGTTAGTTGTTGTCTTGTTGTATATAACTTGGGACATTAGATATGTTTTTCAGAAAATAATATTTGCTATTAAATGATAAGAATTTAATTATTTATTATTTAAAAGATTTAAAAACACTTCATGACTTTCTAATTTGTTGAACCCAATCTTATTTCTAAAATATTTTTAGGTATTTGTTTATGTTTCTGTAATTTTATTTTTATTGCAGATGAAACCATATAAATATAACTATGAAATATTTCTTTGATAGTTCCATATGGTCCAATTTGGAAACATTATAATGAGATGTGGGAGCACAGAAATGATTCTAATATTCTTATTTTGTCGTATGAAGATTTTCACAAAGTATGTTTATGAGTTCAAAATTAAATTTTTCGCATAAAATGTACTTTAAGTTTTAGGTATTTTTATTTTATAAAAATATTTGATATGCTCTTTTATTTTTTAGGACGTTCAAGGAAATATTAGAAAAATTGCCAGATTTTTAGAAAAGGACTTAACTGAATCAGAAATTTCTGAAATTGCTAAACATTGTTCTTTTAAAAGTATGTCCCAAAATCCAAGTGTTAATTACCAACACTGGGATGATTTAGGAATCAGAAATAAAAATGAAGCAAAATTTATGAGGAAAGGTATGTGATTTCTGTTTTACGATGTATATATAAGTACTATAATCAGATAATATCCTTCTTTCTCTCATACTCTCCATCTGTTTTTTTAATTAAAAAAATATTTAAGCTTCTAAGAAATTGCTATAAAAGTACTATAAAAAATATAATTAAATTCTGCATGTAAAACCCCTTTTACTTTAACCATTACTTGCTCATATTTATAAATGAATAGGATGTAAAAAAAACTAAGTAACTATTCTATAAAAAATTACGTTCCATAAATTAATTTGCATTGCATTTTATGAGTACTTAATTAAATTCTATTTGGATATAAAGTATTGAATTATATTTGAGTTAATATTAATCATATTCATTAACCATAATGTATGAAACTAAAAAAAATTACCAAAATTGTAACAAAAAAGTAAATTAAGAATTCTTGCAAGGTCAATGGTGTTTGATTGTTTTTTCTTTTTTACAAATTTGATTGTTAATATATCTCAATTTAAAGATTGTCGTATATTTTTGCTTTTCTGAGTAATTAATCTAAATATTTGATAATATGTTGTTAACTAATTTGTCTTTTCAATTTAATTTTGCACTCATTAATCACTTTTTAATTCTCTGCTACTTTGTTTTCCTTTTATTTTGTGGTAACATACATATATAAATTTTTGTAAATATAAAAGTAAGTTCAGGTGCACTGAGGGGAGCACTTGTGTTTTTCTTCTGTATAATGTTTGCTATTTAGTTACATTTCAGCTATACAACATTGTTTTACCAGCTAGTGATTGCTTCATGTTTTCTTTTTATATAATACAAACAGATCTGTCAACTCTTTAGGTTTAACTTGGTAATACTGGATTTTCAACTATTTTCCTGGTTTCTGTGGCAAATGTGCTAATTACCAAATTTTCAAGAGGAAACATCAAACATTCTTTTGTACCCATTTTTCTGACAATAAAAGGAAATTTCTCCTTGGCTCTGCCAATTTGAGGCTAATAGTGACAATCTAATCAGAATTTTGCTGTTAGCAATAATAAATTCCTCCCATTATTCTTGAAGACAGACATGTCAATACCTGATGTTATTTGATCAGATAAATAAAGAACAATAATGGATTTTTTAAATATGAGAAACTTTTGGATTTCATGTTACCAATTTTAACTGTTCTACATAGCAATGCAGATTGTCAATGGATTTTTAGCTATGTCACAAAAATAGTCACCCATTTCTCTTTTTTTTAAACAAATGAAACAATTAAAAACTTGTTGAATGGCAAATCAAAGCATCAGGGATCATATTTAGAACAAACATTTGATTCTAATTTTTCTAAAACAAAATAAAATCTTCAACAATAAATAGTATAAAAGAAGCAATTGTAAATATTTTAAGTAGGTAATATCATTAAATAACTTTTCTCTATTTAATGTTATTTCCATTGATTTTTTTTCATTGTTTTAGCATCTTGATTTCTCAGATATAGTACAAAATTAACTATATATAGAAATTGAATACTATATAATTTGACTTTTTTGTATATATTTTTATTAGTATGCTAATATATATACTAATATAGTATAAGGTTGTTACATTGATTAATAAATCAATAAATAAAGTGATTGATAATTTATTGCACAATTTTGAACTTTTTGGGGTTGACAGGTCTGTAAATATTTTCCATTAAAGTTTTTTTGTTTTCACTGTGCTATTAATGCCATATACTACCTTTTTGATTTTATTATTTCTTGCCTAAAACACTGATGATGCTTAGGACCTGGAGTGACGAACTGAGGTGGCTACATCAGAAAACATAAAAAAATCCTAAAAATTGTTTTGAATTTCTGTAAAGTGATATAGCATGAGTTAGCTATCACCCTAACAACATTAAAAGAGAGTGTGTACAATATTTTGTGTTTATTCATCATAAGAAAACTGCTTTTCAAATGGGTGGTGTATTTGCTCACTGGAACAAAAATAACAACATCTGGATGATTCAGAGTATGGTTTATGTACATGCAGAATAAACATAAAATTTTGCATTGGTATATGACAATGTAAGAAATATCTATACCATAACACTCCAGATTTAAATCTGATTTCAGCTGAGTGGATTGTAGCAGGTGAGAGTTATCTAAAGCAGTCAACAATAAAAAAAGTTCTGCAAGTGTTTATCACATAATATTTAATAACTACCAGAAATAAGGTAACACTATCACTATTGAATTTTAAACAGTGTTTTTAGACCAAGTAATAATGAAGTCAAGCATCAACAGCCATATATAATGCAGGAAAGTGTTCTTTCATTAAGACAGTACATTGTGTTACAAGTTGGGGTTATGATAGCAAAACGGTATGCATTAGGCTTCTTTTTGCTTTTCCCCCCTCAGTAATCTTAAAAAATCATCATTTTAAAAAATATTTTAATGCAGTTCCAGGAGAGAGCTTTCAAAATAACCACCTCCCTCAACTCCTGCCCAAAAAAGGAATGTAAAATTGTTTTCATATATTTCATATTTATAAAGTTCATAGATAGCATTCATAAAGGAATTTCATTAGATCCAAAGAATTTTTAATTGTGAATTTGAGATGGTTAAAAAGACTATGTTGGTAATTAGTCTAATTTTGGCAAAAAAAAAAAAAAAAAAAAAAAAAAAAATTTAGCAGCTAGTCTCTGAATTTTATGACAGACCTGATAAATTGTCACTTATATTAATCAATTCAGGATTATTTTTCTTTTAAGAGGCAAGGAATTTTTAACAAAAATAGCAATTTAAATGTATTCATTAAAATAATCAGATATGATTTTACATTATCCTTGCTTGTGTAGGTTGAGCTCTAGTATATCTATGTAATTCAGCTGTAATATAAATACTTTTTCTTTGTTTGACTTTTTGAAAAATAGATTACTTTATAAATAGTTAAATACAAATTTAATATTTTGAGTTTAAATGATAGTTTTTATTTCTATTTGTGTACATTTCATTTTAACTTTGGTGTATATTTTACAGGAGAAGTTGGAGACTGGAAAAATTATCTTAGTCCTGAAATGAGCCAAGTTATGGACACTTGGATTGATGAGCATCTAAAGGATATTGCAATTTTATTTTAACTCTTTGGGTAACCTAATGTCTGAATAATAAAAAAGAATAAAAGTATTTTAAGAATTTTTGTATAAATTATTTTTGTTTTTCAAAGGTCAGGTTTTTCAGGCATCATCATTTCATATAAGTTCTGTTTTGTTTCTTTTGTGATATTTGAGATGATAAACTGAACTCCTGATAATTTAAGCTTGACTTGACATTTATGGCAGATCAGATATTAACTCATTCCCTCAGTTAATTTTGTTTATTATGTCATCTTTACTATGAAATATATGTTAAATGCTAGTCTTTAGTGAAAATGTTAAATTCTCTGTCTATTTTTGCTGAGTACATTTAGTATTACTGTTAGTGAGTATTTTTGCTCTCTACAGTAACAGAAGAAGTTTTGCTTTTGTCATTACATTTGTGTGTTTCTAGTTATTTGTGAAAATGTTTTTATTTAGTATTTGAAACATTGTTCCTATGTTTAATTTACTGAAGAAAAGAATACAGATTATTTTAATATACTATAAGTTAAATACATTTTTTAAAATTAACATGTTTAATTTTCCTGTTATATTAAATTTTATGTTGTTTTTTAGATTATGCACTGTATTTCTAGAATATTTATAGAGTAATAAAAGATTATGTACTTATTAAGTTTATTTCAAGATATTGATATACAAAAGCATATGTAAAATATTCAGCTATTATATTATTATTTATTGTATTATAAGAAATATTTAGTTCTGTTATAAATTATACTTTGCTTTCAGAATATATATATATATATATATATATATATATATATATATATATATATATATATATATATATATATATATGTATGTATGTATATGTATATATAATTAATAGAAATTCAAGTACTTATTTTATAAGTTTATTTCAAAACATTAATATACAAAAGGCACATATAGAATATTCAGCTATTACATTTAAACAGTATTTGTTGTAAATTAGGAAATTTAAAAGTTTTTGTTGAATTTCCCAATTTTAAAATTTGCAATTTTAGGTAATAGTTTAAAAAACATACTTTTCAGTTCTTCATAAATCTGTGTTCCTCACAATAATGTTGAATTCTAATGTTATATTTTTTATATAAAAAATTTTAAACTCACTGATAAATTTAAAATAATGAAGGAAATACTTTTTAATTCAAATATTCTTCTAATGTATTCTTTTATCTATCTATGTAGTGATATAACTTTAACAAATACTAGAATTATAATTTTATATGCAAACTATCTTATTTTCTTCTTTGTTTTATAGAGTGATAAGAATTCATAAACTCAAACTAATACGTATGTATACTTTTCTCTTTCATGACCAAAATATATTCTATAATTCATAGAATTTTATCTCTAAAGACTAGTTGCATTTATTTTTTGTCCATTAATATAATGAACATAAGGAAAATGTTTAACTTTTAAAAATGAAATAAAACAAGATTATGGTTATGTAATACACTTAAATTTTGAATGAAAATTTAAAAAAAGATTCACCATTAGTATATTTAACAAAGGATGTGTCAAAATTCATTGCTTTGTTAAATATTAAAATCTGGGAAAATACATAATACAATGGCTCTTAAAATACAAAGGTTAAATTATTTTAAAACTATTATAAATGAAGTATTCTTTACTTATTTTTTTAGCTTTTCAATAAATAATATTTATAGTTTCTTGCTATAAAAGAATTTGGCTATTTATTTTTAATAGTTCAACTATTTTGTTCGGTTTTAAACTATATAATTCAGTATAATTTTATATTTATATATGTAATACAGTTTTTACATTAAAATATGTAATGAATTTGCATATATATGTATAAACAAATGTGTATAAAAACAGAATATATTTTGTTTCCTGATTTTTACTTTTCGTCCTTTCATAATACTGAATTACAAATTCATGAAATCATTGATAATGTCCAGCACATTTAACACCTTAGTGCTAATGTAATATACATTTAATAGATTCAGTATTTATACAAAAATACTCATACAGGACATAAAAATGTAAAAAGTTCTATTCTACTCTTCACAATATATACCTTTGATGTAAAACATGATTTTTATAAAACTTATTTTGATTTATACATTTTTAACAAAATATCTACATAAAACAGATTTTAAATGAAATATCAAACCTGATATCAAACATATGTTAAGAATTACTTTTTCATGTTAGTAGTGTACAGTGTAGACAAAGATATAAAAATTATGGATATATAAATTTGATGTAATGGTGATGCATTTAAAAGCTGTTCTGCATCATCATGTAATTTCACATGACTTGCGATGGATGCAATATAGGCCTCCATCCAGTTGCATTAGGACCAAACTTATACACCAAACGCCGTCCAAATACTGGAAGAAGCACTTGACTTTTATAATAGTACCTATGGAGGAAAGATATATTTACATTAGTTTGTTATTCTTAGTAAGATTAAAAAAGAAAAATGTATAAGTAATTTTCAGAACAGCAATATATGTGTAAAAATTAAAGTTTGAAAGCTTTGTGGTACAACATACAAATTGAAATATAAAAAGAAGCTGTTACTAGTAAGCAAAATGAAAAAAATAAATAAATGACTGAAGGATGCTACTGTATAGTTTGATATCTAATTTAAATGTTTTATCTACTACTCTAAGTGTTAATCAGTTTTATTAAAAGGGAGTTAGGTAAGTCAGCTTTCAAAGATAACCAATAAAATAATTTATTATGTATAAAAAAAAAGCTTTTTATATAGAATGCCATATATCTACTGATCAACAGTGTTTTAGCCATAATGTACAACAAACATAATGAGTCTAGTAGACCTAATAAATTCATTATTAAGTTTGTATAGACACAAATTAAGACTCAAAGGGTAGCATGTTAAAAAATTTCCTTACATATTTTGGTTGTTAGGTATTGTATCATTTAAATAATTGAGCCAGAAAATGAATAGGTATGATAAAATTTAAATTATACATTCAGCCTCACTGATTTATTATAGAAGTTCCAGTCACAGTAAAAAGAAGATAGACTATCACACATATGGGATGGAGTGGTAACAGAACATATAAAAAATTAAACCTCCAGCTAAGTTGAAAAGAAATGGTCACAAACATTATTCAATAAAAACTAAGGGAAATTATGCTTCTAAATGTCATTTGTCCATTTATACAAAAAAAAAAAAAAAACTAGATATGTTTGCTCTTGATACAAAGAAGCAATACTTCCTGAATCTTCCCATTTCTAGATAAGTTTATTTTTGTGTCTCTTTAGTATTAAATATATTTATAACTGTAGAATGTCAAAATAAGTATAAAATGTATCATCTAAAGCTATTATAGATTTCCTTTAATTTTCTTAACGTATCTGCATTTGCAATATTGCATATGCAGCTATATAATTATCATATAAAGCTCCTTTAATTTTATTTAATACAATCATGATTAAAAGTAATTTTTTTCTATGGAATAGCATTTTAAATACACCATTTTTGTACACGGATTCTGGTTTTCACATAAGTGAGCAAGAAGGTTAATTTCATGATTGTCCCTTTCCACTAAAAGTGGAAGAAAAATTGGAAAGATAACTAACAATTTTAACTAAGAATAATTTTATTCATATAAAAGCTTTTTTTATATAATAAACAAATCATTTTGCGTAGCATGTTATTTCTAGATAAAGGGTTAGTTGTGTACAACAATTCAGTTTGTAAAAATTAGAAAGCTTTTAAAACATGGGTTAAAAAAGTTTTATATTTGTACAAAGATAAGTATTATGGTATATTAAGCAGTTATCAAAGTAATACATGCATAGCCATAAAGTTAACCATCACCGAAGTCAGAAAACCTCCACCATATTCTTGTAACTATTTCATCTGTAAAAGAAAATTCATTAATTAGTAACAGAAGTGAAAGAAAATGGTGTTTCACAATAGTTTAGTTTCATTTTGTTCTCTATGTGTTGTATTCTCATCTTTGATCATTTTGTAAGAAACTAAAACCCTCAGATAGTATCTATTATCTAATTAAGTATTTTGAATTTTTTTTCCTTCTTCACTTATTAATCATTTAAAAAAATTCAAAAGTATTAAAAGAATAAAAAGTAAATTTTAGTTATATCCAAATTTGGTTTCTAAAATATGTGATTTGCAAGAGTTTAAAATCTTTACTATGGGTATTGAAAGAGTATAATTATTTCTTAATATATTGAAATACATGTTATTATTGAAGAAATTAAATTTGTATTTCATATGAAAATGCTCGTAAATTATTTTAAATTTTCATATGTAATTATAGTTTTGGCAAATTATTTTCAGACTATAATTTCACTGTTACAGTTACAGAATATTTTAATTATTCTTTGATAACACACACATGTACACACATGCTTATAAATCTTAAAAGGATACTAATATTTTTATTATGTTTATAGCATAATAGTGAAGTTAAAAAAACATTTATTTTTCCCTTTATGGGGAAATATAACTGGAATCAATAATTCAAATTTACTTTAAATTATTAGTTTTATGTTTTAATGTCTACCTATTGATTCTTATAAACATACTACAATACAATTATGATAGCTTATAAGATTTAAATAGGAGGATCTGATATTTAGACATCAGAAATCTCTAGAGGCAACCCTACAAAGACACCTATAATACTTTTATTCTGCCCTTTATTAGTTAAAACATAATTGTAATAACTATAATTTTAACTGTTAGTCCATGTCCATGTAAAATTAATTTGTCATTAATGAATAACAGATTTGTAACAAATGAGAAATTGCAAAAATTTTAATTTATTTCAAAGCTTATACATTTAACATATTAAGCATCTATAATTACATGTATAATCTTGACTAATATATAAATAAATTATTATATTTATTTTTCTTTACAATAGTGGAAGCAAAAATATGTCTTTTCTGTATAAATAATGCTGAGCTAAGACTATAGGATTAAAAGTAACAGAGTACTTGTACTTAAAGAACAAGGAAATTAAAATAAGTATGAGTATCATTAAAGTGTGGGAATTGTATCATAAATAAATTATAAAGTTTATTTACCTTTATGTTTACTGAGGCATATATTTTTAATTTAATTATGTATGAAATACATTGATCTAAATAACCCCACCTCAGTAGTATTAAATTCTTTTCAAATAATTTTTGTACTTTTATCATTATTTCTGGGTAATTAGGGAATAAATAAATAAATAAATAAATTCCTGTATTACTTGCACTGTATGTGGGAAAGATTTTAGTCTCTACTATTGTTATTTATTCAGCTCAACTAGATATCAGTACTAGATTTGTTGTCTGTGGAAGACTGTTTATGATATAAAATAATCAGAATTTCTTGTTAAGTGAATCAATTTTTACTTTTTGTCTCATTTACATATATCGATTCACAGATAGAACAACAGTGCAAAGATTAAAAAAAAAGTTAATAGTAAACTGTTCAGGTCGAAGGAATTTTTTTTATTACTCATATTAACATACGCACACACATATGTATATACATACATATATAAATATAGGAGCTACGTGCTTCTGCAGAAGGATATTACATGATGGGATGTTTGGAAATGGTTTTAATGTCAACAGAATTTTTTAAAATTTAATTTAATTATTTTTATCATTGCATATTAAAGAATTTCCATGAAAAATTTGGTGAGTATGACAAACCGTATGGATTGGCGTACAGAATAAATATATATGATCGTTATCTTTTATGCATATATAGCCTCTGCTTGAAATTTTATAAATCAGAATTGAGCTGAAGGATGTAGAGGGCAATTTATGAAGTTTTTTCCACTACTTTTCTCAAAACCAAAATTCTGATCTACGAAAGCTTAACTAGACCTATTCTTATTTATGCTGCAGAAACGGGTAATGACTTAGAACAGTGGTTCAGCCACGGAAGCTAAGAGGACTAAAGCATCCCCCCTCTCAGGAGTTACAGCTTACTTCCCTATTTTAAAACTTTTTGAATGTATAGTTACTACTAGAATATTACTGAAGTTTCTACAGGTCTTCTGAAATACTAGACTACTTTTCACACTTTCTAGCTGATCTATTCCTTTCCCATAAAAATTTTCGTTTGGTAAAGGAAAGATTTTCTCAATGCAGAATTGTTTGGACTGCTCGCTGACCAGCGGCGCCTTAATCAAGTGAAGATTTCTAAAAGTTTTCTTGATAAGTATTATTAGTCTGCTTCAGCCACCCCACATACCAGTTTTCTGGGAATAGCTTGGATGCCTTGTTTTCAAGGAGTGATTGTTCAGTTTGAGACTTAGTGCTGTGCACTTTGCTTCTTAAGTGCGGGCCCTTGATTTGTTTTATAATAGTCACAAGTGGTAAAAAGAGAACCTTTGGAAGATATTTTAGGGAATAAAAAATTGTAGTGGAAGAAGGAAATTTCCAAAGATCATAAAAAATATTTATTGTGGTATGTGTGGCTTCACTTTATCAAGTGATTTTTATTAATGTGATTTGCAAAACTGATAGACAACTACGCGTAGATGAACCTACAACCTTTTTTCCATGAGCAACATAGAAACTGATTGTGAGTGAAAGAAGCATTTGATTTTTACATGATTTGGAAAATAGTACCTCCCCCCAGGCAAAAATTCTGACTGCACTACTGATTGAGAAAGATAATGAGATCCTTCCTGTATTCGAAAGAAAGATTGTGAGAAGTATATTTGACTGAATAAAAGATGGAAATTTATGGAAAAGAAGGACAAACTTAGAAATAGATAAAGAGAAACAGTCTAAAAACATTAAAATAATATCTATCTACAACGGAAGCATGAATTGACCTCCTAGAAAAGAACTAGAAGATTTCTGAGGATTACAAATTGGAAATCCTTAACAAAATTGAGGCTAGCTTGGGAAGAGATTTTTCAGAAGATCAAAGCCTATCCAAAGCCTGAAGGTGAAGAGGAAAGAGAGACACTTACCTCATAGCTCTACTGAGTTTCTCGTAGGTCATTCTTGGGTTCTGTTTGCGATCCCCCCACAAGCGAGCCACCTTGTCCGACTGAACGAATTTGAAAATGCCGTCCTCTCTTCTCTCCCAACGGATCATGCTTGGATTGGTGGCCGGATTAAGCAGGAGATCCCGGATGAATTCCCACAGCTTACCAGTGCCCTTACCTGCAACGATCACGAAACCAATCAGGAACTTGTCTCCCGTTTATACGAAATATGAGTCACTCAGAAGCCAACATGGTGAAGTCCATTTTTTACATAACATCAAAATAATTTTTTTGATGTTTTTAAATTTTTGTCAACTTAAATGGAATAAATAATATTCTTGTTAGTTATTTAAGAGTTTAGTCTTTTTTTGACAGTAATTTGTTTATTATTAAAATTTTAATGAACAAAACAAAAAAAATTACACTATTTCCTCCTGGACTTAATGGCATTGGCTTCTGAACGATTCATATCATAATGCAATAATGAGTTTTTCAAATTCTTTGGTTTGAGTATAACTTATTTTTGATGTGTTTAAGAAGTCTGATGACAATTAGAAAGTAGAAAAAGGGAGAAAAATTAGTTTCAACAATTTTGAAAAAAATCTTTAAGAGACTATTTTTTGAGTAGCATTTTTGCCACTTATAAATATTGATATATCTAGTTTTTATTAAAAATTCAAATGCACTTACATTTAGAAAATTGAATAAAACTGATAATGTATTTAGAGAATAAATTTTATATCTATATTAACATTTTATAATATTATGAATGTTATTCCAAAAAATTATTATTAATTAACACAAAATATTTTGTTATAGCATTCGCGCCTTCAAGAAATCTGAAATATTTTTCCAATCGTGTGCTACTATCCATTATTGAGAACTAAATCAGTTTCTTTTGTTATATGTAAAGTCTAGGTGTATATGAGATGTTTCTAGGGATACAAATTTGGTGAAAAAACATTTTAACCCTTTTAGTGCCTAATAACGATATATCGTCTCTCGTAACACTTGCGAAAAGTGATAACGACGATGCATCGTGAAGTATATGATGGCACCTATCTCTTAGTATCCTGAGAGAACCCTAACTCAAAATATATTTATAAAACGTTTTAAATAATTTTAATACTTTGCAAAAAATTTGAAAAAATTGTTTATCTTTTTTACTTTTTGGTAGATTCCATGCTGGTTATGCTGAGACTGCGTATACAATAAACTGATAAAAGTTTGATACGGATAATTTTACTGAGACTGTAAACCCAAAATTTAAACTTCATGCTACGTAATCTATATAAAGCTATGGCCAAACGATGGTTTTTCTTAAGCGTAAATACTTTTTATAAAAGAGAATTTTTCTGATTTTAAAAACGTGTGATATTAATGTTGTTCGTATGAATTTCAACAAATATTGAAATATGATTGGCATTAATTTATTCTCCCTTTATTTTGTAATATGTTCCTTTCTTTAAAATTTTGTAAATATCATATATATATATATATATATATATATATATTTTTTTTTGTGAGCTTTTACCAAACCTTAATGAACTCATCAAAGTGGCCCGCCATTCTTTGCATAGGTATAATACATTTGAGGGGCACTAAAAGAGTTAAACCATTTTTATTGCTTAAATTGGAAGCCTCATATGAGGTTCAAGTGAGCGAGAGGGCAAAACTTGTAATAAAAGTTGCATTTTGGATATTATGAAATTTAAAATAATTGTGTCATAAAAATGTTTCTTATCCAGAAAAAAAATTGAGCTTTTAGTTTTCGACAGTCTGTAAAATATTCAAAATATTTCAATGATTCTAGTATTTTTTGATTTCCGGGTATTTACTTACGACTTTTCTGGAGACTCATCCACTGTTTTGTTTTTTTTTCCATATAACTTTTAAGAAATGCTTACTTACCTGCTTTAGTCCTTTGGATACGATCCACAGTAATGTATTTTATATTTTGTTTGGATATAACACAATGAAATTTTAATTGTTCATATACAAGAGGGCCGGAGGCCATAAACTCAAATTTTAATTAAATATGTTTATACTTGTGTTTGGTACTTTTAGATAATGCAATCATATAAAGAATTTTCATTCTAAATGGGGATAATTTTGTAAACTCTGTAGAAAATAAGAGATATAGTTTTAAGGAAGTAAAATAGCAAAGAAAGAGATGAGTAAACAGATGAGGAGGGGGATCAAGTGACCCCTTCACTAGTCAACGCCCACTGTTAGACCTTAATAAGCTTGATATACAGAAAACCCAGTTGAACACAACAAAACACCAAAGTTAAAGTAAGAACCATTAGCCCTTGAGCTATTTTCAATGTCTTTTAGTGTAAAGAATGATTTCAAGTTTGTGTAAATATTTAATGCAAGTGTTTCAGCAGGTTTCAGAACATGAAAATGAAGTCTCTTGCTCTAATATTAAGTACTCTGCTTTTTTTCTATCTTACTAAACTAAGTTACTTATAGAAGACTCAAGTGTGAATAGAAGTGTATCTGAATTTCTATTGATAAATGAGAAGGTAAAGGATTTTTGTTGAAATAGAGTATGAAATCCAAAACAAACGTAAGTAAGGTACAAATAGAGAGAGAGAGAGAAAAAATGCAGACAGCTGCTTTGTTGCTTCGATCGAGCAACATTTTCAAACTGAGAGCATTCAAGTGACTTGAAAATCAGATTAACTATATAATTTTGATCAGTATGCTTTTACAAGCCATTAGTTGTTCTCTCACTGAGAATGTTGCTAGCTCGAAGAAACCAAAACGCTGTCTGCCTATTTTCTCTCTCTATTTGTGCCTTACATTGGTTTTACATTTTATGTTTTTATTGGTAGTATATAAAAAGTATGAATTTATTGATTAAAAATATTAGACTGAAATTCATAGTTACACCAAATTAGTATTGATTACGAAAAATAAGTTCTTATTTTATTATTCATGTTGAATTTACTAATACTTTAGTAAATTCATTCGTTTTCGGTGAATTCGAAACATTTTTGCATTTAAATATATTTAAGTCTGTATTTTGTTTTAGTAAAAAAGTGCCAATAAGAATTTGAAACTAAAATAAGAGTAATAGCTTGTGAGATCTGTTTACCTTGTTTTCCACGCAGTTTTCCATCTTTCTTAGGCGGCCTTCCACGTCTTCCGACCTTCTTGATGCAAATTGCTGGAGGCTCTGTAAAAAAATTACGTAGAAAATATTTAATTACTGTAATTAATGCTGTAAAAGTTATGTAATAAAAGGCAAAGTAATAAATTTTAAAAACCTTTTATGAAAAAAAATGTACCAAAATAGTAATGAGATATTAAACGTTTAAACGAGTCATTGATAAAAATACTTCAATTATTACTATAGCATCTGCTGCTTTTCAAAGGAAAATCCAATAATTTTTCAGGTTTAGTACATTTCTTTGCAAATACTTGTAATATTTTAAAGAATTAGATGTCATTATAAATACGACTTATTTATACTTTTTACTAAGTGCTTACATAACATATTTGTAAATGCAAAAAATATATTTTGTAAATTTATATCTTAAGTCAATGGAGATTTTGGAGATTCTTTAAGAAATATATTTTAATAAAAAGTACTATTTAAGTTATATATATATATATATATATATATATATATATATATATATATATATATATATATATATATATATATATATATATACATATATATATACATATATATATACACATATATATATATACACATATATATATACACATTTATATACACATATATATATACACATATATATACACATATATACACATATATATATACACATATATATATACACCTATATATACACACATATATATATATATATATATATATATATATATATATATATATATATATATATATATATATATATATATATATATATAAGAGAACGTAATTCATGACGACAAACTAAATAATATTTTAAAATTTAAAGGAAAATGTGCTTTTGGATTTATTTTTTTCTTTATAACTATTTGAATGTTTAGAAAATCATTTCAAATATGTCGGTAACTTGCTATTTCAAAAAGCAATTATAGTTTTCTAAACGGATGATAGATGGCAGCACTACCATAACTTTCAGAATTCCGATGGATTATGGAAAAAATACTGCTGGATTTACGTTACTAAGTTTAGAATTAGGGTCTCAAAATAAGATTTTCAATTAAATACAGTTTGTAAATGCATAATAATCTATTAAATTGTTGAAAAATACAAATAGGAGAACTATAATAACAGGTACTTATAACGGCATTTATTAAGTATAGTTTTTACTGAAGACAAGATCCATTAAGTGTAACAGTCTATTACTTTTATGCGAATTTTACTTACGTTGTTTCTGAAACATCTTGGTAGATGGATGAGTAAACAAGACTCCCAGATCTGTTCTGTCGTTGACTGTGCTCATGCTGCTGCTTGCACTCTCACGATCAGAATCTAGAATGTTTTTTTTTCTTTAAACTGAGCATCGATTATAAGAAATTCTGAGCTTTACACAGTACTGCCTGTGCTGCACAGTCATTTATAAACAATTTTGTAAATATGTAACATACTATTAAAATCGGCTACTTTTGCAAAACAGTTCAAATCAAATGATATATTTTACATACTGTAGTTTGGAATGCATTTAACGGTATTTTTTAAAGTTTGTAAGATTTAGGACTATTTAGTTTATTATGGAGGTGCGGGGAGCCTCATTCACAGGTCTGACAATAGATGGCGTAACCTGCTGGTCTGCTGATTATGAATTCTCTTCCACGGAATTCTGCGGAGGACAGCGAATTTGACTTTCGACCTCTTGAACCCAGCGAGTTATTTCTTTCGCTACTTACCAGTTTGTGCGCTATGCATCTTGGCATATGGCCGAATATTTTTTATAGTTCAATTTTAATTTAACAGTTTGTAAATAAATATTTATTCTGTTTTTTATTAAATATGTTATTATTTTCACCCTTCTGTGAGTCTATGCATGTGAAATGACTGTTTTCGATTTCATGTCACAGGAATAAAAAAAAAAATAAAAAAAAATGTTTAGGAAAGTACTTTTGGAGGGAGAGAGATCCAAAGATTGCTCTTAGATAAGATTCTGAACATCGTTATAGCGTTAGAATCTAATTTCATTCGTTAGTTTTCGATGAACCAAATAAAATTTAAAATAGAGACAAGTTTGAGCTGTATTCAAGAAGTGAAGTTTCTATAAACATCTCTTGGAAGTAACCACCGTCACATTACATGGTATTCTAGTGAGGGTTCTGGTGCTTTAATAGTTGAGGGAGACAGGAGTGACCAAACTCTGTTGACCCGATTATTTCAGGGCAATTAAAATCCCCCAGGTTTTCCAATGGTACTAAGATCTTCCCTGTTTGCATCAAGTGTAATATTAAAGAGACCAGTGCATAATACCTGATCAGCTACATTAACTTGGTACTCGGGATCCTCCTTTCGTCTTGGTGTGCTTAAAACGGACAATCTCATGGATCTGATCTGATTCATATCACACAGATAAGTAAGAAGAAGAAGAAAATAGAAACTGGGAGTGTAGCAAAAAATTTATTGCAATAAAAGGATATTTTTGAGTTAATTTTTAATACCTTTAAGGAATTCAAGGGTGAAACTTTAATATAGTCTGTTGCTCTGAATTTCACGATTTTTAATAAATGCAGCAAACTCTCAAATAAGGGTTAGTTCATCATGCCTTAGATAAATTATATATCTAAATCCAGTTAGATTATGCATATGTGCCATACGAGAACCACTTTTGATTCCAGAAATATTTTACCACTCATCAATTGAAGGACAATGTAACCTAAATAAAAATACATACTTGTCCTTTTTCTGAATTCAGGTGTTAGTTTTAGTCTATAGAATAAAATCAATGTACCAAAACGTCAGTACTGAGGCTTCTAGGATTTCTACGATTTTAAAGGTGGTCTTATGAAGGTATATGCACCCTGCCTTTTGCGATGAATACCATACCATGCTATTGTATTACAATGGTTCAACAATTTACGAGGTCTTCAGGTTTAAGTTCGAATTTCCTTCTATTGAGCGAAGTCGATGAGGTAACATACACGTACTTACGTTTCTAAGATTTTAAATGTGGTCTTACGAAGAGACATGCATCTAGCGATTAACGATGGAGACCGTGTCGTACTACTGCATTAAGGTGGTTCAGAAACTTTGACCAGGATGCAATTATTTCTGTGCCGAGAAATGCAACAAAAGGCTTTATTAAGCTGTAACTACCTAAACTGGTATCTCATCTGAGAAATTGTTGAGGAAAACAGTAGTTGTACTTATCAAATGATGAAGTCTATCTTAAGGAATTTATGCACTTATATATAAATTCATGATGAATTTAAGGTTAAAAAAATTTTATTGAATATCTCATAATTTAACCTAATATAAAAATTATAAAACAATAAAAATTTAGAGAAATACTTGTATTATTTAAGAATTATGTCTAAAACTGCAACAGAAGATGGAACCTATGCTCCTTTTTGGATTTATTCCCACATCGAGAAATCAGTGTTGTGACCCACCTCCCACGACTGCGGAAAGACAAAGTGCATTGAGAAAGTTAAGCAAGTCATTTTCTTCAGGAATGTATGTCTGATCAAACCATGAAGTTAGAATGCTAGAAAAATTCCATGGCATCTTGGTATGAGGAACAATTGTTTTCCCGCAGTCTTTGAAGGCCTGGGAATTAGAGGCTTAACCCTGATGACGCTTTTTTGAAAACAGATGATGTAACAAAGATATTTTAAGTAAAGAAAAAAAGATAAATGGTATTGAACATTGCCACTTTACTTTCCGATTTCGATATCTGTGATTCATAGTTATTTTTGAATTAAAAAATGTTACGCGTTCATTGGCTTTGCCGTACGAGACTGTTATGAATCCATTTTGGAAAATAAGTGGAAAATGTGTCTTCATTGATATTATAGGTAATTGCTTTAGACCGTCATACATTTTGGAGGTTTATTTTATTTTATTTTATTTTATTTTTTCAATAAATTAGTTTATAGTATTGTGACACTCATTAATTAATAATTTTGATGTTAGGTATTAAAAATAAATAAATATATTAATTTATTTTTAAATATATTAATGCATTAGGCTCATGGAAGGAGAATATTGGTGGCTTGAATTATATTCTAAAGTTTGATGTGTCACAACAAGGATCAAATAATATAAAAAATAATCTACAAGATCTAATATCCAATTAGTCACACCATAAACCGATTGTGTTATTTTCTTTTGCAGCTAGGACATAGTGAACAATTCTAAACATACCAAATAAACAGCAATTGAGACAGGCTGTGAACTCACAAAAAATAACGCAGCACATCAAACAGGCTGTCAAAACCGCTGGGTTAGAGCGGCTGATTAAATCAAATAAAATGCTTTTGACCATCTCTGTCTTGTTTGTTCGTCAAAGTGGTGACAGAACAAGTCTCTTTCTTCCTTCTTCCCGAAAAACATTTATTGAATGATGCACTAACTGGTAGTTGTAATATACACATTTATGTCCATTGATCTGCTGGATTTTTTTGTTTTATTAGTTTGTACACTAAATAAAATAAGAATCAACGGGTTAATGAATTTACTTTTTAATAATAGCAACAGCAGAAGAAAAAGATTATAAGCTTACCGCAGTTAGAATATACGGAGGGCAGATTTGGAGCTGGAGTTTCAACTGAAAAGACATTATTCCACCTTGCACATCTGTCCCATTCAGATTCATCAACCAAATCATGCTCAGATGGAAGTAAATGTTGATCTGGCTGTACTGAAGAAGTGTTATCTGCAAAATAGGAAATAAAGCAAATATTAGAAACAAAGTGTATCCTCTTAAACTTTTTGTATTTGTCTGATTTTCTATTTAAGGTACAGCAAAATAGTATTGTCTAGAGAAAATTACTAAAAAAAAAAATAATATTTATTTGCGTAAACAAAGTGAAAATACTGTTTCACTATGAGTTCAAATGGCTACTAGTACTTCTTAACGTTTTAATTTTAGTCTGTACTTGTTTACAAAACCTAGAAACTAGTTATTCTCGTGAATGAGCAGCAATTGAATTTGTATGAACTATTAAATTGCAAGTTATAGAGGGTGATGATATAAATGATATATTAAGCATTTTTGGTGTTTAATTAAGTTCAAGTAATTATGATAGTATAAGTTTATATCTAAAGGTTTTTGGATAAACATCATATAATCCAGATGGTATATAATGCAGCTTATGTAGTTTTAATAATGGAATTATTTTAACTGCTAAAAGTTATGCATTAAGAAGTATCTAGGTATTATCTTTTAACATACGAATTAAAATTTCCGCTTGCAGGTTATTCTATTTGATATATTTCGTTTGCATCTTATGTCCAACTTTTATCTATTAGGACTAGAAAGATATATGGTTCGGCTTGTATATATTAATACTTTAAACCGCACTATACCCTTTTTGTTTGTAACGTATGATATACTCCTGCTTTGGGTGCAAGAGAGAAAACGAAGCTTATCAAATGTGATACATTGGTAGCAAAAGGTTTATTTATTTCTAGAACTTATATTACCTTAATGCTCTATAAAAATGTAAGTATTTTATGAAAAAGATTTTTCTTGAAAATTTGACTGCATCTTTATACACACATAAAAACTAAATTTTACATATATTTTGTCCTCTGGGGGTGGCAGGACAAGCCTATGGGTCTTTTGCTTGGTCGCTGCTTCAAAATTACGAGGATCCACTTGAGCATAAGTCGTACTTTCACCCTTGAGGTGCTAGTTAACCCTCCGAGTGGAACGAAAAAAGTCTCTAAAATATACGCTAAAGGTTTACTGTATAAGTGGCCAAAGCGTTCTAGGATTTTTTTCTTCACCTTTGTCGACTAGAATGGAATACGGGAAACCCACCCTCGTTATTGTCCCTTTACTTCCGGTTATAAATAGATATATAGATATTATAGATTGTTAATTTTTAATACACATAAAGCTTGTCAAGTCTCTAAGATCATCCCATAAGAAATAATGGATTCTAAAAGTACAAATAAGAATATTCTTTGAGAGACTTGTCTGTATTTTTTACGAAAGTCATCCAAGATATTTAAGTGGTGCAATTAGAGATACATCTGTTACCGCAAACGAAATACTTGAAAATAGAGATTTACAAAGCCATGAAAAGCTATCAGAGCCTT
Source organism: Pardosa pseudoannulata (assembly GCA_032207245.1). Lineage (NCBI taxonomy): Eukaryota > Metazoa > Arthropoda > Arachnida > Araneae > Lycosidae > Pardosa > Pardosa pseudoannulata. The sequence goes on from CM063502.1 coordinate 145,162,878, forward strand.
TGTTCCTCAGGGGGTAGGGGTGCATCCCTCAATAAATGCTAGTCAAAGAGGGGTACAGTTCCTAAACAATCGATCTGACCAAAACTCCATGGGGGAAAGAACTGACAGAATTGTATATTACATCCATTTTCAAAGCGTTTTTGGAGGTCAAAAATTCTACGTTTTGTAGACATCATCGGTTTGGCGGAATTGTACCTGCAAGATGCTTAGAGGGTTAAAAAGAAAGGCTCACCCTTTTGCCTTAATACGAGTAGCATACGTCTGAATCATGCTTGGTTTGACCAAGTGACATGAGAAACAACAACAACAACAACATATATTTTGTAAGATTTATCTATTTTATCATCTAAGATATTTATAAAAGCAAGACATCAAATTTCCGTTACTTTTAGCTTAAGGTGTTTTTTGTCCTTGTACCGAAATCATACTTAGAAATACGGCATGTATTTAGAATCCCGGTGTGTTTCTAAAGTACATTTTCCGTATAAAAATCTCCATTTATATACCGAACTAAGTTATTTTTATATACTATTGAGATTTAGTTCCCTTTAGCGGTAGTTTTTAAGAATGGCGATTGCGTCTAAAAAGAAATTTGTAACTATTTATATTACGTATCAGACGAGTCTTTCGGCCAGAAAAGAGTAAAAATATAAACGAAAATAAAACGTGATTAATGCACAAATTTAAGTACAAATTAATAGCAATAGCAAAAAAGCAGTTACAAACGAGCTACTTCTTCAGTGCGATGACATGTAAGGCTTAGTGGCATGAGCAAAACTTCGCAATTAGCTCTGCTTCGACCACTAAGCCTTATTTATCTCCGCACTGAAGAAATGTATCTCCTTTGTTTCTAAAAAACAGCCACTTAATATTTTCTTATGGTGCTACCATTTTGCTGTAGGGATATGTCAGAAACAACGTCTGAGTCATAATGACGTCAGAAGTCGACAAAGAAGCGAATTTGTGGTACCAAATTCCCATTTCTGGCGACTCCTGAAGTCATTATGACGCAGAAGTCGCCAGTGACACATCTCGGCAGCATTATGGTAGCACTCTTAAAAATTTGCTTCAATAGATCTGGCTTTCCTTTTAAATTTTTATTGTTTATTCATTATGGTTCTACATTTCAATAAAGGAATGCATGAAATCTGAAAGACGGTTGAATTTTTAGAGGTAATTCTTTATAATGAAATATAATTAGTATTTCCCCACACCTATACGAAATAAAACACTATATGACACCATATATGATTGTACAAAATATTATAATAATTCATATTTAGCAGCTATAATCAGAGTATAAAAAGGTCAACTTACTGTACTGGGCCATTATGTACTGAAGAGCATCAAAGAGAGCATTTCCATATTGATTATCGATGGAGCAGAATTCGTGTCTGGTCATTCTGCAAAGATCTCGTCCTGTTAACGTGTTGAAGATGAGCATATTAACATCCAAAAGATCAATTTTATTCTGGGATGCCCAATGAAAAATCCAATCAATCACGTCGCTTGACTGCCACTGATCAGGTGATTTGAATTGCCATGGCTTCTCCACTTCCAGTTCTCCAATATCTAGGAATAATTCTTTTTTTAGTTTAGTTAGTATTAGAGAAATGACAAGTTTTACTAAAGTTAACTACATTTAAAATAACATTTTATAATATTTCATTACATACCTTTGTTTATTTTAAAAATATCATACAGACAGTTATTAACTGTTTGCATATAATTTATTTATAGTATTATTTATAGTATATACATTTTCAAATTTTCTCTACTCACTTGACTTAACAGTACCATACTTTCTATGCCATATTGTCTTAAATTCCTATAGCTTTCATTTTATTTAATAATTGTATATGCTATTAAATTGAATAAGGGGGGGGGTTCCCTTTATTTAGATTAATAGTATTGGTCTATTCTGTGATATGCAAATGACTATTACTTTCAAGGATTTAATGAGAATAATAAAGCTTCGTGAAATAAATTCCGAACAAAGCTGAAGTTACTATCATTTTAATATGTACAGCTTTTTTTCGTTTTTGCTAGCATTAATCATTATATTTCCCTGGTTAAATGAAGATTTGATTTGATTTGGTATCGAGTGCTACAGTCTACTCTTTTGCTATACGAGGTCAATGAGACCAGGATCTACTGTTTAAAGCCAATTTCGAACGGGTATAAGTCATCCATGGCAGTAGCTGGATTCAAACCCACGAGCTTCGATACCGAAGATTAGTGTCCTACCCACTCGATCATCGTTCAACAAATATGAAGATAACTGCGGAAAAATCAGACGACTAGTACCATGCTAGATGGCGCTACTAAGGTATTTTGTAATCCCACTGGATAGATAGATTGGGATTACACTCGAAGCCAAAATATGAGCGATATGCTTTCCCCCATGTACTCAAAGAATGTATATAGCCTGCGTGAGTATATAATAAAGCAAGCAAAATGAACCCATGTATTACTATTATTAAAGGAGACTTAGTATTGAAAGTATATTTGAAGGTGACAATATGAGGCTCAGATAAAACTCCACTGAACCACTATTTGGCATAATATGCACAAAAGCATTACAATCTGCTAAAAGAAAATATTGTACCAAATGGATTTTAACCCTCAAATTAGTAAGTACTCTTATCGAATTTATATTTACAGTCACCTGTATATTTCCTGAGGTAGCCTTACAATGCTAAATTATTGGTCTAAATTGCTTATATTTCTATATCTGTTCACTGTGCTGTCAATTGGCACAAGTTGTTCTTTTAAAGAGAAACATCTTTGGAGTTTGGAATCTACTGTTGGATGTTCTTTCATTACATATTTATAGTAGTTCTTATTTAAATATCATAGAATTTGGTTCATTGATTTTAGTATTCACAGAAAAATAAAACTTCATTTTTTTATTTATATCAAACTAAAATAATTAAAATAATAAAATATTCAAAGTATAACTTCCTATGATTAAAAGGATATCATATTTATAAGTTTTATTAAATATTAGATTTACCTTCAAAAGTAAATTGTTTTTGGCTTTGCAGAAGATTTTGTGGAGTACTTGGTGGCATATGATCGTTGTTCTCAAAGACGATGGGCTGAAGATCCCCATAGGATATTTTACCACCTTCTTGTTCGTAGAAACGAAGCTGCTCATCCATGTAAATTGCCTGTAAGTAAATATAAAATTATTATAATTTAATAATCGAGTAGGAAAATAAGATTAAAGCTACCTTTTATGTCGTTTAAATCTTAAACATATTTTTGGATAGCTAATATACTATCTAGTTTCTTTCGGAATGATAAGTGTGTAAAACTTTATATTTTTTTTAAGAGAAGAGTCTGTTCTACGAATATGAACATAAAACGATATCATATATACTGGAACCCAAATTAGGAACTCTTTTACATTCTTGTTTGTTTGGAAACTGGGTTAATAGAATCTGTTGCCGAGAGTATGTAAAACATAGAATAAATGTTAGAGGCAAAAGATTAACTTATATTCCATTTGTGAATCATGTAAACTTTTTTAAAGTTAGAGCTTCTTTAATTAAAAGTTTGTGATATATATATTTTGTTGGAGTTTATCATGCTCTAATTATATGTAAGTTGGGGCAAATTGAGAGAATTAGGACATATGTATTGCTGTAAACAGAATCTAATTTGACTTTGGAATAGTGTTAGTACATATGTATTCCACTGGTACTCCTTGGCATTGTACTCAAAATAAGTAAAACCCATGGCATATACAACATTTTATTTTTGAAAAGTCTACAAAAAAGTACTCACTCAATGATGTTTGTATTTTTTTTTTCACGGGATTCATATGTCCTTATGTAGCTTGAGGGATAAAGTTACCGTTTACGTTTAAAGGAAAATAATCGACTAAAGATATAAACAATTTTAACTGCGCTTATACTACTCAAGCTTAGTGTTTGAACACAAATACTTGCGTGGTGTATTTAGTACACCACAAGAAAAGACAACAAAAATAAGCTAAGAAAAAGATGTTTATGATATAAGATTTAATAATCAAAATATTTTTTATAAAAACTGACACTTCAATGACAGATTAGATGCAAGGAGCATGGAGGGGAGACATTCTAAAGTCAAATTAGATACTGTTTACAGTGGTGTTTTTTATACACTAATACGAGTAATTAAAGGTTAAAAATTTATTATGAGTAAATTGATAACTCTATTCAAATTTTATGGGCAAAAAAACTTTCCTCCTTTTTGGACGAATATCATTCTGCAAATCCTGTGACACTCGTCGAAAAATGATAAAATTTGCGTACAATTTATTAAAATGATTGACAACTGTAGCGAAAAATTCATGTTTTATACTTCTAACATGAAGCCAACTGTTCATTTTATTTCATGTTAAACAAATTTAAGGCTACAGTTTTTACATTAGATTTTTCTATAAGGTCTTTCCCTAGCATTTGAAAGTTTTCATTTTCTTTTTTAAAAATAAACGTTTTCATTCTGTCATAAGTATTTACTTTATTTAATACTTATAATTTCATTATCACTGAGCATAAAGACAGTAAAAAATAAGTCATTTAGTGAGTTATTTAAGTGAGCATAATTTATAATATTATCAACTATTTTCTACTTTTTAAATTTTTGTTCGATGTGATCGTTCTATTTGAAATTATAGTTTCAGGTTCAAATACAATGAAATCGTTAATGTAAAAATAGACTTTTAGATGCACAGTATGAATTGCGATAATCAAGGTAAGAACTGACATCAAATAATATCTATTTCGTTAGTATTAGTTTTTTTTCGGAATGATAGAGTGTAAAACTTAATGTTTTCTTTAAAAGAAGAGTCTGGATTACGGTATGTAAACTATCAGGTATTTTGAGTTGCTCAGCGTGCACCATATACTTGAACTTCAAATTGACATGATAGAGGGAAGAGCTAAATGTATGGAGAACTTATTGAAATAAAGAGATCCTATTTTGTAAAACACACAAGGAAAAATAAGAAAATATCATGCGCTATTTTGATGGGTTAAAGGGGATCTGTAGCTGTTATATTGGATTCTTCTAGCTAAATATTAACTTATATGAGAAAATAAAATTCTCTCTGACCAAGTCGGATTTAAACAATTTTTAAACACACACACACACACTATATATATATATATATATATATATATATATATATATATATATATATATATATATATATTTACGTAACATGGCGAATTTTACTCTCGCAGTTAAATCAGAAAGAGTCCGTATTACTTTGAATTGCCCAGGGTTTACTGGGCAATGAGAAGACCTAATCAAATTGTAGCTGCTTCATTAAAACAACAGCTAAGTCCATGGTTTAACTTTAACTTTATTTGAGACTAAAAAATGTATGTCTTTAACTGACAAGAACAAAGCATCGAATGATGACAAAAACACTCTTTTATTATAAATTTCTCCCAACAGCGAGTGATTACGCGGATTATTTCCCATGAGACAAACAGCTTATTCCTCATTATTAACAGTCAGAAATGAACTTAGATAATCTAAATCGGCTCGAAAATGCGGCCAAGGGACAGAAAATTAGCATTTATTCCAGAGTTAGCTTTGGGAGATGGGTAAAAAGAATTTAAGTCGGTGAAGACTCCTCTAAAATAAGATATTATACGGCAGGGAAAGAAAGGTATGACAGAATGAAAAGAGAAAAAGCAGAATTTTAGGTGATATTTTAGGTATGTAATTTTGGCATATTATATATATATATATATATATATATATGTATATACATATGTGTATATTACATATATATATATATATATATATATATATATATATATATATATATATATATATATTATATATATATTATATATATGTATATTACATATATATATATATATATGTATATACATATGTGTATATTACATATATATATATATGCATGTATATACATATGTGTATATTACATATATATATATGCATGTATATACATATGTGTATATTACATATATATATATATATATATATATATATATATCTATATATATATATATATATATATATATATATATATATATATATATATATATATATATATATGTATATACATATGTGTATATTACATATATATACATATATATATATATATATATATATATATATATATATATATATATATATATATATATATATATATATATATATATATATATATGTGTGTGTGTGTGTGTGTGTGTGTGTGTGTGTGTTTGTCTGTCATGTCTGGAATATCAGTGTCTAAATAATAAATCGGGGCTTTGCTCAAATAATTTAAAATTAAATATAGTTTTCTCAAATTTTTTAGGAAGATAGCACATTAAAGAGTTTGCTGTTCTCTCACGTGGTATATATTTTTTTAAAGAATTATTAAAATGCGAGTCGACCAGGGGGGAATTTTCTTTTTTTCATAATTTAACATTGAGCGAGAGGAATCCAATATGGCAGATACAGACCTATCGTCAGCTGAAGCCAAAAATCGTTTATCAAACCGAACTATAGTGTTGTAAAGTAAAATCGTAACTACTAAACCATGGTTGAAGTAAGTTTATTTTATCTGTCTTTACTATGATTATCGATATTATTATTTTTATTTTACCATTTCTAAAATTATACAACCTCCCGAGAATTGAAAGATTGTTTATTATTATAAAGGATAATAAAATATTGAAATCTGTGAAGCATATTATATTATGGTTTTATCATGCTTGCCGTGATCGATTTAATTGGTATTTTGTCTGATAAGATCTGAATATCGGAAATCCATTTCCCTTTTGCGTTCTTCATTCAGTACTTGGTACTTTTTAAGACCTTTTCTAGCAGTTATCCAAAGAATAACTCACAGGATTGAAAAGTTGAAGTTAGTTTTCTAAGTTTATTACTTACATTCAACGTTAACTATATCGCCAGTAGGTTAACTGAAATATATGAAGAATACTTAAGTTATGATTTCAACATGCTTGCTGTCATAAAATAATTGAGATTTTGTTTAATAGCAGTTTAATATCGAAAATCTATTTCCCTTTAGACTTCTACGTTCAGTCTGATATCTTTTTCAGAACCAATTCTAGCAGTTATTTAAAGAATAACAAGCTTGGAGGGTTAATGTTTGTTTTTTTTTACCTTGTAGGGCGTTAATCTATAAAACTTTAACTGTACTGCCAATTTAGAAGGTATTACTGGAATATAGGTTTGATGGTATGATGTACGAAATAAGTGTAGTTATTGTAATGTGTTACACCCTTTCATTAAGTAAAGAACATTTAGGGTATGATTACAGAAAATGAAAATTGAAAAGAAAATGAAAATTTAAATAGGTTTGAAGTTGTTTTTCATTGTTTGGTAAGAATAAGCCTATTTAAAGTACACTTATCACTTTTTATTTAGATGTGTATACGTATGTACATTATTTCCTACGTATATATTAAATGGTTCTAATATTTATCTTTACTGAACTCTAATGTATGTTATCTAATGTATATGTGTGCATATACACAAATATATATATATATATATATATATATATATATATATATATATATATATATATATATATATATATATATATACACACACACACACAGGAGAAACACTCAGTTGTACACTGTAAAAAAAATGTGGGTAAATATTGGTCAAATTATATAAAATTTCTTGTCAAGGATAATTTGAAGGAAAATATTGTGCTGAATATTGCTGTCGATGACGACTGAAATAAATTAGCATTGTGGCACTAGAATCTAGATGTGAGTTTAGATTTTATATTCTATTTATTATAAGAATGAAAAAATTAGATATATAAACAGTTTTATGTATTATATGTATATTATTGTAACTTTGAGCATAAAGTTACATTTTATTATAGGATGGATATAAATGTTTTAAAATGACAATAAACTTTGGGCATTACTAAGACAATAAAATTTCTTTAATTCCCTAAGGCTTTTTATCATTATTTTCAAAACAAGTTTATAAAGACATGTACTTTGTACCGTAAAAAATGTAAAAAGTTTTTATTTTCCATTATATGATTACTAATAATGCAAGATTACATGATATTTATCAAGAGACGTCGTAATGGAATTTCATGCAGGTTGCATAATTTCTTGTCTTCCTGTATGATTGCAGTATCCTTTTACGTTTTTGTAACCGAGGAATTATTAAACAAACTATTTATTTCTGAACTGTAAAATATGACCTTCGGCATATAGACTCTTTGAGTAGTATTTCAGAACTATATTTGCGGTGTCCTTTCCATTCAGACTCTGCTTATTTCAGAATTTATAAACACAGGTCTTTCGTCAACTTATTGTCCTATGTCACACCGATATCCGAAATCACGTCTTATCGGCAGCCTCATTACCCAGCTAAGAGGAAAAACTTGAGACTTTCTGAGGGGGCTTTACTTTCCTTAAAGCTGTTTCCTTGATCATTCTCTTAACAATTATCTCAAAAATAAATGATTTTCCTGTAGGAATCGCATATTGTTGAAGATAATGTGCGCTGTGATTACCAAGAGCACTTTTCAATATCATTTACTTCCAACAATTCTTGGAACAGTAGAAACGGTTTAGTACTTAGCATTCAGATCTACCAGACGTTTATTTGCTAGGGTGTACTAATTTGCTTTTTTGCTGCCCAAAAATCAATGGCAAAACTGTTCTTAAGATGTTTAACGCCCGTTCAGTTTCTAATCATGCACTGAACTAATACTGCACATGCTGAAACAAAGATTTCAAAGTACTTTCAAAATTTATGGGTCAAGCATGACTCGTTCAGTACATATTATGTAAAAAAGATAATTGAGCTATAATTTACATATAAAAAAGTAAAACATTTTTGACAATATGTAGCAATAAATGCAAAGTCAATGAAAGTAAGGAATAGAAAACTTTTGGCTTAGTCTGGTTTTTCTTCTACTAAGTTCCATGAATTGAAAATGTATCTTGCTCTTAGCTTCAAAACAGCTGTCTACTTTCACTCTCTTCCTATTTGGTCCTTGCTTCCGTTAACTTTCTGTTATATTTATTACTGTATCATTTATATGCTTGTAACTCTATATCCTTTTAGCCTCATATAGTTATTAAAAGGCGAAACGTCTTTTTAACATGTTTGCTCAGTTCTGACTTTCATTGGATAACCTATGACTTAAAACTAATTTACATTCTAGTTTCACTATGATACTTTTAACATAAATTTTAAGTACGTTGTTGTTACTACAGACTAATTTAATATGAAATTTTAATTAATTTTAAGTCTATCTATACTAAGTCATAAGACAGTGCTTTGGGTGTCTTATGCCAAATAGGCATTCTGATGTATGGAGTACTCTTATCTTTTTCTTATATTCCTTTTATTCCAATAATAATAATTATCCGCTAGAATTTTATCTCGTGTATATGTACTCGATTACTCAAATACTTTCGGGGTAAGGTTTTGTTTCCTTGTTACAATAGTTTATCACTCTTTTGATTTTTCAAGTACCCTATTAACTGTCTTTTGAAATCCTGCTTAGAAATACAGTAGTTAAGAAGAAGATTTAGTGTCCTCATTACAAGTGTTTCTCACTCTAGTTTCAATACGCTGTATAATAAGTATCTTTCAAAAGTGACATTAAAAATAGTTAACAACAAAAATGTTTAGTTTTCTCATTATAAAGATATATTTTTAAACCATTGGACATTATATTTAATTATCTTTTTAACTTTAGGGGTCAGATAGCTAGTCAGTTTTGAATTATCCTTTGATACTAGGTTCTGAATAAGCATTTATATTATTAACAGTATATTTTTCTGCAACATATAAGAATATTATTAAAAGCGCTTCATAACTATATTTAGAAAGTTTAAAGTAACTGAAGTAAGATCAAGAACAGGATTCATTAGGAAAAATGTATGATAAGAGAATTTGGATTACAAATTTTCATGTCAAATAATTTCAAGGGTTTCATTATAAACATCAAAGCTAATACTAATATATGTCTATCTATCTATCTATCTATCTATCTATCTATCTATCTATCTCTCTCTCTCTCTCTCTCTCTCTCTCTCTCTCTCTCATATATATATATATATATATATATATATATATATATATATATATGTATATGTAATCGTCCAGGGACCAACTGGCCCCGAACTTTACACTTGTATACTTCGTTTTAAAATTGTCCCTATTATTTTTCTCAGCCTGGGCATGCTGGGCTGCCAAGTGTCCCGCTAACCGTCCGTTAGAAAGAAGCACATCATTCGTCGTGGCCGAACTTAACTTTATTTCATCCTATAAACGTAGCTTGGAATCCAGAGACGTCTGAACCAGACAGTGTCAGAACGCTCTCTCTCTAAGTAATGCCAACCTTCTGCAAGAGACGGCTAGAACCCGTGTGTTTTAGCGTCGTGGGAAAAATGCCGAGGCAAGTGTTTTAATTGCTTATAGAGAGTCACATTTGACTAGAACCATCTGCCAAAGTGTGGCGTTCCAGATGACTATTATAGCTGATCATTAAAGATTTTTCCTGGGAGAGTTATAACTTCCTAATTAAAAATGCCAGCTATATCATTTTCTGTTTTGGGAATCACAGAAAGAATTTCGGGGTTCGGCTGAAGGAATGAAAACATCCTCGTTTAAATTGGATGGCTGGAAAATATGGTTAATATAAAGAGAAGAAATTAAGATCTAGAATAATGAATGGGGAAAAGGGATAATTTTGGATAGACTTTAGGGCTTAGATATTGATATTATATATATATATATATATATATATATATATATATATATATATATATATATATATATATATATATATATATATATATATAATGTTTTTTTCTTTCTCCAATGCAGCAGGTGATACAGACATTATCCTAACGCCGTAACAAGGCTGCGAACCTGTTACTCATTTAGCACCACCCGAGGAGCACGTGTAGCTTAAGGTATGCTACGGACGTGAGTAACATTACCCCCGCTGGGTCCTCGTAATTTAGAAGCAGGGACCAAGCAGAAGACCCCCAGGCTTGGCCTGCCACCCCCAGAGGTATCATTTGAGAACTTGGAGGACTTTGTGACCACGAACATATTTTACGTGCTCCAGTCACCTTTAGCGAACACGGCGGATCTTAGGCCGGCTCGAGCCCCGAACCCGTAACTTTGTAGTTACGAGATCACTGCCTTTGCCGACTGAGCTACTGCGGCTCGTACAGATGATGTGGGAATTTTAGTTTAATTTAATTATGTTTGTGATGACTGTACGCGTGGGGGCGTCAAGTATTTTTAAAATAATGTTTTTCTTGCTTTTCTATCAAAACGGTCCAATTTATAATTTATTTAAAGACATTTTATATTTTTTGGATTATATATATATATATATATATATATATTTATATATATATATATACATATGTAATATTAAAATCCTTTATTTGCATATTTTAATATTAATTTAATAACTTTTGTTCATAAAGTACATTGGGGGTTTGAGCGGTAATTCTTATTTTTTCTTCCAGACACGCTATAGACTTAATTCAGCCTCTGTCTGCACTACTTTAGCCAATAGTTAGCGCTTTCTCTTTAAACATAAGTATTTTTTATCACGTGATCAATTGTGCATAGGGATTATTAGTAGTCTTTTTACCTGAGAAATTCCTACTTGAAAAGTGTATGTGTGCAGGATCAGATTATCTGGATTCACGAGGTTGTAAAAGTGTTTGCCAGTGTATCTCATCAGAAATAAAATGTGTTGTGATTTTGAATGAGTCTTGCCCATATTACATACATACATATGCATATATATATATATATATATATATATATATATATATATATATATATATATGTATATATGTATATGTATATGTATATATGTATATGTATATGTATATGTATATATATATGTATATATATGTATATATATGTATATAGATATATGTATATATTATGAATTTTGGCAATCTAGCTTAATTATACAGTTGAAAAGAATGAAAAACAATTCCCTTATCACTACTTTTTTTTTAAATTTAGAAATCAATACTTGTTAACCTACTGTTAATACATGAGATTGCGATAGTTTTGTGAAACAAATTAGAGTTATGTATACATATTAATAATACAAGATGAGTTCATTTATCTTAAAACTTTTCCTTTTAATACCCAACACGTAATTCTGATATCTCAGACGCAGTTCCTCCCATGTTAAATTATGGAACAATAATAAAAAATTTAGGCTAACTTTTGTACATTTTACAGTCCCTGTTTTAACCGTATGGACTATTCTGTATGGAATGGACTGTAAAATCCCGCTGTCTAATTTTATATGCAACTGAGTTTTCTATAGTGAGAATGAAGCTGCGAAACATCTGTCTATGTACTTTATCTGACTATTTATGTCTTATTCACGTTGACTTTGCATTTTGTGCTATATTTCAGCGCAGTTTTAGCATTCTAGTATACATTTAAGAAAAAGGCTATATTTGTGCTAGATCCTTTCAGTTCGATAAAATTTTCCTACTGTTTTTCCATTGCTGTCAAATCCCCAAATCATATTATAAAATCTGTTAGGAAATTAAAATATATATATTTCTTCCTTAGAACATGACCTCATTATTAGTTAATGATATTCATCCGATGCGTTTAACTTTCAGTCAGATTTTTTAACCGTGACTGAAAACCATATGTAAAATACCTACCGCTTGTATATATTTAAGCCTGTTCAGCGTTGTTGGCTGGAGGCACTTCTAGCTTCTGATGTTCAATAGCTTGCCTAATTTACATGTATTATTTTATGTAATAAGTCAATGCATGTATTATTTTATTAATAAAATTTTAGTTAAAAGCATTCGAAGTGGAAGTGTTATGAAAAAGCAAATACTTCATCAATCCACTAACGCCTCTGCAAATTTAGAAGTTTTTGGAAAATTACATAAAACTTGACTAATTTTCCATCAAAATCTTTATAAATAATAATTAAAATGGTTAATTACCTCAAGTGGAGGTAGCTCTGGTGGTTCGGGTGCTAACATTAATTTTGCTGTTGGCAGTCCAGGGTGATGACGATATTGCCTACAAAAACAGAATATATGCATTAGAATATAAAATTTATTCTTTAGAAACATTCAGACATAAACAAAATCTTGTATAGGAATATTTTCTAGAAATTAATTTACATATGTCTACAGTTGACACTGAACACTGATGATACCATTCAGATAAGTTCTACGCATATCAAGAACTGCCTAATTGAGGATTACCAATCATGTATTCCAGTCAGTTTTTCCATCTAGAAAATACTGACAATTTCGTTATTCTATGTTAATAGTTTGACAGATAGTGTGTGTCATATTTCAAATTCACGGTCATATCATTGTTGGTATTTAAAACAAGTTTGCGTACATATATAATGAATTGATCTAAGCTGCTGGCTAACTTAAAATAGACTGTCCTCAAATTGATTAGCACGTAGTTATTATCAGGGAAGGAAAATTTCTATTGAAAAATGTAAAAATGTTTTTTTAATGTAAGTGATTATGAGATAAGGACAGTTAATTTAATTTTTAAATGAAACATTTATTTAAATATTATGAATCGGGGATGACAATTTTATATTTTTTTTGTATTTAATCCATTGTAGAAGTTTTATTTCTTATTTTCTTAATCTTTATTTAAATCTGTATTAGAAACTGAAGAGGCATTTAATTTGCTTATTTACTTGTTAAGGTGGTATAGAACCCATAAATCTCGGAAAAAAAAATCGCATTTTATTTTTTTCATCTCAAAAATTACCGCAGAGTTTTGTAAATTAAATAAAACAAACCGAATGTTTCTAAAATAACTACATCAGCCGACGCTGCATTTTTTGTTTTCTAATGCTAATGTACACCACTCCCTTTTCAGGGGATAAATGTCCTTGAAAATAATTTTCTTATAAAGTTTTCTGTGTTAAGCGGTTATATTGGATAAAAAGTAAATTTGATTGTATAGTCAATCAATTTTACATCCATTTTATATTAAAATTGTTTAATTTATCTTCATAAGAATTTAAAATAGTGTAAAGCAAATGACAGGTATATCTTAAAAGACGAGTACTGGAAGTTTAATTATCTCAAATTTTTTAAAAAACAATTTAAAATTTAAATCTATATACCTTAAATTGTATTTAAACAAACTACGTGGTTAAAATTACGTACAAATATTCTTTAATATATATTTTTTTATTTGTCATCGGAATTTTTAATCAAAAGCAAAAGTTTTCAAAATATTTCCCACAAGACAAAAACCTCTCAAAAGATCTAATTTTTTTTACTTTATGAATTATTAAAAACTTGAAAACAATGTTTTTACAAACCCCATAGACAATTTATCTTTCCTCTAACTAAAGATGAACAAAATATTTTGGTTTGGAGTGCTACGATCTACTTTTTGCAACATGAGGGCTAAACAAAATATTTTAAGCTATTTATAAGAGCTATTCGTTTATGAGTTATATCAATATTCGTTTATGAGTTATATTAAAATCCGTTTAAATTTTAATGTTTTTTAATTTTTTAAATTGAAGTTTTAAATCAATAAGTGTTTATATGTGCAGTAATGCCCATATGAGCATATATTTGAGGAAAATTTTTTATCATAATTTAAAAAAATAGAATTTTGTGTTTCATACCCTCTTAATGTTTAGCGCCCTTTTTTGAAGACTGTTAGAATAGTTTTTCCATCGATTTTTCCGTTTTAATAATGGTCTATGGCAGTCCTCAAAATAAAACTTAACAATTTCAATTTCCTGCTATTATTTATTTATTTATTAATTATGTCATTTGGGTTGATATTTTATGTCTTTTAAAATCTATTTATAAAATTTATTTTTTCAAGTGAAGCCAAAACGAACGGCCGTATCTATTATAAAACTTCACTTTCCAGTGCTGTATGTACTACATATAATAACAAAGAAGTCTCCTATAATGAAATTTTTTCTTTTTAATAAATAGCATTCTATAATGTTCAAAATTACAGCTCTTCCCTAATGAGGAAGGGTTCTAATATTTAAAGTTGTTTAAATTTCATATATTTGGTTTGTTTTGGTTTGGAGTGCTACGGTCTACTTTTTGTAATACGAGGGCTAATGAGACTGGGACCTACAGTTTAAAGCCGATTCCGAACGGCTGCAAACATCCATGCCACTGTAGGATTCGAACCCACGAACTCTGGTACCGAAGGCCAGCACCCTAACCAGTCGGCCATCGTTAGGTTAAATTTCATATATATTTTACTCTCAGAAATCCAAAATAACTTAGAGTTACCCAATAAATGCTTTTCTTTTTGGAGATGAAGAAAAACAGTTTGTAAAATTTTTATGTTTCCTCAGAACAAGTTTTCATTTCCAATGCAGGTAAATGACGTTTCTTTAAACTATCTACCAAATTTTCGAATATATGCTATTGTTTATAATTTTCTCGTTTGGACGATATTTTAGGATTTTTCGAGCCTTACACTTATAATTACTTATTCATCAGATACATCAACTGAAATCATGTCGAATAGGTTTATCTATTACAAAGCTTTACTTTAGGGTACCGAGTTTATATGTGATACACAATAAATCTCGTATCGCGAAGTTTAATTTTACCTTAAATGAGAACTTATGATATTTAAAATGGCCAATGAATGATATAACCAATGAAAGCAGGTTATAATATTCAAAGTTGTCCAAATTTCATATATTTTTTTTTTACTCTCTGCAGTCTATAATAATTTAGATTTATGATAGTGATTAATATATATTCGGGTGAAATGTGATACGGGCATTAATGGGTAAATATAGTCTTTAGTATGTATTCGGCAGGAATAATTTGGGTAAGGGTTAATGTAATAGTTTTTCTTTGAAATACCTTGAGGATACTTCAGATTATGTATGTTCAACCATAAACTCTCATCTAGACTGGGTAAGTACATTAACTGTTTTTATAAATATAATAAGGGAGAAAGCATTTATCCATGAAAAAAATTGAAATGTTATCTAAAATTACATTTTACAGTATTCTTAATAGTAGTATTTTCTTTGAAATGATTGAAATGATTTATCATTAGTCCACAGATGAATGCTATATTATCTTCCCAATTAGTAAAGTTTCGTTTGGACAACGTTAGTAAAAATTATACCTCTGACGCATAAACAAAATCTATTATCTCCCCTAATTCGAGCAAATTATGGCCAGGAAAGTGCATACACAATCCTTGTTTACAGCAAAAAGTAAAATGAAAGAAATGAAAAAGCCAGGAAACGAAAGACAATAGGGTATTAGAAATGTCCTTTGCTATTACATTTTTAAATGGATATATTAATATTTTATGTAAAATGACTTCACTTGAGTTTCTAACGAAATTCTCAACGATGGATTACACGATTAGTATATTGAAGCTCAGGAAAAAAAAAGCTAAAATATACATAGATTTTGAAGAAATATGTTTATCAGATGCGTTTACCATATTTCGATAATAGTTTCCTTTTCAATGATATTTAAAGAACTTTTATTGTCATGAAATAATAGATGACTATCATCAATAGAAAAAAATGAAAATGTTTTTGCAAGCCAAAAAGCATTAAAAAAACAAAAACAAAGATAATTTTATCAAGATAAGAGTACATAAGAAAGTATCTTCAAAATCAAAGAATGATTTTAGAAAATACATTAAAAATATCACGGTTTTGCTAATTTTTCAATAAATTTTGAAATCTAACATAATTTTATATTGTCTCGGACTATAATGTACAACATTATTAACATATTGTATGCGGGACACGTACTAGTAAGTTTTCTGATGATTGATACTTGAGTGCGGGTCACGTACTAGTACGGGTTAGTGTAACAACATGGTTTGTTTGTGGGTACAAAAATAACGGTATATACAGGGAAACGAAGCCGAATGTTTTTGTCTACTACATAGATTCTAGAAAAATTTAGACAAATATAAACTAGCTTTTATATTAGTCGATGCGGAGCCACAGAACGGGAAGGTTGATTAAAAAAATTCAATTTAGATTTAAAATTAACTTTTTATTTATCCTTGCGAAAATGATATTATATATATATATATATATATATATATATATATATATATATATATATATTATATATATATATATACATATATATATATTATATATATATATATATATATATATATATATGCATATTTATGCATATTTATATATTATATATATATATATACATATTTATATATGATATATATATTTGTTTATATATTTCAATATAAAATACGAAAATTTGGTTAAAAAATTAAATAATTTTCTATCTATTGAGATTTAACTGCATAACTACATTTACGTGGAAAACGCCCGCTCCCGGTACAATTCCGCTGCGAAATATACCCGCACACAATGTGTTAAGTTAATTGAAAAACGTAATTCAAAATTTTAACGTTAAAAGTTTTATAGTATTTAAGAAATTTAATGACCACATATATTTTTATAGTTTATTATTTTCCTTGAAAGATAAATAGTTTAATTTATTGATGTAACATATTTGAGATAAATGGCTATTATATGCATTCTCAAAAACAAAGTTGTAAAATTAGATGTTAAATAATGGTGATTATCTATTTAGTTTAGTCATTATCATCGGTAAATATTTGTCTAGCCACGATCCAGAAGATTTCCTGTCTTGTCCAGCGTTGCACAGCGGGAACTGCTGTCATATAGTTACATGACAAAAGAAGGAATAACTTCTGCAGGAGGCCATCAATCCGTCTCGGCTCCAATAAATTCTGCACTTTGGAGATTGTTGATTGACTGTCAAATCTACCATTAATAACCAGAAGTTACTTATCCTTGAAACGATTTGGACAGCTAGATGCTTGAATTGGTTCCATCAGCTGTCTAAAGTTGAAAAATCTCTTCAAAGAAGTCCATTAGCTTGAATATATAATTTTGCTTACTCTGAGACAAGTTGCAAAAGAAAAATCGTAGTCCTTATTGATGTTGTATCAAAGGATATATGTTCAGTTCGACTGAAAGGCTTAAAATAATCTCTTAGAATTTTTGAAAAGGTAGAGGATCGACATCTGCACTTCAAGTTACTATTAAATGCATCTTTACCAATCAATTTTTTTTAAATCTGAAAATGTGGCCATATGTGTTTGCATATGAACTGTAAAAAGGGTTCGAGCTTTCATATGCAGATTTTTGTAAGCGAGTTCACTTAAAAAATTGTATTGAATTAATATAATTATGATAACATTTTGATAAATATTCTAATCTAAATATACCATGAAAAATATCAAATTTATTCTACTAGTTTACATATCAATCCAAGGCATTCTTTTAAAAGTATATTTTTCGAAGAATCGTGGTTTAAAAGCCGAACTAGGACTGGATGTGTACAATGTTGCTTTTTGGTACTAGAGCTCATGGGTTGGAATCTCTCTGTTGGCTTGGATGTTCTAGCCGTTCAGAATCGGCTTCAATCAGTATGTCTCAGTCTTATCAGCTTCGCTTAGCAAAACTATAGACTGTAGTGTTCCAAATCAACCATGATTTTAATTGAGGTTTCTCTTATTGCATTTTAACTAATACAAACTATAACCCAACTCCAAATTACGAGGGAATTGATAGCCTCTTATCATAAGTTATTTTAAGTGCTTCCCTGCAGTGCAGTAATTAACTACAAACATGTGTTTGGTAGAACTTTATATGTCCCAAGTTTAAAAAATCTCAAGAATTATAATAATCGAAGAATGGAACAGAACGAAGATTAGAATGAGAAATGCTTATGAACGCAAGACAAAGCACTTTAAATTGTTAACCATTCCATACTTATTTTATGTGCTACAAATTTATTACCTCTTTGTATAGTGACTCAATAATTTTATTGCTTATTATTTTTATAGTATTTAAAATACCTTTACTAGCTTAATTTCCATATGTATATGAACTTCATCACAAAAGTTTAATAAAATAATAGCTTGACGTACTAAATAATATAACTGACAGAAAAAAATATTTTAAAAATTTATTTTAAAGTTAAGAAAGATAAATAACACACACGCTTTTAAAATTTCACTGAAACTTTTACTGAATATTTCCCATTAAAGTTATTTTTTATCTTGTAATAGTTATGGTTTTAATAACAAAACGTCTCCGAGAAGTAGCGATATTGTTCTAGGGTTACAATTGCTCAGTTTATTTTGATTTAGATCTCTTTTTCACTTCTTTGCTTTTAGTTTATAATACATAAACTTTGTTTATATTTCCTGCATTCAATTAAAAGAAAAAAGGTTAATTGTAAAGTTATTTTAGCATCGTTGGTTGAAACCTCTACAAGTTATTATGAAAAACAAATCTACCAATCTGTATTGCAGAGGTATTTAAAAATATTCAGAAATGATTAAAAATCTTTATAAAATTATCTACGAAACTTTAAAAATTTTTAATTCCTAGGGGTTTTATAGTTTTTTAACTCAGTTTCATGGGTTTCTATTATGTCCTAAATTTAGAAAATCTGCTAAAGAAGCTAATGTGTTTCTTTGTAACATTTTATGGAATATTAAAAAGGCTTTAGCTTTTAACTATTGTCTAGAATTCATGAGAATATATTTCTAGAATTAAATTAATGCATAGCTTCACTCAATGGTACGATCAAATAATTAAATTAACTTCTGAGTAAATTGTGTGTTATTAGAAATAAACTATTGTAATTATACTGAATAATATTTACAAGAATTTAAGGGACATTGAAAAATAAATAGAAACACTAGCAATTTTATTAATTTATTTCAACTTATAGAATCATACTAAATTTTAATTTTTTAGTTTAGTTGAGTTTTATTCAAAAGTATAAAAACCGAAAATTTTTTTGGCTTCATATTTTATTGTAAAATTACTTTAGCGGTTTTAATTAATAAAATTTTTCTCTTTAACATTATTTATTCTATTTATAGTAAAAAAATCCCTGGATTTAATACAACAAAATATAACTAAATGATGAAAGTGTGCTGTTAATGTCAAAAACATCTCTGCGTTGGCATGAAGTACAAATTATTTTTAATTACCCCTTAAAAATGAAAATAAAATGAAAAGCCAAAATTAAAACAGACTTTATAAGACTTTTTTCCTACACTGAAAATACATTATTGTGGTTTAAAGAAAAATTTAATTGTTTTCTTTAAAAGTGATTCTTCCAGAAAGTTCTGCGTAATTACTTTCAATTTACATCGTCTGAAAGCAATTATTGAAAGTGTGTTCTGCAATAGGCCTCGAATTAAGTTATTTAGAGACAGACCTCTGCTGTCATTTAAAGTTGTACTATATGAGAGCGAAGATGGGAAAAAAATAGCATTATGGAAATAGAATGAAGGGACCATCAAAGAAGCTGATGTGTTCCCATAAAACAATGTATTTTTATCTTTCAACTTCCCCGCATGGAGCTTAAGTTACGAAAGATATTTTTTATGAACATATGTGTGTATATGTGTCAGAAAAAGATCTAAAAAATGGGATGCCACCACATTAATAACCCTACTTAACTTGTCAGTAAAGCATGAGCATTGTGAAAAGAAGTAAAGAAGTTGCAACAACTGCCACTTAGCTTTGCATCTAATTTTGACCCTCGCTCTTCCCCAGCTGATTAATAGATATGCATGATCTAGAAATTAAGAGAACTGTTAGAACATCTAATTGTAAGAAGTCTAGAAACCGTGGGATGAAGATGAAAGTGTTAGAGACCCGAAGATGTCTAAGATAAGGCATCGTTAATTTGCTTTCATGAATATGAATTATAAGAAAAGGATGAAATGATAAGCAGCTACTAGGAAGTGCTTGCCAGGGAGCAAAATTACATCGTTTAGCCTCATTCAATAATGGCCGTCACAGTCGAACAGTAGAAAGGATGCATATCATTCGAGTCTAATTATAGAATGGAAAATAGTCAATATTCAATTGGAAGGTGTCTTCATTTGGATTTAAAAGAGTAAGTGAAGTCTGCGTTGATCACTTTCAAAGTTAAGTTGTTCATAAATGTCTTGGAGTCAGCTGAAGTAGCTTAGTAATATGTGTTCATAGCAGAGCAATAATTAATTTTGTCAATTTAAAATTATAATAAATATATAAATCCTAATTTATATATATTTTTAAATAATTACCACCTTTTCCACCACCATCGATTAGATTTTTGTCTTTTGAATTTATTGTCACTTTTTGAAATTATTGTCCCTTTACTCAGATTCAAAGTGCAAAAATTTAAATTTAATAGAGTAGAATTTTTGAGTACTTTTTCCAACCATAAGCTGGGGTGACAAGGTAAGTTATTCATTGACTGCAGTAAAAATTTATCTTTTTATTCCCATCATTAATTTGCCACTATACCTGTTAGTTATGGTCTTAGATACAGCATCATTAACTTTTTCAATAAAGTTCAATTAGTTACTTATGTGGTTAAGAGAATAAGCTATGAAATTCAGAAAATGGCTAATTTTAGACAATAGTATTTTTGAATTACTTTAGATCGATTATTAAGGTGAAATTCCATTGTCTGCCTCGCTGAACAATGGACTAATGGTTAGGGCACTGACCTTCGGAACCGGAGTTCATGAGTTCGAGTTCCACTGTGGCATAAATGTTCGTAGCCATACAGAATCGGCTTTAAGCAGTAGGTCCCGGTTTTATTAGTCCTCGTGTTGCAAAAAAGTAGACCGTAGTGCTCCGATCCAACCAACCAACCATTATCTGCTTCAAATTGTATCTCGCAGTTTTCTTTGTAGGTATTTATTCTCAAAGCGTTTCTTTATCAGGCTCACTAACCGCTACTGTAAGCCTAATTTTTATACAATATGTAGTTTAAAGCAACTTAATAAAATTATATCAAAATTATTATATGATACAGAGGCAGTATTTTATTATTGTAATATTATGTTTCACTGAAAAAACAGATAAATCTGTTTAATAACATTCGTAATAGTTATGCGAATATATATGTGACACAGGTTTTGAGATCATCTTCGCAATTCTATTTATACGCTTCGATAATTCTTTATTGAGAGTGAAATATATTCATTGATTGTTCTATTGTGTACATGAGGGAAAATTGCATCTTAAAAATCGCATTCTAAATTTTCTTTATTTATTCATGCCGTTTTATTCTTATGTATGAACTTTTACCCAGTCTTTCTTTTTATATTTTATTCTTATTTATTTCTCAACCTATGATCTACTTACAAACCCACGTTTAAATAAAATTGTAAACAACAGATTCGATTGGTGATGATATAAGAAGTATAGGATGAGATTTTTAAGATTAGTCATAATTACTTTAGATAGGTAACAATAGCTGTCATAAAAAGTTATATTATTCAACACCTTTTTCCTTTGCTTGCCTTGCTTTGTATATTATTTTTACACGGTTTAAGGGAAACAAATATGAAAACTGTTACTTTAACATATAGTAATGTTTGAATCATTTCTCAATTAAATTAACCAATTTCCTCATTAGTACTTTTTTTGTCATGCGTAATCTGTCAAAAGAAATAGAATGATTTATGCTTTACCACAATTTCTTGTGAAAATATAATAGTAATTTGTTGTTTTTATCCTGTTTAAAAATCACGATTTATTTACTTTCAGTTATCAAAAAAAGCGCAATAAGCAAAATTTTCCTCTTTTGCAAAATTTTTTGGGATTTAAAAAAATGTTTATAAATATATGTTATACTTTTTAAGACGCAATTAGGTAGATATTGTTTTGAGCCTTAAGTTGGACTATTGATACGTACTGATTTCAACGTTTTTGACGCCGTTTTTGATTTCAACGCTGATTTCAACAAAAGGAAGAGTATATTTATATATTAAACTCCATTAAATTATACTGATTGTTTATCTCAATTCTCCAGGTTAAAACCTGCTATTAACCATCGTAGTGGAACACACCGAGGAAAAAAGTCTCCAAAAAATATGATAAAGTTTTATTGTGTCAGTGACCAAAGTGTTCTATGATTTTTTACTTCAACCTTTGTCGACTAGATTGGAATACGGAAAACCCACCCTCGTTATTGTCCCTTTACTTCCGGTTATAAATAGATATATAAATAGACATTATAGATTTTTAATTTTTAATACACATAAAGCTCGCCAAGTCTCGAAGATCATACCATAAGAAATAATGGATTCTAAAATTACGAATAAAAATATTTTTTAAGAGAATTATTTATATTTTTTACGAAAGTCATCCAAGATATTTAAATGGTGCAATTAGAGAAACATATGTTACCGCAAACGAAATACTTCGAAATAGAGATTGACAAAGCCATGAGAAGCTATTAGCGTCTTTGTGCTTCAGGGGATAGGGGTGACACCCTCAATAAATGTCAGCCAAAGAGGGGTGCAGTTCCTAAACAATCGACCTGACCCTCCTACCTCAAAACTCCATGGGGGAAAGCACTGGCAGATATGTACAATACATCCATTTTCGGAACGTTTTTGGAACGAAAATTGTTCGTGACAACCGGCGGGATTGTACGTGAGAACCGCTTAGAGGGTTAAATTTATCTGACCATATGGCAAAACTTGAACTCGATATAAATGATTCTGTTAAGGAAAGTATGACGCTTCAATTAATAAAAACATTTAAAAAGAAATTTCTTTTCATAAAAATGAATTTAAATGAAACATTTAACATATCAAATGAATGTACACATGCATATACAGACTTTTCCTATATTTATATCTGAATTTGTTCATATACATACATAGATACCTAAGTACATAATATATAAATATATATGCGGGTGAATATATTTACATGCATGTACAGGGGTAGTGATAAAAATAGTTTAAGTTATTTACTACTTTTTAAAGAAAATTATTCAGCTAAATTTTCCATGAA
>CM063502.1:145191770-145216770 GCA_032207245.1 Pardosa pseudoannulata
TATATATATATATGTATATGTATATGTTTATATATGTATATATATATGTATATGTATATGTATATGTTTATATATGTAAGTATATATATGTGTATGTATGTATGCATATACATATATATATATATGTGTGTGTGTAACATATTAGCTGAAGGTTATCCAGTATCTTGAATCAAGACAGTCGTAGATACTCTTCTTACGTCACTTATTTATTGCGCGTGTTTTCTAGTGACGCAAACAGCTTACGTCGTTGTCTTAATGCCTATTCGGCGAAAATGACTTTTTACGTAGTGCCCCAACCTTATAAATTACACCCTTTTCTAAAAGAGGGTATATGAGTTCTTTAATTATCTTCATTCGAGCTATTTAAGTTAAAGCCAAGCATTTTCCTCTATAGGAATTCAATGATTTTGGAAAAAGAAAAAGAATGCATTCATTGACTAGATTACCTTTTCCTTTAGACATTAATATAGTTGGCGGAAATTTCGCAATATGTCTTGCTCTAAGAAATATATTTGTATAAGAAACTATATACATAGAAATGTTCCATATACACGAATATGAAGAATTTCTCGTTTTGTGTTTCAGAATTCTATTTTCGACTTTCATATTTGCGTGCTATAGTTTTCCTCGGTTTTGCTCACAAACCGCATGGTTTGGCAGTTTCCTTCATAAAAATCTGGCAAGACACCTATCTCCTCAGGCGCACAACGTTTGCATGAGTGGTCCGTAAGCAGAATATTTCTCTTTGACCGTTAGAGGTGGCTGAACTCGATGAATCCGAAAATCTTTAATATGAAGCATTAGCCAATATACAGGCCGTTTTAGAATGCAAATAACTGGAATATTAGGCATGCAAATATTTTTTGTACTATTTTGAGGGAATATTTTTTATCTTTACAAGTAGATCAAAAATGCATTTTTATATAGATCTAATTTTGATGTACAAGTCTGATAAGTTATATAATATTATGGGACAGTCTTTGTAATGATTTTTATTGGATTTTTTATTATATGATACATAAAAATCTTTTCTACACACTTGTTTCCTCAGACACACAACGTTTACTTTAGTGGTGTACAAACATAAGAAATTTCAGTATGACCGTTTTAGAGGTGGCTGTACTCGATATAGCTGGATACTTTTAATGTGAATACCTACACAATGTAAAAATGTGCAGGCCATTTTAGAATACAAACATAATTGAAGTATTAAGCATGCAAACATATTTTTCTCTTATATGATGATATTTCTATAACGTAGATACTGCATTTGTATCTACGTTTGTTATATAAGTATCATTGGTACTCAGTCAATAATCACGTCACTAAGAGGTACATTAAAAATAATTTGACATGCACAAATGACTTTTCAGAATTAGTGATAATTAATTTGAGATGTTGGGACAATAAATATTCAAAACTCAAAAGAGATCATATATATATTTATATAATTGGTAACAGAACATGTATTTGATCAAAAATTACAAACGTATTATAGGCATCCTTTCGTTTATGCAAAAGAATAAAAACCTGAAGCCTGTGAGATCGGACGCGAGTATTACAGCGCCACTAACTTGAGCAATATTATGGAACACATTTTTGATTGATTTTTTTGTAGTTTTGTTACATAATATATAACAATGATTACTACACAAAGAATTATTTTTAACAGAAGAAACACTGTGCGTATTCCTTGTCAAATTGGTTTTAGAGAGATAATTTTATTCCATACCATGAGCTAAATTTAAATAGATAGTATTAATAGTCTAGATTATTTTTTAATTTCATATTGAATAATTTAAGTGTAAACACAATTAGTTTCTAATATTTATTTTGTGATCTAATAAAAAGGCTTAATATTTTGTTAGCCTTGAAATACGTCTATTGTACTTTTTTTCAACTATCACTTTAAACAGAGAGAGAAATTATGAAACAGCAATAAAGACGAATTGTTTACCCTAGCCTTTCTAAAATTCTTTTAAAATTTCTTCATTAGTGTAAAAGTTTAGCAATCCTCCCTAAATCAGAAATCAATTTGTGTTTGAGGATAAGGTTATGAAAAAATTAAAGGAA
Source organism: Pardosa pseudoannulata (assembly GCA_032207245.1). NCBI lineage: Eukaryota > Metazoa > Arthropoda > Arachnida > Araneae > Lycosidae > Pardosa > Pardosa pseudoannulata. Next base: position 145,193,844 of record CM063502.1, read on the forward strand.
TCTTTCTCTTAGTTTGTTGTTTATTTTTCATTTGATTAAAATAAATTTTTTAGCAGGATATATTTAGAGAAGTTGAAGTTTAAAGATCTAGCCTTTTTACACATTGAAAGAAACGAGCTAGTGATAAAAAATGTGTAGTTCTGTTGAAGATCTTGTTTAATTTGTAAATCTGTTAAAGGCCATTTAAAATGATTTTAACCTTTTCCTTGAACTATTTATTCCAGATATTTAATTTTAGTCAACAGTTTTAAGGAGTTAGATAATACTGCCTTTAAATTACATGCAGAACTGGGGTTTGGAGGAAGTTGTAACCTAACATTTATTACTGATGCTATTGCAATGGCACTGTCCTAGATGTTTGAAGACTGTTAAGAATGTAATTTATGGTTCATAAATTACATTCTTAACAGTTATTTTGCTTGATAACTTTTAATATCATTTAAGAACTTTTAAATTTATTCTGATATACTTCATACAAAGGGATTTTTTTTCATCAAACTAAACTCTTAATCCTGTCCATCATATTCATTTGTACTAGAGTATATTTCGATTTTCATCAATTTTTCAGTCTAGCTTTTCTTCGAAACACTACACCACTTACCAACATAAGTTCTTAACATTTAGTACAGTATGGAAAATTACGTTACACTCTACAAATCTGTCATTTCTTGCAGCCATTGTTATATCTTTTGTTATGGTAGCAGTTTAAAAAAGCTTAACTGAAATTTTAAATAGTTTTTTTATGTTTTAAGGGAACAAAGAAGATTTAAAATGAACAAAAATATGATTCCCCCCCGAAAAAACAAAGAAATGTGTAGACTTTATGATCTAGCTGAACCTTTTTTCATCAGAATGATTTTTTATAGTTCATTAAAACCTGATTTTTATCATTGTCTCAAAAAATGTACTATTTCACTCTTTAATGTTTTCTCTTTTTTATTGATGTCATCGAAATATTCCAGATGCATTACTTTTTTCTAAATCTCTCTCAGATTTCTGGAAATTATTACATTGTTTACAAATTTTTTTTCATAAAACTGCGCTTTCTTCTTTTAAAGGTTCAATTTAGTTAGTCAAGTTACAGAGTGTGAAACAGAGTAAAAAATCTTGGCAAAACATTCTATAGGTATAAATAACCGTTTAATATAGGTTCTATTTAACATAATAGAAATTTGGCACCAAGGTTACTTTTTATATATATAGTTAAAATTGGAAAAACAATTGGATATTATCTAGATTTGTTATGTAGGAGCATTTTTAATGAATGTTCTACTTCAATTTTATTGAAAGGTTTTGTCTGATATTAAAATATTTTTTCCTTGTTTATTCTGGTGCATTTTATATTTTATCGAATATCATAATTTATATTGCTATAAAGAACACTGTCAAAATTTGAATAGTTTAATTACTGTGATGATTGTAAAAATATCGAAAATCCCTTGTAACTTAAATGATATAATTAGGTCTTAACACTAGAATTCCCATACACCAGGTACTTGCTATTGCTAAGCATATGTCAAGGATGTAGATAAATATATGTATATGCACACTAATATATGTATGCATGTATATATACCTCTCAGGCTCAGAGCCTGAAAAGAAAACAGAGAAAACCATCCATTCCAGGCATGAAAATTTTATCCGACTATCACATACCACATTAGCGATTTGTCTTCAACGAAAGATTCAGTCGACAACAGGTCATCAGCCTAGAAGATCTACTTGTTCTCTCTTACATCTTGGCGCACTCTGCTCTTAAATAGTGTAGTTTTACCCCCATATTCCTATGCTTTACAAAAGAATTAACTTTTTTTTTTATTAATCAGTGTCTTAATTTCTAAATTACAAAATTTCAAAACTTACACCCCATATATATATATATATATATATATATATATATATATATATATATATATATATATATATATATATATTATGAATTAAACTTTTATAGTCTAGTATTATATTCAGGTTATTAGAAACATAAATTACTAATATGTAATGTGTTAAAACGTTTAGTTACTACTTATTTACCACTAATTTATATATATTGATAGATATACATATATACAGATGATATATGATAGATATGTATGTATATATATATACATATATAGATAGATATGTGTTTCTCTCTCTATCCCTCTGTATATAATTTCTGGATTTTATAAGAGTATAAATGACTTAAAGTCAAAATGACTCCAACGTATATTCTAGTGTAAAAATCAAGTTTTAATGAGTTATCACTGAACAAACTTCTTAAAATATAAAAGAATTTATCTTGATAACAGAACCAATAACACGCAACAGTGATTCTAAACGCTTTAAAAAAAATTTGTTTATCTGTTGATGAGAAATCGTCAGGAGGAGGAAAAGATGAAATAAAAAAGCGATAAAACAACGTTTTGTGTTAAGAAGCGCTCCGTTCAATGAACTGTCGACTAACGGACCCCGGTCGTTCCCCCTCGGTTAGAATTGTCAAGTTTGCTTCCTCTAGAACCAAGACTTGGCCCTTCCCTCCTCGTCTGATGCGAAACCGCAATCAACCCCAAACTACGTGAAAAGACCAAGAATTGGTGGAACGCAAGCAGCGATGCAAGACCGAATCTTGCTTAACCAGCGAAGCGTTATTCAGATCTAAATTAGGCCCATGATTAACATTCTGAGGAGGCTCATCAATCTAACACTGTTTGTGATCCACTTAAACCAGAAAAAACAGTAACAGCTGGATACCTAATACAGACATGCCAACTACTCCGAATTCTCCGGAGTTGCTCCGGAGAAATGAGAGAATTTGATAATTCCGGAAACTCCTCAGATTGCTCCGGAAAATAAGAAAAATTTTGAGCAACTGAAAGATCTCAATTCAGCAATCAAATATAGTCTTGCATAAAATAATGCTGAGTATTACTCTTTCCACACAGTAATTAATGCTGCATGTTAAAGAGTTTTCTGTACTGTGCGGAAAAATCGAATTTAGGTCAAATTTAAGTAGACAAACTCTAGAATACCTGATGACAGAAAAATGCAAATATTTTAATCAGGATCTATGTTCTACAAGAAAAAAAAAATTCTGAAAAAATTTGTTAACCCCTTCCCTGTTTTTCCCGAGCTGAACTCGGGCAGGCGAAATGTACCATTCTGGATCATCCCGAGTGTAGCTCGGGCACTGTGAAATTTTACACTGTTCAATCAGTCTTTCCCGAATTATTTCACATGTGCTTTTTATGGTTTCGATTGCTTTTGTTTACTTTTCTGGCTACTTGATTATTTGCTGCCCAAAAAGAGAGAGAGTAGAGGGAAGAAGGTAAGGAGAGAAACAAGGTTCTACTATCCAGATTACGATGTTGTGCAGTACCGTGTTTTCGATTGTATCATATAAGACCAAATTTTGATTAATAATTTCATAAACATTTATGTAAATGCATAGGATATAAGTAAAATTTAATTCAAGATAAAAGCTAGGTATTCTAAGCTTTGTATTTATAGTTAGTGTGAATTGACTCCAAAGTCTAATGATTTCTGCCTTACAGAAAGCCAATTATACAGGTAAAATCCTCATTTACTTAAATTGATTTTTTTACATTAATTTTTAGGAAATTTTGTATACGAATAATGCTATTTCGTTTAAAAAGCTATGCATGTATCGAAATAGGCATTAAAAAATTGACATTTTTTGACCCATAATCCTGAAATAAAATGAACCTGGAAGGGGTTAAAGCTAAAAGAACTACTTATACATTATTAAATTCATAAATTTTAATTTACCCTCTATAATTAACTACTGTGTGTATTTTAATTTAGAAACCAATAAAATATGTAATTATTTTTTTTTTTGGGGGGGGGTGTTTTGTTTATTATATAAGTAAATTATATACGGGTATACTTCGGGCATGCAAAAGTAGCATGCTGAATTTTAAATCCTAAAATAATATTGCTCCGGTCAGAGGTGCCTGAATGTTGGCATGTTTGCTAATATATTTGAATTTAACGAAACGGCAATTTTTATTTGCATCAGTAACCATGCATTCAATAGCTTTACTATAAAAATAAACTAATCAGAATTTTTTTAAAAACACTTTCAATAGTAGTAAAATCTTAAACTGAGAGAAACCAGAAATAAACAAAAATGAAGTTAGTATGATTCATTAGTTTATGATATTGAAAATCAACTGTTGATTGTAGCACCTAGAAATTGTATCTAGAGCATATTGTACAATTTAATTCTGTACTTTAAACCAATTATAATCTTGTTATATTTGAATTTTACATATAGTTGAGCTAATTTTCTATCCCAATAAATTTATTAAAAATAGTTTTCTTGGTATTGAAACAGAAGCAAAGGTAGAATAAACAGATCATTTTAATGGATCATAATTTAAAACATTTCCTGAAATTATTTTAAAACTAAATAATGTTGTAAAATAAATCATTATACATTATAGATTTAAATCTCAATTTAAAAATTTAACCATATAGACAAGATTTCATTTCGTGCATTTCGAAGATTAGTATATTTAATCATTCTTGAGTCGTGTTTTATTTCATGATGTAACGCGATTTAAAAAAGTATTTATTATTACTGGATTTAAATACTATCATTGAATTTGTATAAATTATTCTGAACATACATTTTGTATAAGTTATACAAAATGTTTAATATATTGCATGCATTTTTAATTTATCTTATCTATGTGAAATTCATAGTCTTAACAAAATTACTGGGTAAAAATCTTCTATAAATAATAATTTCAAGCTTAAAAGTTCTTAGTTTAATATAAATTAAAACTTAAATCCTGCTAGTTATTTATAACTACTTAATTTATAGTAAGATTAATTTTTTTTACAATTTTATTAATTTATATAAATCTACTCTTGTACTCAAGTTTGAATTTATATGATAAAATTATTTAATAAATTAAAACTAATAAGCATTTAAAATTCTTGTTATAAATTTATGTTTAATTGCACAAATACTTTATATAAATACTGTATGTATTTTAATACTGTAGGTATTCGTTAGGCCCGCTGCGGTCTACTGTTTTTGCTACACCAGGGCTGGAACTCACAGCATAAAGCCGATTCCGAGTGCCTACGTTCATACATGCCTGAAGAGGAAATTAAACCCACGGTCTCCGGTACCGAAGAGCAGCGTCCTATCCATTCGGCTATAGTTCGGCCTTATTTTAAGATGGAGCTTACCATTATACGTAAATGTTTATTAGAGTCTTAAAAAATCATAATTAACTTTTACACGGGGCCATTCAGAGCACAATATGTTACTAAAAGCCATCAACTAAATATCCTTTCTTTTGTTTGCATGGTAATAACTAGTAATTATTTGCTACAAAAAATGGGATGTTATTAAATTAATCAAAGTATGTGTTGTTCTATATTTTGTTTAACTTTATAATTATAAACAATTCAATTGTTTAATCGAGTAGTTTAACGGGATCATTTTTAATTCTTCAGGCTTATTTAAACATTTTACCTCTATTTCAATTACAACAAAGAAGTATGTTATTACCCGTCACTTTCTCTAAGCTTAATTAATATAAAGGCTAATTACTAATATAAACATCCATCATTGAATGCAGAGTAAGAACCTTATTCAAGTTCCATAATTAAGATCAATTAGCAGCAGGAGATATCTGTGTAAAAACAAACATCGCAACTTTAATTAGATTTTTGTAATAAGCCTTTTTATTTAAATAAAAAGATGGCCGTGAATATTTAAATATAAGATTATCACTGACAAATTAACTTTCTCACTAGAGTTTGTTATTGGGTCTAATAGCTTTTAAATGCTACAAAAGTTGACACCATTGTCAAACTTCTATAATTAAAAACTTTTATATATTTAGAAAAAATGAATTTTACTGATGTTACCATTTTATTTGAATAGGTGGTATTATTTTCTTTTAATTTAACAGAAATATATAAGAATTTTAATAGCTATATTTTAAAGTTACCTGACTGCACACAACATTACATATCTATTCCTATGAATATACATAATATTTTTAGTTGAAATTAAAGTAGTATAATACATCTTTAACCCAGATATGCATGAATATTTTGATTTCAAAATAAAATATCCTGGTTCATAATACTTTAAAGCTTTTAATAATAGCAAATTAACGTAATTAAATTTTCGTGTTTGCGTAATGGCTTTACTTAGAAACATGGAAAAACGTTTAACGGTAGTTTTCCACCCAAGTACAAAATACCTACGTTATATATCCTAGAGTGAACAAAGGAGAACTATAAAAAGAATATTATACCAGAAAAATGATTAAATTATAAATTAAAATTTAACTTATAAATTAAACTGTAGTTAAAATTTGTATTATATAGAAATAACACGATAGTTCCTCTTTAAGACACATCCAATTGGTTTAACTTCAACTTACCTAATCATAAAAAGTAATATGCAATAACTGTGCGTAACTGTAAAAAATAGTAATAATTGAAATATCCTTTGTTTTAAAGTTTTTTGTTAAATCTAGAAAATTTAGTACTCACAATGGTGAAAAAACTAGCTAGTAAATAAAATTATAATTTTTTAAAATATCTAATTTTTACATTTATAGATGGTTGATAATGGGGTTGATTTAGTAGTTAAATGTTACTCTCTTAAGAGATCGATGGACGTTACAAAGCGCTTTTGGAAATTAACTTACAATTAGGAAACTCTGTACACAAAGTTGAGAATTTATTTAATTATTTTAATTATTAAACATCTCCGAAATATAAGGATAAAGAAGATATAGATTATCGTATACCAAACAGGGTAAAATTCTTATTAAAAATAAGATAATAATTCTTTTTAATTTCATGTTTAGAAATTATTTCTTGATTTTCAAAATGGTCTTAGCATTTTAATTTTTTATAGATTCGTAAGAAACTTTTGCCCAAACTCCAAATATGCAATAAAATAAATCTGTGTATCAGTTTTAAGTTTCAACTTAATTTAAATTATTAAAATTGAAATTTAGAATAATCCTAACTTTTTATAAAAACTCGATAATCATTTTTTACACTAACTTTTCAAAATAATATACCAATTTGTTCAATGTATAATTTTCAGCAATAATAAATAGGAAGAAAAAAAGGGGATACAAATCTGAACATTTCTAACATTTTTTTTTTAATTAAAAGAAAAATTTCAAATTGAATTCAAAAGTCATCTGATTGAAAAAATTAATTTGATTCATGTAAATATATTTTAATTTATACGTGTACAAAGTTTCATAACTTAATAAGTTTATATTTTGAACATAAGTTTATAATTAAAAAACACTATGTCCATTTTCTTTTAAGGTACAATGGACTTTAAACGTATCGAAATTTGACAGCGATTCAATAATTCTATCATATTAAATTGCAAAATGTAAATAAAGAATGTGAATAAAAAATATCTTACTGCGTTCATTATCCTATAGAAAATACAGCTAAAAATGGATATTTTCACTCTCTTTTTATCTTTTAATATGCTTCCCCAATGCTTTAGATAATAAGTAATTTTAACAATTAATAATTAATAGCTTTAAAAATAATTAATAATTGGATTTGAAGACCTAATCGCGTTTATACACGCACATACATTATCAGTTACATATAGTTGTATATCCATATTGTTTATATGTTTATATATATATATATATATATATATATATATATATATTCGTATGTAACCATTTATTAAGGATCGAAAAGCGTCAGTCAATCGACCGTCATTACAGTGCAACGGCTCTGCATCGAATACCCTAAAATAATACATCTTTCAAAGTTGTCGAACCCCAGAGAAAGTCAGTCACATGATTTTGTTTCTATGAGACTAAAAATTGTTCAGCAAATTTGAGAGGCAAGAGTGATCTCGATTATTTAATCCCTCTTGAACATCACACAAGCAGGCCTTTAGTTATTATGGAACCGATATTATTTATATTATATAAAAATTATATAAATTATATAAAATATTATGTAAAAATGTGGCCAGAGGGCAGAAAATTAGCATTTAAGACTAAACATACCATAACCAGTTAAATAACCGGTAATGTATATGTAAAACTGCGATAAGTAATGAATTAAAATAAACAAATAAAAGAAATAGGTATATAATAAGGGGATAAAATAAATAAAATAAAATAAAATAAATAAAAGAAATAGGTATGTATTAAGTGTTGGTATATTTAATGTTAATCCAGCGTTAGTTTTGAGAGACGAATTAAAAGTATTTAAGTGTGTGAACACTTCTTTATCTTGCATTTACGGCTGGGAAATTACGTATTAAAAATGAGAAGGGGAAAAAAGAGAATTTTCGCTTTCTGTTTTAAGGATAATAATTTTGATATATTACACACACATACATATATACATATATATATATATAATATATATATATATATATATATATAATATATTATATATATATATATATATATATATATATATATATATATATATATATATATATATATATATATATATATATATATATATATATATAAACATGATAAACCCTTAGATTAAACCCATAAGACTCATTCCAAATTAAATTAATATATAATTTATATATTACACACATACATACATACATACATACATATATATGTATATCTATATCTATATCTATATCTATCTATCTATATATATATATATATATATATATATATATATATATATATATATATATATATATATAACATGATAAATTTTCAAGTACATTAATTAAAGAAATAATTTAGTTTTGATAGACCAATGACCCCTTAATTAAACTGACCCTTAGATTAAACCCATAAGACTCATTCCAAATTAAATTGATATAGGCGCCCTACATATTTGTTTAAAAAATTAAAAGAAAAAAAGAAGCGAGAGAGGGGGAGTTATTAGCATTATCATTTCTTCTTTTAGAGGTTTCCCATATTCAGCTTTCTCGTTTTAAGCGCGGTCATGGTACTTACAGCGTGAAACAGAGCGAATAGTAGAAACAGCTAATAATAGCAAATAGAAGAACTGTTATTGTTCACTTGCACTAGCGCTGCTTCTCTTTGCGAGGATTTCGCTATCGGGGTCTGTTACCATAACATTATTACACCAAAGAGGGTAAAGAAAATTTAACATGCAATAGTAGTTAATGAGCAAATTAATAGTTTTCAAATACTCTAGAGAATTATTCTAGATACGCTTTCATAGGTATTGATGTGAATAGAAAAGTAATTTAAAGGATTGTTTTAACTTCTTTTATAAACAGTCACAAGAATTACCTTTAAATCATTAAAAAGATACATATACTGCTGTCTTGCCCTAGTAATTTTCATATGTTTATTTTGATAAAATTGCTATATATATTTTTAACCCTGTCTGCTCTAAATTTTTCCCTAGAAAGAAAAATTTTCAACTTCATGAATGTTTATCAGTAGGGCAGTACGAAGTCAGTATAAAGTTAACTAGCAATACGCTAATTACAGATATATCCAGTCACAATATATATATATATATATATATATATATATATATATATATATATATGTATGTTCATGTATGTATATATATGCATATGTGTATATATATATGTATATATATGTATATATATATGTATATATATATATGTGTATATGTATATATATATGTATATATATATATATATATATATGTATATATATGTATATATATGCATATGTATATATGTATATATATGCGTATATATATATATATATATATATGTATATATATATGTATGTATATTTATATATATATATATATATATATATATATATATACCATTTTTTTATTTATACGATATACATCTTGTGCTTCTCAGATGTTTCTTTCTCTGTGTAAAAAAATAATGTTTTTGATGGACTATATCATTTTAAGCAAAGGTGATATTAAAAAAGTAACAGTAAATATTTCGTTACGTAATTTCGTATCTCCAAATTTTCCTAACGCTGGTGAGCCTAAAATTGACGTAGTCATTAAAAGATGCATACATGCATAAATGCGCATACATACATACACACATATATGTATATTACAATTTATTAAATATATATATATAATGATATATATCTCTGTGTGTGGTGATATATAAAAAGTGTTAATCCTTAAGAATGAGTATTGAAGAAACATACAGTAGTGGTGAAAATAAAATATCTTTTATTTCCTTCTCCAAGGATCATTATAGAGCCACTGAAAAATGCTATTAAACTTGGCTTTTAGCCATTTTGAAATCCAATGCAAAATCTCGACATACTATATAACGGACGTCGGGAGCTAAAACCAAAGTAAAAATGCAACTTTCTCGGTGAAGTTTTTTAAACTAACACTGCCTAAGCAAATCCCCATCTGAATGCATTACATACGTAATACCAAAAGCCCAGCGGTCTCATTAGCTCTCGTGTTGCAGAAAGTAGACCGTAGCACTCCAAACCAAACCAAACCAGAAGCCCATAGTTAAAATAAAAGTATTTTATAACGCTTTCACGGCATCTCTATACCTAAAATGGCTTTATATATTAAGATGGAAAAATTAAATAAGAATTTGAGAACAGCTAGAGGTAAATTTTTGACACACACACATATACACACATGCTACAGTTGTAAACGCCTAGGTCTGAAATCTTCTGGAAATTCCTTGTTGGAATGATCACCATACATATATAAACAGAAATATATAATTCACATTTTTATTTCATTAAAATTAAATGGCTAAAATGATTTATATAAAAATATCCTTAAAGATCAAGAAAAAAACCTAATCCCGTCTATGAAACAAATGCATATTTATAAAAGATTTTTAATGTGAAATTTTTAATTTTTTTAAAAAATTTGCTTTTAATTTATTTAATTTACTTGTAAATAAAAAAATAAAAAAAGCGCTATAGACCGCTTGAAGTTATTTTTTTCTCACAGGAAATCTGTAGGTCAGCAATTACAGAACGTTATTAACATCGTAAAATTTGTTCGTTTAGAAGCACTTGAGATTTTACCCATGAGCATTTTTATAAGTGTTTTTAAATTTTTAAATTCCGTGTCTTTTCACGCTCCATTATGTTATTGCACCTACACTTAAAAAGATATTCTGTAATGACCAACTCTGACCAGGCGACCCTGGATGAAACTCCTCCCCCCCTTCCTCAATACCTTTCCACTCCCGACCTACCTATCAAAGACTAAACTAATGAGCTTTCATCAATTCTCGAAACTCTATTCATCAGTGAATCTCAAAACGTAATAAAAATTTATTTTAAGTGAGAAATAAATTAAAAGAAAATTGACTTGATTGATTGAGTTAATTTTGTAACCGTGCGATCAGTTTATTGGCACTATTTCAAATGTATTGAAATATCTTCCTTTAAATTTTATTTGGTTTGATTTGGAGTGCTTCGGTTTACAATTTTATTATGAGAGATGATGAAACTGAAATCTACTCCTAAAGGCAGTTGGATACCAGGCATATAAAGTTCCTCTAGCTCCATGTTAATCAATCGGGGAAATGGGTCTAATTCTTGACAGTTTTCATTTATAGATTTCTTCATACACATTTTATCATGTAATAAAGCATAAAAATCACTAGAGTTATACGTGAAGAAATTTCATTAAACAGCGAAAATTTATATTTAATTTTTAATTATTTGACAAAAACTTTGACTTAGTTTTTTTAGACCGCAAATTTTATCAACATAAATTTTAAAAAAGAGCTCCGCATTTCCCTGGCTGAATCCATAGAGGTACGAACATCCATAGTCATGAACTCCGGTACCAAAGAACAGTTCCCTAGTCATTTTAGTTATCGTTCAGCAGTTAAATTTATTTGATATACTCTTCTGTTTTATTTCATAAATTTATAATCTTACTCTAGGATTAAATTATAAGTAGAGGCATTTTATATTTTCATTAATGCTTCTACCTTAGCAGACGGAAGGCCATATGGGGAGGGGGCTGCACTTCGGTTCTGGAGTTTGTGCTTTCAAATCCCACTGCTGGCATGAATATTCGTAGCTTTTAATAGTCAGCTTTAAACAGTAATTCCTGATCTCATTTGACTTCAAGTAGTAAAAAGTAGACCGTAATACTTCTGTATTAGAAAAAGTTATCAATATCAAAAGTTTAAAATGATTTTTTTGATAATTTAATAAAAATAATAGAATAACTTAAAAAGCCCAATTCCTATCTTATAGGATTTCATAGTATACTACGAAATTTCAAGGATAACAACAGCCTGGTAGCTTCCAATGGTTCGTTTAACACCTTGTCACTATATCTAGTAGTCTTACGAAATCCTGTTTGTGTCGATTTCTGCGAGAATGATCTCTCGGTCTCACGCAAGCTTTCTCAGAAACATGAGACTTAACAAGCATCAAGCCAGATGCAAATAACCATCTTTTGAAACAATATTCGAAATAGGGAAAGAATATCAAATTTGACCTTTGACCAAAGTTCATCTTGCATGAGCCTTCCTCGACTATTCTTCTTTGTCTCTGCAGACAAGGCCATCGGATGGCTTTTCATCAACAGCAAGATTTTCCATTCCCGTCACGAATGCACATAACTGATTAAAAGTTATACTCTATTCTGTGATTGAAGTTGTCGCCAGATTTAGATTTCCATTTATAAATATACAACCCACAATGTATTCAATTCGATTTTCATTCCAAACTTATCAAATCCAAATGGTATTGATGAATATAAAAAAAATATTTGTATATATGTTACAAAGGGTAGCTTTCTACTTATGTCGTACCTTGAACAATGTATTTATAACAAAAGTTTTCTTTTCTTTTTGATTCAAGGATCATACAGTAGAAAGTACTTATAAAATTTTTAGGAGGTCACACTTACAAAAACTTTTTCCGGGAGTCAAGATGCAATTTATTTTCAAGAAACAGCTATAGAACTTTCAAAGTATATCTTACGAATTATTCTGATATTTTATGAAACATTAATGATGCAAAAATATAAATATATTTCTGTGGAGTTTCTTTGATCCTGATGTCGCCATCATAATACAGTAACAATCTGTAAAATATCACATATTACCGTTGACCACCATATACGATAGTTGCTTAAGATACGCTTAAGATACGATAGTTGCTTTTATAAAAGGTGCCTTTAACACTAGATGCATTTGATTTTGTGTAATGTGTACTAAAACTTTTAAAATGTCAATTTTGAATACTTTAAATTTGTCATAACTAATTCATATGGTGAAGTATTTTCATATCCAAAATATTTGATGACATGTGTTTCTCTTTTAAACAGTTGAGATAAGTTCGATATCACTTAACAGTTACCTTTGGAACAGAATCCAGACTTATTTAGTAGATGCATAGTTATGTATCTATAAAAATATCCATTTGTAAATCTTAACATTTTGATTTAAATAACTAGCTATTAATGTCCCTCTAACTTTTATAGATACAAAACTAGAATCAATGGAAACGAAGTGCATTAACATACATTATTATTAAACAATTGAAAATTTAACAGAAAGATACGTACTAGCAGCAAATGAATTTAAATAGCAATATAAACTCTTTGTTACTATATTTTTTGTCATTAAGGGATAGATTAACACTGAATAAATGCTTTTATTGTGAAATTCTAATAAAATGTTTTATAATATAATTCAATTTAGAACCATTTACAACTTTTGTTAAAAATATTTTTTTTTACCACTTTACTATTTACAAATAATGTGTCATTTGAAACTGTTTTATTCATTGAAATCTTTTCTGTTCTTCCTTTTTAAATATTTTACAAGAATAATGAGAGGAGCTCATTAAATGGAACAAAAATATTTCCTTTGCTAGTTTTTTAATCATTATTAAATGTCAACTATTCTTATACTGCGCATATAACTCATTTAAAACAGAATTTTTCATCATAAGAAATATCAAGGATTTTAGATTCTTATTCTCAATTCGTATTCAAAATAAATTAGAATTAGATGTAATTGAAAATTCTTCATTTCATTAAACCCTTATTTTATTAATAAGAGCAACACAACAGTCTAATAAATTTAATAGAACATTTCTAAAAATGCAGAAAATGTCGTGTAATTTCTTAATTGCACTCGTTTGATTGAAATCTAATATCTTAATGTTTTACAATGTGTTTTAAACATTACAAGGATTTTTAAGTCTGAAATCTGCATGGAAGCAAGTTTGCTTCAATATCGAGGCAAATATCTAAGTATATTTTAATCCTTCTTGTTGTCAGAATGTTGCGAGTTGCGAGATTCAAAAGCCTCATATATCACACCATGACAAGTGAATAATTCCGCAACGCTGCAGCATCCATTTGGATTCATTTGCTTTGAGATGCGTAGCAACTTTTTACCTTCCTGATGGTCACGTAAGAACCATAAACCACTCCGTTTTCGAATTTCGTTTCGAACTTGCTTTGCTACCAACCATCACAGTGGATATTAAATAACAAATTCACCACTCTATAATGTTTGAATGCGTTTCAAATGTTAAAAACTGGTTCATTATGGAATGTTCATTTTTTTTCGGTATGTTTGAAAAACTGGAATAAAGGATGCATGATCTAAAGATGTTTTAGGTATAAAAAAGGCATAAATCATTCTCAAGACTATAAGATTTATCAAGACCAGAATAGGAAATAGAGCAAAATTGCAATTCTTTTTCGTTAGCTCCGATTCTGTCACATTCAAAAAACTATGAAAAAACATACTATGCTTATAAATGTGATTTTCTGCTTATTTTTTCCTTGAAAATTCACATTCAGTAAATAAACTAAATGTAATTATCCTCGTTTGTTATTTCAATTATTTGATGAAAAATGTAAACACTGTCGGGGATAATTCTTTTGTATTCAATTCATTACACATTGAATTGAATGGTGATTCATTAAATACGTAACGTTTCAAGTTGTATAAACACACTTTCTTACATTTAAGAGAGGAAACGTTTAGAATGAATATGCCTCAATAACATTTAGATCAAACAGAATTTAAACATTATTTAGAAGTAAATAATAATTTTTGATTATAAATCAGTGATTGATTTATGCATTTATATTAAATAGTTGCAATGGACCACAAAATTGAGTATACACTTAAATTATATGTGTTGCATTAATAACAGGCTGGATTCTATTTAAAAATGATCAAACTTTCTATAGCCAATTATATTGATTTTCGGATTCATCTATGTGAAAAAAAAAGTTTAAAATATTTTCAAAAAAAAGAAATGGATATGATACTTTGACATAAAGTGATAACACAAAATTGAGTATGCACTTAATGAATTTGACAGTTTATCATTATTAAATCCTTTTCACAGTTGCATTTATAGTGTTATACGTAATAACAGTGTTTCAAAATATTTTTTACGCTTTACAACGTGAAATGTAGAAGAGAATGCATGTTGTTAAGTCATAAAATGGACTGAAAGTAATAAATCTGTTGAAGGATTTGCTTTACTGAATGGGTAAGTACATACTTGTGTAAAAAAATACTACATAAAGATGGAAGAAATGGATATGTGGTCAATATTCCAGGAAGAGAGCTACGAGAAATTTTTAGCGCTATTGCAATGAGAAAGATTTTATTCTCCCAATCCAAATTTAATCCAAAGTATGCTCCCCAAAACTTGCATTATCACAAAGGGAAGGAAAGTCTCAGTTAACAGATGTGTTCTTTATAATGCAGGATTTAACGGTTTTACATCAATATGGAAACCGTTTATTAGCTGCTTCAATTGGCTAAATACTACCTTCAGAAAAAAATTATATTTTAAAATCGGAATCATTCTGAAACAATGTTATGTTCTTCGATGAAAGAGAATTAATCGGGATATATAAGGGAATTCATAAAGAAACGATAGAAGGCATACAGTTTGAAGGGAAGTTGAGAGACAAGTAAATACTAGAAACACCATAAAGAAGGTTAAATATGGGGGGGGGGATCGTTCTGGGTTGGTGTGTATGACATCAGGAGTAAAAATTGTCTTAATTAAAAATATCATGTATAAACTGATATATTTTGACAATTTAATGAGTAAAATGTAAAAAAATGCCGATAGAAGACTTCGGTCAACTTATGTCTTCCTAAAACATACAACGAAGACAATTTAAATATATCCATGGTACCACTGCTAGTAAGAGCTACTTACTCCACTCCAAACTCTTGTACTGAATGTCATAAAATAATTTATGGGATCACTTGAAAAATCCGTCCTGAACATGATGTGATTAATGAAAAGCATAATGAAAAGATTTTCAGGGAAGTGTGGGCCGAAATTTTGATTGAAACAACCGAATCACTGATATAATCCCTGCCTAAAAGATTGCAAGTTGTGATACAGAAAGTAGGATAACTAAATATTTAATCACTTTTGGGATCAAAGTAGTTTATATATGTGTAAACTCTATATTTTTTAGTTGTTTTCGTTTAAATAACATATTTATTCGTTTTTTTTTAAATCAACTATATAATTTTTTCCTTATATATTAGGAGATCAATAAAAATGTTATCCATAAAAATACACGATTTTTAAATTAGCCTGTTAAGTAGAAAACACTTTACACATTTCAGTCTACACTCTCTTATGGAGTTCTCTGTATTTACCATAGAAAAAAAGGTAGCAACTAGTACTATCTAAAACATCTAATTTTAAGTGATATTAAGTGAAGGTGTAAGATTCACAAAGCATTTAATTGTACCATAAAATGCAGAGAGTATAACAACAAAATTTCATTGTTTCTTCGTAATTGATAGAGGAGTGAATTTAATACAATTTTTAATTTACTTCTGTTCACCGAAGAGTAACCAGTTTCTAATAAAATTTATAAAAAATATTTTTAACCTGATAACATCTCGACAATAAAATTGTAGTGGTAAATAAGTGAATAAATAAATAAGGTGATTGAGAAGACAAAACAAAATATATATACCCTTATTATTATTAGAAAAAAAATAAGTTCACCAGAATTTTTCATTTAAGAAAGTGAACTAAACATGTCAATATTTCTAAAGCATTTTCAAAATTTTTACCAATTTTTATGTGAATATATGGACTTACACACTAAT
Organism: Pardosa pseudoannulata; assembly: GCA_032207245.1. Taxonomy (NCBI): domain Eukaryota; kingdom Metazoa; phylum Arthropoda; class Arachnida; order Araneae; family Lycosidae; genus Pardosa; species Pardosa pseudoannulata. Next base: position 145,210,906 of record CM063502.1, read on the forward strand.
GTACAGTTTAATCTTGCATTAAAGATATCAGGTAAGCAAATATCTTCGACATAAACCGTGTTATTCGTATTGAACAAGCGCTAAAAAGTACAGAAAATAGTTGCAACATCTGAACAGTTAAAGAATATAAATGATTTAATATATTTGTGTGCTAAACTATAACACTGACTTATAGGGATCACGCTTTTTTTTATCCATGTATATTATTTTTATCTAACATAAAAAACCCAGTTGCGTAAATAGATATAATATAAATGTTTTTTTTTTTTGTTTTGTTTAGAAAGGACAGTAACGAATTCAGAGAAAGTGGTAACGTCTGAGAAGTTAAAAAAGATACAAATGATTATATATTTTTTATAATAAACTGTTTTAATTTGTTTATCTATGACACATTTTATTCTTCCCACGGATGAAGAACGCTTATTGCAAAAAAAGAAAACAAATCAAAAGGGCTTCTGACATAGTCAGATGTGGAACTTTAGGGTTTATCCTTAGTAGACGCAAACGAAAAGCTGATATAATCGCTAGCTTCTTTTTATCTTCCGCATACGATTCCTGTTTTGACGGTAGAGAGCAGCGTAGTATTTTTTTCTGTTTTGCTGCAGATATCTGATTTAGCATCTCTGGAAGTATTTTTTTAATATTGTGCTTGTGTATGACCTTATACTATTTAGCGGGAATTTTAACCCATTCTAGTACGAGTGTTTTTTCTTAGTTCAGAAAATCGCTTTGACCCATTAAAACGCATATATTGATTTTCTAATCGGATTGCATCAAGGTTTTATTTTATTTCGACGAACAGATTGGATTTTTGGACATCTATTCAAATATCCTATAATATAATTATTTTTAAAGATAAAAACTACTTCAAATACTTTTTAAAATAGTGTTCAACACCATTAAATTTGTTTATAATATTGAAAATCAGAGTAAACAAAAGTGACATTTCTGTTAGACGTAAACGCAGGTTTGACATTAAAATTTTACATGCTTGAGAAATCCATCTTGAATAAGTATTTTTAGAAAAATATAATTGTCTTTTAGGAAAATCAGAAAATACATATGTTAAATACAAGTCATTGTAATAGAAAATGAGAATCTAGGGGAACAGATAGTAATTTTTTTTTAATAGAGTGAGATCAAATTTGGTTAACTATCAGTAAGACGTCAGACCTGAAATGGTTAAAGCTTTTTAAGGATTATTTAGATTTTATTTCCTATGAAAACATAGTTATATGATGTTTTAGTGTAAAAGGCTTTTCTACTTTTGTGTTTCTTAATTTGGATAAGCATATTCAGTGCAATCATTTAAACTTCTACTCCAGCCTTTTTGTTTTATAGTCATTAGAATACTGTATATTTATGGGGTTATTCCCACACTGGGCAGTTTGTGTTGCTTATTAAAGAAAAAATAGTGATTTTAAAGTTATCATTTATGATTTTAAATGACAATAACTATTCATTATAAGTTTTCTCAAGCATTGAAAATTAATTAAAGTTACTTTCATTAACAATAAATTACATATTACTCACATTTTAGAGCCTCAAATTACACACCTGAAAGGTGAAAATGTGTATAGCATTTTTTATAAATATACTACAATTTTATCTTCATTTTAACTGTATAGTTATATTTCGTCTTCAAACATAAGTAAATTATCATTATTATATTTTACTATACTGTTGAAAGGACAGGAAAAGACGTACCTCGACCTTGTTAAATTAACTCATTTTAATGTACTTTTTTATCAGAAACTATCAGCTTATAAATAGGTTAAAATTTTAAAATTTTAAAATTATTAAAATTTTATTGTTGATAGAAATATGTTTTGTACATGTTAGAAACTTTTTTGTTTCTACATAAAAAATTTACATTTGTTTAATTTTTATAAAAATGATAAACAACATACAATAAATATATCACAAGTATTTCAAGGATTTATGATCAATACATATTGAGGAAAAGAAAGATAAACCTCTAAAATCTGTGTTTTAAGAAAAAAAAATTTGTAAAGATTATAACAACCCTTAAACATTTTTACATAATTTTAATTAATAAAATCCTGATTTTTAAGTTATCTATATTTTTCTCATAAAAAGATTCTAGCAATTTCTTTCAGTTATCTTTTTTTTTTTTTTTGTTTACTCGACTCTTTTACAGTGATTAGAGAATTTTTAATCATGAACGATTTCTCCCTTTTTGTTTAGTAGTTTAAAGAGTTTTATTAAATCTAAACCTAGATTGATTCCAAGTTTTGTTAAGGTTTTATTTATATTTCTCGCATTAAAACAGTAAGCAATATCGTATACTCCAAATTTTATAGACCTCGGAGAAGCAAATAGTCTTTATTACATTGATCCAGATGCTAATTGTTTTTCAACAAATTTAGATAACCCAGGCCCCTAAATATTGGTTTTATAGCTTCCATTATTAGAGCTAGACATTGTTAGCATATTTATAATGGTCATACATTTCATACATAGTATTTGAATGTTGGAATTTGCACACTGTGAATTCCACTCGGAGAGAAACCACGAATGGAACTTTCATTACTTGATAGCAAGAGATAATACTTTGCCAAAACAGCATTTTTTCCTATATGCAGACAGAAATAGTAATAATTATTGGTCTATGATAAAAGTAGAAATCATAAACCATTAAAATAGTTAGTATTAATTTTCCGCCTCTATTCTAAAAAGACAAAAAGATGAAAATATAAAAAATTGTAAATAATAATAGAGAAGAAGATAAACAAAGATAATTCTTTTATTGAATGTAAATTAAAGCCAACCGTAAATGAAGTGTTTTGTTTATTCTAGATGAGAACATAGTGGCTAAAAAGAAACATCCATTACTCAAAATTCTGCTTAATTGATTAAGTAGTAACATACATCCTTATAAAGTAAGTATTTTTTTCTATATAATGAATTATAAGATAAAATTTGAATTTCAATTCTCTAGGCTTTTTATAACACTAAGATGCACTATTATAATTATATAAGTGCTACTAGTACGAACGTTAAGAAGATTGTATTAGGGATATAATTATACAAAATTTTAAGTTTTATAATAGATGCGTATAAGTCTAACAGAAAGCGTTGTAATCAAAATTCCCATTATTGTATTTTTACACGCTGTTGATTACTCATTTAGGTAAGATAATGGATTAATTTTTAGGAATTGCCAATATATGGGCGTGATTGTACAAAGTAAAAATGTCACAAGACCTTTCTGGGAAAGCAGTTAATGACATACAATTACACTGTGATTAGTATGGGTATGCATAAAAATAACTTTTAAGAATTGACTTATTAGCTGCAATTTATTAATTGTAATAATAATAATCACAGGTATACTTTTTCATACATGAGCACTATGCATTACGTAATAACGATGATTTTGCGTCTCAAAAATTTTTGCAATTAAAATAATAAACTGATGAAAGCTGAAAATAACTTTAATGTGAAATGAATCACCTTTTTTAAATGAAAGTGCACGTGTTGTTTACCTTTTTCTGCTTTAAAATAAATTTTTAAAAAGTTGTCTTACAGGCATAACAACAGTAACAACGTTCTACAAAATCAGGATAACGTTCTATGGTTAAATAGGAGTAAAGAATAACGACGATCACTATTTCATTTAAGAAATGTTTTGAAATCGTTAAGAACCATACAAAGCCCTTTGTTTTTTTACTTGTTTTTGCAGGGTCAATTCTGAAAAATAATCATGTTTAGAATCTGAAAATAAAAAGTATACATGTATCAAATAGAATGAAATCAAAATTTCAATATTATAGTCAGTATAAACTAGCTTTTGCATCTATTTATACCTTCCTACAAAATTTTGTAGTTCTTCATAGGATTGATATTAGTGCTTTACTTTATAGATGGAATAGAAATGTTATTTTTTTACAGTTTTATGTCTTTATATCCCATGTTTATTATAATAAGATAGTTCTTGCATTTTTAAAATTTACAAATATCTGACTTAAAAAAGTACCTCTTCCTTTTAAGCTATATGTATCATATCAGAACATTAATTTGATTCTTTTTCGTGTTAATTGCCTGCCTATAACTGTTGTATATAACGTTCAATTTTTTAAAGTTTAAAACCAGACGATGACCTAACGGGTAAGAAAAACTTTTAGAACTGGAATTTGTGGTTTTGAATTCTTTTGATGACATGGACATCTGTAGTCGTTAGGGATAGGCTTTAAAAAGCAGTTCTAGGTGTCTTTAGCCCTTATTTAGAAAAAAAGTAGACTAGTTTTCACATCAAATTGTTTAAATTCATGTTGATTTCAGTAGCTTTTAGTAGTTCCAGTAGTTAATATTTAATGAGTAGTAAAAATTTAAAGCAGAGTCACCCTTTAATTGGAGATGTTTGTTGGGTTGCGTAAAGTAAAAGTAAAAGCTCCATTTATACCTGTTTTAATCCCTTACTAATTAACTTCCAAAGACTTCTGTTGCCGTTTTTTACTAACATAGGTAATTCACTAATAATTTATCACTAATAATTTAAACCTGATTTCGCATTATATCAGCAAAAATATCAGGAATATTACTAAGTTAAAGTAAAAGCTTTTTCTAAAAAAAGTCCCCAATGCATCCTTTTATGCATTCCATCCGATGATTATTAAAACCCTGAAATCATTGATAAAACTAGCATAAGCGGAACAGATGGGTAGGTGTCAGGCAAAAGCCAGCCAGCCGGTAAGTGAGTCAGTAGGGAAGATAGAGAGTGAGAGAGGCTTTTAAGTTTGGAAAAGAGGTCAATACCACAAACAAGGGGGGAGTTCCGTAAGAAGGACACATCAAAAGATTACACCGATTCTCTTCGGATTCGGAGAGATGGCTATTATTTTAGAGTGTTTCTAATGACGTAATTTTGAGCAGAATGGACGAAAGGGTTTGTAGATAGTCGGAGAAAAAAAGTAAAACAAAGCTTTATTTCGCTTATGAAAGTGAGGCCGGAAATGGGAAGAGCATACTTTTAACACGTAACGCAGAATTTCCAGAATATAGAATTTCTATTCTACTACTTTTATATACTCTTTTCTTTTTTGTCTACTAAAACTACTCTGTGTTTAAATAAATAAATAAATATCTATATCTATATATATTTACATTTACATGCATACATTATATATATATATATATATATATATATATATATATATATATTGTCATGTAATCAAGTGGCACGACGGGGGGGGGGGCAGCAATCATGGCCAGGTGGTGTGATAGAATAACAAGAGAATGTTTTACTAATCACTATTGGTTGGGATTTCATTTCATTTTAGGGAGGGATGAGCTGCAAGATTGTCTTGACATTTTAAGAATGTAAGAAAATCTCTTTCAATATCTCTAAAACAAATCTAAGAAAATTCTGCCTCCAGTATTCATCCGCTATTTTTTCGAGATTTCATAAATTGGTCTCCTAAATTGGTTCTTAAATTGATATTTGTAAAGTTTTAATTGATTTGATCCGTTGTCTGAGTGCACGAACAAGAGCTTTAAAAATCAGTTTAGAATAAACGATAAAAAAGGGAAAAGCAGGGGTTTTCGTCCCTAATCGGGGATGTGAAAACTCCTAATTTTCTGGGTCTGTATAAGGGCTTTTGGCTATAAATTTACTTCGGTATCTTTTATGTATCAGGTTACTGTATGCTCATTGACACTAAATTCCTTAAGGAGTCCGCTTTGGGGGTTTTATACAAAATATCTATATTCGTTTATTGATTTAGTTTGCTTTTCTCTTATATATGCCTGCTTCCTTTTTACCGAAAAGATAAGTCATTTTTGGCATAGAATTAACACAAAAGTGGAATACTTTTATTTCATTGAGCTTGATTTTGGCATATG
>CM063502.1:145221770-145704270 GCA_032207245.1 Pardosa pseudoannulata
CTTCGAAGAAGTAAACAGCATTGTTTATTGGTCCTACATTTTTTCTTGATAAAAAAAGCTTCAAACCTCATTAGCAAAAGGCCGTAAGTAGCGCAGTCATTGCCCGAAATTTGCGTGTTCACATTGCCGTATATTCTAAAAACTAGCTGCTGAATTTACAAACGCGTTTCAAGATACCACTAAAATTAGTTCAAGTGAATCAGATGACCATGCTTAATCGCATCACGCTTCTAAAATCGCTCCGTAATAAGCTTCAGCAAAGAAACTTTTTTGTTGGGCTACTATCCACTTTGCTGATTGCACCCATTCATCTTTTTCATGCAGGATTGACAGGCACGGGAAAATACGTCACTGTACAAAAGCATACAAAAGCAAATACGAAAAGCTTATTTACAAAAGCTTTCAACTGTCACTTTTCTACGATATTTATGCACTTGCATTAGCTCCTACTTTTTTTTCTTTAGGTCAGTCGTTCATTTATATACCAACGTAGTATGCATTAAGAGGTATTGACAGTTTCTGTTGTTGTAGCTTTACACCTGGAAAATTTGTTTTCGAAATTAATAACTCTTTATAAGTGTAAGGTTATATTGCTTTAAAAGTAGGTTAAAGGTTGCTTTGCATTTCAAGGTAAATGTGTATGGATAAAGTTGCTGTTTTGATAAGAGTTAAAAAGTAACTTTACGAAAGGTTAATCAATGATATGTGGACTAGTAGTACACTAGTTATATTAATTAGAACAGTTTAAAGTCAGCAGCTTCGATAGTTGATCCAAATCCTATAGCATGTAATTGTTTAATTTCATTCTTAATAACCAAAAAAGCTTAACTCTAAACATATCAACACGTAATACATACCTATTTATTTTATTTTATTTATTTTATTCCCTTAATACATACCTATTTTTTTATTTCTATTTTAATTCATTATCCATCGCATTTTTTACACATATATTACCGGTCACTTGGCCAGTTATCGTATGTTTAGTGTTACTGGTAAAAGGTATAAGTCTATGAATTTTTTCTTCTCCGGCGAAACTCACATAAGGCCCATGTAATGTTAATACACATTTGTGCGAAAAATTCACTTACACGATGAAATGTTCGATCCCCTGGATGAATTTTCGTATGTAAATTTTATTTAGTTATATGAAGAAAACAAAAACTTTTCGCTAACATGCGTGTACTATGCATATTAAAATATTATGGTTTCTTCCTTTTCTTACAGAATTTTTGTTTGTTTTGTTCTTCAAAAAGTAGTGAGAGTTTGTAATTCATGTTTTCTATCTTTTTCAATATTAAACATTATTTTAGCTTAAAACTGTTAATAAAAAGTTGTAACTCGTTGTATGTATTTATATATGAGTTTAACGAATACATAAATTTTCTGTATTTAATGTAGACGAAAAAACTAATTTTTTCTTATAGTTTACAGCTATTAAGGGAACATATCAAAGTAGTTTGAAATGGAACATTTTTCTTATTTTTTTTCCTTATCATATCTGTTTATTTAATATCCTAAATAAATGAGATTTTCAGCATTTGCTCTTTATTTTTATTGAATTAGTTTTGCTGGATTTACTTTTTCAAAAAAATAATTCTTTTATAAAAAGTGAGAGCTGGTTTCAAATTTTAAACTTTTTTTTGACACACTGTGTGCAGACATACAGCAACTCAAAATGAGTTCCATTAATAATTTTTGCGCAAACAATAATTATCAGACATAATTCTCCAAATTTTTAAAAAGCATCAGAAATCTTACACCAGGGGATTAAATTTTCAAAAAAGCTAAAATGTTGCTCAAAAGTTCCATTTCAAATACTGCAAAAACTAGTATGCTACTGTATAGTTTCATCGAAGGTGTATAATGTATTTACTATGAAAATTTTAAATCAATGTGTGGAATAAATTTTTTTATTTACAGTGCGCGCAAGTTGAAGAAACATAAAAAAACACTATTTTTAGTAAAATGATTTAAAGTTTCCTTAAAAGCTATGATGTTAAATACAAATATTGCATAGTTTCAATCGGTTCTAATTCTGTTAATTTCAATAGCATATGTTTTAAACGATTAAAAAATATACAGAGATTTTAAAAATATAAAAATCAAAAATCAAACTTTTTGAAGGTTTAAGGTTCTGTGTGCCCATAATATAAATATCATTTTTACATTTAAATAGCTTAAAAAATACAGAATAAAAACACAGTAGTATTTTCAAGTTTTCATTGGCGGAAACGAATCCCTTATCACCAAGGGGAAGAATTATCCCTTCCCCTTGATCTTGAGACGGATGAGTTTACGCTGTAGTTATTGCAAGTCTCATTAAAAAAGAAAAATTTTGCATTTAAAATGCTTTGAAATGTAATTTTTTGAAAAAAAATATATAATCTTTTAAGTAACAAGGTACTTTAAAAATCTGACATACTATAAGAGTATTTTTTAAAAAAATTATAGTCTTATTCCTGTTTTAGTTTAATTCGTTTTTTTTTCGTTATTGAGAATTTTTTTGCGATGTATTTTGTGTAGAAGATTAATTAAAAAAAATGATTTTCACCATCTGCGAGATTGTAGTAGGATTCGTTGCATAGAACAGGATTTCAAGTAGAATCTTCTCTACCCGCAGGCATACTTTTCAATGCAAAAATACTGCTGATTATTTGTCTACTTATGCATATAATAACTTTCTTACTGCTATCAGTATCTGATAAAATCTTTGAAAATGAGCCGTGCTCATATTTATGCTCAAAACCTTGTTTAATAATTCTTATTTTTTTTTTGTTTTTATCTACGCGTGATCAAAGAATGAGTTTTCCTTATAGTGGGTAACTCGTCAGTGAAAGAAATACTCATTTAAGTATCAAGACCAAAAAAGCATGGAGACATACTAATAAGTTGCGGGTTTCCTATTTCCGTGGTGGATCGGGCGACCCACAAACTAAATACGACTTCTCTCTTTTAATACAAGCACAATGACAAAGTGGCGACATTCTAGCTATTGTTCCCACGGCGCGTGTCTCAACAAGAATGGCCTCGAAAATTTTGGCGAAACAATAAAATTGTCCAAATCTTCAGAGTTTCAACTAACCTCTATTTAGAGAGGACACGAGTTTCAGTAATCTATACCTGAATATGCTAGTTTATCTGTGTTTTGATCAATATTCTTCCTGTTCGAAAGTCTTTACATCAAGGGTCAATACAAAAAATGCAGGCATTCGTAGTAAGAGATGAGACTAGGTTTTATGCTAGAAGTTTATTTTTGATTTTTGAATCTAAACCTCAGATCAAACTGCTACTTAACCAATTAGCAAAAAGCTTCAGGCTTTCTGAAAAATGATTCAAAAGAGAAAGAAATTAAAGAGTAAAAAGAAAATAAATATTCCATTACAATTTTTTATCAATATTCTTTTAATCTGTTAAACTAGACTAGAAACAATTACTTCATTTTATTTTTGAGGGAGGGTGGGGAGATTTTCAGAAAATAAATTACGTAAATACTTGTGAAATTTCATTTAGACCACTGTATGATAAAATAAAAGTAATTTTTGTTTATTTGAAACGTTAGAAATCACACTGATGGCTTTTAAAGAATTATACGCTCTTTATGTTTTGTAAGAACACTATTCTGTACATGATGTTAGGAATACGTTGTTTTGCTTTAAAATATGGTAGAGAAAAATACTTATTTTAGTTTATATAATCATATCATATTTGCATTTTTAAATTAAATGCTCTCTTAAAGAAATTTTTTTAAATAACCTTATCAAACATTATACACACACACACACACACACACATATATATATATATATATATATATATATATATATATATATATATATATATATTGCAATTACTTTGAACTGTGTTCCTCAATTTTATAAATTGAGTTTACTTTTACTATACATCTTAGCAATTTTTTGCCACAAATATTGTTGGTCCTGAAAAACAATACTTTTAAACACGCCTCTTAACGAAAAAAGAAAAAAAGGAAAATAGTAAATAAGTATATATCGCTTATTTAAAAAGGAAGCGATGTTCTCCTGATTAGGAGATAAGATTGAGAAAACACGTTTTTAGTTATATACATGTATATACCATACCCTACCATACATTGATACAGACATACATGCACATTATCGCACATCTTAGAAAATTTAATATTGATATGATTCAAACTCCATTTAAATACTTCAAATGTTTGAAATGTCGACCACGTCACTGGAGAACTTAAATAGAGACTCGAATTTTTGTTAGCTATACAATTTACAATACTCTAATCATGTAATATTTTGAAAGTTTTTTTTTTTAATTTTGCATCTTACAGGAATTATTTTCCATTTCTTCTAACTTTACCTACATGTCATGTCTAAGTAAGTTATTACAAAATTGTTGCTTGCTTTAAAAATTGTTGAAGTAATAAAATAAGCGTAATTAATTACTATTATGTCAGTCTGTAATTTCGAAGGATAGTTTGAAAGCTAGAGACCTACACAGATACAATCAGATACTGTGTACTTATTGTTTTGTGCTACTGAAACCACTAATAGTAAGATAAAATCTAAACTAATACTGAAAACACAAAAATATGATCTTACTGCATTTATAAATTCCTCTATCCGTAAATAATGTTTATGGAGAAAATAAAGTTCTTATTCCAATTCACAGAGCCGGTTTTAGTTTACAAGGACTTGGAATGAACATTATGGAAGTTCAAGAGAAATGATCTTTTGACTTTCATTTATATTAGAAGTAGAAATATGATATAATGACTGACCTTAAATCGTTCCAAAAATTAGTTACAATGTTTCTTAATCGCAGAAAATAACAATCATTTTCACAGTTTTAGTTTCGCCACTCTAAAATTATGAAGAAATGTGAATTGAAAATGTACACCTAATTTCTAGTCAGACTATTTAAAACATATCTTCAGTAGTAATTTAAAAAAATATATAAAACTAAGCTAAATTCTTTAAAATGCGTCAATGCAAGTTTTTAACAGCTCATCTCAAATGTTTCTTTTTTTTATTTTTTACGCCATTTAGTTTAAAGTTTGAAGGAATTTCCTCATCAATAAAGAGAAATTTATTAGTCACTTTTTAAATCAACAAAGTTTTGATTATTTAGTAAAACATACAAAGTTGTTGATCTTCCTTGTTTTTTTTTTTGTTTGCTTCAACACAATATCTGATTATTAATTTGGATTTTATTTCTTGTTGTGAGACTAAGTAAACTTATAAGCAATGAACGATTTTTCAAATGATGGTATTTTTTATATCTTAAAAAGCATCTTCTAGAATAAAAAGAAAAGAATAATATCCAGGAAGCATAACACTGTTTAGTAATTCACAGTACTTGCTCTGAATTGCTAGTCTTAGAGAAACTCATTGATTGAAACGTATTTTTTTTTAACCTGTCCCTTTCTGTCTCTTGGACATGGCTTCTTGCATGCTATTTCAGACCTTGTATTCATAGCAATGCAACAATTGGAATTTCTAATGGTCCAAAAAGTTGTTGACAAAGGTTAATCTTAACAAAAACCAGCCTTTAAATAAATACAAACAAAATAAATATTAGAGTAGAGATTATATCTAGAAGATTTCCTAGTTAAAAATTTTTTGTAGCTCTAATAGGGTGTGTTTTATAAATTTATCTAGTAAATTTGTATTATAAAAAATTAGTTGAGAATAATCATCTGATATTCATTATATTCAAATGATAAAACCCAACAGCTAAGGCAATGACATTCGGAACCAAAGTGTTAAAATATAAATTTTAATATTGGCATCATTCATTCTTATACTGTCTCAAAAGGTTTATAACACATTAGTATAGTTTTTTCGATCCTTTGATAAAATATTTATTTAAACATTTATGTAAAAGTAATAATTATTCTAATAAGGGGCATAAACTTCTTAAATAAGTAATTTGACATTATCGATTCTTCTAATTGGAAACTGAAATGATATAAGTTGACACGAATTAATTTAGGCGACATTTATTTTTGTAATTCGTTTTCCAAGAAAAGTATCAGAATCATAAATAAACCATTAATTTCCAATGTACTTTAATAGCAAGAAATTTCATATACAGAGGATTGGTGCTTTAAAAAAGTCCCAACACAAGTTGCCTGTAGCTCGGAGAACTATCATTTGTTATTAAGATCTAGCTATAAATACATCATGAAAAATGATAATTTATAATTAGCTATAAAAATGAGCCCAAAAGTAGTGTGGCATCCGCGCAGCCATTCATTCGATGTAGAACCAGAAAAAGAGACACATTTTTTCCTTCTAATTAAACCCCCCCCACACACACACACACAGTTTAAAGTACTCGTACATGTGTAGATGTAATGTGAACTTTTATTAAACTCCTGAACTGGAGATAATTTTTTTTTTTAAAGATAGGGATTTGAAAGTGAGTATTATGGTATACTTTTTATGGTGAGTTAAAATTAAGTATTTTAATATTTGATTTTGAAAAATTGCTGCAAAATATGGTTCTTAAAGTAGATAATCGAATAAAACAAAATACTCAAAGATTATTCATTTCTACAAGGCACAAAATTTTTTGTATACAACTGTATTTTTTCATGCAAACATTTAAGTCCAGACAATATTTTATAATTAAAAAAAATATTGGTTTTAACGAAAATTGTGTTTAAGGCCTCAATGAATTCAATATCAATTATAATTACCCTCGATAAATATATGAAAATCATTGATATAAAATTAAACTAAATACTTTTTTAACTTAAGAAATGTCCCTTGGTTTAAGCATTAAGAAATAGAAGTAGTATGTATATTGCAAATATAGCTAAATGAACATGTGCAACACTCAAATAAATTTTACTCTCAAAGATATAAAACACAATTACTCCCATCTAGGGAAGTAAATCATAATGAAATGAATAAAAGGATTCATTGACATACAAATCAATGTAAAATAAATGCATACTGTTTTTTCGTAGATATAGTAAAGAGTGAAACTTTAATTGATTCATATATTTACCACTGTGCAGTGTAGGATTAAAAAAACTTGATGCTTATTCTAAAGAGTTGTGCTACTCTAAGAAAAATCTTGATTTATCCAGATAACATTTTAGGGCGAAGCAAGAATAATTTTTAATGTGTTTATTAAACACTTTTAAATTGAACTATCAACTGTTGTCATTTTAATTTCTAAATTTCATTTTTTAAAGCATGTAAAATATCTGTATTAGTGATTTTATCTTGTTAAGTCTTTCGATTTTGTATTCTTTCAAAAATATTTTGAGCAGATTTATGAGCATAAAATCTATTTTATTGGGTTTTTTCGTTTACTTAAAACTATGCTGACCTCATTATCTTTATAAAACATATTTACTGGTATATAACATTATATCTAACGAACTAGTAGATTTAATCTATATCTTTTCAAAAAATTGCATTTTGTAGACATTAATCCAGTTTAAAATTTATTTGGTAAATCTGATTCATACATTATTTATGAAAACTAACATTTCAAATAATGTTCTATTTTGACCTTATTTTATCCAGTATTAGCATCTTAGCTCACTAATTTGCTGGAATACTATTATTTATGCATCTCTTCTCTGAAGAATTTAAATTCACCAGAGAATGCATGAATAAAAACTATGTTTTACGGGTGATGTGTTTTGACTCATATTTAACAGTTTTGTTTTATAACAGAAATGCATCTCATTGAATTTAAAAATAGCTAAATAAGTATGGAAAATAACTGATAGTGACTAAATTTTATAAATAAATACGGAGTGAAATTTTGAACTATTTGGTGTATCGCAATAGTCTTGGATCACTTGGACCATTCGTCTTTAAACTCAAGACTCTCGGTATTCTTGAAAATATTCGATCTGCTGGTGGAACCAACCTTATGCCTTTCTCCAAAAGTATATATATATATATATATATATATATATATATATATATATATATATATATATATATATATATATATATATATATATATATATATATATATATATATATATATATATATATATATATATATATATATATATATATATGTAATATTAAAATCCCTTATTTATATATTTTAATATTAATTTAATAACTTTTGTTCATAAAAGTATGTTGGGGGGTTGCGCTGTAATTCTGATTTTTCCCTCCAGACACGCTATAGACTTAATTCAGTGGCTGTCTGTACTACTTTAGCCAATAGTTAGTGCGTTCTCTTTAAACATGGGTATTTTTTTTATCACGTGATCAATTGTGCTTAGGGATTATTCTTAGTCTTTTTACAGGAGAAATTCCTACTAGAAAAATGTGTGTGTGCAGGATCACATTGTCTGTGTGCACGATGTTGTAAAAGTGCTTGCCTGTTGTATGGATTTCCTGTATCTCACCAGAAATAAACTGTGTTGTGATTTTGAATGAGTCTCGCCTATTTTACACACTCATTTATAATATATATAAACCTCGCTACAACGATGAATCCCTCTATGACAAAAATATTTTGCGGTCTCACAGAATTTGCATACAATATAATATTTATATCCCCTCGATTTAACGATATTTCTTGCATTAATAAACCACTGTAAAACGATGATTTTCTTCCGAATGATCGTTTTCTACTATTCCTCTGCATCAGTATTTCAGATTTCAAATACCGGGAAATGGGGTATGAAGAAAATTTTAACAGCGGAGGATGAAGTTACGTTTATTGCAAGAGTTAGGGAAGAAGATATTTCGTCCTAAATTTCGGATAAAAAGGAATACGATGATGAATTTAATATAGAAAACACATAACCCTCGCTTTCTTTATTTACAGCTCCTAAAGCACTCCTAAAGCTAAAAAATACACAAGCTTTGTTAAATTTTTAAATTTGATCTCATTCAATATTAATACTTTGCCATCTGATAATATATATATATATATATATATATATATATATATATATATATATATATATATATATATATATATATATATATATATATATATATATATATATATATATATATATATATATATATATATATATATAATATTTTTTTTTTTTTTTTTTTTTGCAAATGAAGTTCGATAAAGCAGAAAATCTTTTGTTACTTATGTAATTCTTAGTTATTCTGCATTTAGGGTTTATTTGTTTCTTATAACAGAGGTTTGACTATTTTATTTATATTAAAATTTAATTACTTTAATGGGTAAACATTAATTTAAAATAACTTTTCCTCTTTTAATGGGTAAACATTAATTTAAAATAACTTTTCCTCTCGTAAAACAAAATTTATTATTTTTGCTGTAAATGAAAATAGTTAAAATGTCATTACAAATTAATAAACTTATGAATTAATTCCCAATAGTGTATATTATTCATTAAAATCTAAAAGAATATCAGTTAAATCAGAAACAAATGTGAACTGGGAATTTTTACAATTGTAAAGACAAACAGCCTTTAAATTAATTTATTGGTGCAAACGTATTCAAAAAACTTGGTAATGTTAGTAAACGTGAATTTATAATACTTAAATTAAGATATAAAAGTATTAAGTCATTTTCCATGCATTAACTGTTTTATCTATGAAACATTCTAAAAAGTATAACTACTAGAACCAGTTAATGGACAAAGCAAGTACTGGATGAGTAGGAAGTATGCATTCATTTTGTGTATGATAGTAATACTGCATTTCCTTCTACTAAGTTAATTTCAAAGTTAAATAAATAGTATTTTTAAGTCATTGATTCGATATTAATCCATATTCAGATTTTTTTTTAGATCAGTTTAGCCAATCGATGGCCGAATGTGTAGGTCGCTGCTCTTTGTTATCGGAATTCGTAGGTGCAATAAAAGTTGATGGCATGGATGTTTGTAGCATTTCAGAATTAGCTTTAAGCAGTAGATCCCGTCTCATAATCCTTCGTGCAACGTTCCCAACTAACTATTGAGATGAGTTGAGATTTTGAATATAAATGTGTAAAGTTAACCATACCCAATTTTTTCTTTTCCTTGGCAATTCTTCAAAGAAATATGGATAACAAAGATTGAACAAAAAGTAAAATTATTCGCAATGTCTATTAAAGTTTACGAAATCGTATACATACGCGTATTCTCCTTTTTGTTGGCCCTAAATCCCATTGATTCGAATGAAAGTATCAGTTATTTGAGAAACTTAAAGTTGTCATCATTTATTATCAAATAGTTGTATGCGTTAATAGGAAAATAAAAAATTTTTGGCATTAAATATATTCATTGTATATGAATTTATACAAAATATAAATATAATTCATACTCTTTGGAATTTTATCCCCTAAAAGCAATAATAAACGCCTAATTTTTTAAAAAACAAACCCTACCAGCTTTATCTCTTCGAGTTCTCGGATGTCTAAATATTATTGATTCTACTCTTAAATTAAGTGATGTCCATCAAGAACTGACTGTGAAGTGATGTCATCAATTAATGAAAAAATAAAAATAGACTCCTAAGATCACCTTCGCAGTATTTTGTCAGCAAGTTTACTAACGAATAATCATTTTATTGAAAGTAATCTATTCTCCTGCCCATTTGATAGGAAAAGTTTTTTGCTGGTGTATGTTATATATAGATAATAGCAGTTTTCACTTAGAAAAAATAAAATAAATAATAGAAATAAATTATATTTAATGATATATAGCTCTTTGCATTTTTATCCTGAAAAAGCTATATTAAGTACTAAATGTGTCAGTAATAGAACAACCATGTTTTATTCCAAGTATACAGGTCATATACTGAAAAAGTTTGAGTACTCGGATGCCTATGTATTTTACCTAAGAACAGCAGTAATATCTAACAAAGAATGACTGTGAAATAAAATCGGTAATTAATAAAAAATACCCTGAAAAACTTTTATATAGTATTTTGTCAGCAAGTTTTCAAACAAACAAGCATTTTATTGAAAGTGATTATCTATTCACATGCGCATTTGATAGGAAAAGTTTTTTCAAGTGCATGTTACATATCGATAATGACAGCTGTATCTATTTTCATTTAAAAAAATAAATAATAGTAATAAAGCCTATCC
The DNA here is from genome assembly GCA_032207245.1 of Pardosa pseudoannulata. Lineage (NCBI taxonomy): Eukaryota > Metazoa > Arthropoda > Arachnida > Araneae > Lycosidae > Pardosa > Pardosa pseudoannulata. The sequence goes on from CM063502.1 coordinate 145,232,814, forward strand.
AGCGTTGCGTGGGAAAAGGCGTGGTAAGGATTGCGGCTGTTCTTCTCTGATGAACGTGAGCAAGTCACTGAGCCATGGGATGCTCTGCGTAAAAAAAGAGGCTAAAAAGCTCCTAAAATACCTACAGGGTTTGTGATTCAGACCGAATCCCTAAACTGGGGAAAAGATTTGGGTGAAGAGCAATAAAAGTATCAGTGTTCGGCTGTCGCATTTTTTGCCAAGTCTGGTTAAAAATTTTAATGCTTTGGCCTCGTTAAAAAGGGAGAATTGGTAAACATTCTTAAAATTCGTGTATCATGCAGTTAATTTGTAAACAGATCAAGGCACCTTAAAGGATTTTTCTTTTCATGCAAAAGGATGAGATTAATATTTTATAGGTTTCAAGCTTACTGTAAATGTTTTTCAAATGTGCTAATAAGGAAAATTTAAGATTTTACGAATCATTTATAATATTTAGCATAAATTACGTATTCACATCTCTAACACGAAGAAAAGATAACTAAGTATAAACATTTATGTGTGATTTAAATTTGTAGAAAAGAAATGCAAATGTACGCCATCCATATAAAACATACGTGTAGTGCTAGTATGCTTACTTTTATCTTAAATTACAGAAAATGACAGCTAAGAAACATTAAGATATCTCGCTTATGTGTGCGAGAGTATAGTTTTTGTGAAAAAAACTATAGTCTTGAAGCGAGATAATATATTTTACGCTAATTCATTAATTAGTTTTCCTACTTTCTGGAACATGACATTTTGGAATTTATCGTAATTTTAATTTCTTTATTAAATAAAACTTTTAGTTATTTATGTTTTAGTTTAAAAAAAATACTATATGAATCACTTTATATAAATAACTTGGGAACAAACAGTTAAGAGTCTATTTTCAGTAAATATTTGTATCATATGCAGTTAAGATATCAATAACATCAAGAATTATTAAGGCATAAAATATTTTATTTACGGTCTCTTCATTTTATTCAAGAATATTAAATACTATAATTTCGGGTAGATAGCTTGCTCTAGCGTATATGCTGAACACATAGTAATTGACCTAAATTAAATGAAAGTGAATCGAATATGCCGTGTATATGCCGTGCACAATTGGCTTTAAGCAGTACCTCTTAGCCCCCCTCCCCGTGTTGCAAAAAATTAGCCACTACGCTCATATTCAAACCAAACTATTTCTCCTTCTTCGGACTTCCAGCGTTGTATTATTCTCTTGTTAACTTTAAATTCTAGTAGCAAAATATAGTACTTTCAACCTCCGCACACCATTTCGGCACAGTAAATTGTAAGTACATTAAGAAAAATCGAATAAACTATTTTATAGAGACATGTGAAAACGTTTAGTAAAGAAAATATTTTTAGTCTGTTAACAGGAAAAGATAAAATTATTTCAGGTACGCCACACAGGCAGATACTCTGCAGATGTCAGATGTTACATTTCAGCATTTCAACACGTATAATCCACAAATTATTTAGCATAAATTATGATAAATTGAATTTGACATGCCATAAGTAATTTGAAATTTTAAAGAATTAAATTATTAGTATAAAACACATTCGAATACAACATAAAATAATTCTCATAATCATATGCAATACCTTATGTATGCATTAAGTAAAATTGTATGTCATATACAGGCAAAACCCGATATCACGCCACTCAGGACTTCCAGTGTTATAAATCCATTAAAGCGTCAAGTAGTTATAACGTTAAGTTCAGAACAGAAATGGGAAATTTCATATATTTTTTACTGGCTTCTATACTTATAATTTTTTTAAAACTTTTTATCTCAATGGTGCACATTGTTTTTGCCTTATGTGTTTAATTAAATGCAAATATGTGTCGAATTCAGTCTACCTGAAAAATACTTTGAGGTCCAAGAAAAAGTGGTCCATTACAAGCTAATATTGTGTAAATATAAGGTTTTTAAATATCGCTAAATAGGCTACAGTCACCAATAGAGATCATGTTTGCATTCATAATTAAACCATAATGATTTATACTATTGTACCGTTTCCAGTCTAAAGAGAAAATTACATAAATATTTTCAATTTGCTTGTAGATATAGATTTATAATTCTATATACTTCAAAAATGCTGTTGAAACCGATGATGGCACTATAACGAGGTTTGCTTGTATATTGATATATACCAAGGGAGTGTGAGAGTGAGTGTGATCTTTCGGGGAAACGGAGAGAGCAGATGTGCACAAAGCCCTGATATCTGGAGAGGAGAGAAAACAATAAGGAGGAAACTCCGAGAAAGTGTATGCTGTTTTCACCTTAGTTCCACATCATTATATTTCCTTTATATGTTTCCGTGATTTTCACTGTTCGTGCTTAGATACCTAGCAATTTTTTCAACAATAGTTATGATTCGTTAATTTACGCTCAATCCATGGATGCATAAATGTCAATTTTTAACATTCACGTGTTCTTACGTCAATTTATACTTTAACACGATTATTTAATTTTACAAATTCTATCTATTTTCTTTAATCAAAGATACATTTTGAGCTCTCATGAGTAAGCAGTTTACATTAAGAGTAATGTCTATTAGTTAATCAAATTTGCACTGATAATACATGAACTGTCAAAAGAGATGCCAAACTAAAATAGAAAGTTCTATTGTAAATGGCAGTTGCATATCATTTTTTCATTTCCGACTCTTGCCATCTATGACTTTAAAGGAAGATAGCGGTATAGTTTGATTTTACAGTATCTTTATGAAAAATTATTAAACATTAAAACTGTTAAATCTAGAAGTATTTAGAAACATGCCTCTCTGTAATTAAATTTTTTTATGGTTCTGTTGGTATCAAGTTTTCTGCTGCCTCTTGCTTTATATCTAATTATTGAACAGGTAGCCAGGAACTAAATAAAAAAATTCTGCCAGTGTGTACAGACTATAATCTTTATATAGCTTAAATAAAATATGGAAACATTCGATTTTTCATTACAAGAGTGTTGAATTTTAAGTATTAGGGAAAATTCGGAAAAGTGTTTTCTCTTCTAACCATTGTGTCAAATTGGGTGTGCTAAAAAATTCCCAGTATAAATCACACAAACAAAAAAAAATATATCACTTTTTAGATATACTTATCCGATTCATTTTAATTTGATAAGTTATTAATTTTGACTTTAGATTTAATTGTAAAACGATTTCATTTACATAAAACTATTTAAGTAAAAAATTGGGAAATTAATTAATTTACAGATACCATTCAATAGATGCTGCACTGATACAGAAAATGTAAAAACCTGGACTTATTTATTGACAAACTTTGAAAGTTAAGATGACAGTCGTATTAATTAATAATTTTATTGGGTTTGATCGTAGGGAATTTGGATAGACATGATCGGAGAATGGGCGAGCAATCTAAAATTTAACGTTTAAAATTGTTCTTAAAATTTCCACTTATTTTAATTTTTTCGACTAATAGTATTTAGGATAATAATAAATACCTAGTCTTTTTGCTTTATGTAAAATTAATTTATAAACATTCTTTGAACGCCTATGAGCCCTTGATACAAACATGGTAATACACCCTGGCGAGAAACATCGTTCTCTTTTTTTTCAGAAAAAGGAACATAGCACTATTCTTTTAGTTTTGATTATACTACATATTGGACTAATTTTAATTTTAATAGTAAAAAAGTTTCATCTACAGGAAACTATAAATAGAAAGAATGGGAAAAATTATTAAATATTTATTTGCAGATACCATTCTATAAATTCATATATTAATGAAGAAAATGTTAAAACCTGGACTTACTTATTGATAATTTTTACAAGTTAAAATAACAATCATATTAATTGAAGTTTTGTTGATGGCGTTTGGGAGCTCGTGAGCAAGCTAAAATCGCAAACGTCTAAAACTGTTCCCAAATTTCCACTTATTTCCATATTTTCTACTTACAGCATTTATGATAGTAATGAACAACTAGTCTTTTCACTTTATGTAAGACTAATTTATGAACCTTCATTACGCACTGATGAGTTCTACAGACAGTGTAATCCACCTTAACGAAAAATGCCACTTTTTTCAGAAAAATGAAGATCGACTCTTCTCCCAATGTAGACCACATGCAGTGAACCGTAATCTAACAGGACAGAAGAAAGTTTCAAAAAACGTTAAAGGGTTAGTGGAGCACGTGAAAAGAGTTGGGAATCGGATGCAAAACACAGACAGCACTTGCATCTTTTTGCTTCTCTTATTATTTACTTTTGGGGTGTATTTAGCACGTTTATTTTAAAATAAAGGTTCAATTGTTTTTTAAATAAAAACGTTGTAAGAAATACTTTGAAATATATAAAGCTTTATATTTTTAATTTAATGGTTTTAAAAAGTGGATTAAACCTTTCTTTTAAACAAGAAAAAGTAGAAAATAGAATAATTGTGTTTTATTATTGCAAAAACTAGAATGGATGCGCCACTTTTAGTAACTATGAAACATTCCTGCCTTGAAAGGTACAAGATCTGTTGCTAGAATATCTGTCCATTAATATCTTAAATGTTTGTGATACATTTATTTATAAGAGTTCCTTTTTAAAAGAAGGTAATTTTGCATTTTAAATTATTTTCAACTAAAATAAAATATTTTACTGAAAGAAATAAAGATTTGTTCCCAAACTGCATCCAGTTTAAAGGGTTTATATAAAATAAAATTCTGTCTCTGTGTGGTAGTTCATTTACAAAGGGATTTTTAGCATTTTTGTCTATTTTGCATGATATTATTCGTAAATTAAAAAACTATAACAAAAGTTAGTCACGTATATCGTAATAATATTTTTGTATTAGGTTATGAAAAAACTTAGATAAGTGTTTCATTTCTATTAATATTTTTCTTTTACGTGCTTTTATGAATTTACTCAGAATTTTCGAAGTCTAAGCAGAGAAGAAAGTTTTTCTTGTTAACTACGTTTAACTCCATTCAGTAATATCATAACGGTTTAGTTTAAGTCACGAATCTGTCACCGTTTTGAAATATCTGATATCTTTCATTTCCTGTTTTGATTTTCCACTTTCATCTTTCCTCGGTTTCGATGATAGAGCAGGAAATCAGATGGAAGACCAAAAAGCTCCGGATCCGGTCTTCATTCCTTAAATTTAATAACCCGCTATACCCATTAAGAACAATTTAGTATTTGTGTATTCTGTTTTGTAATTGCACAACAAAAATATCCAGACAGGCTGAATAATTTGCGTAGTCATTACATGTAAGCGTATACGTCACGTGACGTGGTATTTAAGTGGGGAAAGGGCCAGTTGTCACATTTGACGCACGCTTTCTTTTTCAATGACTTTTTTTTCCTGGTGGCATGTTTATTTGCCCATTTCTCTTTAAAAATCACGGGATGTTGATTGGTTCCGTGACCTTGATACTGACCACAAGAGAATGAAGGCATCACTTTCGGGCTGAAAGTGTTTGAATAATATGAGTGTCAATAACGGATTCGCCCGAGGGTTACTTGAAAGCGCAATTATTCATTCTTCTCTTTAAAATAAAGGATGGAATATCTTAAGGGTTGTGTGCGAATGTCACTTTCTATGAGACACTGTCAAAGTATATCTTTTTACTAATATATAGAAAGGATGAAATTCAACTCGATTTCCAAAAGATCAGAATCTCAGTTCCTTTCATGCGTCACCAAAGATATAAAAATAGCATTTTATTTTCTAGCTCTGATTTGCATATAAATGCATTCATATACACATGCAATGGGACGTATATATATCTACCAATCATTCTTTATTCACATACATGCGCATTTATATGTTTTATAAAAGAAATTTTGAAAAGACTTGGAAAAAAGTTTAAGTTGCTATGAAGTTGTAATTCCCAATTTTTTATTTATTCCTGAGTAAATTTTGGGTGTCATTTGTGTTGTCTCTTCATAGTGAAATTCACCGATTATACGATGCTCTGATAATAAAATGATCAACAATTTTGTGGTATAATACAGGCAAATGCTAATAAGGACAAATGCCTCCACATTATAAGAAACAAAATCTGTTTACCATCACGTGACTGGATTAGTATTTTAACTCCAAGAAATAAATGCTATTTGAAGACGAAAAATTATAATTTCGTTACGAGAAAAGAAAAACTTCAGTACCAGAATTTACAAACTAAATTTTTACCCTTTCTATTTAGATTCCACGTTTCCATTATACTTTAAGTTGCAGATGTTCTAAAACTATCTCCATTTTAAAACTTTTACGATTATTTGAAACAGGAAAGCGACTTTAAAATTGGAAATGTTAAAAAAAAAAAGAAACTGAAATTCGAATTTTTAAAGTTTATATAATGTTAAATAAAAGTTTTCCTTCGAGATGGTTTTGAAAAATGACAAATTGAATTCAATTTTAAAACTTTTCATATTAATGGATTCCATTAAAGGAATATGTATCAAATTGAAGGTTTTAATTTAAAATGACATTATAATTTCATATGTATAAAGTATTTTACCTACTGAAAGATATTTTATTTAGGAAATCCAAAATGAGTGTCTAAATCTTTAAAGAAGCCAAACAAAAATAAAGTACAGAAAAACTGCCCATACTTGCAAAATTGTAAATTAGTTTAAGCCTCTGAACTTGAATATAAGATTGAATACAGACAGAAAATCAGAGCAAAGTGCGCTTTTGGCACTGACGTTTTGCTCACATTGATAACGCAGATCGTTCATAGATGAGAAATAGCTATTTGCGTTCATTTTTTTCCTTGCGCGTCATTTACGTTGACTTTGCATTTTTTGCTACCAAACTAATTGCTCAACAAGATTAGACACTGTAATTTTTTTTATAAACATGACACATAGTATGATTTAGAATGAGTATGCGTTCAATCTATTTGTGTGTCATTTACTTACGTTAATTTTGTATTTATCACTACTAAATTAATTACTAAACAAAATAAGACACTATATTTATTTTAAACACAGCATCAAGTATAATCTAGAATGAATAGATATACAACAAAATAACAGTTATTTAAAAATACAAGGGCTAGTGTAAAGGATAAAATAATGAACTTTCACGGAAAATCGACCACGATTATTCCATTGCATACATCCGAGATGCATTATTCAATATTAATATCAATAATGTAAAATTTTTGTTTAACGACAAGGCATGCATTTTTTAAAAAACTGATCTATGATTTATCGTATAATTACATATGCAAACTAAAATAAAACAGTAAAATAAGCAACTTAACGATAAAATTCCTATGAAATAGTTTGATAACAGAAGAGTTTAATATTTAATATTAAAATAGAATGATTTTCTGTTTTCAGCTTATGATCAGAAACTGAAGTAACATAGATCTGAACACTCGTTTAAATAACTTTTAATTTCTAATTATATTTTAATATGTATATATTCTAAAGATGAAAAAATATAATTATCAAATGTAGCAATATCTACGACAAGCTTGAAATATCAAAAGATTTTTAAAAGTACAGAATTTTAGAAATGTGTTACTTATGGCATAAGTTCCTCTTTTAACTTATTAACTTTCATGAACATAAAGCATTCGAAATTAATTTTGACTATACATTTCTTAATGTCCTTTAACAACAAAAAGAACTTAAATTCATTCTGTTTCAGGTTCTTAACAAAGTTAGGGTATTTAAATTTATAAATGCAATAAAAGGAATACATGATAGACATTTTTCAAAGAAAAGAAACTCTACAAGGAGCATTTTACTGAGTACTCTTTTTAAAGAACTTGTATATTCCTGGTATGTGTATTTATATTATATTTGTAATTAAATGTTCTATTAAACTATATAGAATGCGTGAAAATAAAAATACATTTATTATATAAAAAATAAAAGGATATGTTTGTTATAGATTTTTCTTTTCATCTGGGTAAAGTCGAGTTTAACGCAGAGAATATCAGATTTGTCCTCTTAAAAAATAAGTACCAGTTTTGGGAACCAACTGTCAGTAATTTGGAATTAAAAAAATACTATTGGATAAAAGGAGTTTAAAAATTTTAGTGGGGAACAAAAATTTTCAATTTTATGTGAAAGTAGTTTTACCCAAAGTATACATGAAGGTAGGATAATTTTACTAAGAAACGGATTATAAACAAGGATTATAGTTTAGTTCTTTTTGTATTTGCATAATACTAAATGAAATTTTATGTGTAAAAGTCCGGAATAATATTTAGAAATTCTCTATTTTAAATCATTTGACCATAATGGGATTTTTAAGGTTATTTCAAGTAATGAAATTAGATTGTAATAACTGCACAAAGACGTTAGAGGTGCTTTTTGAAACCAAATACGATGAAGATATCGAACCTATAAATAAATATTGCATAACATTTATTTCAAGGAAATATGGCAAAGCAAGAAAAGTATTCATATAAAAAGTGAATTTTTATACTCTGATTTATAAGGATATTTCCATTGTCAGAAGTAATTAAAAATAAAGCTAAAATGATAAATAGTGTTGAGGGATGTTTTTACTAGTCATTCTGTTTTTAAATTTAATTAGTATTATTTATACTTTCTAAATCTGTATTAAATATTGTTTGATTTACATGTATGCCAGCAAGGCGACAACATAAATTTTCGATACCAGTTTCATGCGGAAAAATTTCGATATTCTTACCAAACATATATTTTATAGACAAATATAAAAAACAGCTTTATTATGAATTTAGTTTTTCAGAGAAGTTTCTTTTTAATTGAAATTAAACCAAAAATAGCTGTATTAGATTTTCATTTTCTACCCTGTCCAAAAAGAATTATTGTAAAATAGAATGAGAGAAATGCTTAAAAATATGACTGCATTTTGATTAGAAGTTTAAATTTTTCTTGTTAAGTCATCTTACATGAAAAATTCCGATTTCGTTATAAAGGTAGTCTCTGTTTTTTAAACTCCTGCACGTAAAAATAATTAATATACTACCTGATGCTTAGTCTGTTTTTACAAGCCACTGAGTGCTCTTGCATTGAGAATATTGTTCTCTGGAATGAAGCTGTTATGATAGCTGTTAATGATAGCTGTTAGCTTATTTTCGCTGTTGAAATGTGCCTTAAGTTCGAATTGCATTTTATGCAATAAACTACTTAATTTAATTCTTAATTAGGGAACAAACGTTGTATATATTTTTATTTTGTGTAAATAGAAAGTATAATTTATGCCCATTCATATAGACTACAACATCTATTTGGTTTATAACTGCGATGATTAGATAAATTTATTTTCCTCTTGTTTCCTAAACTTTATTAACGCAGTTCTTGCTAAAACTTCTTATATTAACAACGAGTATTGCCATAACGTTAAAAATATTAATTCAGTGTAACCTTATTTCTTTCTCAAGTGTATATTATATGCAAAATTATTGTAGTTTTAAGACATCAACATGTTTCTGTTACATTTATTTCTAAAGTCAAATTAATTATTTTTTTAATTTGGATAAAATTTTAAAAATTAGTTATACCTAATTACAAAAACTTTCCGAAAACACTCAAGTTAAAAAAAATTTTTTTTTAAATAGCGCAAAAATATAAGTTTGTGAATTTGCACAAATGTTAAATAAAGAATCATTTGCTGTTGAATTAACTGCATTTTAGCATTATAGTGACTAATAGTATGACCCTGGCGTTTAATCGCAGGTTTTTTACATGAAGATGGTGTTGCAACTTGCTAAGGAACTTTGTGTTAATTAAGAAAACTCAATAGGATTTTCCTATAAATGATCTTATTTTTTGAAATATTAAAGGAAAATATGAAATAAACTTACAGAATAAATGTACAATAATGAGTTAAAAATAATTAGTACATTTCATCATGATGAAATGAATAGCATCTAAATTATTTTTTACATACATTTTCAATGTATTTTTTATTCGGGTATATCAGCATGATAAATAGCGTAATCTTTATACAATTGAAAAATATTTTTAATTCCCATTTTCCCCTGATATCTTCTTTGCAGTTTTTTGACTATAAAGTAAGTGTTATGTTCACGTCATTAGTTCAATCAAAATTACTGAAATTGTTTAGATCTCTAATCAAATAATTAAATATATAGCATTGGATCCATGACTTTACTGGACTAAGAATAGTGTATGAATCTCAACTATTATCTGTCTTATTAAAAATACTTGAGTATAAAACAATGGTTCTTATAATTTAAAATATTGCTTTAAGAAATAATAAGGAATATTAAGAGTGTATATGTATAAAAAAATTTTCAAAATTATATAAATTATTTCAATTAAAGACTGATAAAATCAAACTCATTATCTAAAATTTATACTAAGAAATTTTTATTGTGTTCGACATCCTCTGCAGTGAGAAAATGTTTTTCTTAAATAACAAGGATGTAACCTGAGGTTCAATGCCATAAAGATTTTAACATTTCCTTCAATACATTTCTGTATTTTTTTCATCATACGATTCGTAGAAACACTGATTCAATGACTGATACAGGAAATTTCATTTACTTCCTAAAAGTACTTTTGTTAGAAAATGAACGGTTTGTAAACAATTATTTAGACAATCCGACATCTGGATGTCTAATAGTTGGGTTATATAACAAATGGTATCATTTAAAAATGGAAAAATATATATTTATTACAGCCACACTCCTTATTTGTTATTGAAAAGGTAAAAAGAGACTAAAAAATTCATTAAGAGATATATTAGTATAATAATAGAACAGTATTACAATTTATCCTACGAGATTTAAACGGATGAACAATAGGTAAGACAAACGTAAGCAGTTGTTCTCCAGGGCAGTAGATTAAGGATATGCAAGAACTGCATTTACAAAACTTTCATTTTAGAATTACCCTAAAGCTATGATCGAGCAATTAAATAACATTATCTTTAGAAACAAAATCATAGAAATAAAAAAAATTGAAATATATTTGTAAGCAAAAATATTTTAATTCATAATAAAATTTGATAGAAGTGAGATTTACCTAAATAGATAAACTAAAAAAAGTGCCGTCACTTCTTTCCATAATTATTAATGGATTTCTCTCTAAAACTGCTTCTATTAATAAAATTCCACTTCTAAAATGAGTAATGTTATAGTATTAAAAATAATAATTCATTGCTATTGTTATATTTTTCTCAAATATATATCATGTGCAAACTTTTAGAGAAATAATTTTGCTCCTAAAATCAAGAAGGGAATAAGCATTTTCCTTTAGTGTCAAGTAGTAGCGAGCAATAACGGTTCATTTTCATCTAGGAAGAAAGTACTGATTGCCTCTCACACGGAATAATTTGTTTTGTTTTAATACATATTACAAAACAAGAAAATTTTATCTTGACCTTAACTCTTAAAAAGGTCTTAGTCATCAATCAAAACCAGTTATAACTCAACACGGAACAGCAGGGGTCATAGTGCTAGTAACAGCAACTGCTACTATCGATGTCTTTAATGGGATTTGTTTTTAAAAATTCAACAGATTTAAACATTGTTTTTCGATAATTTAGGTTTAATGAGGCTTATTTTATGCATTAATAATGCTAAAGTTGCATAGACATACATTGCATTTCCTCTTCCGAAATGTTCACAATGTAGTTATAATTTGCTGAAATTAAATGCTATTTAAACCGATATTTTTTGAAGTAATGTGTTAATTATTGATAAATATTCTAAGCACTCTTGGGGTAAACTTAATCTTCTTATCGCTCCAAACTGTAGTGTAATGTACGATTTTAATTTTATATTATACAATAAAAATAGTTTAATAAGGGCTGTTTAATTTTTTTTCACTGTTAGGGCACTTGCCTTTATTAGCTTTCACATTTTACAAAGCTACAGTTATTTGTTGACCATTTAATTGTGTGAGCACTATATAGACAGGTCAACTTTTCTCTCTATAAAGCGACAGCACAAATAATAACCAAGCATTTAGCGGGTTCTAAACCAATAAGCTCCAGCGTGGTAGGCAAACGCTCTAACCACTATGTCTACCTGGCTACCTGGCTATTTAAATAGATGTTAGCCTTCTAAGCGAGATTTAACGTATTCCAGTACCAATGCAGGTATAGATATTTGTAATGAAATTCTGTAATTAATTTTAAGTAGTACATTCTTATGGGATAAGCATTCGAGTAGCAAAATTTTAACACAATTTTCATTAAATGTAAGAAACAAGAGACATATATAAATGTACAAATAAATACAATAAAATTTCCTATCCTTTGACTAATACGCTTTACATTCATTATTTTGTACAAATGCGCTATATTTGTGAATCTCTTTAAAAGTAGAGTAGATGACAGAGTGGATAACGTGTTATTGTGTGATATGAGAGACCGCGGATTCGAACACCGCTGCTGGCAATGATGTTTCTAGGCCTTCAGAATTGGCTCTAAGCAGTAGGTTTTTGTCTAATAAGCCCTTCTATAGAAAAATATTTATTGTAGTGCCCAAAACCAAACTAAAGTCTCTAAAGGTAACATTTTAATAAACGCAAAGCAGTTTTAGGATGGAGGGAACTCTCGAATACATCGAAATCTAAAACTAATGATTTTTTTTCTTTTCTGCAGTGAAATACAGAACTTCAGTTGTACTTAATATAGAAATGCTTTGCATTCGTATTTAGAGGAAATATTACTTTTAACTTAAAAGAATTTTTCCCTCTTAATTTAGAGTTATGATATTGAAATGGAAACTATAAAAGAACTATTTATCTAATATTAGATTTTTTTCAGCTTTCATCTTGTAATTACGTGTATATTATAAAGAAATTTCTGTTGTATTATGCACAGTTCTTAGCAAACATTAAATTTTTACCGAAACTGCTTTGTTTCTTCTCAACTCATGAAGGCCGACTAACTTATATAGGATTTAAAGTGGTCCTCATACCTCGTCGGAGAAAGCCGCCTAACATTTATCATCTTCACGGAGGAGAATATTTCTCCCAATTCAGCATTTCTTTCTCACTCCCAACCTTTTACAGTTTTCGTTCTAATCAGCCTTCGTGTTTCATGCATTAACCGTAGAATTCACTGCGAATTTGGATCGGAAATTCTTAGAAACTATTTATTTGGTCAGTTATTTATGGTGTTTAAGCTGTGTTCTTTTATAAAGAAACATGTATGGAAACACGATTGTTCATAACAAACATTAATTTTTTACGAAATTTATCTTGATTCCTGATAATTCACTACGGACCAACTAACCTGGCGGGTGTAAAGAGTTCGTAATACCTTATAGGAGAAAGCATTTTCTCAATCTGTATTATCTTCACGAAGGAAAATTTATCTCCCGATTCCGTATTTCTTTCTCACCCTGTTCTTCAATAGGTTGAGTTCTAACTAGTCTTCGTGTTGCAAACATTAACCGTAGAATTGATTGCGAATTTGAATTTGAAATTCTAAAGAAAGTTTTTATTTAATCTTAGTTATTTTTCGTGTATGTTCGTAGTTCTATTATAAATAATTTATTATTGAAATATGCCCGGTTCATAACAAACATTAATTTAAACTAAATTTCCTTTTTTTCTTGACAATTTACTAACCTGGCTGCTGTTAAGAGTTCGTAATACCTAGCAGGAGAAAATATTTCCTCACTTTTTGTCATTCTTAGGAAGGTTAATTTTTCTCCAAATTCCAATGGCTCTTTTTCACACATATTCCATTAAGAGGACTTAATTAATAGACTTATTCTAAAGGTAAGCTGGTTATACAGGGAAATATTTTGACTTAATCTTTTTAGGCTCGATCGCTTCATTCTGGTAATTTAGTCCAGCATGCGAACTACTATAGCCTCAATCCTTGCCTCCTTCCTTTGCCATGTTATCTGTTTTTAGACCTTCTCGGTTTTTTTAAACAAGAAGTTTTATGTATATTTTGCTTCACTGATATTCCTATTTTCCTACAAACTGAAATTCTGTCTTAAATGATATTTAAATTTCCCCTGTTTATATTAGTAAAAACAAATCACAAAATAATGTATATGTACCCTAACATATATTTATTTAATTGTTTCGTTTTTTTTCTTTCCCTAAAGCGCATTAATTTTCAATTTTTTTACTGCAATTTTAATTCCTAATCTTGAAGTGTTTAATAAACAATAAACTAATTTAAAATAGTTACAATATTTCTGTTGCAAAAGTACTGATTAGCACAACCCCAACAAAGTCTCACAAACCCCAGATAAATACGTCATAGTAAATAATATGGAAATAATTTAATGTTTCTCGATGGCCCGGAACCCTTTGATACAAGAATCAGTACTGGTTCTCGGCCCGGGGATTGAAGACCACTGGCTCAAAACACCTGGAAATCCTTATTTTACAAAATATATCATAACTATTTCTATATTTTAAATATAAGAATAAACGTGATTAAATGGGAAGTCAAAATAGATAAATAGCTTTTTTAAACAAGAAAAATTAGTAAAGTTTTATAACACTAAATATTATACAATTGTATAAAAGTGTGAAATTAAAAATAAATTAAAATCTATTATACCCCCAAACAACTGAATTTTAAAAAAGATCACTCGTCAGTTTATTCGAATTAATATTAACAAATGGCAAGAAGAAAAAATTACCTGAAGAAGAACCAATATTAATAATGAAATCAAAATAAAATTTATAAAAAATTATAATTTAGGAGCAGTATTGTGGATGGTTACCTGTATTAACTAATTAACGGATGTCCACCATTAGCTCTATTGATTCTAATCTCAGTTAAAGCAAGGATGTATTTGCAAAGTTCTGTACTGAATTTTAATAAATTTCATTAAAGGAAAAAAAAACTACGAATCTATGAAATACTTTTTCAAAACACTTATCCTAGCGGAAAAGTGACCTCGCCGGCCACATTGGGAGCCGCCTATTAGGAGTTCCTGGGATACAGAGTCAACGGTGCTAATACTTTCTCAAATGGTTGTAAAAACAGTTATATGTTTCATATGTTTCTCCTTGCTAAATAGTAAGATAGAGATAGGATATTTCAGTATATTATATAAAATAAAGTATACTTACTTTGATACATTTGTAATTATATTGTTGTATAAAAAGACTTAATTCATTACTCTTACCTCCTGTCATATCACATCCTCTCAGTTTTCCTTAAATTAAAAAGTTGTGAAAACAGTAAGATAATTTTGTCTTTTTCTTTACCTAAAATTATCTCCTTGAAAGCAGTTAACAATAATTAAAAATATTTTTATACTGAATTCTGCTGAAAATATTGATTTTAGAAATTAGCTACTTTTTTATTTTTAAATGTGAATTAGAAAATTTTACTGTGTATTCCAAAATAATATTTCATTGCGTAATATAAAATGTATAATGGAAAAAAAATTATATTTATAAAATACTAATCCTAAAAGGGAAACGAATTGGTTGTGCAATCATTTTATGTCTGGTAAATATTTTTTAGGTTTTGTTGTTATCTAAAACAGTATTCATTGAATTTTTATTACGATCTAATTGGTCGAAAAAGGGCCAAACAGATACGGCCGTAGACGCTGCCTTTCGGAACCAGAGACAATGTGTTCAAATACTTTGTTGGAAAGGATTTACCAACATGGTTTGCTGTCATGGTTTATAGCCGTTTGGAATCTTCTGGCGATACCAGTTTTATTAAGCTTCGTGTAGCAAAAAGTATACTGTAGCTCTACCAACCATCCAAAATATAATCTGACCACCATGGATTAAAAGTGGAATTTGTTTTAACCTTAGTTCTGTATAGAAAATTTAGTTTCTCTGGAATTGTTTGAAAGTGTAAATCTAATTATTTATCTCCCACCTTTAGATAGACCACCTTATCTATATATTCTAATTATATATTCTACTTCTTTAGTGTCTTTTTTTTCTATGGGTTTATTTATTGAGTATAAGTTGCTTATGCATGGCTTCATTGCTTTAAGTGTATTATATTATAGTTATCATAAATTTTCCTTTACAGTGCAAATCTTAATCCTTAAGCGTTATAAAAATATCTAGACTACGGTAGAGTTCATAGACCGCTACCTCCGACTAAATCCGCTGTAAGAAATTGGTTACGGTCATATTACTCCTTATATGACAACATTAACGGTATTGCACTAAACCAACCTTTCTATTCGGAAAGATTGAAATTCATTAATCAGAACAGTTTTTTTCTGGATTGTACACATTAGAGCTCTTTAGAGATAGATCTCCATGGTTTGATAAATTAAAGACCTACTAACTTTTCGTAATTTTGAGTAGATATACCGCCCTCGCGTATACGCCATACACATGAAAACTAACCAAGAAAATTAAATATCATTGATCATTAGCTGTCCAACAAAGTTTTTAATTCTTATTATTTTAGCAATGACTTTAGCTTGAAGGCGAATTCCAACTGTTTACACTGATAATCCTTTTTCTATCTGCTCTATTGTCATTTTCTTTAAATAGTCTTTCTAAACAGAGTCATAGTCTGGAAGAGATCTTTCATTTTTAGTGATTTTTTCTAATTCTTAAAGCCGGTAGTTCTTGGTCTCATTAATCCTCGAGTTACAAAAATTTGGCCGTTTCACTCCACACTAAATCAAACTTAATTTTCTTATTTTGACTTTTAAAGACTGATGAACCTCTCGTCAACTTTAAACTTTCCTAACATAATACAGTGATTTCTGGCATTAGACTTGGACAATAATGCTACTAATAATTGTTAGGAGCTTAATCGCCTACGTTGGCGTCGGTGCATTTGCATAGGAATAGCATTCGGTGATACTGTAAGACACAGTATAAACACATTAGTACAGTGGCGTATGAAACATACAGTATGAAAAAAAATCAAGTAAAATAAATCGTATAATACAGGCATGTAAAAATTTTTAGTAAAAAAAATTATTTTTTGGCTGGTAACAGAAAAGGTAAAGTTCCGTCATATACACCGCAGACCTGAAACTTCATTTTTTAAACCTTATAACGCTTATCTATCCAAAATTACGGTACTTTTGTTAGTGGGTTTATTGTATTGAAGATATCTAGCAAATACATGGATTCAGATGCATATCAAAACTAAAATAACATAATCGTTACTATCCATGTAAAGGTAAAAAATCAAAGGTTAAAAAAAAGTAGAAATTAGGAACAAATTGGAAGCTGTCTTTTGGTATCAGAGGCCAAAGGTTTAATCTAATGATAGCATGTCTTTGCAGCTGTTCATAAGGAGTTTTAAGCAGTAGGTCCGATCTCAAAAACTTTCTTTTTCTCTGTTTGTTTGGTTAAAAAATGTTTGCTGGTATTAACTAAACATTTGCTTAAAATTTAACTAAAGGGGAAAATCTTGTATTAAATTTTAAATTATCAATTTTCCTTTCATCATAAATCTAGAATTAATAACATTAAAACGTAGGAAATTAAGAATCTTAGACTTTTAATATCACCGAGCTTTAGTGAAGAAAAAAGAAAGCTTCCCAACATATTTTTATTTTGTGTTTAATTCTTTATGAGTAGTTTTAATTTACCCTGTCTTCTATTTCAATAAAAACAATGCATTTTAGAAAACAAAGCTCAGTTAATATTGATCACGATGAACACTATTTATTCGTAACGTTCAAAGCACAAAATCTTTTTAAAATAACTGTTCAGTGTTCTTATCACTTATTTAAAACGCTATTTCCTAATTGGTTTTGAAAAGCAAATAAAAAGAAACATTAGTGTTTTAAGTAAATCATCATTCAATAATCTAAAATATTTTTCAATACTATTTAAATATAAATGTTATATATTTCACGATGAGTAGTAAATGAAGGAAAAGCTCCATGTTCCGTAAAAAAAATATCGCGAGTCGTAACTTAAGCACACGCAGTGATTATTCCAAAAAAATAAGATTCTATCATAAATTATGTAAGGACACAGTCTTTGCATTATGCATAAATTTTCAAATTGCAATTATTAAATTTGAACGTAATATTAATTTGAACTTTTTTTATGATATGTCTAATTTTTAAATGTCAATATTTTTTAGAGAATCAGAATTGCTATCTCTGTGGCTATTTAGAGAAGTATATTTTATTGCATTTGTTAAATATTTATTAGAAAATAAATAAAGGATGGCTCAGTTTAATTCTAGAGATTGCATTAAAAAATTCTATTCGTAGTGCTATTTTATTCATGCAATTTTAAAAGTATGTGTGTGTTTTTTTGTTTTTTTTTTTTAATAATAAGCATTTAGTTTTAAGCATTTGATGTTATAAAGTGACTGCATAATTATTAAACTTCGATATTAAAGGTATTAGAAAATTATGATAAATAAAAGCACATACACACGTGTGTGTGTGTGTGTGCAGTCGTGTGTATCATATATGCGTATAAGTATACTGAGATACGTTTGTGGTATATGTGCTATGATGTATTTACTGAGATATTTGAAAATTTTCTTAATTTTCAATCGAAAATATTTTCTAAATTGTATTAGAAATCCTGTTGTTTTAAAACAAGAGAAAATAAAAATTTAAAAAGAAAGAAAAGTTTGTTGTACTAATTTTGTGCGGGAGTTTCAGTTAGAAATCAACACGGTTAAACTTTAGCATTATTTTTTTTTCATAACTTTATTTTAAATAGTTAAATTTGAAAAAAAGTTGAAAAATTTAACAAAATTATCCATGAAACTGTAAGTTAATATGTTTTAGGTTCTTTGTTGTAAAGTATATTTACAAAAGTAGGAATGTTTTAAAATGAGTAATATTAAAAGAAGATAATGCAAAATATATGTTATAGATTTCAGTAAAGGAAATAATATAACAACTCAAAGTGAAGCCAAGAAAAATTATACATTTCAATTACTTATTCTTTTGTAAGATGTTAAATGCAAATGTATCCAGAAAAGCGCAAGCTGAAATGTTTACAAACACTCGGAAGTATGGCAGGAAAACAAATTTACAAGGGGAATCAATAAATATATATTTTAAGAATTTTCACAAACTAAATAAACAAAAATTGACAGTTGTAACATGAAATGTAAGAATATGATAAAAGATTATTTGAAAAAGTTTAGAAAAAAAAACATAGACAAATTCCAAAAAAGAGCAAAGCTGCCCATTTCACAGTCTGCCAAAAAATGTGAGGAAAACACTGTATAAATAAGTTTATATATGTGTATTTGTATAAATAGGAATAAATTTGTTTGCATATATAAATGTATATATAAATATGAATTTACATATGTACCTATATATTTATTTATCTATAAAAATTAACGTATGTGAATTCTCTTTAGTCAAATCATTCATAACGTCCACTATATATATTAAAATATATGTTTAAAATTAATGCGAAATTTCTGTGGTATAGTAAATACATTAATTAATTAGCATATCAATAAGCTGAGAAATTTACTTATCATGAATTTTTGTGATAATGAAATGTTTTAAATATTTCTTAAACTAATTTCTTAAACTAATTAATTTCTCTTTTTGGTAAGTAGACTCATAAATAAATACATATGCATATTTTTACAATATACTATTATATTTATATAAGTACATGTGCACGTAATCACTTATATACGAGAGAGCATGTAATTAACCACACAATGAAAGTTTATTTATATATATCCAAATTAAAACATATACAGATTAAAAATTTAGTCTTTAAGTAAATGGACATTATTATAAACAGTGATGATATATACATTTGATGATCTATAAATTTTTTTTGATTGAATCTAAATTTTTCTCTGGCCAAAAAAATTGTAATTAAAAAGAAAGTGCCCCTAAAAAATTGAAACTAATGAAATCTAATAGTTTCCGATTCAACCCCATTTACAGTAATTATTTTCCTTAAAATTTAAATTGCACTTACCGGTTATTGTTGGCAATTTGTTGCTGCAGCTGGGCCAATGTGTTATTGTTATCCCCCGCATAGTAGTGAGTCGTAGTCGCTTCAAGCATCCTAAGGCCGGTGAGTGAATGAGAGTGATCAGCTCGTGAGCAAGATTCTCGCCGGAGAAACCGAGTGCCCTGAATCCCCAATTCGCGCAAATAAGGAGGAGCCAATCGTGACGGAGCTATGACGGAGAACGACCTTGGACACTATTTGCTGCCGGGCATTGCAGGATTGCTTCTTGGGGGCTGGTGATCAGCTGGTGATAATCTTAGCTTCTCAAGAGAGGATTCCGAGTTCTCTGAGGTGTTCCCTACTTTTTGCTTCTCTTTCGTTTAGAATGGATGAGATAAGCTCATTTTCGTTATCACTGGACATTAGAGCCCGCGCTTCCGTAGTTTTGTTTTCAGTGGATTGTATCTTCCTGGACGATGAAGTACACATAAATCGGGCTTATTACAGTGACACTTTTCCAAAGGTTTTATTAGCCTTATACTGTTTCATTATAGGTTTCTGAATGTAGCGCACTAGTCTTAGAGTTTGGTTTGATTTAAAGGCATTAAAATTCAATTTTACGAATAAATTAAGGAGAGTTTAAATAGGAGAGATTTGAAGTCCTTTAAGGTGCTTCCTCCTTTTTTTTATATTTCTTCTAGAATGGATGATATAAACTGATTTTCATTATTACTGGACTTGAGAGTCCCACGTTTCCGTAGTTTTGTTTTCCGAGGATTGTATCGTCCTCAGTGAATGTAAACATAAATCGGAGTTATTGAGGTGACACTTTTCAAAGGTTGTCTTTCAGTCTTTCATAATAGGTTTCTGAAGGCTGTTCACTAGTTTAAAGAATATGGTTTATTTTAAAGGCTCCGAAATCCCATTTTGCAAATAAATTAGAGAGAGTTTAAACAGAAGAGAGTATTCGAAGTCCTATCAGGAGTATCTTTTTGCTTCTTATTTCGTTTAGAACTGATGAGATAAGTTGATTTTCATTATCACTCAAAGTGAGACCCCAAGCTTCCGCAGTTTTGTTTTCAGTGCATTTTATCTTTTTTAAAGGTAAATGTAAACATAAGACGGATTCATTTTTCTGACACTTTTCAAAGGTTTAGCAGTCTGTCATGGTATGTCTCTAAACGTAGTTCCCAAGTGTAAAGAGATGGATTTATTCTGTAGATACTGAAATCCATTTTACGAAAAAGTTTTTGATAGTTTAAAAAGGACAGGAGATTTGAAGTCTTGTTAGATGTTCCCTGCATCTTGCTTATCTTTCGTTTAGAATTGAAGAAAGAACCTGATTATCGTTATCTCTAGACGTTATAGTCCACGATTCCCTAATTTTGTTTTCAGAGTATTTATCTTGAGTTTAAACTATATAAATTACTTACTTTTCTTCTATTTCTTTTTAAAAATATAGAATATTTAAAAAGGAGATAACAAGTTGAAAAATAAAATAGAAACATTACTTCGAATTGTAGGAATAAATCGCTGAACATCATAAACGGCGATTTGACACTTACTTATAAATAGTTAAGATTTTTCTCTTTTGGAAATACTACTTTTTTTTCTTTTTTTTATTTAGAATTGATGAGATAAGAGTTTCGTTTTTACTGGACATTAAAGCCTGAAAAAGTTTTGTTTCAGTGGATTTTATCTTCATTTTTATTACTTACCCTTATACTAGTAGAGTTTGGTTTGTTCTGAAGCAGTAGCTGCTCGTGTTTTTATTTAAATGGGAATTCACAAAATAAATTTCGAAAATTAAATATGCTTTTACAACGTAGTTTACAATTTAAAATATATTTGAATCTTTGCAAGTTATAGAAAATTAATGCAACTTTAAGTTGCATTAATTTTCTAACAAGATAAAAAGTTTTCCTAGGAAAAAATGTAATATTTTATGTTTACTGTAAAATCTAATAAAACCATAATAATGCTTAATGTATATCTTTGATCGTTGATTACAGAATAGTCAAGCAAAATTTCTCTAAATTAAATCCTTTAATTTTTTAGGAACACAAGTTAATAACATTTTTATAGGCTTTTTAATACATCATTTATCATGCTTTTTCATTTTGTTGCATTTTTACATTGAGAACACTGCTAGAGTTCTTAGTATGTCTTCGCTTATCATGCTTCTTAAAAATATCTTAATTCGTTTTAGAGTCGAGAAGTAATTTCTCAGCTTCAGCAGTAGTCATTTAAATGGTAACAGAATAGGGAGAAATCTCGCTTTTTTTCTTGTATCTCTGATTGAATTTTGAATCTTTACTCTGGCTAGTTTCTTAAATTAAATAGTGAAGCCGTTTAATAATTGTTTCAATTTTTGCATCTTAGATACCATTCTTCATGCCTTCTGGGTTTAGTATATAATCTAGTCATACAATTTCGACAATTTACACATTTTTATTGAACACTTAGGACAACAATTAAAAATTAATCTATAATAAAGTCTTAAATCAATCCTTCAAATAAAAATCGTTCTATTTTGTGTAAAAAGAATACACATCAAAATTTTTTTCTGATGTTACTTTTGAAACAACTAATAACTAATAATTACTAAAATGACCAAAACATGACTTTGAAAGTTTAATAGTATTTACATAAATGTACTGTTACTAACATATTAAAATTTCCAGCAAATAAAGGAAAAAAAAATAATTTAGGTTTGATGGTACGGCGGACGTTGCAAAAAAATTCGGGATATTATTAACTTAATCCATGACAATTTCTACAGATTCACATTGAAGTAGTACTGAACAAATCCTATTTAAAGATTTTAAAAAGGTCGAATAAAAAATTATGATAAGATTAAATATGTGGATTTTGAAAAGCTTTTTGGGAATTAACTTAGAGCTCTGAAACTTACTACAAAACACATTAAAGTAGAACTGGATAAATTACATTTAAAATTTTAAAAAACACGCATTAAAAATTATAATAATATCTGTACAAATTTTTTAAAAATTTGGTTTGTCTAGTCCCAGCAAACCTAATAATTTTCTACCCGAAATTTACATGTCTAAATAATAAGCCTGTCGTATATATACTTATATATGTATGTATATATACATTGATTGATTGATCGAATTTTTAATTTTTTTTGTATAAAATATCTATAACAGTCCTTTTAATTCCAATGCTATTTTCTGTTTTTGTTCTTTAATGATATTTCAGTTGAATTATTTTATATATCTTATTGATTTTGAAATGTTCTTTGCGATTAATTTTCAGTCCTCCGTTTGTTTCCACTTATTATTACCTACAAATGTCTGTCGATAATTTAAGAGTAATATTTTGTCTCTAGAATAAATACCTAACTTATAAAAAATATTTTTATGTCCATATTTTGAATTTTTGGGAAAAATTTGGACTTTCCTAAATTTAAATTGAGTTTTAATAACACTTCTGTGAAATTGTTTTTCGACATCTGATATCATTCCTGATTCTAATGTAAAATGACCTCCTGACTCAAATTATAACCCCCGTTTTCCCCATCACCTAGCTTTTTCTCTGAACACCCGTTTCTATATATTTATCACTTTTCGATAATCTTAACCGTCTGACTGCTACGAAGAGCTATCGCGCTCCTCGTGTGCTTTGTCAAAAATGCATAGAAGTGTGATCGCACTGCTGTATTTTATTATAATTTTCACACTAGAGACTGAGTCTTATTTTTCTCTTAATTAATGGGAAAATTATAGTAACATACAGTAACGCGATCGCACTTCCACGCATTTTTGATAGACTATATGAGAAGAGCGATAAAGCTTCGCAGCACTCAAACGGTTAAGACTAATTTTAAGAATTTAATTTTGAGCAGGGAAAAAGACTATCTTAATGGCTAAATTTCTTAAGGGGTTAGAGAGGGAAAAGCTCCGAAATATAAACACAATAAAATATTAACAAGGAAGGAGAAGTGTGAAGGATATTGTGGTGGGAGGGGGGAGACTTTTCCTGCTAAATAGTGTAAATAAAATGTATTAAAAGTTATCCGCTTTCCTAGTGTTTTTTTTTAATTTTGTCACTTATTTTCTACATATTCTAGATTCAACTCCTTTTTTCATTCCCAAAACACTTCAAACTTATTTAAAAAGAATATAAACAGTTTTAGCTAAAACCGGGTGAAGGGAATGAGAGGTCTCGAAGTCCTAGCAAAAAAAGTTTGGAAGATTCAGTATATGACGTCGGCGCTCTCAATAACAGCACGATTCATGATTTGCGCAGGAATACTTAACTAAGAGCACTGCTAAAGTCGAGATCCAAGAAGTTGAGATTTACTCTTAGGTAATCCAAATCCAGGAAGAGATCTTTAACCCCTGGCTTAGTGACGAGGAAGGTTGTTGATAAACCAAACCATCTGTATACTCTTTATTATTAGGTGACACTGATGGTCCATTTTATAAGGAATCTAAAGGCCTTACTCTTACCACACGTCAACCTATACACGATGAAAAAACAATGGATTCAGTTTACGATTCCTTTTCCCGATGAAGATTGCGCAGATTTCTCATGTGATAGTGAAACATATTCAATTGATTTATTTTGCTTCAAGTTTACGTGATACCTTTAATTGGTTGAACATTTTTCGGTATCACACGAGACATTCGAGCTTTCTTCATCGGGAAAAGGAATCGTAAACTGAATCCGTTACTTTTTTCAACGAGTATCGGATCGCGTGTGATACGGCCTTCAGAAAAGTTAAGGCGTAAGAACACTTTAAAATTAAAAAATTATATTATAAAAATGAAATTTTAAAAATGTTATCTGATTTTAAGCAATCTTTGTAATTGTTTTTAATTCTGACCAAATTTTGTAGCTTAGGAAATAACTCCAAAGCTTGCATATACATTTAATAGCTTGTACCTTTAAATCTTCAACAATTACATACAATAATATACTTACATGACTTCAGAAACACCTAGCTTTGAGAATTAAATTATGAATATTTATCAGAACACCAAAATACAGAAGAAATATGTAAACTACTTTTTAAGTCTTTTATAAAAGAAATATATTTAATTCTTTCAGAATTAAATACCTTCCATTCGTTTTAATAGTAATTTTAAAGTAATTAAAAATAATAATTCTTTATAACACTGGCATCTTTCGTATTCAAAAATGATTAAAAACTTCTTTCTTTAGTCTCTAATTAAGGAAAATTACTATACAGAAATACTGAATACACCTTCGTGACCTTTTAGTAAAGCGCTACTAATCCATGGGGCATAGTATGGGTTGATTATTTCTAATCTACATGAATTTAACACTTTGCATCATCGTGTTAAACTGAAAGAGAAACAGAAAGTTATATCATTTTCATAGCATGTTTGGAAAAAAATGTTTTCTTGCTTGTTGTTATCCTGAATCACTGCAGTTAACACAATTAGCTCATAGAATCCGTAAAAGAATGGTATACTAAGTTTACGCTTCATATCAAATTTTCCTTTATTACTTGATCAGTTGCACATGATTTTTACTGATTTAAACTTTAATTTGTTAAATTAAAACAAAAGAACTAGTGACATATCAGATCTCATATAAGTAGGTTTCAAATTCTTTAAAGATAATTTATCTTCAAAGTTATTTACAGTAATTATAAGAAATAAGTATATTTTTCCGTAGAAAATTTTGGTCAATAAATTTTTATTTTTACACTTCTCTTTATTATTTTGACATTCTTGATGTGTTATATTCTAACATTTTTGTATCTCAACAACCCCAAATTTAAAAAAAAAATTCTCACAAAGAGTTAAGTTTTAATACTTTGTATTTTTTTCCTTTATATGAGATTCAATAAATCCTAAATATAGCAAATTGTAAGCGAATTTGAAAATGCTAACACAGAGATTTATAGATATACGCAATATGATCCATCATTTTTCAAACTCATTTCCATAAATTTCATTAGCTGAAGGTTAGAGCCTTTACTTTGCAATCATAATTGTTGCAGTAATGAGACACCGAAAGTATGCATTTGAGTTGCTAAGATATATAGTTTTTTGTGTAGATACGGAAAAGGAAAATGAGTAAAATAAACAGAAAGGAATGTAAAACAGATTAACTTTATAGTCATCAAATATGACATCGAGTTTTTGAGATATTTGTTTTTTTACCTGGAAAAAAATTACATTTTGGGCTATTTCTTCATCACTGACCAGCAATCAGCGTTATGTACTTCATCTGGCTTTAAAATACTTATCATATTTCGTCTTTAAAATATTTTCAAAAACATAAAATGCATTAATTCTGTACCAATGGAGCTATGTTTTATTTCTTGAATGTCATTTATAACAGAGTACCTAGAACAATTCCTTGAATGTTATATATAAGTTTGTCGATGCAATATGTTTCAGGAAATGATTTGTTCTGCTAGCAAACATCCGTCCACGTTTTTTTTAACAGAAATACACCTTGTAAAATGTGCTCTGCCTCTGGTAATCGAAACTTCGAAAACAAACATTTTTTGCTATAGTCATTTTATTACAGAATAAAGAATACAAATTAACCACAAGCACTGTAAATACGTGCCATGAACGTAAATTTTATTTCTGTAATATTTTTATTTCTTGACTGCTGGCGTTTGCAGCAGGTTGTTGGCGATTTTGTGAAAAAATCATTTTACTTTCATGGAACGTTTTCTCAGCACAAGGGATTTAAAGATCAATTATAGACACTTCGCAGAGAAAAAATTGGTTATTCACTGTTATTTTCTTCTTGGTAAATTTCCGTGCATGCTGACGACAAACAAAACATTTATTCAAAGGTCTAAAAGGCACACTGTAGATAAAAATTGCCCTATTAATCGTAAAAGGTATCCGCGTGGATTATTTTCAATTAAGGAATTTTTAAAACAGTTCTCAGTTAAATTTCATTACTCACGTCACTAAGAGATGCATTGAAAGTCGCCTCGTATCTGTGAGATACGCTGTATACTTTTCATAATTACTTATAATTAATTAATTTCAGATGCTGGTAGTATGGCAACCACAAGGGGAGATTATGGAGGCTCTCCCCCCCCCCAGACGTTAAAGTTTTTTTTCTCTTTTGTATTCTTTTTTGTTACTCTTTTCTTTAACACGGAAAGTTTTCATTCATCGATGAAAGAGAGCTATTTTTCCTGAGTGAAAGTGTTTGGACAGCCCGCTGCTCGCGGCACTGAATCTAGTCTAGTGGTTTCTTTAATAAGTATTGGTGTGGCACATGTCCTCAACCACCCTCACATATTAGTCACACATTCTAAGAGTAACCTTGACACCTTGAAGAAGAGGTCAGGTGTGGACGCAGTTCAGTTTGAACCGCAGAGTAATGGGTTTTACTTGAGTGTGCATTTTTGTCATTCAATCGGTGTTTTAATAGTCATAGATAGCAAGAAGAGAACCTTCGAATGTTACTTTGTCATTCCATCGAAAAAGAGAAATATATTTCTACAAAATCATAATTAAAAGAAGTTTTATGTTTTAAAATTATTTTTAAAAAATAGGAAAAAGTGTTTACATGGTTTGCAACAGGATATAAATGCATGGCCATCTACAAAATCATAATTAAAAAGAGTTTTATCTTTCAAAATTATTTTTAAAAAAATAGGAATAAGTGTTTACATGGTTAGCAGTAGGATATAAATGCGTGGCCATCTACAAAATCATAATTAAAAAGAGTTTTATGTTTCAAAATTATTTTTTAAAAATAGGAACAAGTGTTTACATGGTTAGCAATAGGATATAAATGCGTGGCCATCTACAAAATCATAATTAAAAAGAGTTTTAAGTTTCAAAATTATTTTTAAAAAATAGGAATAAGTGTTTACATGGTTAGCAACAGGATATAAATGCATAGCCATCTACAAAATCATAATTAAAAAGTGTTTTATGTTTCAAAATTATTTTTAAAAAATAGGAATAAGTGTTTACATGGTTAACAATAGGATATAAATGCGTGGCCATCTACAAAATCATAATTAAAAAGAGTTTTATGTTCCAAAATTATTTTTAAAAAATAGGAATAAGTGTTTACATGGTTAACAATAGGATATAAATGCGTGGCCATCTACAAAATCATAATTAAAAAGTGTTTTATGTTTCAAAATTATTTTTAAAAAATAGGAATAAGTGTTTACATGGTTAACAATAGGATATAAATGCGTGGCCATCTACAAAATCATAATTAAAAAGAGTTTTATGTTTCAAAATTATTTTTAAAAAATAGGAATAAGTGTTTACATGGTTAACAATAGGATATAAATGCGTGGCCATCTACAAAATCATAATTAAAAAGAGTTTTATGTTTCAAAATTATTTTTAAAAAATAGGAATAAGTGTTTATATGGTTAACAATAGGATATAAATGCGTGGCCATCTACAAAATCATAATTAAAAAGAGTTTTATGTTTCAAAATTATTTTTAAAAAATAGGAATAAGTGTTTACATGGTTAGCAACAGGATATAAATGCATGGCCATCTACAAAATCATAATTAAAAGAAGTTTTATGTTTCAAAATTATTTTTAAAAAATAGGAATAAGTGTTTACATGGTTAGCAAGAGAATATAAATGCGTGGCCATCTTTAATTATCTTAATTTATTTGTTTATCCACTAATTTACTCTAACATACTGAAAAACAAATTGTTGCGGGAGATTTGAAGCAAAAGTTTAAAAAGTATATTAACTGAAGTAGTACCTGTAACTCTACTTTATCATGTAACTTTTACTAATGGGACTTGCAAAACTTATAAACACCTGCGTGTAAGTGAACCTGCGACCTTTTGCCTAGAGCAGCTTGGAAACCGATGGTGGATAAATGAAGATCTTGATTCTTATTTCTAGTTTTGAGTACAATAACCTGCAAATTATAGAAACTTTCAAGTTACAGAATTCTCAAATAAAAATAGCGTTTGAAAATTAACCTTCATACCCACACCACTGTCAAAATTTCTAGCTGGACAGCAAGATTTTGTGATAAGCAAATAGTCAAAACTCAAAACAGAAAATTTATATCTTAAATAATTAGTGATGAAATATTTATTTGATAAAATATAAGTTCGAATTATATATGGGCAGCCTGTCTTATAAACAATCCGTGTATCTGAGTGATCTCATGATAGTAATTGAGGTATTAATAACTTTTTGAAAAATCATAAAAGTGAAGTATTTTCCTTGAAATATCAACCAATTTTACATAAATATACAATAAAAACACACACATTTTTATATAAATTATTACCCCTAAAATATCTATCTAAAATTCTCCTTTTTCACCTTCTCAGTTTTTAGTACCTAATTTCCCAGGCATAAAATGTCAGGTAAAGGAGTGTTGTGCGTCTTTAGTTCTTTTTATCAGTTAGTCAAAACTAACGCTGGAATGAATGTTAATTTTCTGTCCCTTTTTCAGCTGTCTAAGGGAAATGGTATCGCTTCTGCAATAATTAAATTTCAACCTATGTGTTTTCGAGCTAGCTTAAATGATCCAAGTTCACTCTTGCCCCCCCCCCCAAAAAAAAAGTGATCATTCATCTCATGTCTCATGAGAAGAAAATCCCGTGATTCGTTCGCTATGGGCTGACATTGGCCCAAATGTGCATACACTTCGAGCATTCTATGCATCTCAGCTGCACTGTAAAGGCGATCGGTTAACCGATACGTTTTAATTCTCAATAAATGTTAAGTTCTCCAGCTCTGAAATTCGTTTTCTGATGTAACTACTGTGAGTAACGACTTAGAGTTCTTTTCCTCCGGAAGCCCAGACTAATCAAATAACAGGATCTTATCTCCTATGTAATCGGTAAAGAATATTTCAATGGTGGCATATATAATTTTCAAGCAGATTAATTGAAAACTAAATGAATTAGCTTTCTAAGTCTACTAGTACCTGAAACGCATTACTTAAAATACTACCTGGTAATTTCAAATATTACAAAAGAATAGAAAATCATTTTCAAAATTTTATTTCATGTATAAATAAAAAAAAGAATAAAAATTACAGTTATTTTTTATTTTTAAATAAAAGTTAAATTAAAGTAGAACCATTCTTCACATACTCCGATGGGCTTTAGAGTATTAAAGCAATAATTAATCATTAATTTCCATTCAATTTAAGTTAATAATAATTAAGTTGATGACCATAGTGAAAAGAAAAAAATTAACCCACTCTATCATTTTTTTTTACCATTAACCATTTCTTTCTTCTTGACTTACTAATAGAGAAAAGATATGAGCAAAAATGTGCCCCTTTACTGTGTACCACTCTAAATATTTCATTTTATACGTCATAAATAAAAATTCACGCTTGTTTTTCTTTTGAATTTTGTCCTTAAAAGCTTATTTATTTATATTAATATGCGTATTTTATTATTTTAATGGAACTGATGTGTATTAAATTTGTATAAAATTCAACTAAATAAGCTACTTAATTTCTTAAAATGCTTAATTTATACTTTTGATAATTTGCATTGCGAAAAAATCAGAGAGGTTTATGGGAGTAAATCTTTATTACGATATTCAATTTTAAATTAAAATGGCCTTCAACAAACTAACTTGCTTTTATGTGAATCGGTACAGATTCTAGGATATCATGATGTTTCGTTCAATTTGTAATTACCATGGCAGCTTCACATGAGGCGCAGGTGAACATAGAATTTACGTAACTCCTATATAACACTTATGTTACTTTCCAAGAACAGCTCTGTATCTTTTTGAAAAGTCGATGACCATCGTGCAAAGAAAAAAAAATCCATCACACGTCTATCGTTTTCTAACCATTACCCTTCCTTCTTTTTTTTTCTTCCCGACTTACAGGTAGGGAGAAGATACAAGCAAAAAAAAGATCCTCAAAAAATCCGAATTCCAAAACAACCAGGCGACCTAAATTTGCAGACTTGTTTCCCCTTTCTGACAGTATCATCACGAAGAAACCCCCAGTTCTGAGGGGCCTCTTACAAGTTCTGCCAGTGTATTAAAAGAAAAAGAATTTTGATAAGGTCAATACGAATCCTTTAATGAATCTGAAACTTCATAGTTTTGGATCCGTAAATGAGTTAAAGCTCATTTTACCAGCAACAGGAGAAATAATGCATGAGATGCAATGCTATAACGCCAAGTGAGAATTTTTTTAGGATTTAATAGAATCATTTACAAATATTAATGTTCTGAGATTTGACGTATTATTTTATGAATTTCATGCTTTGTATTCATAATTGAGTAAAAGATCTCTATACTGGAACAGGGAGAATAATGCATGAAATGCAATGTTACAATCAAAAGTGAGAATTTTTTTTTATATTAATATTATTAAGATATGAGTATTAATGTTCTGAGAGTTAATTGAGAATTTATAAATATAATAATAATAATAATTTTTAATTGTATTGAAAATACAGGTTATTTTTTCATTATAATTCTATATAAGAGTATCCAATTATATTACAAATATACTCATGGCTGTCTTGTTTATTCACTAAAAAATACTTTGCATTGAACATATTTTCTTGATGAGTTATACTAAACTTTTGTTTTTGTTTTACCTCTGGAACAAACTTATAAACAAATAATTAAAGAAAACGAAAAATACCATTTAACCCTCTACAATAGCTTAGTTTTAAATTTATCACTGTTAGTATATACTTAAATTGATAATTGTTTCACATAAAAAATAACTTAAGTAATCAAGTTGTTAATAGCAGAACTTTCTGGTATATCCTGATCACATAAAGATTTGAAATTACTATTATATTCTTAGGTATTATGATTAGAATAATACTTGTAATCATAATTAAATTAAGATTTAAACATCAGATTATAAATTCATGAGAATTAATTGTACAAAAAAATGAAACCTGTAAATTGCACGTTAATAACATCGTTCAAAATTTTCCAATTATGTGCTATTCTGGAAGTATTAATTAGGGGGTATATTAGTTTGCTATTAATTACCTTAACTGATACTTTAAATTTGATAGAGATGATACTTAATTTTCAATATACAAATCATTAAAGGCAGTCTGTAGGGTGCCTACACCAATACAAATTACAAGGCGTGGAGTTCACCGTAATTTCCACTGTTTACCTCTACAACTCCCCAACCATTAGAAGGAGGAAATTAGTAATTACCTTGGGGAAAATAACTCAAGTTGATCTAGCATTGAGGTACCAAGTGTGAACTCTGTGAAATGCATACAAGATACACACCCTCTGAAAATAACAATACTTAAAATAAACTTTCATAAACAGTTGTAACGTGTACATTTCTTGATATATAATGAAAAGTAATCAAACATGTAAAGAGATAGAAACCAAGCAAAAATTGTTTTTAGTGAAATATCCTCAGCATGTAATTAAATGAAAAATGCTTATTTTTGTCTAAAATCTAAGTAAGGGAACAATGGAAATGATATAAAAGTATCCTCCAGTTTTACATCTGAAATAAAAAATCATTTTGTTAATTAATGCTAGCTTATTAGTCATTACTTGCTTTTGAAAGTCATATAATTTTAGTAATGAATGCTATTAATAATTTTGCCATAAACACTAAAATACATTATATCTATCATCTATTTATCATCTATACGCACACGCATGCACACTGAACACACACACGCGCATATATATATATATATATATATATATATATATATATATATATATATATATATATATATATATATATATATATATATATATGTCTCTGTGTGTAATAAAATAATTATAAAACTGGTGGACAAGGAGAAAGCTAAACAGCTAGCAGTAATAAAAATGCAGTCAGCCAGCATTGAAGAGAACGGCACAAGTCTAATTACAACTTTATTTCAGAGCTGCTAAAACGGACATCTTTACTAGACAACTACAGACAAGAGAAAGACACAAAAATCACTCTGCTCGAACCCAAGATCGAAGACAGAATAAATTTTCATACTTATTCAGCGAATTTAAGTGTAAGATCAGGAAAAACACGGAGCCATTTGCCGGCGACAGCTGGGAAACTTGTTGAATAGACAGAAATTTACATCTATAGGATAGAAAGCTTTGGGAAATGGATCGAAACAATGTTAAGCCGAGAACACTGCTTTAAAACATTTAGAGACTGGGT
This sequence comes from Pardosa pseudoannulata, assembly GCA_032207245.1. Taxonomy (NCBI): domain Eukaryota; kingdom Metazoa; phylum Arthropoda; class Arachnida; order Araneae; family Lycosidae; genus Pardosa; species Pardosa pseudoannulata. The sequence continues at coordinate 145,265,710 of CM063502.1, forward strand.
AAAAGATTTAAAGGAATCAGAATGGGAGGGAGAATATTTTTAAGGAAATATTAACTTTAAATAATTTTGATATATTACATATAAGGTTTGCATAAATTAAAATATCAGTTATTGTTTATTCTTAGTGAAAAAAAGTATTTTGTTATACTAAATTAGTATAAGGTGATTATTAATTATGAGATAAAATTAGATTACTGTTATTAATTGTCAAAATTAATGACAATAAATTTAGAGCGTATAATTTTGTGTAGAACAAAGTGATACTTTATTGAGGCAGCATAAAGTGTTACTGAATGAAACGTTCATTAATACCAATGTAAACTTTGAATATTCCCACTCCAGGAAGAAAAAAAAAATTCTCCTTTCGATATATCAAGTCTTTCGGAACTAACAGGGCCAGTTGCATTATAGTTATGCTTCCTATTTATAGCTTCTTGAACTTTTAATAGGAATCTCAGTAGGCTTTGAGTGAAACTTCTAATTTATAATATTCAAATAAATTTTACCAAAGAATTTTTGGAAATGACCAAAAAGAAACTGTTACTGAAATTTTTAATTTGTCTCTGTTTTGGTTGAGACAATAATCAGGAAAGTCTTTCAGTGCTGGAGGGCTCTAATACTGTTGCTGACATCAATATCTGTAAGAGGTTTTATTTCGATTTGGAGATCGACGGTCAATCTTTGCCTACACTCGAGCTAGTTAGATAGGATAGCTGCCTATTGCTTAAAGCCAGCTACAAACGGATGCGAACATTCATGTTCGAAACCTATAGACTGCGTTCCTGAATGACAGCGACCTACCGATTCGACAATCAGTAAGTGGTTCTATCGAATAGATGTCAATCTCAATAGTCCCCGTGTAGCAAAATGGTAGCTCAACCTATCAACTAACTGATCAGTTTTAGATAAGTTTTACTAGATGAAATTATATTTGTATAGAAGCAAAACCCATGGGAAAAATATTGGTGGAAAATTTGGGGTTTTTTTAGTGAGCATTTTACCTGTAGTCAACAGATATTAAAATCTACCTACAAAAGGAACATATTCCCCTCCACCCTAACATGATTGTACCATGGTTTAATTTTCCTCGTTTGATTTATGTAGTTTGTAGTACGAATGTCAGTTGATTTTGAGTCACTAAGTTGTATATTTTAATAGTTAAGGAAAGCTTCTTGAAAAAACGAAAATGTTTGAAATATTTCAACACAGTCCTTGAAACGAGATCAAAGAAGAGCTTAAGTTATCCGCATTGTGGAAAAGTCAGACAGGGAGAGTGTCTCTTATATCAATAAGAAAAATAATTTATTACAAAATTAAACACGAAGAGAGAAAATAACGAGTAGTAAAACAAGTAAAGAGGTAAAAATGACGAAAATAACATCAGCATAAATTAACTAAGATTTGCTCACTTTCGTTTAAAACGTACTTCCTATATTTATTTAAATTCTTTGTCAGGTGTTTGAGGAGACAATGGACATTGAAAAATAATTTATTTCGTTTTTGACCAATATACTTGAAAACTTTATATGTCTTTAGAAATATACTTATGTGAAAGTGATTACAATTTCAAGGCAAAGTTTTAATAACTCTAAGAGTAATTAATTATTGTTTCAAAAGAAGCTATAAAGAAAATGTCCTATATAGGCCCTTTTACGTATAATATGGTCATATTTATTCATAGGATATCTTTTAAATATTAGAACAAAACTTAGTTGCTATTCCAAGCATTCGCTGGAAATATAGTTATAAAAAAATTATAGTTAAAATACCCATTCTTCTAGTATAAAATGTACATAATAATTCTTTAATTTCTCGAAAAGAATAGATTTTTGCTGTTTCAAGTAGATTAATTTTATCTAACTTTTATTATATAATCTACAAGGTAAATTTTTGATAAACTTTGATACTATATAGCGGTTAAAAATGTATCTGAAATGTTTCAGAAAATTTTTGTTGGAAAAACTATTTAAAATATTTATTAGTAATAACTGAATAAATAGTAACTAAGTCAATTAGATGGGGCTGGATATTAATAAAACAGACCCTTTATGATTCTGATTCTTAGTTATATTTAGTGATCCAATGAGGTAGAAATATTTAATTTTCAGCTAAATTTAGCCCAGATGAATGTCACTGTAAATTTAAGAAAAACATTAGAACTTTTCTTTTTTGAGAAAAATATTATATAAAGAATAAAAAAGAATTGGATAAATTGCGCTAAATCTCAAAACGATAGGGATGCTTTAGTACTACCAAAGCATTGCTATGAGAAGAATATAATAGTCAGTCATATCCAAAGTGACAGATGTTTTAGTGTCACTGACCATTTGGAATATGGGAGAACGCTTATGGAAGTATCAGAGAAACTCATAATCATGTAGATTATCATATCTAGGATTGGTTTCAAGCAGATAGGAACAAAAGTATACTTTTCAGTGCACGCAACCCTTTTTCTAGTTTACAATGCCGCAGAACGACCAGTATTTGACAATAAATGTGAAAAAAGAACAGGTTTAGTACAACATCAGATCTATCGTGAGAGCTGTCATCAACCTTAAGAACGTTATCCCACAGTGACATGGATGTTCGTAGCTTTTCTCTTTTGCCAGTACATCTATTACATCATTTACGTCAATTTCAAAATTTCGTGGAATATTTAACAAAGCTAAACGATTTAGATGTTTTTGATCTATTGTTTTTCAAATAGGTTTTCACCCTTTGTAATGCTAAATATTTTGCTTAAGGGCTTGGGAGGGTGGCTCTAGTCTGCCAGCCGTCCCTCTCGATGCGCGCCTGGCTCCCAAAAAGCATGCCACCCCCCCCCCTTTTTTTTTTGCTAGTACTAGGGTACATAAACCTATTTATTTGTTGTGAATAATTTGTCGGTTAAACAGACTTTGTATTTACCTTTGATGTGTGATTGACTCTCTATACGTACAGACTCCCAATAACCTCAGTTTATGACTATGAGTGTATAACAGAGCTAGAATCCCATTTGCTATAGTTATGAAGCTTCGGAATATCAGATTTATTAATCCTAAAATAGTGGTAAAATTTAAGTATATAGAAAACAGTCCTTAACAAACTCTGACACTTGTAGGAAAATTAAGGAAAATAATTTTATGATTTTTTACATTTAAAATAGTATTCTATATCGTGTAGAAAAAAATTCTTCTGAATGAACCTATTTAGCAAAATTCAAGGAGTCTCATTAGGGTTTGAATTACCTAGGAGTATAAATACATTTAAGTACATTTAAATGATAAAATTTGTGTTTATTTTAAAATTTTACATTTTTTATACCGATTATTTTAAAAGATTTTTTTTATCCATTTATTTTTTAATGCCTATTTTTCCATTCAGTATTAACAATTGTTATCAAGATCTCAATTAAGTTTGAAGTCACAAATCAAGCCTAGACGTATAAGAAGTGTCATTTGAGATAAAAGCTTGTTAAAAAATTATCTTAAAATATTTTTATTACTTATATTAATAAGCAGTTTCTTTGCCGGCAGGCATAATTTTCAAATTAGAAACACATTTCTTAGAGTGCAGTTGAGGTACACACACGGCAAATTACTGACTTTTTAAGTAATAATGCATTACATTAGTTTATAGCATTTAGGATTTCTGATTCGTATCAACGGTCACTGTAATCATAATATGACTTTTAACTTAAATCTGTGACAGCAAAATGAAAAAAGTCGAAAGCGAAATTTACAAAACAATTCAAAAGCAAAGAAGTCAAATTTAGCTTTCTTTTATCCCGTATTCATTATTGGAAGCTTGTTTGAATACTGTGTACTTTATTTATACTAATATATAAAACAGACCATGTATACACTCAAGAGCCAAAACATTATGACCACCCCTACATTTTGCAATGAACTCGCCTGGATAACGTGGAAGGCATGTGATCAGGTGGAAGTGGTATTTAACTGTTGCTGGAGAGTCTGAAGAATCATTCTTTCACTTACTTCTGTGTGTGATGGGAAAGGCTGCGGATCTAAGCGATTTTGATAGAGGGCAGATTGTAATGGCTCGAAGGCTCAGAACAAGTATTTCCGAAACTGCACGACTCGTGGGTTGTTCGCGATCTACAGTTGATAGTCCTTATGCAAAGTGGAGGAATGACGGTGAAACCAGCAGTAGATGACATGGTGTTGGATGTCCACATGCTATAAAAGAAAAAGGTCGTATGAGACTGTCTCGCATGGGTAAGCAAAACCGGAGCCATACAGTGGCTCAGCTGACAACCCAGTACAATGCAGGGCCAAGTAGAATAGTATCGGAGCACACTGTTCAGCAGACACTGTTGGATATGGGGCTAAGCAGCAAACGTCCCACTCGTGTTCTTTTGCTGACCAAGCTTCATCGCCAACTGCGCCTACGCTGGGTCCGGGAACAAAGCGACTGGTCCATGGACCAGTGGGAGAGAGTTGCCTGGTCAGATAAATCACGGTTTCTCATTCATCAGGCCGATGACCGTGTCAGGATACGTCGTCTTACAGGCGAACAGTTGCTACCTCAATGTACAGTAAGTCATACACAGGCCGGTGGTGGAGGTATTATGCTTTGGTGAACGTTCTCTTGGGCGTCACTGGGACCCGTGGTTGTGGTAGAGCAGACCATGAATGTTACAGGGTATCTGAACATCATTGCTGACCAGTGGCACCCTTACATGGTATCTGTTTTTCCAGCTGGAAATGGAAAATTCCAATAGGACAATGCCCATGTCACAAGGCTAAAATTGTGTTGGAGTGGTTCCAGGAACATGATGCTGAATTCCAGTTAATGTCCTGGCCACCTAACTCACCAGATCTCAATCCGATAGAACCCATTTGGGATGTTATGGGATGGCAGGTCAGAGTTCAAAGATCTCCAATTCACAATATCTCGGATTTGCGTAACCGTTGCTTAAACATCTGGTACAATCTGTCTCCGGCCATCTACCAAGGACTTGTGGCATTCATGCCAAGGCGGGTTGAAGCTGTGTTGCTCGCCAAAAGTGGGCCAACACGTTATTGACAGGTGGTCATAATGTTTTGGCTCTTGAGTGTATGTTTGTTTCTTGTGTAAAAGAAGTAGCCTCTAATTATCAAATTTTGAACACTGACTGACCTTTACCAGATTTTAGAGCTTGTGAATTCTTTTTTTTTTTCGATTTGGTTTTTCATTTAATAACGCTAAATTTTAAATATGGGTAGCCTGGCACGTGCGGACGAAATCTAAGCGGAATGAGTTATTTTCTGAGAAAGATACACCATTCCTCTAAAATAAGATTCTCAGCCTCTATGTTATTTTCAATTTCTGCAAATAGATAATTTCAATAAGTTATCTTGATGGTTGGATGAGTTTATCTGGGAGCTTTTACCCGGATACGTTGGGTACTCATAGCTACCTAGTATAAAATTAAAAGACAGTTTCTACTTACATTTTGAGTCACATCAAACATAGCTGAAGAAAATAAATTATATTTTTATTTAACCAACAATTACGGGGAACATCTTTATAATATTTATCAGGTAATTAAATAATAGACTCCAACATTTTTATATTTCATTTTTTCGAGATTTCAAATCTTACAATTGTGATCCAAAATGTTTTCTTTGTATAAAATCTAAAGGCTTTAACATACACCAAACTGTATAAGTTGAAAAACCAAAGTCTTTAGTTTAGGATTCCTTAAATCAGTTGAAAAGGAATTGTAAACTGATTTTGTTGCTTTTGTGAACGTGTACAGGTTGACGAGTGATCAGACTTTTAGATGCAAGGTTTCTGCTGTCTCTATAACCTGAATACAAATATAAGACTGAGAACGAAAAAAATTCTGTGCGCATTTGTAGAAGCAAATGTGTACAGAGTTATGATTCATTACATTAAATCTTAACTAATGCCACTGAAGGTTTTGAAATTAAGATATCAGAATAAATAAGTTAAAAAGAAAACTGTGCTGTCATTCTGTCATTCTCAATAACAAAAGACTTTCAAGAGTTAAAACTTCAGATTAATCATTTTTGCATTTCACTTGACACGCATGCTCTTCGTCGATCTAGTCAACAAGTATAATTTGAAATTGGATTTTCTAAAAAATATGCATGCATATAGAGTTTTTATTAATCTTTCAATGTCATAATGATGAAGTATGTTCTAAAATAATGCTCTCCGTTTAAGAAAAGCAGAGCCAGTTTTAGTAACAAAGGTCATGATGGAATTCTTATATTACCCTTGAAAACATACTGCTAGTATACTTTTATTTCTTTTCAAAGGCATTTTTTTCTTTAACTATTATCTGAAACTAAATGTTTATAAAATTAGATTTTTTACGCTCAATATATGACTGTTAGCTAATCTCGGTTACATTAAATTATGTTCTAAGAAGGAAGTAGTTAAATTTGTATAAGTATTCTGAAAACTATGTTGTAAATATGGCCAATCCTATTTAATCCATAAATTTATCAATATTTGTATCTTTAGATATTGAGGGTGCATGTATAGACGAAAAATTAAATGATATGCCAAAGATGCCTCTTTAAAAAAACAATTTATCTTGCTAATTATTTGGGTCGTGAGAGAGACATATAACGTTAATACTATGTAAGTCAGCGTTTCATTATAAATATTAGTCTGTATAACTGTAACATTTAAGGGGACAGTTCCTCTCGAGCTCAAAAGTTTTATTTACAACATGTTTTTGATTGAGGGTAAAATAAAATGGTCTTAGTTTAGAATGAAAAGTTCCTCCTAGATCTTTAATAAGGGTATAACTATATAAAAATCATTTAGTTTTATATAATGAAACATATATATATGTGTGTATTATATATATACATAACATATATATATATATATATATATATATATATATATATATATATACATACACCGAAGAGCACCTATATTATGGATATCAAATCTTTATGGCTAGGTGATTGGGAACATCAATATCAGAAACGGCTGGTTTAGTGAGCTGTTCACTTGCAGTTGTTGTGAGTACATATCGGAAGTGTTGTATGGATGGTGAAATGACAAGTCGCCGGCCAGTGGTGTGTCGTCCATGGTACATTGATTCCAGATGAGAGTGGAAGTTGCTACGAATTGTTCGCCAGGACCGAAGAGCTACAACAGCCAAAATCACCACCAGCTACAATAGTGGCGGCCCAGACAGTGTTTTTCAACACAATGTGCAGCATACATTGCTGCGTATCGACCTACGCAGCCGGAGACCGAAGTATGTCCCTGCACTAACGGCACGTAATCGTCAGCTGCGTGAGTAATGGGCAAAGAAACATTGAAATTGGACATTATAAAAATGGAAGAAAGTTGCACGGTCCGACAAATCACGTTTTCTGGTCCATCACATCGACAAACGTGTGCGAATACGCCGATTTTCAAATGAAACTCTGGCTCCCGGATGCACAGTTGGACGGAGACAAACAGGTGGCGGAGGTATTATAGTGAAGGCAATGTTTACATGGAGCATATTAGAACCCCTAATCTTCATAGAACAATCCCTGACGTATGTGCGCTCGTAAACATAGTTGCAGACCAGGTTCACCCATTCATGACAGCAGTATTTAGGGCGGGGGATGGTGTTCACCAACAGGATAATGTCCCATGTCATAAGGGTCGAATCGCCAAGGAGTGGTTCGAGAAACATTCCAGTGACTATCAAATTATGTCTTGGCCTCCAAGTTTAACTGACATTAATCCAATAGAGCATTTGTACTCCCACCTGAAAAACCGAATTCGTGCTGTCCCGCTAATTTCTCACAATGTGCGTGATTTGCAGGATAAATTGGTGATCGCTTGTTACCTGTTATCTAAGACTACCTATCAGCACCCTGTGGAGTCAATGTTACGCCGTGTGCTGGTGGTTTTGAGGGCTAAAGGGTGTCCTATATGTTATTAATAGGATGGTCATAATGCAATGGCTGTTGGGTTGGGTGTATATATGTGTTTGTTTGTGTATATATATATATATATATATATATATATATATATATATATATATATATGTATATATGTATATATATGTATAATATGTATATATGTATAAATGTATATATATATGTATATATATATGTATATGTATATATATATATGTATATATATATATATGTATATGCATAAATATGCTATATATATGTATAGGTATGTATATGTGAATACATATGTATATATATATGTGTGTGTGTGTGTGTATGTAATATATAAAAATTATTACACTTAAATAGCTCTTAAAAATTCTCCTCTTTCCCATTCTTATTCTTTTAAATCTATTTTCCCAGCTACAATATATCTTATCTAAAGGAGTGTCCGCCATTTTAATTTCTTTTAGAAATCTCCTAAACTAGCTCTGCATTACATGCTAATTTTCTCTCCATTAAACACATTTTCTAGCTGTCTCAATAAAATAGTTCACTCTTACAATGACCGAAGTTCCGGTATGATTTCTAGTAACGCTGACAAGGCTCCTATCTCTTGGGAAGATTTCACCCCGTATTCTCTTTTTGGGGCTGACAATTTTAAAAGCAAGTGTTTTTCAGGTCATTCCCTCGTGTGTGTTTGAAAGCTTAACATGTCATTTCTAGTAGCTCATCAGTAAAAGTTAAGTTCTACTGACTTGTGCCGTTCTCTTCAATGTGCCACGACTACCATCTTCAATAGTCTAGCTGTCTAGGCATCTCCTTGTCCAGAAAGCCCAGGCAAGTAAATACAACAGGGGCTTAATTTGATGTGACCGGCGGAGTAATTTTCCCCGATGTTACATATATGCATATACATATATATATATATATATATATATATATATATATATATATATATATATATATATATATATATATATATATATATATATATATATATGTGTGTGTGTGTGTGTGTGTGTGTGTGTATGTATATATATATATATGCATATATATGTATATACATATATATATATATATACATATATATATATACACATATATATATACATATATATACATACATATATATATATGTATGTATGTATATGTGTATGTATATATGTAAATTAGAAAATAATTCTTTGTATTTAATGGAAGTTAATTATGTCTTTTGTTTTGTTAACAGCAATCTAGAATACACACTACTGGAAATTTCCTTTACTATTCAACATGCCATAGATATATGCATTATTTAGATTACGAGCGTACATGTTACGTACATAACTGTTACTTTTTTCTGACACTCTCCCCCGACTGTTTTGTCTTTCTCACCTCCCCCCCCCCTTCCTGGTTCTTATGGAACAAACCAAAACAAGTAACTGCTAGCCGTTGACGCTGGACTTCACAGCATAAGAGTAATTTTATTAAATTTTTTTATTTCATAACAGTTAAAAATTTTATATATTAAAATGTCAAATATCTTTAGTTTTAGGTATACAAAATCAAAAAAATTCTATATTTAATTTGATATAAATATTTAGTTTATAATATACATATTTCGAGAGTTATGTTACGGGTTTATAAATTTCCTTTTTTTTTTCATTTGGTGTACATTTTTTTATGTTATTTTATAAATTATAGTTCTTAACATGACAAAGCTAAATAATTTTTTAAACTTAGGGTTTTCTTACAGAACCTGTAAAAATTCCACCCTAAAACGACCAGAACTTTTATTTTATGATGAATCGAGAAAAGGTTGTTATATTGAAAATGTTATGCCTCGAAAGGTATTGTGTACCCTTAAGCAAATCAGTTGACTCTAATTTATAAACTAATACAAAATAGTTATTCTTCAATAATCGTTAGACCTTCAATCATGATAGAAAATTATCATAATAAATCCCGGAAGAAGCATTAACAAACTCGCAGTGTTCCATTGTAGAACTTTTGGTGAATTGCTATATTTCCCGAATAATTAGATGAACTAGATACGCTAATTATATGCCAAATACTTCTCGTTTATTTATCAAGTCTTTTTATCAGAAATATATTAGTTTTTCAAGTAACTAGTTGCTATTAATTGTTTTTAAAACTCTTGAAAAGTCTATAAAAGCCGGAACCTTGTTAATGATTGCTATTCTTCCTTTAGTATAAGCGTTAATAACAGTGAAGCAATATGTCCAGTTAGTTTTCGAAATAAGTAGGAAAGTAACTTCTTTGTGGTAAAGCACTTAAGAATAAAATTGTGACACATTTCAATGGCTTTGAAATGGGATTTTCCTTCAAGCAGCCTCGGCTTTGAAGAACATTTCATTTTACAGCCACTGAAAGAAGATTATTATACTGTTCTTGAAATACATGTCATAACAGTTTTATTGTCGTAATTATTTTATCTTAAAAAGAAATTACTCATCACTTATTTTATAATAATTAGGATAGCTACTAGAATTAATGATTTACAACTACAATGAAAATGGATTCCCCCAACATTTTCTGAACTTGGGATTATTACCTCCTTTAGCAGGTGCACGGAGGTCAAGGTGAAGTATTCCTTAAAACTTCAAAGACTTCAAGAGATAGACAGCGCTTAATAATGGAAATTTCGGAACTTAAAGAGATTGTTTATAACCCCACAGATCCCATAGATCAGCTTTCAACTTAAATGGTTTAATTTTACAAGCATGCTAATTTTGAAAAAAAAATTAATGTATTTTCTTTTGCAAAAACAGTTATCCATTTAAGTATTTATAACTTAAAAGCATTGCTATAAACAAATAGCCTTCTTTTACTGTTAATTTTTTTTAATTTTAAAAAGTGACCACTAAAATGAAAATTAAACCTGTTTCATATTCTTATTAACGGTATATAAGTTTATTTAAATGTTTAACTTTCCAGAAACATTGTGTTATTGAAAGAAAACACTTTAAGAGGGAATGAAAAAATCTTTAAGTACTCTATTTTATACTCACTCGTTAGGGCCAAACAGATAAGATGTTGCCTTTCGGTACCAGAGTTCGATCAAGCAGATGTTCCTTAAAATGGGATATGCCCTTCCCTAACTGCAATGGTTGCTTTACACCGTCTCCGCATACTCAGAACCAGCTGGTCCAACATTTCATGCGGTAGGACTGCCCATTCTGCTATCAGCATCTGTTTGAGTTGTTGGGTGTTCTCCGGAGGATGTACGAGCGCTGCAATGCGTCCCCCTAAAGCATCCCACACATGTTCGATGGGATTTAAATCAGCGGAGTAAGCTGGCCAATTCATTCGAGTGATATCTTCCCTTTCTAGTAGCTCCTCAACAGCAAGAGTCCTCATTTTTATGCATTGTCATCTATAAAAATGAGGTCTGGGCCAATGGCATCTCGAAACAGACGCACATGGGGAAGGAGTACCTTCTCACAATAGCGATCCCCGGTTACAGAACCTCTGTCGAAAACGTGGAGCTCAGTTCGCCCGTTCAGCATAACGCTTCCCCAGACAAGAACTCCAGGACCGTCTTTCCTTGGTGTTACTAGGATAAAACCGGGTCCCGACCTCTCTCCAAATCAAAAAGCGTTGAAAATACCTTCTGACACAGAACCGACTCTCATCCGTAAAGAGAACACGACTTCATTGATCAGTTGTCCAGTTTTTATGATCTCTGCACCACTGTAAACGGTGGCGTCGGTGGCCAACTTTCAAAGGAAGGCAGCGTTCAGGACGACGAGCGAATAGGCCTCCTTTGTGAAAGCGTCTGGCCACAGTAATGCAGACAATGCACGGACACATCAGACTATTGCTGTTGAGGAGCTACTGGAAAGTGAAGGTATCACTCGAATGGATTGGCCAGCGTACTCCCCTGATTTAAATCCCATCGAACATGTGTGGGATGCTTTGGGGAGACACATTGCAGCACGCTTGCATCCTCCGGAGAACACCCAACAACTGAAATAGATGCTGATTGCGGAATGGGAACTCCTACCTCAAGAAATGTTGGTCCAGCTAGTTCTGTGTATGCGGAGACGGTGCGAAGCAACCACTGCAGTTAGGGGAGGGCATATCCCACATTAAGGAACATCTGCTTGTTGTTCTTCCTCTTGGATAGACAATCATGAGTCACGATACTATGCGCTCAATACAGCTTGTTTTGTTTGATTCCATACCGTATGCATTGTATTCCTTTTTCATCGATGCCTTCGTCATACTTTATGTACATAATACTCTCCCTCATTTCTGAATTTCATGTCTCTCATCATAGTTCTAGGTTAATGTTTTTAAAATTTCTCATATGCCGAAGTGTTTTCGTGGTAGAAAAATATTTCTAACGCGTGTTCAAAACGTAAAATTATTTTGTAAATTATTTATATTATTCAAAATGTCATGGTTTCAATATTTATTTTACGCATAGCACTTTGTGAAGCAATTTCCTTTGTGTCATGGGAATTTACGGAAATTGCTGAAATATTGCATTTAGATCTTATTATGTGCTTATGTACGAAACATAATCTTGTAGGTAATTATTACTCATTTTTGATGAAACAGTGTTTATTCTGTGCATAACTAACGGAAAAGGGGTTTTGATCGTCTTCAAATAGCTTTTCTTTGTTCAGTTTGGTAAAAAACAAAATAAAAATTGGCTCTTCATTCACCTCCATGGTGTGTTCTATTGTTCAAGAATCCCCTTTGTCACGAAACATAACGAACGTCAACACATATAATTATCAACAGTAATTCTCCTAAATTGAGAAATTATCTACTAAGTGTCATCTATTTATAGCACGAGAATTCCCATCTTCCTTCTTCAGTGTAAGGATATTTAGGTGTTATAAATATTAATCATTAATTTGAGTTTTATAAAACAAATATATATTCTTTTTCAATAATAAAACTAACCCTTCAGTCCTTAATAATCGCTTCGACTTTCTGCTTCCTAGTTCTTTTTCCAAGCGTGTAAAATTATTATAATTTGAATACCAATGAAAATAAACTACGGTTTTAGACAGCATTTATATAACACATTTAGTATCGTAAAAATTCCTTTTCCTTTCTTAAAAGCATTGGTTTCAATCATATTTCCCGAAACGTACAGAAATATTAACAAAGATCTCAATATTTTAACGCATTTTAATTAAACAAATTAAATATTCACTGAGATACGAGCTATAAAAGTTAATAAGTTGTAACTAAAAAGTTAATTTTATTCTCTCTTTTCCGATATAATTTTATAGTCTATTATGCAAGGAAATATATAAAAATTTCATTTTAATATCGTGTGCCTAAGATACAAAGAGTTTATTGAGCAGCATTGAAAACTCACGTATCATCTAAAGCTTTTACGGTTACTAAGAAACTACCCGATAAATTCTCAGTATCTTTAGAAACGGTATATTCATTCGGAATGCATTATATATCTGACAACCAAATTAGGATAGTACAAAAATATCTTTTGTGAATGTGCCATTACAATTTGTTTAATTTCATATCTCATATCTCACAGACTATTAAATATTTATTCATTTAATAGTTCAGTATACTATTATGAACATCTTAGCCAATATTTCCGTAAATTACAAAAATTTGGTTTAGATTCTGTAAGCATACCTTCAGAGTTTAAACAAAAACAAAAGAGAGCTGTAATTTTTAAAATAATCATTTTTTTCTTGAAAAAAGATTTTTTCAAGAAAAAAGATAACTTATTTTAAAAATTTTAAATTTTTCTGGCACAAAGTGAATTTTATTATGTTTGCTTTTTTGTTTAACAATAATTATTAAATATAATTCTCTACCTATTTAAATTTTAAAAAATCATGAGAAATATTACACCAGGGGATCCAATCTTCAAAAAAGATTAAAGAATGATTAGAAATTCCGTGTATAATACTATAAAAAACCAAACGTAATAAGCAACAACTAAAAAAGCAGGTAGACTTTCAACATACGTCTATGGTGTATTTACTGTGGAAATTTGAAATAATTCTGTGCAAGAGTTATTTATTTACAGTGCGCGCAAGTTGAAAAAAACGCCATTTCAGTAAAATGAATTTAAATTTTTATAGTTTCCTTAAATGCCACGATATCAAAAGCAAAGATTATATATGTTTACAGGTTCTAATTTGAATGTTTCAATGGAGTTTGTTTTAAACGATTCAGAAATGTCCAGAGAATTTAAAAATATGACTATCAAAATTTTTATTTTTATTTAAGTTTTAAAGGAGATGTGTCCTCCTAACTTTTATTTGAAGCGTTTTTATGGTTAGCTTCTCGTATCGACAAAAAATACAGTGTAACCTCTCTTATACAAAGACCAGGGAGAAGGTATAATTTTTCATATAAATGGTCGCAAAAGTGAAAAGTTATCGCTTTTGCTTTCGAAAACATGAAAACACAAATGATCTGTTTCTAGTTTTTTAATAAATAAGAGCAGTTCATATGTAAAACTGATATTTATAATAATACTTGATCCCTTCGTATTATTTGTTTTAATTGTGATGTGGACTGTAATCTCGTAGTTTAAATGAAGACTCGAAGAATCTTATCAATACGTAAATTTATTATTACAGCTTTATCGGGTAATGTTGAGAGCGATTAAATTGCATCCCGTTGGGTCGGGGAGCGTTGTGCTAATCTCAATTACAGGCATTTCGCCACACCAACATTGTGGCGCTGTGGTCGAAACTCCGAGACGGAACATCACTTGTAAACTAATACAACAAAATTAGTTTTTTTTTTTTCTAACACATTACATGCAGTAAGTTTCTGTATCACATATATTAATACAAACAACAACTATTTCTTGTAAAACACTATAAACTGAAATAATGATAAATATTGACAAAAAAATAAAAATCCCAAACTCCCTGCACTTTTTGACGAATCATACAAGAAAAAGAGAAAAACTATAGTGTGTTTGCGAAAACATCCTGCTCCCTTCTTATGATTGAATAAAATTTAAGTTCGAAAAGTTACATAGGGGATCGAATATTCTTTCGTATAAGTGAATGTTTCATTTAACTGAATATTCTTATAAGTGACTAATTTATGCCTTATAGAAGTTTCGCCTAAAGCCTAGCGGTGTTGGGGTAGCGCTTCGAAAGCTCCCACGACACCGGTCCGAGGTTCGATTCTTGGACTGGGCAAGGTTGACTCAGCCCTTCAACCCTTCATTGGGTAGACAAACTGAGGATCAAACACGGTTGAGAACTAAACACTGGGGGCTCCCCGTAAGGTTGACCACCTAACCGGAACATATGCTTCGCACCAAAGGGCTCTTGGTCTCGGAAACGGAGATTGGTACAGTAGGCTTTGACCCCGTAGGGGCTGTTGCGCCGACGAGTTCAGTTCCGAAGTTTCGCCAGGGAACGAGAAAATACATCGTGTAACTAAATATTTTGTATAAGCGAGTTCTATATAAATAAATTTCCACTGTATATCCAAATGTATAATAATTTACTATATCTTGGTATTAACTAGTTCTAAATTTAAAATATTTGGCTATTTTTCATAAAAATGCGAATTAAATAATATATTCTTGATTTCATTTCCAAATGATGAGCAAAGAAAAAAAATTCCGTCATCCTAGTGCTAAATATACATCACCTAGTTTAAAATAATTGACTATATTCCATAAAAATGTGAATTAAATATTATATATTCTTTATTATATTTCCAAATAATGATTAAGGAAAAATATTTCGTGTTTCTAATGCTAAATCAACATTCTTTGCACATCGTTATTAAATCTTTTGTCACTTCCAGGGAAGAATTACATTACTCTTATCATTAACAACTCTTTGACGCAATTGGATTAATATTATTTCAAATGAAAACTCTCGTCAAGAACGCAAGATTTCGCCATCCAAACTATTGTTTGCCCGGATGTGTGAATAATAAGCGTTAATTACGCATGAGTTCTTATTTTCATTGTTTGTAGAACGTAAAGGTCAGTAAACAGTCCAAAGACGTGTAAATAGTCATCTCGTATTAACAGGACAACTCACTATTTATTTTTCGATTACGATTTTCCGTGTTTTTCAGTCACGTCTGTTTGTGAGAACATAATTGATTTTATGTACCT
The DNA here is from genome assembly GCA_032207245.1 of Pardosa pseudoannulata. Lineage (NCBI taxonomy): Eukaryota > Metazoa > Arthropoda > Arachnida > Araneae > Lycosidae > Pardosa > Pardosa pseudoannulata. Next base: position 145,281,679 of record CM063502.1, read on the forward strand.
GTTTACATTAGTCAGCTGGAAACACATAGCTCGCACTTAACGTTTCCATTTTCCTGTTTGAGATGGAAAATTAACCTATTTGTGGCTTCAAGGAGATTGTTGGAATGCCTCGTTGAAGATTCTGAATGATATTTTTAGTTCACTAAGTGAATAATTAGATAGCTTATAACAATGGTGTTTGATAGTTACGAATATCAAATTTTATTTCATCTTTAAAGTCTTTTTTTTTTGCACTGTTTATTCTATTAATGGCATTGATTAAAAAAAAAACATAAAACTAGTATACACTGATTTATCTGAATATTTCGAAATCTTTTATTTTATTACAGAGTTTTTACATAGTTGTTCTATTTTCTGCTGTTTAAATGTTTTATCGTCTTCTGATGAATTGCGTATTCTCATTTTATTCAAAACCTTATTGAAAGAAAGCATTTATTTATTTCTTTATTTGATGTGTTAGAATAAGGAAATATTGATTTCATTTCGTATCTAGTTTATTTTTTTAATTGAAAATTGTCAAGATGAATAATTTTAGATCACAAAATGAATAGTAAGATCGTTTATAACAATGGCGTTTGATAGTTACTAAGATCAAATTTTCATTCTATTTTAAAATTTTCTTTGCATTTTTCAATTCATTCCCTTTGCGGTATTCACTCAAAAAACTTTCCGCGCAGTTGATACAAAATTTATCTGAATATTTCATGATATTTTATTTTATTACAGTGCTTTATGCATAGTGTTTCTAGTTTCTGCTATTTAAGTTTCCTATAATCTTCGGATAAATTAAGTTTTCATCTTATAATTAATACCTTATTTCAAGAAACTCTTTTATTTTTTAATTTAATGTGTCAGAAATATGGATTTCACTTAATATCTATTTTTTAATTAAAAATTATCAATAAGGAAATACATTAATCTTAATATATTCAGGCATAAACTACGTATCTTCTCAATATTAATTCACACAAGGGGGAAGAAGTATTTTCTTTATTTCGCGCTTCTCCTCCAGTTAACAAGTTTGAGAACTTTCGTACCCAGAAATTCGTCTCAAATATACCCCCGTACAAAGGAAGACAGTGGCTAATCCAGAGGAGGCAATTCTATATATTGCACTAATATATGTTTTTCTTGCAGTGGGGAGGGGGGGGGACAAAAATTTGTCTTGGGACCGGGCGCTTTAGGTTTGTTACGTTACTGTTCTTAGAGCTTACCAGGTTGAAACTCCGCACACAGAGTAGATAGACACTCTAATCATTAGGCCGCTTCGATTTCTTATAGTTGTACATGATCTTACATTTCATGCATCAAATAGTGTACTCAAATCCAGATCAACTATACCTTATTTATAATTCTTTCAATTGGGGCTGTCTGGGACCTCTTCAGTTTTTTAGGTACTATATAGCTAAGTATCTATAAAACTGGAGTGTGAAATTCTTCTTTGTAGATTGGAAAACCACCATTGGTGTTCGTATACGAGTCACTCCAAAGAAGGAAAAGAAAGAGAGAGTGGATATTGCATGTTTTTAATACAATATTTTTAAAACTGTTGTTTGTTTTTGTTGTTGTTACTCATCTCCCTGATGGAGGAAAACCTACACCAGGTTCCATAAACCCGTCGCAATATGCTACTGGTCCATGGTTAAGGGTAATATGCAGCTTCATTTGAGCAAGTAATCACGAGGGCTGAAGACTCACTAAACCTCAAGAATGGGTACGTCTTTCGTTTTGATGAGCACCGCTAGGGTGGAAGAACGACTTTGCTCAAGTGTGTCAGCGTAATTTAGAAGCACGGACCAAACAGAATACCCCCTCCCCAGGCTTAATTTGCCACTTCCATAGGTATCATTTGGAAAGTTTAAGGACAATGCGACCTCAAACCTATTTTACGTGCCCCAGCCGCTATTAATGAACACGGCGGATCTTGGATCAGCTGAAGCCTCGATTTCGTAATTCTCCAGTTACGAAATTGCTGCCTTTGCAGAATGAGCAACAGCTAATCTTTTTAAAACTTTTTTGGTTTATTAAAAATGGTGATAATAAACAATAATAATTATTGTAGACACGACGAGTGGACCATTTAATAACTAAAAAAGAATATTAATTATTCCATTTCACTGATAAACATCAGAAAATATTTTTTAAAAAAATTTTAACTTAAGGAGACATAATACCTTTTCAGACTTTAAATCTTCATTGGAACAGTCGTTTTTTCATCGTAATATAACATAATTAGCTCTTCTAGATTAATTATTTTACAAGTTTTTAATGACACTCTAGCTTTCATTATTGATCTATTTTTGTCATTTCAAGTAGTATATTTTGTATAACAACATAAAAATGATACACCAAATGAAAAAAAAAATATGAAATTAACTTATACGCAAGATAATTTTTTAAATATGTATATCAGAAATATGTATATCAGAACTCTTATAGCTAATTAAAGTAAAACAGCTGTTCATTCTGTAAACCAAAACTTTAGAAGTATCTGACATTTTAGCATTGAAAAGAAAAAATAGAAACTATTAAACTGAAAATTGAAAAAAAGAAAATAGAAACTCGCACAGTCTTTATGCTACAAACTAAAATAAATATTTCTCGAGTTAATATAATTGATACTAACAAAATAAAAATGATAGCTTCTGTTATTATTAAAAATTACCTTTGATTTACAAATTTCAAAAATTACTTTATGGGTTGGTGGATTTCTATTTTTTTTTCCTTGGAGTATATATTTTATGTTTTTATTTAAATGTATTGCTTAATTTACTTAAGCAAACAGCCAAAAAAAAATGGTATAGGTATGCATATGCAAATAAAGAGATGGGGAACCAACGGCGCTGCGGTCAGCAACGCCTATATAAGAAAACAAATTTCTGGCACAGTTGTCGGATCAGTTAATGCTGCTATAATGGCAGGTTATCAAAATTTAAGTGATTTGAATGTGGTATTATAGTCGGCGCATGAGAAATGAGATATAGCATCTCCGAGGTAGATACGAAGTTTGGATTTTTCCTTGCGACCATTTCATGAGTGTATCGTGAATGTCGGGAATCCTGTAAAACATCAAATCTCCAACATCGCTGAGACTCAAAAAAGATAGCGCAACAACGGGACCAAGAAAGACTGGGGAGAATCATTAAACGTGACAGAAGTGCAACCCTTCCGCAAATTGCTGCAGATTCAATGCTGGGTCATCAACAAACGTCATCCGTGCGAACGAAACATAAATTCATTCAACGAAACATAATCTATATGGTCTTTCGGAGCCGAAGGCCCACTCGTGCATCCTTGACGGCTGCACGAAACAAAGCTTCACGCCTCGCCTAGGTCTGGCAACACCGACATTGGACTGTTGATGACTGGAAACACACTGCCTGATCTGACGAGTCTCGTTTCAAATTGCATCGAGCTGATGGGCGTGTACGGTTACAAAGACAACCTCATGAATCCATGGACCCTGCATGTGAACAGGAGACTGGTGGAGCTGGTGGAGGCTCTGTGATGGTATGAAGCGCGTACTGTTGGAGTGATATGGACCCCTGATACGTCTAGATACGACTCTGACAGGTGATACATACGTAAGAATTCTGTCTGATCACCTGCACCCATTTATGTCCATTGTGCATGACTTAGGGAATTCCAGCAAGACAATCCCACGCCCCCTACATCCAGAATTGCTACAGAGTGGTTCCTGGAACACTCTTCTGAATTCGAATGCTTTCACTAGCCACCAAAAAACCCCAGACATGAACATCATTATTATATCTGGGATGCCTTACAACGTGCTGTTCAGAAGAGATCACCACCTCGCAATGTTAAGTATTTATGGACAGCCCTGAAAGATTCATGGTATCAATTATCTCCGGCATTACTTCAGACATTAGTCGAGTCCATACCACGTCGTGTTGCGGTACTTCTGCATGCTCACGGGGGTCCTACACAATATTGAGCAGGTGTACCAGATTGATTTTTTGGCTCTTCAGTGTATAACAAAACTAAAAAAAATTATAAAGTTAAACCACTAATGATCTCAACAAAAAGTTATTCAAGACAGAGCAAGACAAGTGATAAACATAGGGGTGGAGAGGGCCACAGAAAATGGTAGGTGGTGGAGGATATTGGGGTTCATATTCGGACTCAGAGGGTCATTTTACATGAGAATCATCAAAAATCGTGCCAAAGGACGAAAAGATATTTTTTCAATTTTTAAAGTAGTGTTATTGGGACACGAGGTACATAAAACCAATTAAGGTCTCTACATATTTACTGTTACAATATAATAATTAGAAGAAAACACGCTTTGAAATTTTGAAGACTTTTCCAAATGACTCAATACTTGATTTTAAACTTTTGATCTTTTATAGCGAGTTTACCTTTCTATTGCAAGCTATTGTAATGCTTTTATTGTTTGGTTGTGAATACATATGGTAGATTTATTCATTTTAAATTCGAGTGTATGTCTTCATATATGTTGTGCAACGGCCATTCGTTTTCAAACATAACAATTGATTATAAAAAAATACAAAAGCTTGTGAGATTAATACCAGAAAAACTTAAGAGGCAAAGGTTAATCAAGCGAAAAAAATAAGGAAGATAAATAATTCACGAAAATAACTTCTCCAGAGAGTTTAGTTTATAGTGGTCTAGAGAAGTGATTCACTCTCCTTATACATAAAGTTCATTCCAGGCTTGAAACAATTATAAGGTTAGCTCATTACTGGACTTTATTGAAGTTCATTCTAATTAAATATGTCGTTTAATCATGAAATTTTAGGGTTAATCTCAAAGCATTTGTATTTCTATAAAATAGTACGAGACGAATCATCCTCTTTCCATACATTTAGTAAATTAAGCGTTCGCTAATTTGAGGCAATACAGTAAATACTATGTTGCATGTCTCACAGACTAGTCTCAGTGTCAAGGACAATATGGCAACGTAGGAATAAATTTTTAACTAAATTTCTTACGATTCCGGAAAACAGATCTGTCATTCAAAATTCTTATATTAATAATGTGATAAATATGTAAGAATTATAAGAAAAAAACCCACTTTTAATCTGGCTTACTGAACAAAGTATATATTTTTTGTACCACCTGTTACTACCTAGACCTTTTCAACCATGCCCCACTGAGTCGCTTTTAAATATTTGATACCCTCAGAGTATAAACATGTTTAATAGCTGGAGTTTCCAGGAATTTTACCCAGCGAGGCTGCACTTATATTGATCTTGTCTCGACCAGCTACGCTATAGGATCTATTAATATAAATTAAAAAAAAAAGATTTAAAAAATTAGGTAGGTTTTAAATATGATAATCAGATAAAACACAATTCTGGGGATAATGAAAGCAATAAGTTTCCCTACCCCCCCCCCTTTGAGAAGCACTGACCTAGACACAAATTAAATGATGGTTAAACTCAAATTTCTAAGATACAAACAAACAAGCTAAAAAGGAAAAACTGATGGGAGTATGCTGACTTTCCTTTTAGAGAAAGTTAAACATTAAAAGACAAGATTAATGTTTCCTGATTTCTTGAAAACTGGTAGTAATAGTTCTTAGTAACGTGTGTTTATACTTAAGAATATCTAGAGGTATTTGTAGGCTTGAAAAATAGATTAAAAAGGAAAATTTTTTGGTAAAAATATGCATCTATCGGCAATAACGATTGTGAAATAGACAAATGCAATGATTCATAATAAAAATTTCTTAGAATATCAGTTAATTTTTAGAAGTTTCATACCCACTAAAATCTTTTTACGCAAAGGCATCTTATAATGATTCTGAAATACTTAGGACCTTTTAATATAAGAGCGTTGACTCAAGGATAAGCCAACAACAACAAAATATAAATAAAAATAAAATAAAATAAAACCACTCAATATCTATCTCTTATAACAAAATTGCCATTTAAAATGAGTATCCAAGCAAATTTTCACAGAATTTTGGTTTCGATACACAAATACACAAAGATACATAAAATCCTGAATTAAGCACATATAAATGTAGTTTCCTTAAAATTTCACTATTTAAAGGGACAGTTAATCTTTAAACATTTGAGTGCAGGTCTAGAAGCTTTTTTGTTACGATTTCCTCTGTTTTATTAATTAAAAAAGTACAGTATTCAATATAATTATGAAACTTTATACTGTCAAAATGTTTTAGAATAAAATATATTATATAAAAATCGCATATTTATTAATCATGTTATAATATAGTATCATGGAGCGCATTTGAAGTACGCAGATTTTTCTAAACTCTATGAAATATTTTCTTACAACATTTCAGATGGAGTGCATATATGATTTGACAATAATAATAATGACAAATGTAAGAAATATTTCAGATTTTCTATCTTTTTAAATTTTTTCTTTTCGGTTTTAACTTGAAAATTCATAATATTTTTTAGATAAACCAAGATTTTAAAACATATAAAAGATTTTTTTTCAAACTTTTGTTATTATTATCAGTTTAGGAGTAAAGTATATACCAAATTTCTAATTTATAGATGTAATATAACTGCAAATATGCGCGTATGGTGGGAAAACTGTTTCAATAATATCAATTTCAAACCGCTCTTAATAGCGGAATGCTATTAGATTCCATATAGTTTTTTATTTATTAAAATTTGAATTTGCGGATTATTTTTATGTGGTTTATATCATATGTTAGAGAAAAAATAAGCTAAATGTTAAGTGTTTCCTTAAATTTAAATTTGTATTACTAGTATGTCTTCCAATTATTTACTTCTGTTATTATTCATATAAAATTCGTGGTTTCCATTTAGTTCTATCTGTTTATATTTCTATCCACAAGGATACTGAAAGTTTTAAGTATTCAACGAAGTTTAGTTTCATTAGAAAAAACCTCCATGAGCATCACAGATTTTACTTTAGAAATTTTACATTTTGACCGCAAATGTTTATACAGTTAAAATTCATTTATTCGAAATTCACAAATTATTCAGTTATACTAAGTACGTTCCAGTCCCTGACAAATCTCCCATAAAGTCTATGTAAGAAATTTTCATTTATGCACAATTCAGTTATACGAAACATTCATTTATACGGAGAAATGTTCGATCCTCTACGTAAATTTTATTCAGTTATACGAAGGGAACAAAATATTTTCTCAAACATATTTGAACTGGGCATAATAATATCTCCTTAGAGTTTTTTTCCTTTTTCTTACCGAATCTTTGTTTTGTATTATTTTTTAAAGATAGCAGAAAGTTTTTAATTTGTGTTTTCTATTTCTTTTAACATTTAATATTATTTTAGTTTAAAAGTATTTTATAAAAATATCTTTGTATGTAGTTAAGCATGTGTTTAATGAATACAGGAAATTACTGTACTTAATATAAGAAAAAAATGAATATGTTGTTATAGACATTAATATAAATATCATTTTTATATTTAAACTAAAAGGGGGCCAGTGGATCTGGACCCTCCCCGAAATATTCTTAATGTATACATTACAAGATTTTTTAAACTTATTAAAATTTGCTCACATTACTAGTTTCCACTACAAGTACTGAACTATCGTTTTCAACTATGGAAAAAGTAAAAACATTTCTTCGCAATAGAATTGCTCTCAATATGATGATAAATTTATCATTACTTTTGGTACATATAATCATAACAATAAAAGCAGATGAAGGTTTTATTAAGCTGGCCTTAAAAGCTCAAAGAATTAATTTACTACAATAAAAGGGTAATTTATAAATTACTGACTATACCATTCTGTTTTCAAATTTTGTTATCAAAGTATGTAATTTAGTAAAAGAAAAATAAAATATGTCATAATTGTTTTCTCAATATTTTTTATTTTCTTCTTATTCTTAAAATTAGTTTAAATTCGTGTGGTAAGTACTGGAACTTCAATTAAATATGTCCCAATATTTACGAAGCAGATTTAATAAACGTGGTAAAAACTTGGAGCGTAAATAAAAAGACATAATGTGGTTACAAATATATTTTCAAGGTACAATGAAATTATGTACAGGGTTGTTGATCCCTTTTATGACGTATTTTTATATGCAGGCACAACTTTGGATTCCTGCATAAGACTTATGTGTGTATGTAAGTATATATGTACTTTGTATGTGTGTGTAATGAAATTTTTTTGTGAGATTCGCTGTACTTTGGATCAAGACTTTCAACTCTGTCTCAAAAAAAATCTGGTTACGTCACTGTTTAAAGTACATTTATGTGTTAAAACTCAGAAAAATAGTACAGTACTGCTTTCAAGTTTTCATAGATAGAAACGACTGCTAGTTTTAGATACGAAGTTTTCACTTATATGAAGAATTATCCCATCCTTCTGATATTTGGTTTGGAGTGCTACGGTCTACTTTTTTGCAACACGAGGGCTAAGGAGACCGGGACCTACAGCTTAGAGCCGATTCCGAACTGCTACGAACATCCATGCCACAATGGGATTCGAACCCACGAACTCTGGTACCGATAGCCAGCACCCTAACTAATCGGCCATTGTTCGGCTCGTCTGAAGTTCATATAAGTGAGTTACTACTATATATTATAAAACAAGCATTTTTGATAAAGTAACGTGAGTTTTTATACTATTCAGTATCTGAGTTTTAATTTATAGAAGTTATATATTGTGTCAAATCCCTAATCTCCTTGCATTTATTCTATTTCACCCCCCCCCCCGATTCTCTTCATGTGTCGAAGTCAGATAAAGTGGGCTACAAGTCAGTGTCCCTGCATTCGTATATCCGGACAACCCCTTGCCAGTTCCCTCTTCTGAAGCTTCCCTAACCCCGATCTGCCAAAAATAACAGTTGCCGCAGGTTGTAGGTTGCAACATATTTTGTACCCTTGAGAGGGCCCCTCAAAACAAGGGGCCCCACAAACCCACGACTGAGACACGTGATCGGCTCTCAGTGGTTCGTGGCCCTAGGGGGCAAGACATCAGCAGGTAAAGGATGGAGAAAGGGCTAAAGACCACGGCGGGGCAAGTTATATGCCCGTTGCACAAGAGGATAAGAATGGAATGTTAAAAAGTGTAGTTTTCTTTCTTCTGTTTTCGGGGTTAAAGTGGGTGAACAAGTTAGGGTGTCACCTGCTAGAAGTGGTCTGATTGGGGTTATTTTATGACAGGGTGTCCGGGAGAGGGAATACGAACGGACTCTTGATTGGATCATCTTCGTTGCAAAATTCTCAGGAAACAGTGCTAAGATCTTTCTGCCGATTTTAGAACTGAAAAAAAAGCATAAATGATTAAATGAATTCTACGAACCATAAAAAAGCGGGGAGGGGGGGATTCATGTTGTTATGATTGAATTACTAGTATACATTGCATCTTCTTAACACATTGTGTGTGGGTACATTTCGTAGAGGAATTGTACCGGGAGCGGGCGTTTTGCGCGTAAATTTAGTTATTCCGTTAAATCTCAGTAGATTGGAAATTATTTAATTTTTTAACCAACTTTTCGTATTTTATATTGAAATATATAAACAAATATATAAATAGACAAATAAACAAATATATATATATATAAATACATACATATATATATATATATATATATATATATATATATATATATATATATATATATATATACATTTATATAATATAATTTTCGCAAGGATAAATAAATAGTTAAATTTAAATATAAATTGATTGTTTTAATCAAACTTCCCGTTCTGTGGGTCCGCATCGACTGATGTAAAAACTAGTTTTTATTTGTCTAAATTTTTCCAGAATAGATATAGTAGACAAGATCATTCAGCTTCTTTTTCCTGTATATATCGTTATTTTTGTACCCACAAACAAACCATGTTTTTATACTAACCCGTACAAGTACGTGACCCGCGCTCAAGTATCCATCGTCAGAAAACGTACTAGTACGTGTCCCGCATACAATGTGTTAACATTTAACTACTGTGGATGTATTTCGTGAGTTAAAACTATATCTAGCTGTGACATTTTTATCAAAGTAACTTGAATTTTTATGCCATTCACTATTCGAGGTTTAATTTATAGAATTTATATATCGCATCCTAATCCATCAATTAATTTTTAACTAGCTTGCAATTTAGTAAGTGATATTCACGTCATTTTACAGCAAAATACTGACAATTCAGATTTAGAGGGGAAAAAATGAAATTCGTGATCAAGTTTTGAATAATGGTATGTTTTTCTTTCACATCTTTTTTTTTTTTTTTTTTTTTTTTTTTTTTGTGGACATCCTTAAATATTCTATAACTTTAGAAATTTAATATATATGGTTATGATTGCTTTGCATGCACATTTTGATACATGTTTAATCAAATATATAGATACTGTTAAGTTACCTATAAAATAAAAAGTTGCCTCCCACATCCCGATAGACGAACCCGTAGGTCGCTGCCTTTCAATTATGGGGTCAGTGGGTTTGAATCTCTCTGCTGCAATGGATGTTTATAGCCGGTCGAAAATGGCTTTAAGTAATAGGGCCTGGTTGTAATTAAACCTCGTGTAGGAAAAATTGACCGTAATGCTCCAAACCAAATGAAAAGTTACTGTATACTAATAAATTTACCAAAACTAATAAGATAAAACATAAAATTTGAACCTTTTTTACTGAAATAAAAATAAAGCAAAGGAAAAATCATTCTGAAATATATAAAACAACAGAGTTGAAAAGAGTGGAAAATGTTCCCTTTTCCAAACGATTGGCTAAATTTCTTCGTACTCTGAAAAATATCCATTGAAGCCTCACTTCTGTCATTAGTCAAAGACTGTTGATTATTGGGATGCGATGAAAAAAAAATAGCAATTGGTCTGTGGGCAAAATATCAGTACTTCTTATATAATGTATATTTTTTTAACAAATTCGGGGCGTTTACTTTTATTACCATTTTACACTAGTTTCCGATGATTCGTTGCCCTTTTTACTATGGGAACACTATATAGGTAGGACAATATCATTCACTATGAAGGACATAATCCAAGCCGTTCTCGGGAATCGAGCCCAAATCCCCCAGGTGGAACACAATACGCAAAGAACTATATAACACATCATATAAAAGTATATTTTAAGCTCCCTACTCCCCAAAACACCTGCATACTTAATCCCAGACGTATTTAGACATATTATAAGTTATTAAATATAAATATTATAGTTATAAATTATAATTAAGTTATTAAATAAACATTCATTCCTTTATTTATTATTTAACATAAAAATTTGCAGTATAAAAGTGGGGGTTAATTCAAATAAGAGTAAACAATTTGTTTTAATATTAATCTTTAATTATTTTTAAATAAGCAGCTACATATTCAAATGCAACTTCAAATAGTAGTGTAATCATTTTGCAGTAGGTGGTGTTCTAACATTTGAAATATACTATTTGGTTGATCCTCTCCGCCCGCGGCATGCTGCCGCCAGGTTGCTCTGCATGTGAGGCACAGTAGTTGTAAGACGGCCTCTGTGAGGTATGGTCGTATGAGACCCGAGCTGTATAGTTATTATATACTACAAAAGCTAGCTTTTATGAAAGCCGCACAAGAAACTCACGGAAGTCGTACGTTTCTTACTTTTGGCGTATGCAAAAAGCCGCATGTAAGCTTCACTTGCGGCTTGCAAGCCACTGTTTGCTACCCCCTGCCGCAGATCAATGATTGATCGATTAATGACTGTCCTTTGAACACGGAAGATAGGGTCGCTTAAAAATGAGTTGCAGGGCCGCCTCTAGTTTTGCCGCCCAAGGCAAAGATATAAAAGGTCAGCCCCTCCAGACTTTTATGCAAAATGATGTATAAACATAAAAAAATATTTTTTTTTTCATCTGAAAAATTTTACGACACTGATTACTTATTTTTATTACCATGTATTGCCTAAATAAAACAGTTTTCTACGAACTTGTTACTCTTAGCCAAGTAATAGCACAAATAAAACAAAAGAATCATCACTTTTCTTTTTATAATAGCACAGCGAAAATCCTCTCAAAACAAACATATCTACCTGTTTCAATATTACTTTTTACAATAAATTGCTCTTCTGCTTGGTCCCTGCTTCAAAATTAAAAGGACCCACTTGAGCATAATGTCTTGTAGTCCTCGTTATATATTTAAGTATCAACCTGTGATCAAATGTATAGTGGGATTTATTTTAAATTGCGTTGTGTTAAATATTTTTTTTACTACAATTTAACCACAGGTTCTGAGAAACTACAGACATAAATATGAAGAATAAACTAACCGCTGAAATGATAGCAACTGAGACTAGCTTAATATAAAAAAAGTAAATTTATTATAACATATTTATACATCTATTTACAAAACCAGTAATAAGTAATAAGTAATAAGTAAATAAGTAAGCTTAGTCAATCTATTCAAAATTACTTCTGACAATTTTTTTTACACGTAGGTAAATTTTGTAAGTAGAGAGAGGACCTAATCTCGATTTCAAAATGTAATTCAAAATGGGTACCTTTGTGGGTCTAAATTGTTGGGCCCGGAACACTTCTGGTTGAAGGGTATCAATAGCTGATCAGGAGAGGGAAATCTTTACATCATCCGTTGATCTGTTACAGACATCGTCAGGGGCTTTCTCCTGAGTCTTTGGGGTGCGGCCGTACTACTTTGTGCAGGAAACTTTCTGGCGGACTTGGCTGGACTATCGAGCACCTTCTTTTTGGGACCTCCGAACCAATCTCTTCTGGGACCTCCGAACCAAACTCACTGGGACCTCCTAATCCATCTCCTCGTTTTTTAGATTTTTCATATTTTATTATCTCAAACTTTGTCCCCTCCTCCTTCTTGTCTTCCAATCGGGATAGTTGCCAGAATTTCATTGGTCTGACAAAAGCCCGCCCTGAGACCACCAACGGGAACAACCTTATCCCTTCTAATTGGGCCCTGTCCCTTAGGGACTCATAAATACTCCCCAAAGGTACATTCTTATTTAATGTCAAGTACGGAGACGGGATTCTTATCTGGGACTGGAATCAGAACCCCGCCCGAGACAACCGTACAAGACTACAATATCCGTTAAATCGAAATTTATGGTCCTTGGTCCTCTATCTACAACGATGTGATGAGATCAGATTTAGATCCCGAACATTTTACTTCTTGAATGAATGAAACAATTATATATCAGATCTAAATCGCTTCATCACACATAAGTCGTACTTTCACCCTTGAGGTGCTCGTCAAAAGGAAAGGCGCAACGAAGTTGGCTTTACGAAGTAGCCTCCAGCTCAGTCGTGCTTGGTTTGACCAAGTGGCATAAGACAACAACTACAATAAATAGCTACAGTAGCTCTCCAAACCAAAAAAATCGCTACTCGGAGCAAACTTTCTTAAAAAATTATATATTCCTATCTTACACATTTTACTTGTATTGCAATTAAATCTAATAAAAAATAATATTCCAGGTTTCCAAGATATATAAAATTAAATTTTGTAAAATACTTTACATAATTTTTGTCTAATAGAGAAAATAGTGTACAGATATATGACAAAACACCGCGTCGGACTGGAGTCCGATTTGCAGACCCTAAATCCGACCCTTTGACTAGTTTTTCTTCATTCAATCACAGAGGGTTAACCCCTTAACGGACAGTGGTTTAGCAGTGAAACGACATGTTACTTTCTTTTTTTTCTTTTAACACTAGATTGCCCGAGATTTCTTGTATACCTATATTGCCCAAAAACAGTCAAAATGACTGCATTGTGAAAAAATAACAAATATGTAAAGAAATTTGTTTAAAATTAATTTTTAATATTATATAATAAAGAAGGGCGGAAATAACTACAATTATTCATAAACCCATTTATATGTTATAGAAAAAGTCACCAAATTCTAAGAAATTGTGTCATTATATTTCATAATTGTTTTTCTAATTGAATCAAAATGACTTGCTTGGGCAATCTAGTGTTAAGACATATGATCTTTAATTTTCTGTAATTTAGATACATATCAAACTATTCAAATCTCACTTTCTGATTGAAATATAGAATTTGATTTCTATATCAAATTTCCATAAATCATAATAACACTTATAGATATTTATTCGTTTGTAATTTTAATGATAGTTATTCTTAGCTTTTCCCATTATATAAGAGATTATTATTTTTATGCTGTTCATATTTATAAATTCAACCACTTCCCAAATCGTCACCCTCCTAAGTTAATATAAATTTTATTTCAGATATTTCAAATTTATAAGAGTCATAGATTACATTTATAGCATAATTCCTGTAAATTCCAAAGAATTTGTACTAGTGAGCTTTAAAGGCTTAATATGGTGTTTCTCTTCTTTTAAAGTAAATAACAGCTTTATACGCATATAAACTCCCCAGGAAGATAATCTTTCCGATTAGCCATTTATTCCCCGAGTCATTTCTGCTGATTACATGCCGATGTGTCTCTAAGATATTATGGACTGCACAGAATAAAATAAATATAAAGTTTAAACAACTTCGTGAAAATAGATTTATTTGGTATTCCATGTAAAATAAGCACTATAAAATGGAGATCAATTTGTCATGATTTCAGTCTGTGTACCTGCCGAAAAAGTAAATTTATGTGAGCTGTTCAAAAAATCATAAAGTGTCGATCCAGATGAAAAATTTCTAAATAACAGAAATTAGTTGAAAAATTTGTAGATTGCTTAAAAGACTGACTTCTACCTACTCTCAAAAGGAGCACTCATTTTAAGAAAACATAAAAATTCTACAAGCTATTTTTTATCATTATTTAGAGTTAAAAATAACGCCTAGCATTAATAGGTTATCAACAGTAGTAAAATTTTTTCACATCTCTGGCTTTTTCTGGATAAATGAGGAATCAAATCTATGAACTCCCCCACCTCTGAGGTACAAAAAAAAAGAAATAATAATAATAATATTTTACAATTGATGGGCAAGAAAAGTTTCAAGGTATTTTCATTTTTTATCGAACTCAGTGTTACATTATTTTTCTAATAACTGCAACGTATTTTAGGTTAATTAGATCCAAAATCTTCTTGTAATACTTCGTGTTATCTTTATCTAATTAATGCAAAATATGTTAGATGTTACAGTTTTAAATGCAATTAATTTGCCTTCCCTTTATTAATTATTTTATTCTGCCACTCTTTGTTCTTATTATTTTTGCTCTATTTTATTGGCCATTTCGGTAGATCTAAACTTAGTTATTTTATTGACTATAAATACATATTCACATAAATATAGTGCCAACAGTTTTGACAAATCATGTGCCATCATGCAAGACTCATTTAATTAAAACAAACTGCTATAATTCATCGAAGAAGAAAATAGATTATAATTAATCTGCTTTTCATCTCATCAAACATGTATCAGGCAACTGTCACCTAATTGCTAGATACAACTAATGGGGAGTCATCAAAAGTGCTAACATGAATTGTTTGAAAAGCAGTCCATCACTCTGGCCTAAACTAATTATTTCTGTGACATGCTACATTAAATGTACCGTTACTATCCGGAAAACCATAAAAGACGTAGTCTTGCAGCTAGGAACCGACTATCGCACAGAAAGAGGTAATATATATATCAAAATTATTTCCTCTAAAATATATATCCTGAATTCTCCCTTTCCTCTTCTCATTTATAATACCTAATTTCGCAGCCATAAAATGACAGGTAAAGGAGTGTTCTCCGACGTAAATTCTTTTTATACGTCTCTCAAAACTGCGCTGGAATAAATGCTAAATTTTTGTCCACTAACCACATTTTTCAGCTGTTTTAAATGATGGAGGTTCAGTCTTTCCGCCCAAAATTGTTCAATAATCTTAAGACTAATGGGAACAAAATCACGTGACTCGCTCGCTGAGGGCTAACATCAGCAACAAAAGTGCATATTCTTAGCATTCGATGTTGAGCTGATGCACTGAAAAGACGATCGTTAAACCAAAGCGTTTTGCACCTCAATAAATGTGAACTTCCACAAGGCTGGATTTCGTTTTCTTTGCACTACTGCACTTCGACTGAGAATTGTTTTGCCCAGCAAGCCCAGGTAAATTAAATAATAGGGACAAATCTCCCATGTAATGGGTGAAGAATAGTTTCACTGTTTACGTGTGTATATATATATATATATATATATATATATATATATATATATATATATTACTTTAGGCTCACCTACATTAGGAAACTGAATGGTGCAAAGAGAAAATTTCTCTCTTCGTTGTTCTCTTCTCGGGTCGCAAAGTTCGCTCCACCCTCACTAAACGTCCAGTAGTCTCTCAACCAGTAAAGTTTAGATTCGTGACCCACTGTGGTTGGCGGTGATCTCCTTGTTTGAGTAATTAACGATGCTCCTTTTAACATTACTAAACATTCATTAAATATCACAAAAAATAATAATAAATAACAAAGAACCCGCATTCAGGTAATGCAATTCAGTTTCATTTCATCTCAGTCCATCCGCGTTCTGCCGCTCCTTCCCACTCTTCGTTGCCATTTTCCAGCAACATAAAACTGCAGACCATGGTGCAAGGATTCTTCTGCCTCTCGCTCTTGTAAAATTGCATACAGTTCTATTCTTACACCCTCCAGGTGCCAGTCTTCTCCGTTCGATCGTGGATTGTGCCTGCGGCTTTCCGGGCATTTGTCAATTGCCCTTCGCGGCGGGGTGGCCCAGTACTCGTGATCTGCCCACCACCACCGGGAGAGGCGTGGAGGACCTCATGGTCACATGGTTTGGTGCTTGATTGATTGACTGATTGTTTGATTGTGTAAGTAAACTCTGATTAGTTGGAATGAACAACAATTTAACCACTATGTACAGGTTTTGTGGACAGTCGTTCGTAAGAGTTGTTGCCTCAATAAACTATGTCAATTTGATCTAAACATTCCATTGTCATTATTTCCGAGATGATTGTCACTCGTCTACGATTCCATGACTGCATGTTGACTCCACAGATATGAACTTCCTTTTTTTAAGAAAAGAACCTCATATATATATATATATATGTGTGTGTGTGTGTGTGTGTGTGTGTGTGTATATATATGTATATATGTATATATATATATATATATATATATATATATATATATATATATATATATATATATATATATATATATATACCTTTATTTGCATAAATCACCTAAAAGACCTGAGAAAACTAATAGGTAGGTTTGGTTTAGTGCGCTACTGTCTACTTTTTGCAACACGAGGGCTAATGAGACCGGGACCTACTGCTTAAAGCCGATTTCAAACGGCTACGAACATCCATGCCATAGTGGAATTCAAACCCACGAACTCCGGTACCGAAAGCCAGCACCCTAACCATTCGGCCATCGTTGGCATGACTACTAGGTAGGAATACTAGGTAAAAGACATCTTTCTCTGGCGAAAGCAGAGCAGGAAATGATACATGAAAACATTTTTTGATTACAGTTAGGACCCACAGCTAGATGACGCTATGAATATTCCCAAGAGAGAGAAGGTTAGTCAGAAATATTAGCCATCAAAAAGGAACTTAGATCATTGGAAAATTGAACCATTCGCCTTGGACAGCTAGAAAATGTGGCGAATGGACAGAAAATTACAATTTATTTCGGAGTTTGCTTTGGGAAAGGGGTTGAAAGAATTCAAGCCGCGAAAACCCCTTTTAATACTGAGATTTTGTGGCTTGGAAAATAGATATGAAAGAAAAAGGTATTAATTCACTTTGAAACGATTTTAATATTGCCAATAAGCTTATCCTAAAAGCTGTAATGTTATCGACAAATTAGCCTATTCATTCCGTTCAGAAACATTTTATTTTATCTCCTGCCTTTCTTTGTGTTATCGATGAAACAAATGTGTTATATTTTAGCTTTTATATTTGCTTAACAATTTCAGTGCATTTCAGTTTCAACTGTGTTTTTGTAATAATTAGGTACGCTTGAAAACCATCCTTCTGAGACACGTGAAAATTTGTATGAATATTTTTATGGTGTCAGTTCAATCAATGAAAATAATTTATTTCTTTTATAAGTAATATTATTTTTTAATTCATGAAATTTGAAAAACATATGCACCTTTTTAGAATTTCAAATTTATTTAATTCAATTCATTTTATAAAAATTTTATATTCAACATAATAGAATAAAAATTATTTCACTTAAAAGTAAATGCATTTGTATTAGTAGCAAAGAATACTTTAGGCTATTAAAAGCAATAGAAAAGGTTTTAAGAGCGCCTATGCATCACCAAGAAATGTACTATTATTTATGGTAAGTACTTATTTGATTCTCTATATTAAGTTAAAAAATTAAAATAGTGAATAATTTTGCTCCGTAATATCAAAAAAATTAAGCAAGTAGTTTACTCATATGTAGTATTTTAGTTTAGAAATTTCGTTTAGTTAAAAATATTGAAGTTTTTATAAGTTAAAAATTTTCATATTGTGTGAAGCCAAAATTATTGGTCTGCTTAACATGATTTAAAAAGTTGAACCAAAATTTACACAACACGATAATCCTCTAATTCAAGTACTGGATGAGGACCGGACTTGTAGGGAGTTGTCTTTCGGTACTGGAGTTTATAGGTTTGAATACCGCTGTAGGCAGGGTTATTCAGATCTACATGGAATAGACTTTAAATAGTAATTTATGATCTAAGTTACCATGTGTGGCAAAAACTTTACCCTAGCTCTCGAAACCAAAGGAAATCCCCAAAATTCTTATAGCACGTCAATCAAAGCAACAGATTTAGTTAAAGCTTCCTTTCTCGATTTAGATTACGTGAATTTCTTGTGTGGTAGTGAAAATTTTTCAACCCTATTTATTTCGGTAATCAGCCTGTAATCAATTAAAAATATTTCACTATCATACGAGAAATCCGCGCTTTCTTCACTGGGGAAAACGATTCGTAAATTGAATTTGTTGTATTTTTCAAAGCGTACAGGCTGACGTGTGGTAAGGCTTTAAGCATTTACTTGGTTTCGATAGTTGAATTTCGGATGTTTAATGAAAGAAAAGTATATCTATGAAATATAGGTTTGCAAAATTTTAGATATATGGAGAAGAAAAATAATCTATGAAAATTTAGTTTAGTTATTATTATAATTATTCATCCTTGTTCAGAACCAAATGTTGAGTAAATATCTATGGTGCTCGTGTTTGAAACTAGAGTTTGTAGGTATGGAACCCATTGTTTACATATATGCTTATACCTGTTCTTTTCTGAATAAAATTCAAATTCACTGAATAACCAATTAACAGGATTTCAAAGAAATAAATACCCTAACGCTCCACACGATAATATTTACTTTGTAAGGAAATAAAGGTGAACTTATAAGTTAATTATCTATTAGTCAAATCATCTATTAGATTACTTCAAAAAATAGAAATAAAAACCTTGCTACTCGAAGCGCTAATTGGCAAGAAAGCTTTGAAGCTTTGTCTTTTAAGCACTAATTATCAAGATTTTACCCGTACCAAAATAACCTCACACGTATGTTGGCGGGTTAATAATTTGGGTTGAAAAATTCGAGAATTCATCTTCCATCCTCTCAAAAATATGTGCAATATATGGTTTTTAGCTCTAATTATTAAAAGCTTTTACCGCAGAAATACTGACATTCCTTATTTCCTAAAGACGCGAAATTCATAAGATGAAAGTGAATGCATTTCCTTTCGAGAATGTGGATTTCTTTTAAGTATCATTCCATCCGGTAATACAAAACGTTAAATAGATGAGCCGTGTCAATTGTATTTCCTTCTGAAAACATGGATTCCTTCTAAGTATCCCTCCATCCGATGATACAAAGAGTTAAATAGATTGCTAAGCCGATGCTCGGCGCTACTGAGCCGATCCCCTTTACTTTAAATATTATTTTTACTCATTTAATTCTTAATAATATATTTTAATTTAATTGACCTTAAATCCATAAGGTTACCCAGGTTCAACCCTATCGGCTCAGGTTAATTAATTTCATTAAGACATCAAAAGGAATTTAGATTAAAAAAAAGAATTTATTTACTATTTACATATATACAAAAAATTATTATTATTTTAATTGTCACTACTTCATTAAATAGTAAAAATAGAACTTACCCCACTGCAGAGAAAAGGACATCTTTTTTTTTCAGCCAAAAATAGTATCACTCAAATCATAAACTTAAAGAAGAAAATTTTACTATATATATTCTATCTCATCTAATCTAAAAATCTCATCTCCTCCTATCTAAAATCACTAACCCCGCTCTCTCCTCTTTTCCCCGTATATATCCTCTAATCCTTAGCCCCTCCTTTTTCCGTCCCATTTTGGGAAAGTAGCCACTCTTGAAAATTCAGGTGGTCAGTTCTCAAATTCTGATTTTTCATTGGATTAGTACCCCACGCTCGTATTTATTTATTTATTTGCATTTTTATATTTATATTTTTTTCTAAACTCCCTTCTCGAAACGTGCCTATCTTGACTGTGCCCTTTTTTATCTTTTTCCCCCTTTTCTCTCCTTCTCGATATCTTTGTATACTGACCCTTTTATGCATTGAAGGGGGGGTTAACCAACCATAGGAAAAAAGTTAAATATGTGGTATTTTCAGAAAGGTTTTTTTTTTTTTTTTTTTTTAAGCTTTACGTAAATGTTACCCGACAAAGCCATTCCTGGAAGTCAAGCGCATGTAAGTAAATATATATTTTTTAAGCTTCTAATAGAGCTTAAGTCAAAATAGTATTAAAAAATCCAACATTATAAACCGAGGAATACAGCTTTGAAGTGACTGACTCAAAGATGAGCGGTAGCTTTTACCTGGGCTTTTACCTATTGACAATTTGACAGGAAGAGAATGTATTGTAATTTATTAAAAGTAAATCTTTAGGAAAATTTTTTTTATAAAAGTTGTAATAATAAGTAATAGTAAATTAATCAATTGTGCTTTCAATATTGAACAAACAAAATTATTGAATAATGTATTTCCTCCTTACACAGGTGACTTTCATTTTACAACATACAACCGAATTTAGCGCCTTAAATTTGGGTACCAACGTATAGAACATTAGTTGCATATCCACCAAGAACATCTCTGTTGTCCTACACTAAATAGTAGAGAATAAACATTTATTTCGAAAACAATCACTAACAGTAATATTTAGTTATATTTATAAAATACGGTTGCTATTTAATGAAATTATTTTAAAACTATCAAACGATTAAATAGTTATAAAGTACGGTACAAATTACTTCTAGAAATTATTAGCTTAAAATGGAAATATAAGAACGGAGTAAATGTTTTAAATAAATAATAAATTTTTAGCTTAAAATTCTGAAGATAGTAAGGGAGTGAAATAATTTTTCTTATCTAAGTGAGGTAAAGCTCCCCTTGATCATCCGTAACAATAACGGTAGAGAGTCGTAATAAAATTACTTTTATTACTCAGCTTATCACTTTTAACAATGTAGACACTTTTAACACTGTAAAATAATACAGTTTAAAAATATTTCTTCATCATTTTGTATTAAATTAAGACACAATTTTGAATAAAGTTCAAAAAGCAGTAAATAAAAAAAATATAAATGTGAATTATAACATCACTTGTTACTCTTCGAAAATTAAGCATAAAATATAAAATAAATAAAGCGCTAACCTAATTTAAGTATCCTGAGTTGTTGGTAGATATACACGTTTGATCTGATTTAAAAAATCCTGAAAAGCATCTTGCGGATTTTCTTTCATTTTTCTCCACATAAATTCACAAAGGTACGAATCAAATTGATCTTCACACTTGCGAACTGTAAGGAGGGATCTCTTAACTGAGCTCCACAAGCCCTCAATTGTATTGGTGTGAGCTCCAGTATTAAATTTAAAAAAAACGAAAAAAAATATAAGAACTCAGGCAAAATGAACAAACCTCCAGAGCACAGCCGAAATGGACAAAGACTTAAATTGGATGCTAGACAGTCCAAATTCAGCGGTCTTGGAGTATTGTTAGTTACAGGAACCAATATGGGTCAGATATTCAAATCACGTGTCATTTCCCCCAATACCCTAAAATAATGGCTTCGATTGACACCCCCACCTTTTTTAGGGGGGGCGTGGAAGAGTCCGAAAAGAAGAGCAAGGTTTGCCAGAAAATAGGGTTCTAGAATTTGGCGATATCTCCCACGCTTGGCGTCCCCACCAAACCCGGTTCCACGGGGCCCCCGAACTGGGAAATAGCCCAATTGGTATTTGTCTTTATTTATGTCCTTTTTGCGTACTTCGATGTTAGTCCCGGTTCTTTAATAATAGTTACATAAAAATCAATCGTGTTTTAAAATGAAAGAGAGAGAGAGGGGGGGAAATATTTTGAATAATAAGAAAGAATAATATTTGCAATGACAGAAACCACAAGAGGTATCACAAAATTAAACTACCAAACAAAACCCTGGAGTTTTACTAACCAAAAATTAAAATAGAAATAAATTACATCCTAAGGAAAAATTCTCATCAATCGCGCTTATACAACCTTTTTCAACAACTTTCGAGTTAATTTGGGGTTAAACATATATCTCAAAATAAAAATAGAAATTTGCATGAAAGCAAGGTATTGTCACATTCATTATTAGTCCATTGTAAGCACACACTGATCACAAATGAGAATTTTCTACGATTGGTTGTAGCCCACAGCTTCTTATCATAATAAATAATCATTCGAAAATAGTGATGAGCAAACATTTCTGGTAGCGAGCCAAAAATCAAAAGAAAAATAATTAGTGTACCAGCTAGAGATGTAAAAAACCCAGAATTTTGAAAAGGTGGGAATAAACCCGGGAATTTTGGGGAATAAACCCGAAATTTGGGGAACTTTGTGAAGAAATCATTTTAACAATGTTTACATTTATTTTTTCAACAATGGCTATTTAAGAAATAATAGCAATGAGCATTTAAATTATTTTATTGTAGTACTTATGTAATTAATTACCCTGTTAGTCTTATCAAACACAGAACTGGTTGCTTCAATTTTAATTGCTAATATAATAATTATATACATTATTTTTTATCATTACTTATTGTGTAAATTGCTTTATGCTAAACTTTTACCCCTCCTTTTATAATATAAAAATAAATATCTTTAAATTTAAAATAACAGTTTATTATTTTTTGTAATACATATATCATTTAAAGGTGTAATCAAATGACACTGTTGCATTTTGTGTCCAATTCCTACACACACACACATTATATATACATATATATATATATATATATATATATATATATATATATATATATATATATATATATATATATATAGAGAGAGAGAGAGAGAGAGAGAGAGATGTTATCTAAGAAAAATAATGATTTATGGGCTTTGTGACACTACAGATTATTGCCTAATATTTATGTAATATTAAAAATATTGGATATTTCTTAAAGGAAAAATATACTCATACTTTCATACTAAACATGATACCTTGCCAAATATAGTTAGTTAGTCCCAATTATTCAATTTTTTTTTCATAGCATATAATAGTTAAATTTTGTGAAAATGTCAACTTTTGAGGTCAACAGCAAAGACAGAAAAAAATGGTGATTCTCATTGTGGTACAGGAACTGCCGACTTCAAAATGCTTCAAAATTCCCACTTTTTTCAAAATTCCCTTCCCAAAAAACCCGGTTTTTCCAGGGTTTAAACCGAGTTTTTTCCACTACTCACAACTCTAGTACCAGCCTGTATGATTTATTCTAACACCGCGTTTACACGAGTCAAGTAGACTGTCAAATAGGTCAGTGAAGTCAAGTAGAAAGTACTACTTGTCTCTTGTAAACGGTTCTGATCAAGTCAAGTACTAAAGAAAGTCAAATAGTTCTTCATGGTGGACAAGTAACTTGACTCAAATGAGGCAAGTAAAGTAGAGGGTGCCACTGATGTGTGTGAATCCTGTATCATTTCGCTATTGGCAGCTATCGTTTGTTTTTAGTAAGTGGACTTTCTTTTTGTTTCAGTACGCGACAAATATTAAAAAATGAAAATATATAAAAAATCAGGATTTAAACCGGAAGTAAAGCATGGAACATAAATTTTCCATTTTTTCAAATTGTTCCCCTTAATGAATGAAATTATGGATAA
This sequence comes from Pardosa pseudoannulata, assembly GCA_032207245.1. Taxonomy (NCBI): domain Eukaryota; kingdom Metazoa; phylum Arthropoda; class Arachnida; order Araneae; family Lycosidae; genus Pardosa; species Pardosa pseudoannulata. Next base: position 145,305,712 of record CM063502.1, read on the forward strand.
CCCTACAACTGAAAATTAAGGTAACTCAAAACAAAATAACTCTTTCACAAATAAATTATTTTTACAATAAAAGTGTAGGTAGTACTTTTTATTATGTTAAAGGAGGTCATTACTTTTAAGCAGCTCCAAGTGAAAGAATTTTGTTGCTTTTCCGCTTACCAAATTTTTGTTTTATTACTATCTAAGCTGCTTGAATTTTTCAACATTTGTTCTATAAACCACGTTAAACGTTTTCTTATATTTACTTTGTTTTTGAAAAAAAAAATATTTTTTCAGTAAAGTGCTTGTTTTTAAAATTTCGCTGACATATTGTCTGCTGAACAGATACATAAAATAATAAAAAATGAAATATTACTTATTATTAAATGTTAAATGTAAGAATCAAATAACTGAAGAAACCTTGATAAATATTCACAAAGATTATTACTCTATTTATCATAAAATTTAATTTTAAAAAAGGGAATATTAGAATGTTTCTAATGTGAGTGTGCAATTTCTGAATGCATGGATTGAAACATAGCTCTATATTGCATATTTTGCTGGCTTATTGTTATTATTTTTTGTTTTGTCGAATTTCTAAAGATTCTAAAAAAAATTGCTCACTTTCTCCGAAAATTTTCCCTCTTACATTCAGGGAAATATTACGGAAAAATTATTTCCTGCTAAATGCATTACTGACTTTACTAAATATCTTAAAATTCACCCTCTCTAAACAACCAATTTAATAATATCAACCATATGCTTTCCTAAAAATTCCACTAATAAAACATCTGCTAAAATCAACATCTGCTAAATTGAACACCTTCGTAATAAAAGGTATCAAAAATTTTTCACAGGAGAATAAATTTTCAAATAAAACTAAAATATTATGTAAAACTTGCACTTTATATTCTATAAATACCAAATTAATTTTAAAAAAACGGAAAAAATAGAACCAATTAGATGCTCTCAAAACTAATTAGATATGGCATTTCCTCATAACATTATAGCATTTTCGCGAAAATTTGAAATCAAAATGTACAATAATTCTTGTTTAGATGCAAGTTACTTGACTCGCAACTTGACTACATGTAAACACATTCATTCAAGCTATAGATGAGTCAAGTAAAGTAAGACAAAACCACGCATGCGCAGAGGCGCTTTATTTGACCACCTACTTGACTCGTTTAAATGCGGTGTAAAACTTTAAAAACAGTAGGACTATTTGTATTACTATACAAATATTCATATGATGGATGGAGCTGCAACTGCATTTATAAAAGTTCCTTATATTCAAGTTCGAATTGCAATGTACTGATTCTGAGAAGGGATGATAAAATGCTCATCGGTCTATTTCTAGAAGAATTCTCCCTAGGAAGATTTTCAATCCACCCATATTGATTTGGTTTGGAGTGCTACGGTCTACTTTTTGCAACACGAGGGCTAATGAGACCGGGACCTACAGCTTAAAGCCGACTCCGAACGGCTACGAACATCCATGCCATAGTAGGATTCGAACCCACGAACTCCGGTACCGAAGGCCAGCACCCTAACCAATCGGCCATCGTTCGACCCACCCATGTTGGATTCCCCTAGTTAACAGACAAAAAGTCGTTACATATCTCTTGTTTTTAATTTGATGTGAAAGCACCCTTTCGTTTAGAATTGAACCATAGTGAAAAAATGATTATAAGTGCACTTGAATTGTTGATAATAGCTTTCCATTCTTTCCTTTTTGTATTTTATTGTAATATAGATACATATATTTTTTGTGGGACAAAAATGGCACATGGGCCGTAATTTACCTATCTTCGGATTGTTTGTGTGGAAGCAAGGCCGTAGCAAAGGCAAAGAAGGTTCATCATCGCCTCTACATCTTTATTGGGCGAAAGATATGTATGGTCTTTGAAAAATAATTTTGTTTTATTTTTAATTATACTACGTATTTTTAATCCTTGAAATTAATTCATTAAAATCTTCATTAAAAACATTTATTAAAATGCAAAACTTTTTAAAGTAAAAACATATGAGTTTGAGGAAAAGACCTTGATAATACTAGTGTGGACAAGAAAGGGAAGGAAGGAGGGAAAATATTTATTTAAAAAAGCTGATAAAATATGTTTAATTTCAACCTGCGCCTGCATTACTCTTCGTTTTCCTCACAACAATTTTTTTTATACCATCACTCTTTGTAAATTGTTTAGGTGTTTGTACTATGAATTCAATGTTCAAAAAAGATATAGACTAAAGACTCTAAACATAATAACCACTTTAGATTTTAGTCTGTTTATTTTAATTCCTAAAAATATACTTGATTTTTTTTTCACTAACTTTCGTGTAAGGAACGTGGTTAAACTCGCACTTTCCACTGAAGTTTCGATGGCATGTCTATTTACCACCCACATATTAAAAAAGAAAAAATAATTGACAACCTTGTATTATAAGTAGTTGGAAATTATTTGTAACTTTTGTATAACACTTATCTGACTATTGGAAATGTTAATATGATTCTTCCGAGTGGTCTAGAAGAATGTTACAACAATTGTTACGTCTGAGTGATATTTCTTTTTAATTTCTTTTAATGCATGGAAAGTGCAATGAAGTGCAAGAGGAATGCAAGGAATGCAAGTAGTGTACATTCATTAATTACAAAACATCTGAGACGTAATCATAGTGTTTTAAGATAAAAGTAAATATAAAAGTTTTTTTGAAACTTTGGAATTTTTTGTGGGTTTTTTCTCATATATCTCGAAGTTTATATCAAGAGCTTACGAAACTTACAAAAAAAAATGTCATGCTTGCAAACAAAACACAATGGTCCAAATTAAGTTTTTAAAAATAGTTTGACCTCGAAGAGCATGTAAAGTAAATATTTTCTAGTAAACCCTTGTTGGTCCCTCTATAGTAAGCATACCTTCAGGTTGTGTGAGTAAACACTCCACGAGCTTCTAGTAAGCTTCTGCAGTCAATGCGTACCACAAATCTAAGCACAAGGTTAAGTCACACACGAGATCTGTTGAATTATCTGGAAAATTTGGGGTTCAAGATATTGCGCTAACTCTTCTTGAATAACTTCTTGGATCTTCTTGGATCTTGCGCTAACTCTTCTTGCGCTAACTTTCTCAAGATATTGCGCTATGCTCTTGAAATCGATATGACACCATCCGGGTCTTGTGGTAAAGGGCGTTGTCAGTGTTGGAACAATCCATCGTCGTTCGAAAAAACGGAAGCCATGAATGAATGTGTCTTATCTGCTTTGATACATAGGTAATCCACAGAATTTATAGTGTTAATTTGAAAACCAATGAAACCAAGGATAACCAAGGATATATTCAAATATTCTCCACATCTAAATTGAGCCATCACTAACCTGAGTTCTACCAACAGTTCATCTAGAAACCGATGAATTCTGATCCTACCATCCATGTAATGCAAATCGGGATTAGTCTAACTTGATATTTCATTAGTCTTCTATTGATCAAGGGTTCAATGCTTAATGCTCACGCACCAACTGCAAGCATAAATAAGCATGATGTGGTGTCGGGAACGGCACCTTGGTCAGTCTACGGCTGAATAGACCCATGTGTTACTACGTCCGTTGAATTGAGTTTCGAAGCGTTTAGGTTGTTATCTATATTTAAATCTGCATTCAATTGAGAAATGAAATGGATAAAAAAAATTGCAGTGTTTTAAAAAAAATTTTCTAGTTTCTTTAATGTATAAACTGTTTAAAATAAATAAATAAATGTAAAAACCTTTAAAACATCGCCAATAGTATATAAATATTATATAAAAGTTATAAATCACTTCTAATTATTTTTTTACAGAGAATGATCAAAAATACTTTTTTATTATGTGGGTAATCACTTAAATGGCAATTAACAGAAACTTCACTGGAAAGTATGAGTTTAAGGATGCTTTGTCTTTACAGTGCATCGTTTGTGCACCAAGTATTTTTAGGTATTAAATAATGCCTAAAACCTGTTTTGAATTTTCAGTACCTATGATGTATTAAAAAACAACCATGAAAAAACAAAAATTTGAGCCCCCACCCCCAAAAATGTTTCCTGTCTACGGCCCTAATGGAAACAATACATTTAAATGGGCATTTCTTATTTTTTAAAACGATAGGCCTATCTGTTTAGATTTTTAAAACGATAGGACGTCTGTTTTTGGGAATGGAGTTATTAATTGTTCATGACATTAAAAGTTATTCTAAATGAAAAAAGATCTCGAATAAGAAGGATTATAATCACTACTTTAAAATTTTCACTTAAAAGATCCCCAAACTTTAAAGCAGAACATAAAGGCTAACCATTTAATGCCCGAATCATTTCTTCCAAATATACAAAGCTATTCAAAGCGATTACAAACGGTTATAACTACATAAATGAAAAGAATTTATCTATAAGAATTTCACAGAATGCAGAAAGCAGTTCAAAATGTCGTTAGTCGTGGGACAAACGCAATAAATCAGAAACTTACGCATGTGTGAGTTTAGATAATGTAATGTTCAAAAATACGATGAATTGTGGCCATATTAGTATGAATGGCAGATCCTGTACAGAAGGCATTCTGGATGTTAGAATTTAACAAGTGTCGTTCTGTTATCACAGTGCAAGAGTTACAGTCAAGTACTTCCAAATGCCAGCATACTCAAATGCTATAAGATGCTTGAAGAAAGAGGATCTTTGTGTAAAGCAAAAAGTACGGTACGGCCACGTGATCAACAGAAAAGTTGCAAGAATTCGAGTCAGGTATGAAACATGGACGAAGCCCTCAGAAATCGATGCATGAAGCCACTCTGGAGTTACAAATGCCACAGATAAATGGTTTGGCAAGTTCTCAGAAAGAGACTGAAAATGAAACCTTACGTAATTCAATTTGTATAGGAGTTGAAACTGAAAGACTGCGTCAAACTTATGAATTGCTACATTATGCTGGAGGCCATGATGGATGAAACATTTGCTGAATGTCTTATTTTTAACCATGAAATAACCTTCCACGTAAGCGGTAAGTTCTACAGACACAACATTGAATATGGGGTACAAAGAAGCCTTGCTGTGTAATTGAACACCAACGTGATATACTGAAAGTTAGTGAGTTCTACCTGACTTCAGTACATAAATTGTACGGCCCTTTTTTTTCTTCCATGGGTGAAGTGTTACAGCAAACGTTTACTTTGGGATGCTTGAGCAATAGCTGATGCCACAGTTAGATACGGATTCCACTTTTCAATAAGATGGAGCACCTCTGGAACTCTGGAATAGTTCATCCTGGGGCATCTAGGACCGAAGGTCCTTTATCCTCAATGATAATATTTTTAAATATGAGTTCCTTTTATCAACTGATAGATAAACGTATTGGTTTGGTTTGGAGCACTACGGTCTGCTGTTTTGCACACGAGAGCTAATGCTTAAAGCCGATTCCGAACGGCTACGAACATTCATGCCATAGTGGGATTCGAACCCACGAACTCCAGTACTGACGATCAGTGCCCTAACCAATCGGCCAGCGTTCGGCTAGATCAAGGTATTAAACTTGAAAAGAATAATGCACAAAAAGACGATGGGGTACAAAACACACAAAAAATGCACAATACAAGTATATATTACAAAAATAAGATATAACTTCATTTATCCCATTATTGTATGACAGTACACTTTCTTTACAGCAACAAAAGAAAGAATTAGTACAATATAGTGACAAAATTCAGTAACATAAAATTCAATAACATAAAATTTAGAGAGCTATTATTATTTTTTTAATATAAAGGCAAGAAATAATTTACTAGTATATTATTTAAGAATACGGCCTTATGCCCGTAGGAAGCGTGTTAGTTGCCCTAGGGCATCTACATGTTCCAGCGGGTCATAATCCGGTAGATTAAGAACTTCTTCATTATTGGAATATAATTTTTGGATGAAATTTTGTGCTGTTTTTACTAAAAGACTATAAGTGATCTAATTGTTTCAGTATTCAGATCTTTATGGATAATACCGTTGCGCAGGTAGGGATGGGCTTTAATTATTGATCTTAATGTTTTGTTGGGGATAGTTTGAAGCTTCTGGATCTGAGTATTGGAAGCCGATCCCCAAACCGGGGAAGCGGGGATCTAAAAATGGGTTTGTACAAGAGTACTTTATAACCCATTTCCATTTGATCATAGTACAGCAGTTGCGCATCTGATTTCTTAACCTTGTAAAATTTAGCGAAATTATAACTGATATTTTTGTTCCCTGTAAGCCGACTGTCTATGAAAATCCCGAGATATTTAACTTCCCTCTAGGAGTAAACTGGCTAATCAAGCACCATGACCGGAAGGGAGGGAGGATCCCGTTTTTAACTAAAGAAGATGGCTTTGTGTTTAGTAGGGTTTATTTTAATTTACCACCTCTCAAACCAATGATCAAGAATGTTGATGTGACTTTGTAGGTATTTGTGCATGTAATGTTATTATTTTTGCAGCAATAATTGGCGTGTCTTCTTCGAACATGGTTAGTGTAGTGTTTTGGTGCTGTGGAATATAACTTATGTAAATATTAAAAAGAATTGGCCCAAGTTTGGAGCCGTGGGGGACTCATGCATCAATCGACCAGAGTGAGTACTATTGTGTGTGGCAGACTGAAAATGATCTATCGAGATGGTAAGATTGAAGCAAGCAGATGGAGCACCAGCATATTGGGGTATTGAGGTCTGAACATTTTTAAACCAACTTCACACAACGCATTGGATCGGTCGAACTGAAAATTCCAACGATGTGTTTTGCTCTTGTACCCGTACATCTCCATATTTGACATCCTGCGATGTCTTTCAATGGGGTTACAAGAAAGACTTTATATATATGTTTCCTTCGCCACAATAATTTCAGAACACAAAATGAGCATTTTTAAGGAGCTTCAGGTGGTGATTCGATATAGGCTTCAAAATGTTGAGCGGGAAATGGACTACTACTTAGATGTTCTGTTGTCCGTGTTACCAAAGGAAATCACAAAGAACCTTTATAAAGTATGTAAACAAAATTGTGAGCTTCCTTCCACATTCTGTGGAATAAGAATTGTAATGAGAGCGAAAGGAAATGTGACTTTCGAATATCTATAATAATTAAACATGTTATTATGTATGGACTTTCATATTCTGTTAGAATAAAGTTTTTATTACATTTTTGTGATTGTTATAAGCGTTTGTATAACTTTTGTGTTTCTAATTTTAGTACCTATTTTTAGTTTTGTAAGACTGTATATTTGTAAATTGTGCCCCTAAAAAGGCATTTATATGAGCAGTAGATTACAAAAGCAGTTAGTCTGTCCATTAACTACAGAGATGAACGTTTAAATACCATCAGGTACTCTGTATAAAAAATTATCTTGACATTGACTTTATCTGACTTCTTACTACATATTGCCTGGATTCCAGTAAACGACTACTTTTCAACAACAGAGTAGCGGCCAAAGGAAATCTTTTATTTTTTCGAATCATGTCTACGATGTTCGATATAAACTGACTAGTTTTGTCAGGGAAATTTTAAAGAGTCGATGATTGTAAACATTTCAGACATAAAAGTTCCTCATAAAATCAAATAGTAAGAATACATCTTGGAGTATAGTTTTTTACACACCAAGATGTTGGAAAAAACTTTTTATTTGCTTTAGTTTCATAGTTATGTTATTTATTTAACATTATTATGGAGGAAATGTAATCTTTCTCTGTTGAAATTTTAATTTAGCTGTGATGTAATATTAAGAAAATGTTTTATATTCCATAAACCATGTTACAGAATGGATTATTTAATTACTTATTACAAAGCATACTGTGCTTTATAATGAATAATCTGCCGTAATGACTTTTACCGATTCCGCTTTCGATTTTTATGTATATTCCCTGTTTGCCGCTGTTTTTAATTCTTTGCTATTTGTAAATTAAAAGTTAAATAATGTTTCTTTATTATGCTGCATTGCTATTAAAATCTCAATGTCAAAGTGCACGTATGTAAAATATTCTGCTTTGTAACACGTAAAATTTATTTCAATGCTTGTTTTTATCATAACAATCTGATGCATTTTGTATTTTTCTGCAGACGAAATTTATGTTACAGGTTAAAGTTGTAAATATTTCTGCTTGGTACTATTTTTCTTTCTTTTCCTTTAACATCTGTCAGATGTTTAGTAACATACTAAAGTGGCTAGATATATTTCTTAGTAATTATCTTTGTAAAACACATAAAATAGTTTTGTATTTTGTCTGACACTCTAAAGGTCACCTTATTAAAAATTTTCAAGAGGAAATTGGATTAGAATATTTTAACATATGGGTACTTTATGAACACAAATGTCAATTATTATTAAATTAGTTTAATCAACACATTTGTTATAAAATGTATGGGTATTTTGATTTTAAAAAATTTCAAAATTTTATTAGTTTCTCTCAAATGGGTTTCAAGATTTAGTAAATCTGATAATTTTTAAATTTAAACATTAACAAAATTAGAATGTAAATATGTGCTTTTATTTTTTAGTCTGTATGTGTTCTTCCAGGAACTTCAATTCTTCATCTATTTTGAATATTAATTCTTAATAGCATTTCACTATTTTTCTGATACTTTTTTTTCTTTAATGTATTACCTTTTATTTAAATTGTTAAATAATTGTTCAATATGCTTTCATATATACAATTAATAAATATTATTATACTTTCTAACCTTAATGATGAGCAAATTAAGAAAAATTGAATACATAATTCTAAAATTTGTATAACTCTTGTATACTTAAGGTTTGAAAACAGTTTTTTTTTTTTTAAATTAAAAATATTCGAGTTGTATTTGCACATAGTTGACTTTAAAACTAACAAAAATACTATAATCTTATTAAAGTGATATTAAAAAAATATTTCTTTTAGCTTGAAATAATTATAAAAAAGTTTAATGTATTTGTAAAATGTCTCAGAATATTTTCTTTTTCCATTCTACAGTGTATGGTGCTCACTAAATAAATTTATACATGCAGATGAATTTAATGTGGCTGAAAAGGTTCCTTCTGTGCTCTGTGACATTTACTGGGTAATTATTGTTTTCTAAACCAGGAACAAAAGTTTATACTGTCATTTGTTATATAATTTGTGCTTTGCTCGATGTTTCTATCATCTAAGTTCATATATGTATGTTTTCTTTTCTTTTTGGAACTGATTAATAAAATGCAGGTTTTGTAAATTATAGCTACTGATTTTTCTATTTGCATTAAGTGTGATTCAGTCCAATTAATGTGAAAAAAACTGCCAATAAAAAAAGTTTAGAGACTGGGTTCATATCAGGATCAAAACTGAATTATTATTGTATTTAGGTTTTGTAATTAGTTGGAATTTATTATAACTAAGCAATAAATTTAAGGTAAATTCTTAAGAACTTAACATATTATGGAATAATTTAAATGCAGTTTTAAAGAATTGGAAGAAAGAAATAGAATTACTAGTTTTGAAGGATTTAGTAGTTGTTATTGATTTAGAATTCTTTCAGTGATAATACATAAATTTTCTTAAACAGCAAATGATAAAATTTATGATTTATTATGAAGAATATCAAAGCCTAAGTTTGTAAAAGTTTTTCAAAACAGACTTGCTCTAATAAAATTCTTGTCAGTTGACTTGATAGAAAATAAAAAAATTCAAAACTTATAACACCTCATCTATTAGATTTCCAGTTTTAATAAAAAGGCACAAATTGGTTTAGAAGAAAATATGTACTATTTCAAGAAATAATGTTGCCTTATTAATAACAATTTTATTTATGATAATTGATTGCTTTAAAATTTTCTGACAAATAGGCAAAGTTGCCTGATTCTCAAAATGACATTCTCAAAGATCATTAGGCAATAATGTTGCAGGTTTGATGTAGTATTATTATATAGTGTCAAATTAAATTTTATTTTATTCCATTCAGTTGTGTAATTAGTAAAAAGAAATTCCAAAGTTCAAAATTTTTTGATAATCTCTCTGAAAAATAATTTTTTGTATCATTCTGAGAAAGATGTACAATCTGAAAATGGGAAGTGCAAATTGTATGAAAGTTCTCACATAAGAAAATGGGTTAAAATGGGGAATTCTAAAATACAGATGAATAGTTTTGAATTTTTTCCCCATACTAAAATTTTCTGTCATACAATAGTTTTGTTTTACATGACCTTTATGTTAAAATTATTGTAAATTATAGTTTTCTCTTTTATCACATTCATCACTTCTAATAAGATATCTCATTTTTCAACAGTATTCACTGAGAGCTAAATTTATTTACTTCTTTTTATTTAAATTTTTTTATTGCTAATTATACTACATGGTTGCATTCATTGCTTTACTAAAACTGGTATACATTTTGCAAATTTGTATATATTCATAATTTTGAATTTTTACTTGTCAATAATGTTACTATACTGGCTTCAAACATATATATTTTATAAACTATTTGTTGTATCAAGACCTCAATAGGTAGTGATTGTAACATCCTATAATATAAACAATATATATCAAGCTTCTTGTGCTCAGTTAATATAATGAGCAAGTTTTCGTGCCTCTAATGTAGTGAATATTTTTCAAAGATAAGATGTTTCATAGCAGTAAATGTATTAAAAAAATTAAAAGCCTCTGCACCACCCCTTATAGTTGACATGTACAGTTTAAGGAAATAATATTTTTATTAACATATTTTTCTGGTTTTCAGTGGCTATATCACTTTTCGGAATAGACATTTTCTCATAAAATATATTCCAAGTGATGAGGAGTATCAAAATGGCACTGATGATATCTCTTCATTTATTTACCTTCCTAATAATTCTGGTATGTACTTTCTTTATGACATGTATGCATTTGTAGTTCATTTTTAATATTTTATAAACCAACTTTGTAATTTATAATATGGACAAATTTGAAGATAGTAATTTACGTAGTCTTTTTAGCTTTATATTAGTAGATCAATGTTTTTATATTTGTTAAAAAAATTTAAATCAATGCAATGTAACTTTTAAGTTTCTTAAAATGTGTGCCCTGGTGTATATGTCACAAAATATTAATTTTAAGTAGTAGTTCCCAATCTTATTAGCCCTGTGTTGAAAACATTTGGTTATTGTGCTCTAAACCAAATTAATCATTCTTGTACAGAGTTCCAATACTGGATAAATATCTTCATAGCTACAAATTTTTCTAGTAAAATACAGCAATTTCCATTACATTCTTTGCATACCATTGCTTAGGTTAGCAATTGTGTATTTGCATAGAAATTATACTTAATACCTTACAGCATGGTACATCCGATTGATACTGTATGGCATATATATAAAACTTGAAAAAATTATGTGATAAAAGCACACGAAAACATTTAATTAAAAAATTTTTTTTGACTGGCAACAGTGAAAATAAAAATTTAAATAAAATTTAGATATGCTACAGACACTAAATTTCAACTTTTAAACATGTATCAGCTGTAGCTTATGTACCCTAATTTATGGAAAGTATTAAGTTAATGTTACAAGGACAGGAACAATAAATGTGTTAAAAGGTTAGGAAAATAGTTAGATTCTGTACAAAAGAATTCATATATTATTGTTTGAAAACTTTAAAGAAATACTCTGATTTAAAAATATTTTGGAAAAAAATTGAGTTTTACTGAAATAAGTGTACTGTGACAGTTTTTTTTATGGTGCACCCTGGGTAACAATCTCTTTCTGTATTGATACAGTGAATTCAGTTGCTTCTGAAATGTAAGTTGAAAATAATTTGAAACATTCTTTATAAAACTTTTTATTAATAGTTATGTTATTTTTCATTTAAAGAATATTTTTGTATGAGTACTTTTTTTTTAATTTTATTTTTTAAAAAGTGATCTTTAAAGTTGCTCAGTAACATATACTTTTTAATGTAGCTAGTTCACAAAATATTGTAGTGAGTTTATTATTTATATACCTGTGACAGAATTTATTTATGGATCTTTCTTATTACTAGAAAATGATTTGGGAGAATCTGTTGAATCCAGCTGGAATTTTATAGGGAAAATAAATCTACCCTTATATTGGAAATTGTTTCGATTATGCAAATCAAAAGATATGAAGGTTCGACATAAAGCAATAGATGCCCTTTCAAACTCTTCATTAGAAAGTATGTATATATTGGTCACATTTTTGTAGCAGATATTCATAAATTATAATTAACTGTCATTGAATGTTGCTTGTTGTGAAACATTTGTGTACAAATTAACTGTACAGGAAATATTTCAATATGATATACATTTAAATTGTTTATTCAGTAAGACATTGTGCCTTCCAAATTGAGCAATTAGCTGTAATCCAGTTCTTAATTAGAAAAGTCAATCACCCTAATAAAATATTTATATTGATGGTTTTGTTATTAAATACATGTATCTGGTATGTGTATGCTGAGCTTTACTTAGATTAAACATTTAGCATATATTTTTTACATATATATACACTGGTAAATTAAATTAAATAACCTAATCCTTCAGAACTTAAAACTTAAAAAATGTGTTTGGTATTCTATAACCTATGCTTTTTATTTGACCTATACTCAAATAATCCTACACTGTCTACCAATAAGTATTTGGACACCTGTGTTAAAAAAGAAAAACTAACTAAACTAATCAATAGTTGGTAGAGCCTCCACGAGAGGCAATTATAGCGTGAACCCTCCAGGGTACACTTTCCGCAAGTCTTTGTATTACAGTTAGTGGTATTGTCTTCCACTCAGCTTGGAGTAGACATACAAGTTCCTTCTCCGATTTTGGACGGGTAGTGCACCCGTAATTTGGCGATCCAACTCGTCCCAGAGGTTCTCGATAGGGTTCAGGCCTGTCCATTCGATGAGCTCCATTGGTGCCATACCAAACCTTGGTTAACCTCGAAACATGACAACTGACATTGTCGTCCTGAAAATACAGGGGTCTAACCTGTAAAACTGCCACAACGTAGGAATTACATTGTCATCCAAAATAGTGCAGTAGGCATCGGCATTGAGCTTACCATGAATGGGGACGAAGGGTCCCAGTCCATACCAGGAGAAACACCCACAGGCCATAATTCCACCTCTGTCGAACTTGACTGTTGGCACAATGCATTCTGGCAGGAGACATTCTCCAGACCCTGCCATCTGAATAGTAAAGGGTGAACCTTGATTCATTGCTCCAAAGAACCCATTTCCATTGATCTATGGTCCAATTTCGATGTGCTGTGCACCACATTAACCGAGCAGCATGGTTGGACTTTGTGATCAAATGTTTATGGGCTGCAGTACGACCATGAAAACCAAGCAGATATGCTGTCTTACAGATGGTATTCATTGAAACAATACTCCTGTATGCCTGTTGAAACTCCTCACGGATGAGGGCCATTGGTTGGCTGCAGTTCTGCTGAATTTCTCTGGACAGCACTCGTCGGTCTTTATCTCCCAGTTTCATTGGTCTGCTGACTTGGGGCACATTCTAACAATTACTGCTCACCTTCCACTTCTTAATCACTTAGACCACTGTTGATTTTGGGTATTTGAGATCACTAGATATGTTCCTTAAGGATCGGCCACTTTTGTGATACCCAATAATTATACCTTTCTCGAAATCAGAGAGCTCCGAACTGTACAGCATCTTGCATGTGATTAATGCCGATGCTGTTTCCTACACAATATATACCGGCAGAGGCCGTGACATACCTCAGGACGCAGATATCGTCATTTGCATTGGTGTCCAAATACTTATTGGTTGAGAGTGTATATATACTTATACATATTCACTTATATATACTCAAAGTTATACTATTTTTTAAATATCCAGTAAAAGAACTTAGTTTCATTTTTTAACATCAACCCATTCTGTATGTAAAAATTATTATTCAGTATCATTATCTTAAATATATCTTATAACCATTGTCATTTTCTTCACCAAATTATAGTCCTTTATTTTCTGTTCCTGTATTACTATCTGTATTCCCATTCTTTGATTCTATCATTCTGTGTTTATTAAAGTATTTGAAAGAATTTCCTTTTACCCAAACAAAAAATGTCACTAATCTTCTATAACTATGTATATAATATTTAATAACATTGTTACATATTACTAATGACTAAAAGACTATCATGAAAATTTATCTATTATATAACATAAATTTTGCACTGGCTAAATAAGTTTTTTTTTTTCTCTCATTCATGGATTTTTCAAAATGTTTCTCCTTCTGTTTTTTGGTTCAAGGAAATGCAAAAATTCTAGAGTTCCATTTTTTGTATGTGATAAAGGGAAATTTCATTGAAGCAGGTCTCATCTTATGGTAAAGCCCTTATTACTGCTTTATTAAGTCCAATATGATAATTAATGGTAGCAGCAAAATTTTGGAGAAGTATATATAATTAGTCCTTGCAAAATGTTTTTAATTTAGAATCAAATCCAATTTTTATGTTTTCTTGACTGTCCTACTCATAGAAAGTTAGGCAGTTTTTATACCCAGCTTTGTCCTGATATTCCTATTATTTGAACTTGACTTTAAGCCATTTGGATATCTCATACTGAATATTTTCTTAAAGTTATTTCATATTCTCACTTGTCTTTTTCATTTCAACTGAATGGTCTACAGGAACAGACCTATACACATTCCTATTATTCGGTATCATACCTCTGGGGCTCTTGGGTAAGTCAGTAAAAAGTTCCATTCAGTAGAATCATATTTAATACCACATAAGTACTTCATTTATGTTATTGCAGTAAACTAAAGAATTTTTCTGGGAGAATAAAGGATATAGTTTTTATTCCTCTGCATCTGTAGCATAAAAACATTGTGCTTTTGGTGGTAGAAGGTTCATTCTTTTAAGCAGAGAGCCAAGTTATTCTGAAGATTTCGTAGGCAAGTTCAGATCACATATTAGATCATTAAATTCACTCTGGTGGATTTAAGGATTTAAAATTATATTCAGTATTTTCATCATTTTTGCATTTCAACATTGTTTACTGTGTTGTCTAAAACAGCATGGGAAAAAGGGGTAGGCAGTTCTTGTCCACATGAAACTAATCCCTAATGGTTAAAGGAATATATGGATAAACTAGAAATATAAGTATTTGAGTGTTTAAATATTACTCTTTAGACTATTTCTAATTAATTTTTTGCTAATCAGGCTGCTATAAAAGTGGTTTGATAAGTTGGTAAATACCTAAAAGTACACTTACATTATTTATGTATGACTAACACATAATGCTTTTAGCTATGAACCTTTAAAATCAATTCCTATCATTTGAGAAAACTATATTTATAGAAGAAAATTATAAACAGTTATTTGATTTCAGTCATCTGATATCATGCAGACTAATAAATTAAATGTGTAGGCTCTATAATGACTTGCAGCTTATTAATGTCTAAATCTGATATAAGTGTAGATTTCTTTAAAGTATATTTTTAAAGCAAAACACTCTGAGGTGCTTGTTTCACTTAATTAATATGTTTCTTATATGATTTGATAGGAATTACACATGATACATTTCTGTATTGGCATGGCTGTAGTTAATGTTGCAAATTTTGTATCCATATAATATTCTTATATGGATTAATAATCTTCAGAATAACTTAGCTTCTCTTGTGTGACATATTCAAGTACTTATACATAAAACAATTTCTAAAAACTGATTAGACCATTATGTTCTCTTAAGTTTAGTAGTAAAGGAGTTTAAAACTGCCATAGCCACATATTGAAGTACAATTTTCTGTACCATTTTAGGGATATCTGCAATAGCTAACTATAGTTAATAAGTAGTTCAGTGCCTGCCTTTTAGTACAGAAGTCCATGGATTTAATCCCATTTGGGGCATGGATGCTCATAGCTATTCAGAATTGGCTGTGAGCAGTAGGTACCAATCTAATTAGCCCTCATGCAGTAAAACACTTACCATAATATTCTAAACCAAACCATAATAGTCAGTAATAGGAAAGCAAGGGATCAAATCTTCTCTAGAAATTTAAATAAATAGTTTAATATCCTGAAATAATATGAAAAGAAGACCTGATATAGAAAATGAGTTATCTTGTCACCAGCTCTCAGGAAATATTCTTAGAAGATGAGATATCTGTAGCAGCAAATGTGTTAATTAAAACTTTTAACCATTTATGAACTGTGCTTAATGTTAGTATCTAATTTTATTATATTTTGTGTAATTATTTTTCTGTTTACTAAATATTTATATTTTTTTTTCTGTATATTTAGAATGGCAATATTTTGCTGTTGCTCAAGCTTGTGATATTAATACTTCTATAGGATTAGCCAGAAATTTACATTCTAGTCCACATTTTTTTCTTCCTCCTCCATTCCGGGATTTGAAAGAGGTAATATTTGTTTAAAGGTATATTGAGGTTTTAAAAGTTAACTTATACATTTCATTATTTTTTTATAGAATTTTTCATTTTATTATCGGTAATTTTAGTATGATTGAAAAGAAACCAAGCAAGTTATTAGGTTTCTTTTTTTTATTGTAGTT
The DNA here is from genome assembly GCA_032207245.1 of Pardosa pseudoannulata. NCBI lineage: Eukaryota > Metazoa > Arthropoda > Arachnida > Araneae > Lycosidae > Pardosa > Pardosa pseudoannulata. The sequence continues at coordinate 145,322,186 of CM063502.1, forward strand.
TATAAGATAATAGCTTTACTGCTATCTGACTGATCCTTTTATTAATAAAGTAACATTTAGAAATACTTTATGTAACCAAGTATGAGCTGGTAATTTTTATGATTCTACATTGTATAAAATTTCTCTTTCTAATGAGAACCTGTGAAAGAATATTTTATAAGGGATGAAATGGGTATCCAAGCTAAAGATCCAGATATCAAAGTGAAAATTTTTGCTCTTAATTAAAATCTGAATTTTACTAATTTAATGAATTATAAATTTTGAAAATTTTAATTGTAGAATAAATTTGGCTAGAGGATGTCTGATAAATAGAAAGTATTTACAGAGTAGAATAGTAGTTAATATTAATAATAATAATAAATCTTTCATCAGCAGAAACATGCACATAGTGCTATTAACATTAGGAGTATGTGGGGGGGGGGAATAAGTGTTACCTCCATTTGAGAGTTTATTATCTTGAAAACTAGAAAATGAACCTTACTGAAGATGGCTAGCATCCCTCTTTATTAACTTCTACCACTGGAACTCAGGCAGGCTTTTAAAATGATGCTATAAGTGTATATAATAATACTATTTTTAAACCTATCAAAATTACTACCAACATTTAAATTACAAAATTAATAGCTAAATACAAGCAGTTAAACCCTAAAGCAGATAACTTTCACTTTATATATGTTACTTTGGTTCCAAATTTTCATTAAAAAATATATTAGTTTTAGGATTGTCACTTGTGATCATAGCACTTATGCAACTTAAGCTAGTTCAGTGTTACTATGCTATTTAAATCTCTTTATTCTGTAATTTCTACCTCTGATGATGTTATAGTATATAATAGTTATAGTTTAATGAATAATATTAGCACTATCTCCAATTGTAAAACAGCCGAATGATGACCGAATGGTTAGGGTGCTAGCCTTCAGAACTAGAGTTCGTGGGTTTCAATCTCACTGTGGCATGGATGTTCATAGCAGTTCAGAATTGTCTTTAAACAGTAGGTCCCAGTCTCATTAGCCCTTGTGTTACAAAAAGTAGACCATAGCTCTCCAAACCAATCCAATTGTAAAACAATGTAAACATGATTTTAAAGATCTGAATATAGTAATTACAAAATTAGTTAATAACATTAATTTGCCAAGGGATATCAGTATCTCTTCTATAAATTGTTAGATTTTACCACAATAAGTAATTATATTTCATATAAGAATAAATTTTATTTGTAAAATGCTGGTGTACCTCAGGGTCACAATGCTACTAGTATGCTTGTTAGTTTATATCTATTATTATGAGTTAAATAATATAAGTAATAATTATTATGAATCATTCAGTACACAGCTTAGTATCAGACTATATTAATTATGTAGTAGTATATGGTTGTTTGATATTGTTCCTCATATTTTAATTTCCTGGTGTTATTTTTCCAATCTACTGGTGGAACTAGCAGTTTCACTGTTTCTTAGCCTTGTAGCATGAAACATTGCTAGCTTTTATTTTTATGATTATTGTACAGTACCAGGATGTGTTTATTATATTGATCACATCTTTCAGAAACTAATCTTTTTACTTAATGATATTTGTACTGATGAGACATAACATTGTCTTAGTTCTATGTTTTGCTTTGTTTTTATTTCTCATTATCAGATTCTACTATATACATATGAGAGGTGAGATAAATAAAGAAATATACACATTAAAACAAATGAGGTTAGAGGAAATATTGTTTTTTTTTTTGTTTTTTTTTTTGTTACCATTAAGAGAAAATTGTTTTATAATTCAATTGAATATTTAATATTTATTTTCTCATATTTTGAAAAGTTATAAATAAAATATAATTATTGCAGGTATCTTAAAATGCTCTTTATGAATTCTCATCTACATTTTCATAAATTTGCATTTTAATATATTAGTTAATTTCAAATCAATGTTTTATTCCAGGGTAATATCCAAAGAGAACTGTATCATATTCTGTTATCCCTACCTTCTTCAAGCCATGATAAATGCACAAAAGATTTAGTGAAGCAAGTTGAAAAATCCGCAGAGGTTTTGTCTAAAAATGTAAGTATCTTTAACAGAAATTTTGAAAAGGTAATTTTTTTTCCTTACATGAGTGCATTATTTTGACTACTTCTTAATCTTTATAGTATTTTGCTCTCACTGACCTCTGTATATTGTGTTTCTATAATTACTTAATCTACATTAATGTTATTTTAAGTTCTTGAATATTTTATAATCAAGCTAAATTATTTTCTCTGTTTCATTGCTTTTTTCAGCATGAATTAATAGTTTCATTTATTCAGTTTAAATTCATTCTAATATTTCAATTGTTGGTAAAATATTAAATTATTGTCATTTTAATATTTAGGACTATAATTGGAACTTAGAAGTAGGTGATCCATCTGTTATTTATCATTCTCAACAGAAGACAAAGTCAGTATTTTTATATGATAAACTTTGTCTTGATACAATACTTGCTTGTTCTGCAAAAAGTTCCTTTAGAAATATAATGATGGAAAAGGGAATCCTAAAAGTCCTGTTAAAAGTATGGAATGCACATCTAAAAGATATTAATATTCATAGTCTTATTGCCCAGATTCTTGCAAATTTTGCTCTGGAAGAAAAATTCAGGAAGGATATTTACATGACAGGTACCTTTATGTTTTAATATTTTTCTAACACTTTAAAATATTCAAGTGTTAAGACAATTTTGACCTGTGAATTTTAGTTAAGTAAGATGTGCTTTTAGTTTTTGCTTACAGATATTTAATACATATGCTTTAATATTGTGGATAAAATTTAATTTGCTGTTAAACTATTGTTTTTAAAGTTTTAAGATTTTGTTTCATTGGATTTTAAGATATATATTGACAAAGAAAATTGTAAAAGCTTATTAATCCTAGAGTAATGTGAAATTAATAAAAGAAGATATATTTCATTATTTATTAAAGTGGGTCATAATAATTTATATGTGAAGTTCAACAGCAGGTATGTATATGTCTATATACATGCATATACTGTACATTTCTGTGTGTAAATCAAGAATTTTTAGATATCTTTTTAGATCTAAAGGGAGGATATTATTTTCTATACAGATCTATGCAATAGGTGTAGTGTATGTCTTTTTAGTGATGTTTTTGCCATTTGTGACTAAAAATCACTAAATTGTCAATAATAAACTAAAAGCTTTTGAGAAAAAAGCATAAAATAATGAAAAATACATAATTGTGGAATATAAGAGAAATTTACAAAAATTAGTACTGAAAAAAGCACAAAAATGAAAAATTTATGATGACTCTGAACTGTGTTATAATTGTACAAAAACAGTAATATTACATCTATAGTTCATCGGCTAATCTGCTAATAAATGTACTTCTGCTTAAGCATGCAATGAATTGCCAAAAAATAGCACTTTTCAACTTTTTTTTATTAATATTGCTTAAATTTATGAAAAATACTATCTTAAATAGGATTACCAGAGTTGAAACAATTGTTGTTGGCCTCTAATAAATAAAATTATTATTGAACACATGATCTAGCACTGTGATTCTCAAACAAAGTGCCTTGGTAGTAATCAGGAAAAGTATGCTTAAATTGTAAAATCAATAAAGACAAACTTACTTAAAAATTAAAATTTAATTTGTCTTTCCTCGCCACCATTAAAATGTGCTAAGAGATTTCCTTGTATCTGTTTTGAGGTACAACCAATCCTCTACTTCTATAGTACTTAAATTGGATGTCACAGAAAAAAATTTTTTAAGAAGCATTGGTTAATGTTTTACTTTACAGAAGTTTGATTAGGAAACAGTTTCCTCATTTTACCTACTTGGCAACATATTTGAACTATAAAGAATATTTTTTCCATTTCAATATATATACAAGATTTGAATTTTGGAAATTTTTTGAAGAAAAATCGTACTCTCTGCTTATACATAGATGGGTTTATACTCAGAAGTATGCTGTATATATATATATATATATATATATATATATATATATATATATATATATATGTATATATACTTTTTTTTGCATAGTGTAAAGAATAAAATTCACTTGAAAGTCTCTCTTTAATATCCAATTTGTTAGTCATTTGATGATCTAAAAGGAACTTAGTCTCTTGTGTTTGAAATACAAGAAAAAAAATATATGTATGTAATATATATGCCACAGTGTGTTTATTAAAAATAAGCAATATAAATGCAAATTTTATTACATTTAGAAAAGGGTTGTTATCTCCATGTATAGGTAAAGTTTTAACTGAATGCTTCTTTTAGATTCCTCATGAGATTGGAATATAAATAAAATGGCTTTGTTTTAGAGGGAGGGGGTCTTTTATGATCTGTTGAGGAGAAAGAAAATTGAATTTAAAAAGTGACAAAATCTTGATAGCAATTTGTATATAAAAAAAAAATGTAGAGCATATAATTTGTCAATAAATTATATAAAGAAATTAGATTTCTGTTTCAAAGTAATTAAGATTTAAATTAATTTTGCAGGTAACTATATTGCTTTGTCTCTAATTTTGTGCTTGTGTTAAATTTAGGTTGGATTGGTATTCTAGCAGAATGGATCAAATCTCCATTTGTAAATTTAAACTTACCTGCTGCAAAGACTCTTGCTAATTTAGACAATGATGACTTATCTCATCCTCTTTATGATAGTAGTGTCTTCATACTAAATCCATTGTGCAAATTAAGGTAATGTTTGAATTCCTTTACAAGTAAAGACATGCTCTAGTAATTACTCAATATCCCATATTGAAATTAAATTTCTAAATATTTTGTTTATGAACCAAAATTTATTTCCTCGACAGCCAAAAAAATATTGTTGCTGATGTTGTATTTATTCATGGTTTACTGGGAGCAACTTTTTGGACTTGGCGTGAACGGCGTTGTCCAAGAATTGCAAAGTCAGTTACTGAAAGTACAGATTCCAGTAATATGCCTGACGTAAGCAAGTACAGTATGTGTTGGCCCAAGGTAAATGAATATACATTTAAAATTTGTTTTCTTTATTTTGTATGAAGTACATTATATATCACTATGTTCTATCCTAAATGCTAATTTATTCACTTATATTATATTTTATGTTTGAAAAATATAACTTTATGTAATCCTTGTAATATATCAATAGTTGTTATATCACTAATTGATACATTAAAATGGGAGCTTATAATAAATTAGCATGTTATTAGATCTGTTAAATTACTAAAAGCTTATAGGAAAGATTTATCATACTGTTTATGGAACTGGTTTTTAGTTCTGGAGTCTATAGGTTCAAATCCTATTGCTGACAATGATCTTCTTATGCATTTGGAATAAGCTTAAAATAGTAGGTCTCTTTCTAATTAACCCTTCTGTAGCAAAGTATATAAATAAATAAAATTAATTTATCATTCTAAACAAAACTGTTTTCAAATTATGCAACTATAAAACTATTTAATATGAACTTTTATTATTCACAAAAGAGAATTATAATTAACTGCTCTGAAAAATATACTTTTAATTCCTCAAATCTGTAAAATTTGAATTTATACAAATTTGCCATAAATACACTAACAAAAAATTCATTACATTTTATGTCATAAGAAGCATAAATAGTTGTTATTGTGACGTGTAAATGTTCTTTGCTGTTACTCTCAATAGGGAATATGTAAGACAAAGTTAATATTAGACAAAACTTATATTTTTATTAGCAGGTGTAATTTGTTTCTACCATTTATGGAAATATTTGCTTATATTCCCTTCTAAAATGATTACAGAACTCCAATATATTCTTAGGATGGTTAATTCAGATTGGAATTTTTTTTATCTTCATTTAGTCTGAAAAAGGTGAATTTCTTAATCTTTTTTTTTTCTTCCCAAAATGATAGTTTTGTTTTTGGAGTGTCCATCATTCAAAGAAATAGGTCTTAGGACTGTGATTTGCTAAATCATTAATTAAATAGGTGTCTGCTCTCTTTCTCTCATAAAATCACTGTTTTGTTAACATTATTAACTCACTTTATAATATAAAACTAAATGCATAAACAGGTTTTTAGTACATCAACTAAGAAGCTTTTAACCAAAACTGCTTGATATAAAATTTGTCCTTAACACCTAACATGTTATATAAACTTTGTTTATAACTTCCATTGTATACCCAAATGTTATTTTTATCTTTTACTTAAACATTCTTTTAATATCTATAAAGTTTTCAATATAAGTAAATTATATTGACTATCAAAAGAAACAGTTCATTATATTTTATATTATGGTTAATGTTATGTAATTTTTTTAACTGACGAAAGGCTGACTTAAAATTGTGCTTGGGCCCATGATACTTTACAGAGTTCAATCCTGAAGAAATGCATCACTTCAATCCTAAAGGAGGTAAAGGGTTTCAGTTCAAGATTTTATAAAATCATTGACCTAGTAGTACCTTAGAAATCATTTGTCATATAGTTATTTTTGATGGAAAGCATTTTCTGCAGATAAAAAATTGACTTTAAACTACCCATATTCTCTGTTAGTTTGTAGGCTTCTTGGAGTAATTTGCTTTCCCTTCATACATGGTTATGGTATTATTCCCTTGACTTTCATTATTTCTGCATGTCTTATCTTATAATGAGAATTAAAAAGTGTTAAAAAGAAATTTCTGTGTTTCTGTATTATGTGTATTTAGATGGTTTATGTATGTACTTATAAATTACTTTTTTAAAAGTATGTTTAATAACTTTAAGAACCATGTTCATTTCTTATATGCAGGACTGGCTTGCAAATGATATTCCATTTTTACGTGTTGTGTCAGTTGACTATAAAACATGCCTTAGTACCTTTTGTTCCAGTTGTGTTCATGATGGAAGAGAAAAGTACGATTCTTTTCATCTTTTTTTCTTTCAGATTTATCTATTTAGCATTCTCATTTATGTTATTTAAGCTTAAATATATTGTCATTAATTTTATGTTTTTAGAAAGAAAACTTGATATTTTCTGTAAATTATGGAAAGTTATATTGTGTTTTGTCTCTTATCTATACATGTTTGCTGTTTGTTTAACTGGATTTATGGAAGATACATGTAAAGGAATTTTAGCCTCAAATAATATATAACTCAGATTATGCAGAATAATATATTTTTAGATACCCTTTGAACTTCTGAAAACTTTCCAATCCTATTGTTAAAAATAGATAACTAAGATATATATATATATATAATGATTATTTTTCTTTTTTGTTAAACTTTCTTAGGATTAATGTTGATAAATAAAATAATTTTAGTGTTTTTAGTAAAATTTCAAGGAAAGATAAGTAATTTGTGAATAGGAAATTTGAAATTTTATGGATTAATAGCCTGTATAGGTTTGGTTTAAGCAATTTTGATTGTTTTCACAAATATTAATATCTTAAAAAATCATTTTTGTGTATGAATTACATGGTTATTAAATCATACAGGCATATTTATAGTTACATTTTAAAAGAATATTCAATTAGATTTTCTGGTATTCTAAAATTTATAAGTTAAATTGTATATATATATATATATATATATATATATATATATATACATATATATATATATATATATATATATATATATATATATATATATATATATTTGAATTTCATATTATTAAAAAATGTTTAAAAGGAATTGCAATGTTTATAAAAGGTTTTCTGTTCTAAGTTTTATTTAAAAAAAAAAAAGAATTTACTACTTGTGTGTATTGACTCTATTGTTATATGTATATACCATACTTCTTTAAAAACTTGATATTTTATATCCAAGTAAGCATCTAATATATATAAGTTAAATCCTTACACAATTATACAGACCTCAGCCAATATTTTGTTTGGTACTGATCTTGTATAGCTGAAGAAATATTTAATATGTCACCTCAACTTATTTTGTAAAATTCCTTTATTATTTAGAGATATTATTGACAAGAGAGCTAAAGAAATTGTGCATAAGTTGTTATTGTCAAATGTTGGGGAAAGACCTATTATTTGGATTGCCCATTCAATGGGAGGTATGGAATCTTGTAGTTTTTGCATATTATTAATTAATTAAAACATGTAATCTTATTCACTTATTGTTAAGTTCTGTATATTTCTGAGTTTAAACTGAGAATTTTTACAACTTTTTCTAAAACTGTAGTAAAGGGAGAGTTAGCTTTATACATGGAATGCCAGCCTCTGAAATAGGCTTATATAAATCAAGATACATTGAAAGTATATAACTATGTCTTAAGCTTAATTGCAAACTAAAAAATTGATATAAACAGTTAAACAGCAAAATTGTTTTTAAACTGTTTATTTGGTATAAAAGTAAAATTGATTTATATAAAGTCCAAATTGATTAAGTAAAAGCCAGGAGAAAACTATGACTAACTGATAGCTGAAGATAAATATGTAAATTCTATTCCAACTATAAAAGGGTTTTGTAGATAAAGATGAAAGCTAATTGATTTACCACTGAGCCCTAAAGAATTATTTTAATGCTGATGAAATACAATATGCCTGGCTTTTGGGTTCAGTTAAGATTGTCTATCTTCCATTCCTGCATGGCATACTTCTTGCAAATTGATTTAATTTTCAACTGCAGCTAAACGAGCCAGTGACAGTAATATCACATCTCATCCTATTTCTCCTCATGTGCAAAACAGTAGACCGTAGTGCTCCAAACCAAACCAAACCAAACCAAACCATCCTATTTCTCTGTCATCGTCTTTTCATTGCTCTTTAACCTTGTATGCCACCTGTCTGTCTGCCATAGCTCACATTGCAGCATCTTATATATGGTTTGTTGCGCTACACCCATTAATCATGTGATGGAACTGCTAACTATGATATGGTCAAAGATTAGCATAACAGAGGTATAGAATAACCATTTACAAATAAACTGCTGTACATTTAATTGATATTTATTTTTAACTGAAAGTTTTCTTAACTAACAAAGATCTTCTTGTCTTTCATAAATATACTTTTTTGTTAGCCAGATGGAACTGATAAATTGTCAAATATCTCCAAAAATAGTACTTTTTATTTCTTCATTTTATATTGCTTAATTTTGTAAAAAAACTAATATTAGATTCAATGAGTTATTTATTTTATGGAAATAAGTGGGGTTTTTTTTAAATTATTTATAATAGTGGTGATTTGTGTCACCAAAATATCATACAAATTCTTTTTCTCCATTCTCAAACTTGCTTTTTGTTAATATAGAAGTATTAAACAAATTTTTAGAAAATGCCAACACCTACAGTTTAAAATTTACCATATATCAATTTCTCTTCCAACTCATCTTTTAAACAAAAAATTAATTTGAACAGAAAATAAGACTAGTGCATGTGCAAATAGTATACAAAATAACAAATAAATAGGAAAAATTATAATGTAAGCACACTGTTTATTTACTGTATTAGAACAAAAGTGCTAACTTATTATCAGTTTAACTTATATGTAAGTTTTTAATTTGGGATAAATTTTTAAGAAAAAATGCATGCTCATTATATATAGACTGACTTACATTTGGAAATATATGCTATTCTGAAATACATGTGCTTTGCTAAAATATATGTAAAGTGCATCTTCAGAAATAATTTTATGTAGAATAATTGAAAGCAGCTATTACAAATGTGTTTTTACTTGTAATTTTACTGCAGTAAAAAGTTTTTGGAGTTTCTATTGCAATTTAATCCTAATAGTACATAATATCTAACTTTTCATGTTGGTGATACATTTTAATATATACAGTGGGACATCTATTTAACAAAGTCACTAAAAACAGTTAATTATATGGAAAATTTGTTGATTGAGAATCACCTTTCTTAAAGTGCATAAAACAGTTTTAAATTCATACATACTTAATATTTAAAAAATTAATCACACTTTTTATATAAATTTTGCTTTATTTATCTTATCCATTAAAAGTAAATCTGCTTGAAAAACAAGTTTAAAGCAAAACATTGTTCTGGGATACACTATATTTTCAGTTTTAAAAAATGTTAAAATGAATTAATTTTAATGACATTATCCTACTTATTCCAAATAGTTTTCAGCATACATTACATACATCCTTAAATTTAATTTTTAATAAAATCTTAATTTTGTCTGAAAAATTGTTTTCTCACATTTTTGCACTATATCAAACCATTTACAGCTCTTAGTGAGTTAGATTCCAGGTAAAACCAGTTTAAGGTTATTAGTAATTATTAAATTTATTAACATAAAATATAAATGTGAAATGTCTGGAAATATTTTCAGCAATTGGGAAAAAGAATATCACAGAAAAAAAGTTCATCAAGTACAGAATAAATGCATTTCTCTATTTTTTGAGGTTATTTAACACACATTTTATATAAGTTCTTGGTTCCAAGGAAAAGTTTACAAAATAGAGGTTGCACTGTATTAAATTTGTAGTGCTTTTCACTATAAATTATTTATTCACCTGAAATTAAAATAAAATTATCTGCATATGATAGACTATGAATTAGTTATCATACTATCATAAACAAATATTTAGGGTCTAGAAAAATCACTTATAAATTTATGCACATATATATCATCCCTTTATATGACGTTGCTTAGGAATTTCTTTTTATAGCCAAAGAAAATATTTTAGATAGTCATTTTATTGGTCTTTCATTTACTTTTAAACATTGTTAACCATCATTGCCTCTTTTAATATTGGTATTTTTATCTTTGTATTGTTGAAATTTATTACTATGATCTATTTTAAGAGGTCATCCTTTGTTATTATGTTTCTTTTAAGTATTTATAAATGTTCATTATAAATATGTTCAAATATAACTAAAAAATTCCTACTCAAATAAACAACACTGTCAATTTCACTTATATTTTATTCATTGATTTATCATGAAGAAAACTTACTAATCTGTATTTTGTTTTACTTGTTTCATATTAAATTTCAACTGTATAGCATTAATACAATTGTGCAGAAAATAGATTCTCTATTAATAATAGGAAACAACTATGATCTAGTATTGTAGCCTGTGATTATGCCCATTTGTATAAAAATATTTGTCTTTGGGAGGTTTTTAATTATTAGCAAGTTATTTATCATTGAGTAGTTTCTACTTCAAACTAGATGCTATTTGTATCTCTATCATTTTAAGGCTGAAAATTATTTAATTTTGATAAATTACTAGATTAATCAATTTACTTCCCTAAATTTTAGCATAGGTACCTTTTTAAAATTTCTGAAGTATATATATTAAAATTTTACTTTTAATTGAAAGTTTGACATGAATAAATACAATAGAATCTATTAAAAATTTAAAATCCTACATTAATTATAGTAGGTATCACATTTTATGTATGTTGTATCATTTATTCATTTATATTAATTTTAGACACTTTAAATAAAATTCTTTTTATTTGAAAAATCAGAAATTGAAGTACGAACAAATTTCATAGATTTTTAATATTTTATGATGTCAAGAAAAAAAATTACAAGCATGGCTGAATATGATATATTAAGACATGGTCCAGTCTTTGTCTTTTCAGTTTAATTTGTATGTTTATGTATATTTACATTGTTAAATTCATTTTCATTATACTTTAATTTACTGATAAATCTAAAGAACTTATTTTTTCTTTTGGGATGTTATACCTTGCTAAAAACATCCCATATTTAGTTACAAGTTCTATTGTTAAATTTTCTCTGCTAACTAATATATATATTTCTATTTGTTATGAATTTTAAAATGATTTTTTATATTCTACCTCATAAGGCCTAATTGTGAAGAAGATATTAACAGAATCTTTACAAAGTGAAGATAAAAAGGTCAAGTCATTGGCCAATGAAACTGCAGGATTAATTTTTTACAGTGTACCTCACATAGGAAGTGAAACTGCCAAACGAATCAGTTCAGCATCAATTATTTTATTTCCATCACAAGATGTTACAGAACTACAGAAAGGTTAAACATTTTTTAATATCGGACTTTAAATGTTATTTATTGTTATTTTATATTTTACATTTGTAATCTATGTACAGGATCACCAAATTTGTTATCATTGCATAACGATTTCAAGGATTTTGTTTCAAAGAATGACATACCAGTATTAAGCTTTGGAGAAGCCAAGAAAACCCATTGGGGTCTCAGTTCATTAGTATTAGTTCCTTCAGATACAGCTAGTAAGTCAATTATCTGCTTTATAGTTATTCCTTTGCTTATAGTGTATTGCTCTAAAAATGTAAATTTTACACTAATTATAGTTTGAATCATATTATTTAAATTCCAATAATAGTTTTATTAGTAGAGTATTATTTACAGTCATATGTGTGTATATATATATATATGTCTCACGCTTTTTCTACATGTGACAAAAGTAGAGATAAATTAACAATTTACGTATAATTCAAAATCTTATAGGCAATTAGCCCCTATTTTTTAATATGTCCAGGCTTGCTTGGCAAAAGGAAATCTTAATAAACTGGCAGTTGTGACATCAGAAAAACTAAGTCCAAAGGATAAGGAAAAATTTCCATTGATTAATATAAAAAAATGCATCAATCTATTGCTTGTCCTTACAATGCAACAGCTCTACATAGAATGCTAAAAAATATACCCCTTTACAGCAGATATCAACAACACAAGTGAGTCACATGATTTTGTTCTTATGAGAATTAATCTAAATAAGCAATTTTGTGATCAAGAGTGAACTTTGAATATTTAAGACAGTTGGAAAACATGCATGCAGCAATTTAACTATTGTAGAAGTAATACCATTTCCATGTTATAGCTGGACATCTTGCTGAAAATATGGCCAGTAGGCAGAAATTAGCATTTAAACCTGCATTAGTTTTGAGAAATGGGAAAAAGAAGTGCTTTCTTAGACCCAGGCAATTTGAGGAATAAACATGCATGGGACCATACAATTTTCCCTGTTAATCCTAATTTCGTATAAGTATTCATAAAAAATCATAATTTCAATTTAGTATGCTAAAATTTACAGATTATAAACACTGATAGTATATGAATCTTCTACAATAAACATTCCATGATGTTTATAAAAACAATTATGACTTAAAAAAAATGGTTACATTTTTAAGAAAAATTATATCATTTAAAGTAAAATTTACAGTTACTGTCGGTAAAATTCTTTAAAACTTGAACAAATTGCTAGTAAATTTAAATGATAGTTATCTTTAGACAAATTTCATAAATTTAACTAATTTAATAGATAACTTCAAGAATATCAATTATTTCAGATCTTTTAGCCAGTCATTTGTGCTTTGATTGTTCTTATTATATACATAATCAAATATTTCAATATCATCTAAATAGTCTGATTCACTGTTACATGTATTAAAAAAATACTTACTTTTTTCTTTCCACTATGTGATTGTTCATCAATTTAAAAATATTTTTGCCCTGATGGCTAAAATAAAACTCACCAAAAATATACAAAATATATCTGGCAAACTCCAAACTGCAAAAGACATTTCCATTCCAACCTCTAACCAATAAATTTTCTATATTTTTCTCAGTAAAAATATATACACCAAGCATGGATTAAATCACAGCCCTTAAGAAGATTCAAACATGTTATTTTCATGTTATAATTACGAAAAAAAATTACAAGTTATTAACAAGCCATTATAAACTCATATTTCCATTAATAAATTTTTGGTTGTGATTAATAACATCTTTGCTTTCCAACTTGTAAAGTCTTATCCTTGACAATACTAAACCAAATTAGATATATGTAACTTAATGCAAATTTAAATTTTAAATATTTGTTTATGTGATACCAATAATATTAATATAAATATGCATATAGATAGATAGATAGATAGATAGATAGCTACACAAAATGTTATTTATGAAAAAATTAGGTATTTTCAAAGTAATTATATTAATTTCCTAAATAGGTAAATATACAATGGTCATGCCTCTTGACTGTCTTAATGTCCACATTTTCCTCTTGATCTATTATCATCCCTGTTGAGACAAAGACTCTAAAGCAGGCCTGGCAAGCCAAATATATCTGTGGGTGCCAGTGGGCCATACTGTGTGTATATGTATGTTTGTGGTGAAAATTAAAACCATATATAATGATTCATATTTTAACAGAAGAACAGTTAAAAATTTATAAATATGCTTAAACAGTTACAAATAACTATCAAAACAATAATATGAGTTATTATATTTACTATAATAAATGCAATATTTGTTTCGTTTTTAAATTTTGTGACTTCTACCCTGGGTCAAAAAATTTACTGATCTGTGGGAGTACCATTTGTCCACCCCTGCTCTGAAGTATTATTGCCTAATATATATGTACATCTAATTTTACAAGATATTAATTTTAAATATGTATTTTTTTTTTCTTTACACTCTTTTAGATCCTGGTTTTGGGGAGTTTTACACTTTGCAAACTGATCATTTGAATACTTGCAAGCCAGAATCTCCAAGTTCACCGGACTACCTCAAAGTCTTAAATTTTGTACAAAAACTTATTTTTAAAATTTTGTCTAATCAAACACATCAAAGAAAAGCAGAGCAGATTTTTGAAGTTGCAAAAATGTTGTGTCTAATCCCATGAATATAAAATGTTCTTTTTATGTTTTAATTCAAAATATTTTATGAAAAATAAAAACTAACATTTTTTTCAGTTTGAGGCCAAATTATTTGTCAGCTGCCAGGATGTGAGAGTTTAAATTTATATTTGTTTAATACATCTGACACTGAAGAAATCAGTAGCAATTTTAGTTTTAAAATATAATATGTAAGTTATATAATGGTGTTAAAACTTTATATATTTCATGCTATATATATTTTTTTTAACTTAATAGATAAATTTTCTTCTAGATCTTTATAGTTATACAAGTGCAGTTAATTTTTTCTTCTATCAAACATGTTATAAGACAAACTTATTTCCAAAAGCCACATACCAAGAAATAATGTGATCAATATTTATCTGTACTTCACACAAAATTTGATGCTTTTATTAATTAGAATAACCACAAGATATAAACTTTATATTCATAATTATGAAATGTTTACAAAAATGAAACTGTCTCAAACAAATATATAATGGTTAGCATCAGAAACATCCACCAAAGTTCAAATCTTAATTCTTCCATGATAAATAACTTAGCATTTCCACAGTATGAAAGATAGAATGAATATACATATCTATTACAAATGAACAAATATTTTGGTTTGCAATTATATTGTACTAAAATTGGTTATTGTACTAATATTGCAGTAGATAAACACAAATTAGCCAGTATTTTATTTTAAAATAACCTTCATAAATACTGAGTATTACTAAGCATTTATAATCATAATATAAATCTATTGCATAAAAGGAAAGCTGCCGTGACTAAGATACAAATAGAGAGATAATATATGATGACAGTTGTTTAAACTGCTTTGAGTGAGCAGCATTCTCTTGCATTAAAAATACATATACTTTTTATTTAAGCATTACTCACATTGCTTTTGCATGTTACATTATATTCAAGCACAAAGGTTTTACCTTTTTATTTATAAACCTTACCTGTATTGGAAAAGAATCCTTAAATATAGAATTTTCTCTTTAGGTGGGCTTAAAGATTATTTAAAGTAGTATAGAAGTAAAAAAAATCTAAAATTGTAAATCCAATTTATTTTCAAGAACTAATAATTTCTTCCTGTTTATTTTGCTAATCCTATATTTATTTTTCACTTGCAGAAGAGTCTAAGTATTCACTTCCTATTATGCCTAATAATGGCTGAACAGTAGAGCGCTGCTTTTCGATATCAGAGTTTGTGGGTTCAAATCATGTTACTGGCATGGATGTTTGTAGCCTTTCTTTCAGCAGTAGGTTCTGGTCAAAAAACAACATGTTTCAAAATTAAGCAAACTTTATTTCTGAAAGCTTCTCATATTATGTCATATCATTAAAAGTTAAAGTGTAATCTGATAAAAAAAAAAAAAAAAATGTCTGGGGGATGAACTTGTTTCAAACCAGTTAGATGCACCAGCTAGAGACTTTCCAAAACTTTCTGCCAATTCTTCTTTGGTACATCTTTAAAGCTGAATCTATAAAGAAAAATAAAACAAAGTTAAGTATTTTGAAACAATTTTTACCCCTTGACATAAATGACATCTGGGAGACATCAAAAACTATCATGCAGCATTTTAAAACATTTAATTATTTAACTTAGTCTTTAATTCTATTTTGGATTAAGATATTCAAGATGTCATTAATCCTTAAAAAATAATATAAGAAACAAAACAACATAAAAATGAAAAAAAATGTCAGTTTCTCTGTGTATCCAAAATGTTTTGAAATGGTTCATACTTTGCAGAAATACTAATTTATTTTATACTATTACATAATTATGGTCCAGTAACATCATTATATGAACCTCATTAAATGTTACACAGTAATACAAATTTCAAAATAAAATGTTCTGTTTCTAAGCTTGCATATATAACTTTTGAATTGATCCAAAAGAAATATTTTTGAGTTCTTCAAATTCTGTTTTATTTGTATGTTAAAAATTAGTAAACAAAATAAACATTAAAAAAATTGTAAAAACTTTGAAAATTAACATTTGGTAAAGCTTGCAGTTTTCATACTTTCACATACTTAATTATATGAAAGAAAAATAAATAGTACTGCTAAATAAAATTATGAAATTACCATATATTATATTGAAAAATTCTGGATAATTCTGAAAGGATATTTTTACTTTTCTACCAAACCTGCTGAATTGCACAACCACTTCTTGAGACAGCAACTTTTTCATTAAACTCAATACAAAAGAATGTTGAGATTTTCCACTGCACTGTAAGAAAGTGAACCTGACAGCAAAGATAAATAAATGTTGATTTTTTTTTTTTTTAGGGTGTATATATATTTAATGAAATAGTTTAAACTGATAAAGTCATTACCAAAATAGCAGAATATTTCTTAGCCCTTCTTAATTTGCCATTCAACTGTTCAAGCTCTTCTAGTAGTGTTAAAGAAAGGTTGATATCATCATCTGGCAAGTAGCTAAGCATAGAATTTACAGGATTGAAATTGTTTATTTTTGCTATTTCTGAACTTATAGGATCAATCTTTGTGTTCATTTCTCACAACATTTTTTTTCTATAGACTGACACAGTTGATTATTTACTAAATGAATTTTTTTTCCTTCTATAATTTAATCTGCAAAAATCATTAAAAATCTAAAGAAATTTAGCAACATGAAGTAATATTCCATATCAAGGCTGCCACATAAAAGATGTACCCAATAAATAATATAAATACAGAATAATTCTAACTTTGTATTCAATCATGTGATGAAGGGGTAGAAAAACAAATATTTCTTTATATAACTAAAATAAAATAATTTTTCAGAAAGACAAATAACAGTTTTATTGCACTGCAAATTTTAATACTATAGCTGATTTTATTTAAAAGAATGATCAAATTTAAGAATAAAATATGTAATTATATATAAATTTCAGTAAAAAGTACCAATTTAATAAATACTAAATTATATTTACAGAATGAAAATCATGCTATTTTCTGATAATTGTTTTTAAGGGTGTTAAAACTGTCAAATAATATTTGAAATATTAAATCAAACCTTAAATTTTAAAATACTCTTAATTTTGTATATATTATGGGCACATAAAATACAGTTACTGTGTACAAAATTGTTTTATTTTACACAGAAGAAACTTTAAAATATTCTAACGAGACTAGCATGCCTTAAAGGATTTTTTAAATTGCATATTGTAGTTAGTGTCCTTCAGAATTATCTTGAATTGCCTTGCAGCACCTAGTAAACCATTATCCTGAAAAACTAAAATTAATAAAAGAAGGCTTATTGATTTTGTAATACATTATTTACATATTGCACACAAAGAAAATTTCTTAAATTCACACATACAAAATAAAAAAAAAAAAAAAAAAAAAAAAAAAGGTTTGGCCTATAACTTACTTGAAGTGTGTTCTAATTCCTTTCTAGGCATGCTAGGAATGCTATACTGCTTATGAGCTATTGCAGTTCACTTTCTGAACCCGGATAAATTAAACAGGTACCTTGCATGCTTATTCTTTTTACTTCAGAAGAGTCACTACTCCTCAATTGTAACATTTTGAGAGCATTTGTAGCTTTATTCGTGGGCTTACTAAAAGAATCTGAAAGGGAAAAAATTAAATAAAAAAACTTTTTTAATGTAAATGCAAAATGGTAAAAAAGAAACTTACTTGAAAAACTATTAATTTTTATCTTTAGCACCAACCAGTTGCTCGATGGAGATGTGCAATCTTTAATAAATTTGGAAATTTCAGCTGTGACAGAAGTGTTTGGCCATTTAGTCTGTGTCACTGACTAACCAGTTTGCTGGAATAACTTCTATTCTCTTCAACAAAAGTTACCACAGCATACTTCTTATTATGCTGAAAACCCTAGATAAGAATAATTCTATATTTAAATTGATTTAAGTGAATAATGTAAAACTATAAAACAAGAAATATTCTGAACTGTAGTAATGAATTCTAGAATTCAATTTTTGAAAAGGTAAATTGACATACATTTAGAATCAGCCACAGTGGAAAAGGATAGTATTGCTTAAAATAAAGTTTGCTGATTTTGATGAAACACACAATATATATATATATGGTTATAATACGATCAAGTACATTTATAGCATGGGGATTGTAGTAATAACTTTGTATATCTAACACAATACACATTTTGTAAAAATATTTTCAATTGTTATAGCTACTAAGGAATTTCATGTGAAATCCTGAACATAGAAGTTATACTTGAATCTGTTGGGTTGGAAAAAAAATACTCTCTATACATACAACTTTATGACATGATAAAGTAAGTTCTTTCTTTCTTATATGTTTGATAACTATTATTCTTTCGTCTTTCAGCAACACACAATTGTCACATTCCTTAACTAATGATATTTTAATATTTTTTAAAATTGAATCAGAATATTCTTCTCCTATATATAGCTCAAATTTATAGAAACCCAAATGATGGTGCAATTTGACAACAACATTTTTTTTCCAAATTAAGAGGGCCAAACGATGGTCGAATGGTTGGGACGCTGACCCTTGGTACCAGAGTTTGTGGGTTCGAATCCCACTGTGGCATGAATGTTCGGAACTGGCTTTAAACAGTAAATCCTGGTTTCATTAGTTTTTGTGTTGCAAAAAGTACACCGTAGCGCTCCAAACCAAAGTAAGAGATAGTTGTTCTGACAAGCGTTTGCTCAGTTGGGATAATTGTTTAACCTGAGATGGAGTGCAACATTTCTTTCATCTGGCCTAAGTAATTTTTAAAAACATTACATGAGAGACTATAAATATCCCTATATGATGTGACATTATTTACTATGTGAACAAAATTATGTATGTTATACACTAAAGAACTTTCATATATAATCATATCCTCAACAAAGCACTTTATAAGTTTCTGAACAAGATATTTTTCTTCTCTACAGTATATTAGGTTGGACAGAATGTTAATTGTCATATGCATAAAAAATGAATGTATGACTTTTTAGGTATAATATTTTGCAAAACAATAGCATTCAAATAACAGTATGAACTGCCGAATAAAATACCGAATTTAGCAAAATAAATATAGCTTAACGCGGCCTCTGAGGCCCGAGCGTTATAAAAACATTCCACACAAAATCGCCCAATAGAAATAAGCTTCCCAAATTTTCAGTAGCTGTCTTATAGATCTGTCAGGACCCAATAACATGTAATTTCCTCATTTTTCTTTTAATATTTTTCTCAGAAAGAGATACTTTTAATTTATTGAAGCTCCAGAGACCCAGTGCATTCGCATACACTTTTGCATTTTTATTTGGTGTTCGTGGTCGGACGGTAGATGCTGTCAAAAATACATCCTTATATGATTAAAATGATGAAATATAAAGATGAAATTTAAGGGTGTGATTTAAGCTTATAACTTATGTTTGTCCCATGTTTGTGATTTCGGAATGCTAATAAAAATTTCTACAGTCCAAAATACTTTTAAAAATTAATATTTCAAATAATCCGAAATATATCTTAAACTTTTAAGTATATTTGGCAATACATATTTTCTATTCATCATCAAAAGCAATTTTGTTGGTATTTTGTTCAAAAAAGTTGCACTGGGCCTCCGAAGCCAGGAGCGCGACCTTTGCGGGTTATTTCGATGTTTTATTACTACACGAAAGAAACCTGATCTTTCTCACCTCAGATATATTTTGACCCCCCCCCCTGAAAAATTTCTGCCGACGTCCATGCTATAGCCTTAGTATAAACTATAATTATACGGCATTTAAGCTGACACTTTTCTAGTGAACAATTTTCTTGAATCTAGTGGAGAATGGAATATAAAAATATAAAACAAGTTTGTATTCCCAGTTGTAAAATGTCAGATTAAATGGCTAAGAAGTGTTCTCCGACTTCAGTTCTTATACCTATTTCTCAAAACTAAAGCTAGAATAAAAGCTTATTTTCTGTCCACATTTTTCAGCTCTCACGGGAAAATAGTTTCGCTTCTCCAATAACTAAATAGATGACTGTGGGGTTTTCGAGCTAGATTAAATGATTAATATTTACTCTTCACTCCCAAAATATGCTAATCAGTGGTGTGCGGTAGGTTTTCATGCAGGGTGTGCAGAGAACATGGATTTTCCAATAAATCTTTAATTATTGAGACATCCGAGTTCTCCATTCTGAAACGGGTTATTTATTATGAATATAAATTTAAAGATTACAATAAATAAAATATTTACCTACGAGTAGTCGAGTTATAACTATAAAAACAGCTAAACTTATGAGAATTCTACTAGCACTGGAGCGAATATCATGTCTTTTGTTGTATGGTGTCATATCGGCGTCGAAACAGCAACGCTTCGGACTTCCACGAAAAACTTATATGTTCAACAAACGTAGCACCACATGGCACCCGCCGCTGCGGTGCCTCATCCGGATGCTCATGGGTGCCGACAAACCGAACGTTTATTCCACGTGCAGAGGATTTCGCTGCACGCTGGCACAATAGAGCGAACTGTTTCTTGTTCGGCCAGTGGATTAAATTACATTTATTAATTGTTTTTATCATTTGGTTGGCGTATTACGGCGTAAGGTCCTATTTACAGGACATAAGCGCCAAGCACAAGTTTTTAACATTTGGAAATCATATATTCTGCGAAAAACATCTTGACAATTTTTAAAAACAAAACCAGGGATATGGTGTTACTTAATATAACTTATATACTGTTTGTAAGACACAATGAATGGTAAAATTTGGACTGTTCTGTTAAAATTCGTTTCTTTAAAACAAAACAACATTGTTTTTCAGCTAATTATTTCAATAAATAGAATATATCACCGAAATTAATTTACCACACTAAAACATTTCACTTTATATTGATGAAATACTTCTTTTATATTTCCATGAAAACAAAATCTTACGATATATAAATTTAAACATTAACCGTCTGCAAAATCGTAAGGCTAGTTAATGAGTTCGAAAACCAAAATCGCTTCTGCACGTAAGTCCCCGCTCTAATACAACGCTTAATAACCCGTACCTTCAGATGATTCTGAATGCCAAGTGCAGAAAAAATAGCTGCACTTGCCTCAGTGCCTCAGTATGCGGTTTTTCTCCAGTAGCCCATACATATAAAGCGTGATTTTCAATTTAGTGCGCAGTGCGTACACATCAGAACTTCCTATGTTCAAGCAAGCAAATCGACATAATATTTGAATATATTATAAAATATTATAAATAATATTTATTATATACCATATAAAGATAGGTAGACATAGGTGCAGAAAATTATTGTCCTTCATAATTTTGCCAGGGTGTGCAGTGCACACCCTGCACATATGGACCGCACGCCACTGGTGCTAATCTATTTTTAGTCTCTTGGGAACAAAATCACGTGATTCGTTCGCTCTGGAGTCCGATATCCTTGAAATATGTAGTATTTTTGGAGCATTCTATGTTGAGCAGTCTCACTGTACAGACGGTCGATTAGTTCGATGCTTTTCGTTTTTCAACTGAACTTAAAGCTGCACAAAGCTAGACTTCTTATTTTGATGCTTCATGAATGTAAATTTATTAGATCTTTTTGCCGAGTAAGCCTTGGTAAATCAAATAATTCTTCACGTGAAATCGGTGAGAAATACTTCACTGATTTTTTATACATATGTATATATATGTAATATATCAAAATTATTACACTTTGCTATCTCATAAAAATCCTCCTCTCTTCCATTCTAATTCCTTAAAATTTATTTTTCCAGCCACAAAACGTCTTAATTAAAGGAGTGTCCTTAACTTAAAATTCTTCCAACACATTTCCCAATGCTTTCTCTGCAATAGATGCAAGTTTTTTGTCCACTCGCAAAATTTTGCAGCTGTCGCTAGCAAATGGCTCAAGTTTCCCATCCGATTTAAGTTACCTTTTCTTGTTAATAACGCCAACTAATCTACTTTGTCTTGGAAATTCTTCGGCGTCTCGCTCTAGGGTCCAACCCTCTTCCAGTAAGTGTTTCGATGTTCATTCTCCTGCCTTTGATTGCGAAACACCCGATGTTCTCTTAACTAAAATAAAATTTAAGAAAAGAAGCATAAGTCCGATTAAAAATCGGACTTGTGCTTCTTTTCAATGTGGTCTGACTGCGACATTTTCAATTAGTCTAGCTGCATAGTTTTCTCCTTGCCCAGCAAGCCCGGACAAGTAAATATATTAGGGGCTTAATATTTTGTGGCCGATGGATTAATTTTTACCGTGTTACACACACGCACACACACACACACACACACACACACACACACACACACACACACACATATATATATATATATATATATATATATATATATATATATATATATATATATATATAGAGAGAGAGAGAGAGAGAGAGAGAGAGAGAGAGAGAGACGTGTAAAAAAAACCGGAATTTTGAAGAAGTGGGAATAAACCTGGGAATTTTGGGGAATAAACAGGGAATTTTGGGAAAAATCCTTTTAACAATGTTTACATTTATTTTTTCAACAGTCGCTATTTATGAAGTAGCATATTATTTCTATGAGAATTTTTTTACTTTTGCAGTAAGTATATATATATATATATATATATATATATATATATATATATATATATATATATATTCAAGAAATAATAGCAATGAGTATTTAAATGATTTTATTGTAGTACCTATGTAATTAATTATCCTGATAGTCTTATCAAACACATGACTGGTTGCTTCAATTTTAATTGCTAATATAATCATATACATTATTTTTTATCATTATTTATTATATAAATTGCTTTATGTTAATCTTTTACCCTCCTTTTATAATATAAAAATAAATATCTTTAAATATAAAATAACAGTTTATTATTTTTTGTAATGCATATACCATTTAAAGGTGTAATCAAATGACACTGTTGCATTTTGTGTCCAATTCCTACACAAACATTATATATATATATACACTCATGTCCATAAATTAAGGCCGAACGATGGCCGAATGGTTAGGGTGCTGGCCTTCGGAACCGGAGTTCGTGGGTTCAAATCAAATTTGACTTATTTGTAAAGTCTATTTATTAAACAAAAGGTAAAGAGCAAAAAAGATGCTATATGTTTGACATAATTAATAAAAATTGCGATTTTTACTCCCTGGAGCAAATTTCAAAAAAGAACCTATTTACAGAAAACAGTATAACATGATTAGTATGATGGTTAATACGGAGTATGTCTCCCGGACGATGCAATACAAGCGTTACAACGCCTACGCATGCTGAGTATCAGATTATCAATCTGATCTTGGGGAAAATTACACCACTCATCAAGCAATGCCCTCCGAAGTTCCGATAGACAGTTGGGAGGGGGTTGACGGACTGCAATTCGTCGGCCAAGCATGTCCCACACATGCTCTATTGGATTCAAGTCCGGTGAGTATGCTGGCCAATCCATACGGGTGATATCCTCCGATTGAAGGCATTCGTCTACAATGTTTGCACGGTGAGGTCGGGCGTTGTCATCTATATACAGAAATTCAGGACCCATGGCGCCCCGAAACAAACGTACATATTGTTCCAGAATGACATCCCGATAGATGTGGCCTGTCATCGTTACACTCTGAACATGCAGGTCAGTTCTGGAACCAAGAATAATTCCTCCCCAAACGAGCCATCCTGCACCACCGTAACGGTGTCGTTCAATGGTGTTCTCTTGGTGGTAACGGGTACCTGGCGCTCTCCATATGAAAGTCCGGCGAGAATCAGAATGTAAACTGAACCTGGACTCGTCGGAAAACATCACACAAGACCAGTGTTGCGGTGTCCACAATGCATGCTCTCTAGCCCAGCATAATCGCAGGCGACAGTGAGTTGCGGTAAGGGGAACACATCTGACAGGCCTACGAGCATATAGACCAATGTTCCCCAAGCGTCTGTACACGGTCTGCCTTGAAACTGTAGTACCGGTAGCTGAAGAGAGCTGACGAGACAGGTCTGATGCTGTGCTCCGTCTGTATCTTTTGGCAGTAACTGCCGAATACCGGTCATCATTCGGCGTAGTAACTCGGGGGCGACCTGTGCTGTTACATCTACTCACATTACCATCATGTTTGAATGGTTGCCAAAGCCTGGAGATGACACTCTGGGCGATTCCAAGTTCCTGGGATACTTCCAGCTGGGTACGTCCACATTCCAGTCGTCCGATAATTCTACCACGTAAAAAATCATCCAAATGCTTCCTTTGTGCCATAACTATGCGGTTATTGCACTGAAAGGCTTTTAAAGTGCTTGTGAACAATTTTACTTCTTTGCTACCATTCCTTATATACCCCTTTCATAGACTCTCGTCATTGTGACGTACTATCCGCGCCATCTGGTGGTTTACTGCAATTTGCATATTCTTCTTCAAGATGTGTGTGATAATTCTACAGGTGAAATTTTTATTTTAGAGCTCAATTTCTGTGTGATTCTGAATTATCCTTAATTTATGGACATGAGTGTATATATATACATATATATACATATATATATATATATATATATGTATGTATATAATATATATATACATATATGTATGTATATATATATATATATATATATATATATATATATATATATATATATATATATATATATATATATATATATATATATATATATATATATATATACATAGGGGGAGAGAGAGAGAGATGTTATCCAAGTAAAATAATGACTTATGGGTTTTGTGACACTACAGATTATTGCCTAATATTTGTGTAATAATAAAAATATTGGATATTTCTCAAAGGAAAAATATACTCATACTTTCATGCTAAACATGATACCTTTCCAAATATAGTTAGTGAATCCCAATTATTCAATTGTTTGGCTACCTTACACGTTTATTCGCTACAGTTGCCAGTTGACTATTAATATCAAATCATTAATGAAATGTAAAAATTGTCTTGTGAAATTAAGATAAAAATAAACAAAATACTTCAAAATTCCCATTTTTGGAAATTTTCAAAATTCCCTTCCCAAAAAACCCGGTTTTTCCTGGGTTTAAACCGGGTTTTTTCCACTGCTCACAACTCTCTCTCTCTCTCTCTCTCTCTCTATATATATATATATATATATATATATATATATATATATATATATATATATATATATATATATATATATATATATATATATATATATATCACAAATGTGTATGTGTGTATACTGGACACTTGAGCCTAACACAAAGGTAAAAGAATCCACATTGGCTTGGATGCAGTCTTCAGTAAAAACGTACCCTAAAGAGAAAACAAAGCATTTTGGATGAAGAGAAATGCACTTTATTTTAGCCACTCCTTGCGAAGGCTTCTGTGTTGAAAAACCCGTGGATGGAAATTTATTGGTGTATGAGCCAGCCAATCTGGGTTCTTAATGGCTAATTACGTCAGGGACACTTGATAACGGTTAGGAAGTAAAACTAATTATATAAACAGTTATATAAGAAAGGCTAAGTCAGCAGGAATTAATTTTGGTGTATTCTTACTCGCTAATTTCATATAAAAAAAACAAAAGAAAGTCGCCAATTTTTTCCGTTAAAGAATAGAATGAGACGAAAATTATTTAAGATAGACTTGCTCCTAACATTTGTTTAAAAATATTTTCGAATTCCATTACAAGATCGTTTTTTATCCTTTCTTCATCTTTAAAATAGTTTCTTACCTTCAATTGTGTTTGTCAGATAAAGTTGAAATATTTTTAAACCTTTCATTCTCCCAATCTTTAAAACAGTTCATTTTCCTCGTTAATCAACCTCATTTTGCGAACAACACACACTCCTATTAATGTACAGAAAGACATCACATTTATTATCGACGAATAAATGTTTCAATATATGAGTGGGAGATAAACTCAATTTACCAAAAGTATTGTAAAACTAAAAGAAAGCGGGAACTTTTTTACAGGACTTTGAACGCGAGAAACAAAAGAAAAGTTTTATGGCTCCACTTATTAAAAACTCTAATTTTATTTTTATTTTAAGTTTAAACCTAAGGATTCCGCCTCAAAGTATGGCAAATTATAATACTAATTGGAGATTAAACACTTTACAATTGAACTAGAGAGTTAAGGGTCCAAAAAGTTTAATGGCTAACCGCAATTAACCCATGATACATACCTCGGCGTGGAACTTTTCACGCCAAGGTATATTATCCAGTCCATATCCTTTCCGGTATTGTATAAAATTCATGGCGCCAACCAATGTTGGGATATAATTCTCCGTTTAAACAGAGATTAATAGCGGTTGCTGCTAAACGACTTTGGTGAGACCTGCCGTATATCCGTGAGACAACATTGACTGTACTATTAAGTCTAATCCTCTATAATTAAATGTGTTGTTACTCTCTGATTAGTTATAACGGTAAAACCAGGACTTTGCTCTATTTTTTATAATGTGAAAATGGTTTTTATAAAGGGCTTTGCAGTTGTGTTAATTTTGGTTATCTCTAAATTTTGTTTGAAAGGGGACTATAATTGAGGGTGTTTTCAAAATAACTAATTTGTTGCCACACCTCTTTCAAATCATGTGTTGGCCTCCAAATTCACCTGATAGAGCGTTTATGGTCCCACCTGGAAAACCACTTTCGTGCTTCCACGCTACCCCTTGGCAGTGCGCAGGAATTGCTGGTCCAGTTGGTGAGTGCTTGGTACCAGTTACCTCACACTACCTATCAGCACCTTAAGGAGTCAATGCATGATGGCTAGAGATGTAAAAAAACACGGAATTTTGAAGAGGTGGGAATAAACCCGGGAAATTAACCTGGAATTTTGGGAACTTTGGAAAGAAATCATTTTAACAATGTTTGCATTTATTTTTTCAACAGTGGCTATTTAAGAACTAGCATATTATTTCTAAGGAATTTTGTTTTTACTTTTGTCAATATATATATTCAAGAAATAATAACAATGAGCATTTAAATGATTTTATAGTAGTACTTATTTAATTAATTACCCTGTTAGTCTTATCAAACACATAACTGGTTGCTTCCATTTTAATTGCTAATATAATAATTATATACATTATTTTTGATCATTATTTATTATGTAAATTGCGTTATGCTAAACTTTTCCCCTTCCTTTTTATAATATAAAATAAATATCTTTAAATTTAAAATAACAGTTTATTATTTTTTGTAGTGCATATATCCTTTAAAGGTGTAATCAAATGACATTGTTGCATTTTGTGTCCAATTTCTACACATACATACATTATATATATATATATATATATATATATATATATATATATATATATATATATATATATATATATATATAGAGAGAGAGAGAGAGAGAGAGAGAGAGAGAGAGAGAGATGCATCCATGAAAAATAATGATATATGGGTTTTGTGACACTACAGATTATTGCCTAATATTTATGTAATAATAAAAATATTGGATATTTCTCAAAGGAAAAATATACTCATACTTTCATGCTAAACATGATACATTGCCAAATATAGTTAGTGAATCCCAATTATTCAATTTTTTTCATAGCATATAATAGTTAAATTTTGTGAAAATATCAACTTTTGAGGTTTACAACAAAGACAGAAATAAATGGTGGTTCTCATTGTGTCGTAGGAATTGGCGACTTCAAAATTCCCATGTTTTGGAAATTTTCAAAATTCCCTTCCCAAAAAACCCGGTTTTTTCCCGGGTTTTTTCCACTGCTCACAACTCTAATGATGGCTAACGGTGCTCCTACATGTTATTAATAGGGTTGCCCTAATGTAATGACTGTTTGGTGTAAAAGTGAGTGTTATGAGAAACGACTCGAATAGGATATTATAAACTCAAACTCATAAGTTCATGTTCATAAACTCATAACTTTAAATCCTGTTTTGGGGTTATTCGACTAAATATGCAGTTAAGAGTGAACTTCACTTGAATAAATTTTTAGATATAAGATTCAATAATTATGCAAAGATAAAACGCTAACAACTTTATACTTATATATTATATTTAAAAAAGGATATTTATAACATTTTTCTAGATTCAGGTGGTTTCTTTCTCAATTTAAAATGGAACTTTAAATATTAACCTTCAAATTTAAAATGTATAGCAAGACATGTTATGGGTGTTTGGCATATACTTTGTAAGAATCTATAACATGTCACTAGAAGCATTTTAAAAAATAGGAAAGATTAAACAGATAGTTTTTAAACATATCTGACATTTGTGATTAAACTACTAATACTTCAATTTATAAGTATATAAAGTTTATTAACTCTGAGTTAATATTTTATAAAAAGTTTTGTGCCGTCCACCATCCCCTTAATTTAAAAATGTGATATAATATTAATAGAATCAGTATAATATAAATATAAAAATATACGTGGAACATTCGATAGATAAATTGAAGTTATTAATAGAAAATAATAGGTAAACAAAATTATTATATATCATAAATACTTCAAATTAAACGAAATTGTAATGCTAAAAATATAAAGATATCAATAAAAGATAACAGATAAATAAAACAATTATGCATAGTAATATAAGATAAAATCCTTTTAAAGAAAGAATTATTTTAAATGTTTGCTCTAACTCTTCTGAAAATTCCATTTTACACTACTTTGAAAGCACCAAATTCTTATGAAATGAAAGTAGTATAAAACCCTTTTTTCAAACTTTTTTCAAAGTCTCTTATGATAAAAACGATACCTATCATTTATATGACTATGAAACAATGGCTTAGCGTATATTTCTGTATATTACCAAAACAAAAGCCGAAATTACAGCTGTACTCGGGTCAAATCGTCCTTTTTCGAACCCCACTTCCGTCATGGTGCTGCACCCCTATGACTGATGCGCCTATGATAAATGCCGCCTTTGTCACGTCCTAGTTGTGGCCCTGATAAGCACAAAGTTCGTAGGAAATTGGAAAGCCCGTTTTACATAAGTTTATTGCACTTAAGTATTACTTTAGTGGTTTTGCGACGATGAACACTGACCTCTTTTAACATAATTATAAAATACTGATTATCAAAGTTTGCTTTCGATATGACAGCTAAATCCAAGAAAAGGATATAGTTTACCTAACGTACTTCTGGGTACTACTAATTCTACTTCTAGGTTCAAAGTGACATAGCCTTAGAGCCGCAATGTTTCTTTATGTTTCCCACGAAACTGGCACAGTACTTAAAGCATTTGCCAAAAGAGGAAATGGTGTTTAGTTGTGTTCAGTATGGTGGAAGAGGATTATCTGGAACAAACTGGAGCCTATATTCATCAGGCAATGGGAAACATTATCATTCCTTCATGAACTTGGCATCGCTGAATTTTCCGCCCTCTAAACTCTCGCAACTTCTGGGACATTGCTTATTCAAAAGAATACCTTGAAACATTCTTATTTTATGAAGAAGCGCTTTTCATTTCAACTTATATGCAATTGTGTCCTACGATTATACTGCAGTAACGCATGCCCACACAGCTCTAAACATGCTTCAAAATAAGTTTGAAAAAAACTCGTCCCTTTGTTTATTCAAATTAACATTATCTCACGTGTACTCAGCTATAAAAGCATACTAGCTTTCTGTAGTTCTTTATTTCGTCGACATGCCAAATTTGTCTAAACATTTTGGGATTTGTAATTTTTATTCTAAATATGACTTTGCGCAGGCTCTTTGCCTCATGCTTAAAACCCGTTGTTAGATAGTGGGGAGAATCGTTTAAGAACTTTTAGTCACGCATGCTTCCGATTTTTACTTGTGGTGAAATTATGCAACCGTAAATGACAATTGACAACCGTAAAAGAATATTTGGACTACTAACATGGTTCAATTAATCGAACGAATTTTAGGCTATGAATAGGTTTCCGATTCTAACAATCCAAATCAGATGTCTACTACTAAGAAATAAGTAAATGCTAAAAACTGACCTGAATGACATTTAGATTCAGTTTATCTCTAAATATTTAAGGCCTTTTAAGTAACCATCCTCTTAAAGCTATCTTTTGTAAGCCATCACCTTTTAAGTAACTTTAAATGTTAAAAGTTTTCTTTAGCCTTACCTAATGCTGAAAATCACATGTATTAGAATACATGTGATTTTCAGCATTACTCTATCTTTATTTAATTAGTTTAACTGAATTTAATTTGTTTATAAGAAAAAAGTACGAGCTTTTCATATGAAGTGAAGAGTGCTATCTCGCTTCACAAATCTTAAAGTTTTTCTGATACGTTGTGAGCAGACTAACA
The DNA here is from genome assembly GCA_032207245.1 of Pardosa pseudoannulata. Lineage (NCBI taxonomy): Eukaryota > Metazoa > Arthropoda > Arachnida > Araneae > Lycosidae > Pardosa > Pardosa pseudoannulata. The sequence goes on from CM063502.1 coordinate 145,352,917, forward strand.
ACACAAAGTGAGTTGCATTAATTCTATTTGTTTGTAAACAATGATTATTAGATATAATTGTCCCCTTATTTAAATTTTTATAAACAGAAATATTAAACCAGAGGTTTCAACTCTCAAAAAAGGCTACTAAACTTTTTAAGTCTCATTTCAAATACTTTAAAAAAAAAAAAAAAAAAAAAAAAAAAAAACGGAAAAATAGCCAAATATCTTAGGTCTATAATGTATTTACTGTGCAAATTGGGAATCAATATGCACAATAGTTTTATTTACAGTGAGCGCAAGTTAAACACCATTTTCAGTAAAATTTTTAGTTTCCTTAAAAGCTATATTAAATGCAAATATTGAATATTTTTACAGGTTCTAATTCGAATATTTCTATGGAATTTGTTTTAAATGATACAAAGATTTTTAAAATATAAAAATCAAATCAAATTTTTGAAGGCTTAAATGTTATGTTTAACATTTAGTGTAAGGCAATTGGCTTTATGTATGGCTGTATTTTGTTACTAGTGTTTTAATTAGAAATATAGCAATTTGCAGAAAAAAAAATAAGAAAAGATAGGTTTGTGGGACAACTGGAAAGTAGCTTTTGGGTTTAAGCCTAAGGCGACACTAAAGAATTAATATACAAATTAAGTAAAGATAATGAAACTGGTTTCACACGACACAGGCTGCATGTAGTCTGAGCAAATTACATTAGAGTAACAGCCCGTGACACGTTTCATACAGCCCGCCAACAATATAGAACAGTTTTGTTTCGCAAAAACATTTTCAAACATGTGATGATTTCAAATAGAAATGTTGCAATGAATATACCGAATTATTGGAACACACATGCCGAATAGCTTCGTTATTTGAAAGTAATTTTGTGAAAATTTCCTCTTTGCAGTTAAGTAGAATTCAATATTGAGAACAACTGTTGCTTAGTTTTGCACCGAATTAATCCATTTTAAGTGTGATATGGAGGATTTATCGTCAAAATAGTTTTATTCTTATTGCTGCAGTACGTCGTAATTTATAAAGAAATTTAGTTTAAAAACAAAGATATTGTATTTCTTTTTCTTATTTTTAAAAAATGACATCATTGGTGATTAATATTTTTATTCGTAACAGACTCATAAAAGGATTAAAAAAAAAGCATTGAGGAACATATGGACAAGACAATATTACGGATATGAAGTGCCGATTTCAGTCAGATGTATAACTAGTTTGAGATTTTTATTTTGTCCATGTTAACACTCTTTAAAATTGTTACATAATTAAGAATATTTAAATACATCTGTATATAAGGTTTAAGATGTTAATGTTTCCCATGTGTATGTATGCTCAAAGTTTCTCGGAAATATTACTGTTAATTAAGGACTTAATAATTTTTATTTTCTTTATAAATTAACACTGTTTGGTTATTTCCCACTTCTGTAAAGGAAAATAAACCAGTTACATCTAAAAATAAAAGTTTCAAGGCCGATCTCACCAAAGTTACGTAAAATACTTTTAATTTTCCTAACAGTCACTATGTTACTAAAATAATAAAATAGATTTTTATTTGAAAAAAATGGAGAAATTAAAATTAAAGAGAAAGAAATAAAAAATATTTAAAATTAAATAGTAAATCACATCAAAAAGCCCTAACTTATATTATTTTTAAGCATATTTTAAACATGATCTCAGTTAAATTATTTAAAAGGTTTTAATTATTTTAGCAGATTATTAATAGGATATATATAATAAATGGTAAATAATATATCAGGCACTAAAAAAAGAATCGCTAAGCCCTATTTAAGACTAATGGAATAAGATTGGTGACTAAAATTTGGATAAATAAAAATTGTGCAACCTAATTCAAAATGAAATATTCTAAATTAAAATTGCTAAAATTAAATAAGTCTAGTAAACATGGTCAAAAAGCAAAGCCAATTAAGTTATCTGAAAACAAATTTAAAACAGTATCAAATAAATCATTTAAAAGATATAAATGCTTTACATTAATAAAAAAAAAAAAGCTTTTTCTCTTTGGTTTTCAAACAATTTGACCTCTTTAAAATTTTCCTAGTGTTGATCTAAATCACCATTAAAAATTTGAAATTAATAAATGAGTATACTGCTTAATTTATCTTATTTAAAAGGACTAGAAAACATCTTAACTTTTATTGTTTCAAAATAAATCCACAACATTCTTATTTTTGCTTTTTCCTTGAGGAACATTTTTTCTATTTTTAAGCATTATTTTCATATTTTTAATTCCTATTTTCCTACCTATTTTTTGGGAAAAAACTAACTTGGGGCTTTAAATAGACTACTTCACGATAGAGAGATGAAGTTTGGTTTGGCTCGGAGCAGTGTCTACAATATGAAAGGAGACCAGGACCTTCTGCTTAAAGACGATTAGAGATGAAAGTTAAACTGTTAGATAAGCCAAATAATGATTGAATGGTAGGGGGCTGCTCTTTGGTTCTGGAGTTCACAGATCTGAATCCCACTGCTGGCATGGATGTTCATAGCAATTTTGAATTTGCTTTAAGCAGTAGATCCTGGTCTCATTAGCCCTTATGTAGCAAAACTATAGACCACAGTGGTCCAAACCAAACCTAAACTGTTATATAAAAAATTACCAATTGTGATTTTATATTAATAGAATATTTACTTAAATTTTAATAATTACTTATAATTATCATTTCATAATACTGCTTAAAAATTGTAAAAAATTACACAGCTGTTTACTGAAAAGATGTCATAAAATAGAAAATCTTTTAGGTAAACTTCAGTTTAAGAGTTTTACAATAACTAACTCATGACAAAATTTTATAAAATTTCTTTTTTATAAAGATGGCTGTAAATAAATTGGTTAAATAGGAGTTTCTTTGATACTAGACTAATGACATACATCAGAAAGACAATGAGAACCAATAAAATCACACAAATGATTCAAAATTTAACATGCAATAAGAAATATATTTTATTCAAAACAGAGTATAATAAAATTTATATAAAATATCCATATAATATAAAGGAAATCTCACACAAATTTTTAATATTTATAGCTTTTGATCTTATTTCTTCTATTTTCTGATATGTAACTACATAGATTTTATTTAACCTTTAACTGCTATTGTGCATTAGACTCCACAACCTCCATTCCTAAATATTTTTCACCCCTCAAAATCACAATTCATTGGTGTCTTTCTCAGTATATTCTTGCAGTGTGCTGTCAAGATCACATACCAAGTTGCAATCTAGTTAAAAATTAATTGAAAATAAGAACTGGAGATAGTTTTATCTTACAAAATATATCCACAACAATTAAAGATTATGCCAGAATAACTCATGGATGAAATTATGAGATTTCCGAAGAAATAAAAATGTGCTAATAAAAACTGAATAAAATTTTTATGCAAATTTGGTATTTTATTTTATCCTGTTCTGATATATACATCCTGTACATTTATTGTATTTATCCTGTTCTGGTTGACTTTGGCATGCTTTAAGAACAGGTTTTTAGAATTCTGTTATACTTAAGGAGAAAGGAATGCTGTAGCAACAGTTCGAGATGGCAAACTTACATTAACTGAATGTTTAATGCAGTATTTGTGGAGACATTTAACCACTCAGTAACTTTAAATTTGTTTTGTAAGTATAGAAGATAATACATATAAAACAGTAACTAGACGTATTCTGTACATTTTTTTATATTCACTTCAGTGTTTCATAAAATGATTCAAATACAAAATATACAATGCAAGTACAAAAATATACATGTAATTGAAGATATAGTATTTCAGGAATATATTAGATGAATTAAACTGTCCATTGAAATATATTATAACTGCATATCCACATAAAACTTTTTAATATTAATTATAATTAGAGTGAACCAATTTAGTTTAATTAATTAAAGAAACAATTATTTCTATTTTCTACTAGTTTTAAGGAATAGGAAGCCAACCAAATCAAAGCAAATAATACAGAATCAAAATAGATATTAAAAATAACTAATATATATACCTAAAATTCTTTCTTCGACATTTTATCATTTATGCCATAAAATATTTTGAAAAAATTACAGGACTGACTAGATTTCAGATGACAAATTGATAAGAATTTTAAATTTCTGATTTATAGCACCTTTAGAGGGGAAACTAAGAAATGTACTAATTCTATCAAGTATAACATGTTGATTACCTAAGTAATCCAAATTTAATACATAATGTAATACATATAATTTTTATATTTTTATAAGAAAATATACTTTTTAAGCACCATTTTTCAGATTCTAAATTAATTTTCCAAGTATTTATCAGCTATTTCATTTTACAGAAGCCTAATTATAAACATATTTCAATTATTTACCTTACATTTTATCAATAAAATGTAAATAAATAATGGAAAATTCACCTTTTACTTTTTCATCCACTAAATAAAAGTAACAAGTAAATAAATATTAAAATGATGAATTAAAAAGGATTTAATATAAATGCAAAACCAAATATAAAATATATCACAATTAATTTGATTCATATTTATAATGACTGTTACCTTTGGCTTCTTGCACAAAGAAATGCATCTAGAAATTCATTCCGTTGCTTCAAAGAAAAAAACTTCAAGTACAATACAACACCTGATTCAAATTCAATTATTAACCATGAACCACATCTGTACAACACCTCTAAATGCTTGTTTTCAACAAGAGCTTCATGTTTTAAGTTAGAAGTGTCAGATTCTCCTTGAACAGAAGTATCTCCATCATCATCAATATCCTTTAGATGTATTTGTTTAATGTTAGTATGAACACTTACAAGAGCACAAATATGAAACTGAGGTTGGACAGTAGTATCTAAACCTACAACTTGAGGAATATGCAATCGCTCTTCAACTAAAAGTACATGAGAAGGTGTTATGAAAACATAATGCAGAATACCATAATGGCATTTATGTAAAACTTTAGAAACAAGGACACGTTGACTAAATAAAATCTGATTTTGGAAAGAAATGTTAGACAGTGGTAACCTTGCATGTATACTTTCAAACATAAGTATATTATTAGTAAATGGATGTAACATATAAACAGGTGAAATATTATATGATGAATTACAGTGTTCTATAAACATATCTGTCATATCAATATTATTGAAAAGAAATGTTAATGTTTCAGAACAATTGTCATTTTTTACTTTTGCATCTATATAAGCATTACATGGCCCTAATGTGATTGAAACAATATCACTGGATAAAATGCACCGTAAATAAGACAAATCAGGAAAAAGTGATGTATCACAGCAACTGTCTGAAGATATATTTTTTGAAAAGCTCCTCACTTTCATTAAAACTATTTCTGATTTCAACATTACAGCACAGATTGGAATTTCATATACAGAACTTTCTTGTGATACAAGTAGAACCATCCAGACCAATTTAGCTTCAGGAAGTAAAGCAGTATATGTGCTATGAATTTGCCTTATACTATCATTTTTACTCTCTGAATAAGCTCTATGTTTAATCAAAGCAGCCATAAACTGATGCTTAAAACTTTCATTGGTATTGTCCAGGAGGGAAATACATTCAGGATAAGATATCTCTGAACTAACAGCTAATGTTCTGATATGCTGGGGAGATAGGTTACTGAGGTCTTTTTCAAAAGCAGGTACAGTATGAAGCTGTAAATCTGATGACTCTTCCTGAGTTTCGAGATGTCTGTCAGATAAGAATTTAGATGCACCCTAAAACAAAATGTTATATTATTCTAGTAGATATATTAGTTTAATTTTTAATAAAAAAATATTTTCATACATCCAAAATAGTACAAAACCATATATTTGTTCTCATTCCTTCATGCAAGTATGAGAATTGAAAGAAAATATAGGTAACTAAATAAGTATGTTACTTAGATGTAATACTTCTAAGCCACTGTATTTTTTAGAATTTGAAATTTAAGAGATAATAGGAATGATTATAAAGCAAAGTTAAGTAATTATACACAATCTAATAATTAATTACACTAATTCAAACTTTTGTAACTAACCATTTTTAAAAAATTTTAATACTCTATGACAACCTTCCTAATAATAAAATATATCAACTAAACTAACAATTTTTCTCTAATTTCCAAAATTATATTTTCATTTAATCATTTGACATTTTCATGGTACATTTTAGGACACCAGTCCCTTTTTTTCTACATGAAATTTATAAATCATGATAGTACCAGGTTGCTAATAAGTTTTCAACCCATGCTTTTCAAACTGGATATTCTCAAATGGTTTGTTTTCTTGGCCACAGATTATGTGTTCTGCTTTAGAAAATAAAGTAGACTTCAGGATTTTTTTTTACAGTGGCTGGGAGAAAGAATCATTACAATTTTATAAAAGGGTAGTTCTAATCAAGGTGGAAAAGAAGGGACTTAGCTCATGTTTCCATGTTCAAAGCCAAATAAAAAATTTTTTTTTTTCAATTACAAAGCTACCTTAAACGTATTACCTCAGGAGTTGAATTCATTTCATTCAGTAAACGTAGCCAGTCACTCCCACCAATTCTTCTTAAAGCTTCAACTTGTTGACGAAACTTTGATGCCTCAATCATATTATTCATGACTCGTTTGATTGGTTTTTTTCCTATAAAAATTCATACATATTCATATAGGTATTAGTAAAAAGTTAGCAATTTATTATAATATAACATATTGATAATAATATAATTAATTTAATTTTATCATCACAACATTAATTTTTAAATAAATATTTAATAAAGAAAAAAAATTCTTCCTCATAAATTATACTAACAAATGGAAATTTTCTATCAGCATAAATGTTATTGATGACCTGATTTAGAGGATAAACAAATTCTATTTATAGTGAAAAAATTGAAATTGATGCCATGAAAAATACTTTAGTAATACAGAGCATAAACCTACTTAAATGCATTAATTATTTACCTAATAAAAATTTATTATAATATCAAATTTAGAATAAGTAAAATACTATAAAATACATAAACAGTAAAATAGAATACATATAAGTAAAACAAAAGGAAAAATATATTAGTTCCAAATGATTAATATGAATATAAAGTCAATTATAAATATGAAAACATATATAACATAAGATATATTATATAAAAGTGGATATAATATTTAGATGTCAAGTATAGTATTTATAATTTGCATAAATTTTATCTTCAGTATAAAATCATAAAATCTGCTTGTAGATTTCATAATTCTTCAAACTTATTAAGCATTTTATAAAAAATTAAAAGCTATTAACACTAATTGTATTTTTACTAAACCATACCAGTAGTAATGTCTTTTATAGTTGAGGTAGAATTTGAGTCATTAGTATAAGTTGCCTTGATTTCACTTGTTGTCTCCTGTGAATAAAAATAAAAGTAAATAAGTTTGTGGCAAAAACCTTAGCTTTTCTTTTTTCTTATTTGATATTTATTTACTGATCGGTAGTCAAGGTTAGAGACACTAGAACTAAAATACTTTTTAAATTCAAAAACTATTTCAAAGTTTAAAAAAAATTCTTTTGAAAATAAAAAAAAAGAAGTTTATAGTCTATAAACAGTAATAAATTTATCTTTAGTGATAAAATGTTTGCATTTTAAAAGTAATATTATAGCCCAAACTAAACAGTTATAATAATCAACTCAGTACATGCAGGATTAGAACTTTATTCTGAAATGTATTATTCAGTAATTAGAGATAAATTATGTTAATAGATAATCATTCATTACAATAACTTAATCAGTTAATTAAATAGATAATGTATTAAATGGCATAGGAGATTACATATTAATTCCCTTAATTGTAGCTATAAAAATGCAAATATCAATATTTCATTTATATAAACTTGCTAATCATTGTTTAGTTTTCTTATAATCCAAAGCAAATGAAAGAGTTGCTTAAATAAATCCTATGGTATTCCAAAATTTTGCTAAAAACACTAGATTTATTCAGTTTTGAAAAATAGTTTCCTCAAATATGTTTAATGTTAAAAATCTAACAATTTTGGAGAAATGCATTTAGGAAGAACATTGAACATAAATTGCTTTAAGAGATTTTTACTTCAAATTTAATATGCATTTCCTGTAAACATTTACCTAGAAATTATTTACATTAAAATAAAAAGTAAAAAAAAAAAAAAAAAAAAACTAACACTTCACAGACGTCTAGAAAATTGTAGCAAACTACTAGCCTACTTTAACATCCTTAAATAATCAACCAAGAAAACCCTAGCAAATTACCAAACAGAAAATTTTAGATCAATACATATCTTACCACAGGTACAGCTTCAGCAGAAGGTGATACTTTATATTCTCCTCGAGCCTGTCTCAAAGCTTGTAATACTGACACTGTGTCAATTTCTTTTTCAGTTGCTTTCAGACCATCAAGCTCAATCTGAAACAAGGTTCCATCACTTTTGAGAGCAATTTACCAATGAAATAAAATACATTTTGTGTTCCATAATTAATAATGCACTAAATTCTGTTAAACATGCATTAAACCCTTCAACTGCCAGCAGGCTGATATATAAACCCTTGCTGCTTGTGCAAAAAATTGACATGAGTTGATTTATTGGCCTACAATAAATTTTTCTTTTCTAAAACAAACTAAGTTGCTTCATCCTTTTATTTTAAGCCCTAAATACATCTTCAGCATTGAGATAAAAAGTAGATGGTTTAGATAAAATTAAGAGCTAGAAATAACTTAAAATATGGAATTCTGCAAATAGATTTCACACATCAGTGCCTAGAAAGACTGATCATAAAAGTACTAAGCATGGGAGAAAATATTAGACTATCAACTAAAATTGTCAGTAAAATAATTTTAGTTTGATGTTTAAATTAAGTTAAAATATTTTAAATAAAATATTATAGATGAAAATGATGTACTAAAGTATATTATTTTCTTTACTATGCATATAACATGATCTTTCAGTACTCATATAAATCATGCTGTTTTGATAGATCAACTAAATGCTCTATTGTTACGAATTTAAGAAAATTGATATTTATCTGATTAAAATTACAAAAATTCAAAATTGCTTTGCAATCTTTAAAAGATAATTTGAAAGTGTTGATATGTTGTTATTATTATCATCATTATTAGAAAGACCAGAAAAGACAAGTGACAATTACAGAATTCCTTATACTGTTATGAAAATAAGGTGAATAATTTATTAATCATCAGATATTCAATGAATGATAAATTACTTCCAGACAATAAGATTTTAGGAGAATGTTTGATAGCATTAAGAAATTTTTCAAATAAAAATTTCACTTTCCAATAGTAATAGAGATACATTTTTTAAACAAAATTCCTAATCTGTTATAATAAGAGATAAGAAAAAACAAAAAATTGAAAATGTACACTAAAGTATATAACAATTTTGATAATTTTTACAAATCAAAAACTGAAAACATGAATAAAATTTAAATTTTACCACGTTTAGTATATGTTAATTATGTATAATACCTCCGATGCTCTTGATCCAAATAATAGCAATGCTTGTGATCTGTAATCTACATTAAGAGTTATAGGATTACCCTGCATATTCAATACTTCAATACATGGTAGTTTCCTCAAATGTGCTATTTCATTCAAGGAAGATATATAATTGCCATCTAAATGCAGCTGGGATACAGAGAATAATTTAAAAAGTCCTGCAAAATTAAAAGATAATTTAGTCCCAGAGAAGTAATAAGAAAAATACTACACAGATTTATAAAGCTTTTGGTTAGCATCATTAAAAAGGTAACTTAATATATACATATTTTACCTCTAGCCACACACAGCATAATTACTTATACAAAAGTGGACTTAAGAAAATTATATAAAGATAAACACATTTTATGCATCAGAATCTTTCTAAAATAGATAATATTTACCACTGTTTTTAAAATAAATCATAGATATAAATTGGAAGTATTTTCCCTCAACTTGCTTATAAACTTTATTATAAGGATCAAGGTTAACAAGAGAACAACAAATGTGACAAATACATAAAGCTTAAATTTGATAATGTTATGTCCTTATTTTTAATTTAATTTGTTTTATAATTTTAAAACTCTAACTTTTTATTTAAAAAATATAGTTTTAGAGTTTGCATGAATAGGCTAGAAACAATAAACAGTGGGGGCAAAAAGTTTTGAATATACTCATTTTTTTGCCTAATTTATATGCCTGGCTTAATTTTTATTTTGAAATTAGTGTGCATTCTTAATTATTGTCATTGATTTCAACATATATTTATACAAATATATAAATAGTTTCATCAATATTTAAAAATAAAATTATGATAAGATAAGTGTAAAGTCATTAATAATGGCAAAACATTTTTTCAAGGAATAAAATGCTCCATTATTCCAACTAATCAGAGAGCAGTGGTAAAGGGTTGAAAGCAGAATGTGAAGCATATTTTAGTCTGTTGAAAGCAGTTGTATCTTGCAATTTAAAGTGTGTCTATGGAAAATATTGTAATTATTGGTAAATTTTCATTTCTACGTGAAAAGGTACAAAATGATACTTTTAAAGGAAGAAGGTTGTTCTATTGGCCAAATTGCTGCTAATGTACAAGTGGCCTTTCTACTGTCATATGAAAGTTAAAAAGATATTCTGAAATAAATCCTACTGTAGACAGGAAGTGATCTGGATGATTGAGAAAAACAACTTTATATGAAGATAAAGTATTGCACATGATTTCCCTTTTAAACAAAAAGCTTAATTCAACACAAATTGTGAAACAATAGATTTTGACAATGAATGTGAATTATAACAGGATATACTAAGTGATGAAAAAATGATAACATTTAGTGATGAAAGTCAGTTTTGTATTTCTGGTAACCAAAGCAGTGCCTATATAAGATGATACACTCATGAAGAATTGAGCCTTCAATGTGTGAAACTCTGAATAAAGCACTTGATAAAAGCAATGATATAGAGCTGTTAGTTGTTTTGTAGTATTGGAAGACTTTACATCATCAATGGAACAATAAAAGCCAAGGATTATATTAAATACTACAAATGATGGTATTGTTTTTAACTTTTAATAGTTCATTATTTAAATTGCAAAAACTTAATAACCTTAAGAAACTACTGACTACAAATAGGATATAGAGGAACAATTTAAATTTAATCCAAAATGATTTTGATATCATATTTGAACAACAGTAGTAGCATATAAGAAATAAAATAAGTATTATAGAAAATAAAGATATAGAAACTAAACTTAAAATGAAACAGAAAATGAATATAGGTATACATTACACAGATGCATGTTCAAAATTGAAGCCCAAAGCACAAATTAAATTTGATACTGTTAGTAAGTAATTGCTTCATTTGCATTTATAGAAACTACATTTGCATCAAAAATAGTTAGAAATATTTCAACGACTTGAACATATTAGCAAAATTTATAGTCTTTGGCATTATGTGGATATTTTATTTTGTTAATTTAGGTGACAGGCTATTTTAGAGAGATTGTGTATCATGTCCAACCATTTTTCCCTATAACTTCATTTTAATCCAGTTTTATTAATTTTTCCCAAAGATTTTCTAAGACAGAGTTTTAGGGTTAAAGATATTGAAATATCTTCCTATTCAACTTCAGCCAATTCTTTTTGTAAGAGTCTCAAAAACTCCAACTATTTCATACTTACTCAATTTAAACTATTTTAATTCATATGTTTTTGTGATTTGGTCACTGAAATAACAACTTTTCACTGTAAAGCTTCCTTATCACAAATTTTTATCCCATTATAAATTGTACCTTTATAATATGTAATTGCTTTTTAAATTTGAATAAGGTAGTTTGAACTATTTTAAATGAAAATAAACAAAACAGCATTGAAAATAAAGCAAAGTGAGCACCATCATCAAGAAGAAAGAGTCATTTAAATCCCCTTTCTTGTCTGCAAGATCTCATTATACCCCTAAGGTATGCATCCCCTTGAATTAAGGTTTTGTTATTCATTCACAGGCATTGGTTAGGATAGCAATTATAATATGCATCCATAAAGATAGTGACATTAAAATAATAAAAATTGGTTAAGAATTTGCACAATCAAATGTTTTTGATTTCAATCCAAACAATTTTTCAGTACAAAATTAAATAGCAGTAAAACTATTTACAATTCATTCAAAATATAACTTAACTACAATATTTACCCTTGAACTATGTTATTAAAGATAATGCTTACAATAAATACTTTTAAAATAAGAGTATATATTTTTGATTAAATGTACATCAGAAATAAAGCTTATAGTAAATACAGAACCAGCATTTTATAAATTAAAATAAGAGTAATTTTGACTACTTATATTAAGATGGAATAAATATTCACAAAAGTGGAATAAAAGTGACATGTTAGCTTTATTTAAAAAAAAGAAAGAGAGAGTAATAGCATTAATGGTTAAAGATCATCCTAGAACCTTTTAATAAAAACAATAACAACTAAAATTATGCTTTCCAATTATAATACAAATACAAATAAATAATTACATTTAAAGTTACATAATCAAAGATACATAATCAAAATTCATCCTATTTATACAATATACTTTTAAATTAACTTTTTACAGCAACACATAAGTGTTTTATGTAGAATATTTAATACTTTTTAAACTGGATAATTCAAAAGTATAAGGAATACATTTTTATTTAATTCTCTCATGAGAATTATATAACTAATGTAAAATAACAGTAAGAGTAGTACATGAAATATATTTTACCTTGTAATGTTTTAATTTTGTTTGAAGAAAGATGCAGTGTGTGAATATTTCCAAGACGAGTATGAAGAGATTCTAAATTTTCAATCTTATTATGAGACAAAATTAAAGTTGATAGATCTGATAATGTTTCAAGATTTTCAATAATCTGAATTTCATTATAACTTAAGTCCAGATAGGTTACTGATATCAGCAATTTCTGAAATGAAATTGAAGTACATTAAAAACTTTGAATTCAATAATTTCAATAGATATAACATGTTATTAAACTTATTCTTACAATAGATGGATCAATCCTTTTTAAAGAGTTATTTCTGAAATTTGCAGATGTAACACATTCCCACACAGGCCAATTTTCAATTGAACTGCTGTTTGGAGACCAATGTAAAACTCCATACAACAGAAATGTGGATATCTCCTTCAAAGAGTTGTGTATAATAAGAGACTTCAGTCTTTTTCTTACAGCGTCTACACAAATCACAGTATTCTCTAAATTACATCCAACAATCTGAAACAGAAAAATATACAATTAATTTTCAAATGAACAAGAATAACAAAGAAAGAAATCAAAATTCAAATATTTTCACCATATATCATAAACTATAAGGATTTTGAAATGTGGTTGTTAACAGTATTACTATATAGATTTAGGAAATTATATTAAAAATGGTAAAGAAAGAAAAAGAAATGAAGTAATATCTCGAAACAGTTGAAATCATCAGATACTTTTAGCATTTATATTTAAATCTAGCAAGTTCTTGAGAAATCTGTAAAAGCTGTTGGATATAATATGTATGATGTACTTTTTATAATTTTTTCTTCTAATTGGTCATAACATATTTGGTATTGATTTTGATGTACATTTATATTTCTAACATAGTTTATGATTTTACATAAATATGTAATATTTATAATTTTCTGTATATTTAGTACTATATAATACATACTTTGATTCACAAGTCTCACAGATATTGTATTGAATAAACTTTGACAGATTTTAAAGTTTTACAGTTTTATTAAACATTTACAATAAACTTTGTTTACAAATACCCGTTTTCTAGATACAACTGTTTGAAATAGTTCTTAAAATATGCTAAAATTTACTAACAAATGTTTATGTATTGTACCACAATATATTATAAACAAATATCTTTTTACTATACATAATTTTAAACCATGAAAATACAATATATTTTAAATAATTCTATATAATTATCTCATGGTTTATATGTTGTTTTTTTTTAATCTTACAATATCCTCAAATGTAATTAACCACATGTAGGAAATAATAAAAACTAAAATTATAATTGTGTATCAAAATATTTAATTTTTTTTTTTTTTTTTTTTTTTTGCTACAGCTTTATTTATTAATTATTATAAATCAGTTGTCTCTAACATTTTTGCATCTTATATCCCAGTATAGAATACCAATGGGACAGTAAGCACATTTATTTTGTCAAGATAAATTTATAAATGGATATAAAAATAACTCAAGAACAAAATAATTTCTCCTGAGATAAGAGTTTAAAATTTAAAAAGTGTTAATTGTATTCATCATATGTAAAATAAATAAGTATTCAATAAAAGATAAACATTTATAAATTTTTTTGATTTATAATCCATTAATATAAAAATTTAATTATAAAAAATGTAATTTTTAAAATCATGATCTTCAGTATTTTATTTCATTGGCCATTGCTTTAATTTTTAAAAAATAACTAGTACAAAATGATAAACTGTCCAGGTCTATATCTTCAAATTGGAACAATTCTAATCAAATTGTGATATATGGTAAACCTAGTTAAAATGATAAATATATAATTATAGAGTGTTATTTTAAACAAATATCCTTATATTTCTCTAGTTAATTGCTAAAACAAGTTTTATAACTTATAATTGAAAACTTTAAAATTGTTTTATTATTAAGTTTGCACTGTAGCTGGCATATATGTATAACTATAGCCAGATACCAGGATGGTCTGCAGTCGTGGGCCAAGGACTCTGTTGCTATGGTAATTTCAAATTTCAAGAGAAACTATAGCTCTTGAATGAAATTATTTACAGCATAATAATTAAAACAATTATAATTACAATGTAGATAAAACTTTTTAATGTAACAAATAACCAAGATTTATTTCAAGTATTTAAGTCACTCAAAACACTTAAAATTAATTCAGGTTATCATCATGGTGTTTGAAGAACTAATTTTCTTTAAAGCATGTGTATGTCTATGATGTGTAAAAGTGATATCTTTGAAGGAGAAATTAGATAGCATTAAATGGAACTATTTCTATAATAAGAATGTGTATCTATTAACTTAAAAGGACCTGCATTAGTCCTTTATTGAAATTATTCTTCCAAAATATTATACTATTTTAAAAGCCATCACAGCTGTCTGTTTTATCCCATATACAATCTCTTTGTAAATTACAGAACATAACCTATCAGTTTGGTTAAGAAAAACCAGCAATAGTTTTAAAATCATAAATAGAAATAACATTTACATTCTTTGAAACAATATTATACATGAAAGAATTTCTCCTACTGTATCATCCAAATTTCATAAGTGTCTTTGCATTTCCAACTATTTAAAACAAAATTTTAAAAATATCCAGACTTTAAAATGAGAGATTTATACTTCAACATTTAAAGCAATCTGATTAATAACTTAATATAAACCTATTGGCATTCTTTGACACTCTAAATCATTCATATACAATTAACAACAAATATTTATAAATTCTCAACTAAACTTACTTCCAATACTTCCAAATATTTAAACAAAGTGAGGTCATAAGAAAATGAATTAGGAATTATATTACTATCTTCAAAGTATTCTTTGCTTCCCATAACTTTCAAATGTTGCAATTGAGTAATAAATTCCACTAAATGTGCGATGTCTTGTTTTGGATTATTAGAATCTAAAAATTAAAAATATATATGTACATGGTGACAATTATAAATTATTTATAAACAAAAAAAAAATCTTAGAATCTTTTAGACAATTATATTAAGAAACTCTTGGATTTATTTTAAAATATGATGAATTGAATGCAACAGGGTTAGTTTTAAAATAAAAAAAAATTATTTTAATTATTTGTTTAACCCTTTGAGGATGGGTGTAGCATATAAGCAACACTTTTTAAAACTACTTAGAGGGACTTAAAAGGACTTAGGGTGTATTATATATGATATTTTAAATGGAACATTTAATTAGTATTTCTTAATGCCACTATATGTAGTTCTATGTTTGCTACAGTAGAATTTGTCAGTACTTAAAAAATCAGCTGAGTTAATTTAGAAAAGTGTTATATTTATGATATGGCTATCTTCAAAGAGTTAATCAGTAAAACATGCATAAAATTTAATTCCATTTCAATGAAATAATAAGTTTAATACCATTCAAAAATAACCATTTCATTCAAAGTACAGCTTCTGTTACTCAAAAAAGTAATAAAAGTTTAGTTTTACAAGCTTAAGAACACAAGGTAACACTTCATTTGCAACAACTTTAAAATGTTTTAAACATGATAGCTTAACTGTATTTTAGATAAAATAAATGTTTATTATTAATAAATGTTTTCATATACCTTGTTTTTGTATAAATTGTTTAATGGTTTTAAACTAAAAATTACGTTCTTAGAAGCATTTTTCATATAACATGTAAAAAACAAAATAAAGTATAATATTACTAGATAGTAAAAGAAATGTGATTACTGATACAAACTATAAAGAATCTGCAAGGGCAAAAATAATTAGAAAGATTTTTTTATAATTATTGTTTTACTTATACTAATAAATCTCTATGACCAGTATCCTTTGAGAAAGGATCTGAATATTATACTAAATTAAATGCCACTCACATTGTCAAATTTCAAGGATGCATTTAATATACAGTCAGTCATTATTATCATTACAAGCAGCATTAATCTTATAGGCAGTATTGTAATACACAGGTTTCATTGTATTTAGAAAGGAAAAATAATTTTAAAGTAACTTACAACATGTAGGTTCAGTTAGTTTCAATCTCTCGTCAATTGCATGAAGCTGCATGGGAGAAAACTCATATGCTTTCATTTTATATATAATTAAATCACCTAAACAAATACAAAATTTATTAGGAAAAACTATTTTATATATCATTAATATGTACTTTAAAATGTTTTAATGTACCACATTAACACTATTCAGGCTTAATAAATATTTTTCATGGAAAAACTACCAGTTTTAAAATAAAATGTAAGTTATTATTAAATTTGAAAAGCATTTTAAAAATAAAGTAATATAGGGTATTGTATTATTTGGTTGCAGATTCCCCCCACCTCAACAAATGAGTATGATGTATGCAGATTTATTACCTTTATTTTTGTATTACATAAATAGAAGCTATTCTCTATTGTTGACCTCAAAAAGTATAACACTTCCTCTTAAAATGAGTGCATGTATACATCCACTCTTTGGGGAACACTTGAAGAAATGTCAAGTATGGGAAAAACATACTAAATGATTCACAATACTGACTTCTAAGGTGGAGGGAGGGTTAAAGGGAAAAAATTCCAAACTCTATTACTAAAATAAGTTTAACATGTGGCAAGAATAGTAATAGAAATCCCATAAATAAATAATTTAAAAGTCCTTCTTAATACTCTTTTAAATATCACTGAAGGTAAAATCTAAAATTTACTATTTAAAAATTTATTTTATCAGCTATCTGTATGATTTTGTTTGTGATATTCTTTTTTCCAGATTGGCAATATGTAATATGTTTTGATTTAGGTTCATATTTTTCAAATGTTATAGTAACAAATGTAATATATAAAATACTATATAATACCTAAAATTATAACTTAAATCAATTTAAAGTAATATTTTCAATGCCTAAATTATGAGTTCACTTTTTTTGACCAGCCAAGAAAGAAAAAATTGTATGTCTTTTAGGCTCTTTTGAGGTAATCTGCTTAGATGCATTTTTTATGGATACCATGGCTATTATATTAGAAAAGATAAAGCTTTACAACTGAATTTCTACAAAAAGATTATGAGTTCTACCATATTGTGGTCAAGAAATGTCACATTCAACTTAATGACATCAGAAGTTGCCAAAAATAGGAATTTGGTATTATAAATCTGCCCCTCTACTGATGACTTCTGGTGTCATTATCGTGAAGATGTTACCTGTGGCATATCTTGACTAATATGGTTTCACTCTATATTACTCTCTGAATGTTGAGATCTAAGACTAAGTATGCATGAGTTGTCTTTTTAATCTCCCTAATCATACTGATATCCTTCTTGTGACAAACATAGCATGGAACAATAAAGCCCTAATAAAAAGACAAAAATGTATGCTTGTTGAAATTTAGAGCCATAAATTTGAAGCAGTACACTTACATTTTTATTATTAAAAGTGACATTGTATGATTCCATATATAAAGGTTGGGGGGGTGACATTCAGAAAGTAAAAAAATTTACTAATAGCTCTAAAATAGCTTACACACTGGCTCAGAAATGGAAATTTTATTTTAAAAATAAACCCTTAAGAAGTACTGAAGATTTTTATAAAAGATAGATTTTCTATTTAGTATGTTAAAAATATTCAAAAGCAAAATTAAAATAAGGAACTTTTAAAAGTATACCTTGACTGAAAAATGTTTCAGCAAGAGCAGCAGTAATCCCACGAACTTCCTTTAAAAAATTTCAAACAATTTTTAATCATACTATGTAACACTACATAAAATAATTCATGATAGTCCAGATTATCATATAATTTAATTTTTAATCATAACTATACTTTGTGTAAACTCAATAGGCACTTCAAGGTCACTGATTTTTCCCCGATGACCAACTGTAACTATGGTAACGACAGTTGGGGAATGACTTTACTCTTTTTTCCCACTGTGTTAAGGGGTGTCATTCATCGTGTGGGCTCTCCGTGCATGATGAAAGTATGTTTATTTAGACTACACTTTGAAGAATACTTAATACATTACATAAAATTTTATGAGTAATTTCAGACCTGTTTCTAAGTTCATAAATTTAAGATATAATCCCATTTCATAAAATTACAATTCAAAAATTGTATGTTATATTCTAATCCGTAAGATTTAAAAAATTCTACTGAAAAAGCAAAAATTTTTTTTTGCACACACAGTTGCATTATTTACAGAAATAATATCATTAAGATGATTGAATATTTCGCTAATTTTAATAAGTAATTAGTTTTAATTTCTCACTATTTTTCTTTATATTTTTATGATTCTTTTAATTTAAATATCAAAAGTATTTCTTAATTTATTTCAGAGAATGTAGTTCTGAGATTCCTTAAATTTAAGTTGTATGTTAATAAGTATATTATGAAGTTATGTGGACCATAGTAAAGTTTCTATTCCAAAATTGTACTGTATTAATTATTTTATGATTTTACAAGAATTGAAAGAGGTCTTAATGCAATAACAATATTTTGTATAATTTTATTATGTATTTAAAGATTTATGGTCTGTTGACACATTTTTAGAAAGTGAAAATTTCTTTAGAAGGTAGAGATTCATAATGTTCTAATAAGAATTCTAAATTAAAAGGAATTTTTGTATTTTTACAAAAACATCTGTGATTTATTATAACCATTTTATACATATTGTTAAACTTTTCTTTATGTAAATAGTTAACGCATTTATGCACAAGTGAAAATTTTGACTTATAATAATATAGCAAGTTGTCTGAACGTATTAGAATCAAATCCTCAACTGAAGTGCTGAAAATAAGTGTGAATGCATAGGCTTATTGGTCGCTAACATAGTAACCGATGACTGGGGAAACAAGAAAGTGTGACCTTGAAGCGCCAATAGATTTTACATGGACTATAGCTAAAGATAGAATCTTAAAGATTGATTACTGATAATTTTGTATAAAACAGGTACACAGTTATAAATTAAAATTAAATCTCTTTTGGAACAATAAAGTAAAGAAAGAAAATTTTACTTCAATTTAAAATGTACTTACATATTTGTGAAAATCTAAAAATTTAGCAAATGGCTCAGGAAGAAGACTAAACTGATGTGTAACAGTCTGAAGATAAAATTCTAATGCTTTCTGGCGCTCGTGTATAAATGTTTCTGACCTATTTCCAAACACTTTCTTTGGCGGAAGTAAATTTTTATCCAGAGAATAACTTTTCACTATCTGCCATAAATAAAAAGGAAATACAATTTTAAAACTTCTAATATAAACTGCAAAATAAATTTCTAAAATTGCAGCAAATTAATATTTAGATACACTTACAGAGGAGTTAAAATTTGATTACCTTTTCATGAAGTTCAACAAACTGTCTGTATCTACGTATTACTCTCCATTTATAAGGTGGAATATGCACTTCAATCACATATCTCTGAAAAATGTTTTTAAAAATCATATTTAATACCCTATTTAGATATGATCATAGAACATGAATGTAATATAATAATGCTAATAAATGTAAATACCAAAAAATGAAAAGCTGAACTGATAATAAATTCATTTTCTAATACCAAAACTTTGCATGTTACTTTGGAAATTCTGAAATTAGTTTACCATGCTCGTTATGGTTATAGAAATACAGAACTTGCTGAGTCATATTCTATATTTTCTGAATGTGAAAGAAAAATGCATAATCCAGATACCTGATGGTGATTTTCTTTTAGCTATATGCTAATATACTTAGAAATGATAAATTAGTAGATTCATTACTTTAAAACATGTAAATTACTTGACAATCAAACCAGTGATGAATAAAACTGTGTAAATATAAAGTTACTGGGATATATTTGAATCACTGTTGATACACAAAATATATAATCATATTTAAATCGATTAAGCAACAAAGAAATAAAAGAATTTTTAAAAATTTAAAGAAAAACCATATTAACTGCAAGTCTACGATGTCACTGTTTATATTTACTACAATGGAAATAGAAAATATTTACATCACAACACCCCCTCATAACAAACGCTGAATAAAAGTAAATACTTATTAAAAGATATGGATTATGGATTCTTACAGTATACCCATCTTTTTCTTCTGCTCTGACAATACGACAGGTATCTGCTGCTCTTTCCCAGCTTCCAGCAGGAACATAAACAGCCATCCCTATGAGCAGACGACAACATCAGAAATAAAGTTAAAAAGCAAAAATACACGGTTAGATGGGGACGAACCCGGATAACAAGGTAGAATTGAGCAAATGTCGAAATTAACTGCTACTTTATGCTACTTCAATCACCGCTATTTTTAATTCTTCGATGGATAAAAAAATTTGTCTAGAATGATGTTCTTGCATCTACGAAATTTACAGGAGAGTAGACAAATTATAAATTTGAATTTTAAATATGAAATTTAGAAAAAGATACTAAAACGTAGTCTAAATTATCTGACATATTTTACTTTTTAAAAGTTTTAATTTTGTTTTAAAATATTTTTTTCACTCATACAGGCCGTTTTCTCTAAGGCCCGTTTTCCATCGGTTATTTTTTATAGCTTTTTTTCTACAGGAAACTTGATTAAAACTTGAGTGTTGATTCAACCAGGACTACTTTCATTTTGCCTTACCTGTTCGGCCATCATCAAGGTATTTGCTTCCAGATTACAGAAAATAAGAAATTAAAGTACGTTCCAGTTTCTAACATAAGAATCAAATGTGTTTAAAGCAATGTGAGAACTTCATGAGAATATAGAAAGAATATGGTCATTACAAGAGAATTCAGGTGGAGCATGGTGTCCCCACTGGTATGACTAGTCCTAGCGGTAGTCCAAATGTTGCACAGCACGTTGCTGTCGAATGACTATAACCAAGAAAAAGATTTGAAAAAAGGGCAACCAGTTTTAATTTTCAGGTGGATGGCTAACAATTTAGGATCGGTACTGTCCACAAGTAGGTGACAGCATGTATTAAATGCTAAAAATATGTTATATTTTAATCTTTATTGTACACTATGAAAAAAGATCAAATCAGAGAACAAACTGCTTGACACTTGTAATCTAAACAAATCTCCACTTTTTTTTTTCGCAAGATTGCAAAATTTCCTTTTGTACTTCAATTAGCAGGTAATTATAGGGGCATATAAAATGGTGTATTATGCAGTCAAAACTCATGTGAACAATTTATAAATTCCCTAATAATAAGAGTTTTTCAGCTGATGCCTCAAAAACATGCATTCATTTTGATTTTTCTACCTGCTCACATTCCTGTAGAAAAGAATGAACGGTGAAAGCTTGATCAAAATTTTAATTACATATTTTAATATTTTTATCTGTATATAAATTGAAATGACATCTCCTATTTTTAAACGACCTTTATTAATTTATAACTTTTCTTTTGATAATATTCAAAAATATCTTTTAAAAATATTCTAATTTTTTTTAAAAGAATTAACAATTTTACAGTTCACTAACGAGACGTTTGTCGTTCAAATAGATGTTAAAATGGAGTACAGAAAAGTTAATTATAATGTAACTACTACAGATCTAAACTAAGTAAGTACCTTATTATATTTAACTTATAATTAAACATACTCATATCTTGTGTCGAAAAAAAACATTGCAAGGATTTTTATTAAAATTAAAATAATTTCAAGTGCTTGCTTGTAAATTATTAATTTTAAAATTATCAATTTTTTTTACATGATATTATGTGATTCTTTAGTTTGATAAGTATATTTATTTTGTCCCGATTTTAAATTTAATATAAAATTTCATTCCGTATTAATAATAGTGTCAACTTTTTTATTATTTAGGGATGAAAGAATATGTTTAAATCATAATAAAAAAATATATTTACAGGTTTTTTAAAAAGAAAAACTATGAAAGCTAGTATTTTTCCTTGCAGATATCTTTTAATATAATTATAACTACATACATTAACTGCACAAGGGCGAAGCATTTCTGAAAACGATAAAATAAATTTAAAAAATTCAGAGAAGGGCAATCTCTGTAAGCAGAGACATAAATCTTATGACTTGTATAGAGATGAAAAGTTATTATTGTTATTCCATTATCTTTTGTCTACTGAATAACAGGAAGAGATAAATGGGTTCTAGGATTGTTTATTAAAAGAATTGGCGGGTTGTCCTTGCTAGATCTACTGTACTGGGCAAAATGCACTAGAAATTGTAAAAAAATAATTTCAATCGAATACCCTGAAGAGTTGGCTCCGTCTATGGTTCCGGGAGGGATTATTTGAGCATATAATGCTGGAAATTCACTTGCGAGAATATTAGCTTAGGATGTTTAAACCCATCCCAGATGTTTATAACAGCAATCAATTGTGCTTCTTTCGGCACCCGTCGTAAACCACATGTTTTAAACTTTTTAACGCCATAATTTTTTATGGTACGTGGGCAGAAGACGCAACGGTCAAAAGATTGAATGTCATTGCCCTGAACAAGCCTGGTTTTCTGAGGGATATTTTACTCTAATGCTTTTTTCTAAAAGAACGAAAATATTATCAGCATCTCGTTTATATTTCAAGGTTTATCAAGCTTATTATTAACCTTTGCAAATTGATATGTCAGTTAAAGAATTTGTAGTAATGTCACCCTGAAATGAAGAAGGCCATTTTTTCGTATATTCTATGAGTAGCCTATTTTTTTTTTTTTTTTCAGAAATCATTTGTTTTTCGTCGTTGTTTCGTTTTTAAGAAAAGGCTGGTCTTTCTGATTATACAAAGTTGTGAAGTTTGCTCCGGTATCTTCTGTACAGCATTAATTATGCATGTATCAGGAGCGAGAATATTAATGTAACTGTGTCTGTGTCCACTCTGTACGGGAGAAGAAAGAAAGATTGAATGAGGCAGGGACGTAGCCAGAAATTATATTCGGAGGGGGACCAAGGGGAAAGACATTGTTCTTTGTGAATGATACTTTAGTAAAACTACAGGTTTTCTTATGCATCTATACCCCTAATGAGTACCATAACACAATATGGTTTTAAAATAACACGATTGTAATTAGTGATAAGTGGTTAAAAAATGATATAATGAACAGATTTAAAGCTTAGAATGAGTAATGATGTATCACGATAAGATTAATAGTAAAATTAATATTTAAAACCCTTTTTACATTTATTCATTTAAATTTCTCTTTCAATTATCTAAATACCAAAATCTAGTCTAATGTAATAATTTGAAGCTATTTTAGAATATAAAATCTGCTTCAAAATACTCACAATGGGGCACCCCAGATAATATACCGGGTGGCCATAATTAAACTGACAGTGCTCACTCACAGTGTTCTGTGGAATGACGCCACATTTTGTAGCAAGATTAAACAAGACGGGGGACGAAGGATTCCGCGAAAAAACAAATTAGTTCCAAAAGTCATCGCTAGGGGAATATTTGGCGCTGTGTTATAGAAAAAAGAGTGTTAACAAATGCAAATTAATACGGAATAAAACTACCTTTTATTATGCACATTTTCTGAATGAGTTCAAGTGCAATATGGGAACACTTTTAAAAAAGAGTAAAATCTACATGAACACCGATAAAGTCTCGTGATCTGCAATATCACGTACGCTGAGCAGAAGAAGAAGTTCTTTATTCAAATTTCCCATCCATTTTACATCCATTGGCACAGTGCCAGCTGCTTGGGTTTTAAAAGGCAATGGTTTACGTTTCGAATCAATCGGATTGAAAGTTTATGTGCAATGTCTCCTTCTTTAGTCGAGCGTGCGTTACTGGTCAAATTCTTTTACCTCAACCAGTGCAACGCGTCACCCGCTCTTCGTGCTTTTAGAACGCACAAAACAATGCGTAAAGCTAACGGTCTTGTATCAGATAATGGGCTAAAAGCAATGGTTGCGACGTTTGAGAAAACAGGTTCTCTGAAGGTTCAGTAAGGCAGAAGACGAAAACCTGTACCACAGGATACAATTGAAGCAGTTGCCACGGCGATTGTCGACAGAGGACCAGACAATATTGCTGTCATCTCTAGCTCTCGTGGAGTAGCTCGGAATATGGATATGCCTTACAGTACGGTATGGAAAATCTTACGAAAGATTTTCAACTTCTGTCCGTACAAGATCAGCCGTGTACAGGAGTTACAGTGCCCCGACCATGATATGCGATTGACTTTTGCTCTCACCTTTCTTGCAAGAATGGAGGTGAATGATGCTTGGCCGTGGAAAATCTTATGGGGAGATGAGGCCCACTTTTATCTGAATGGAACTGTGAATACCCAGAACTGCCGAATTTGGGATGACAATCACCACATGCAGTCACAGCAATTCCCTTACATTCACCAAAGGTAACTGTTTGGTGTGGGTTCACAGCGGAATTTATCGTAGGTCCATTCTTCTATGAGAACATTACCCCGACAGGACCGGAAACCTGTTCTGTTACCGGAGAGAAATATCGTCACATGTTTAACAGCTTTGTCATTCCGTCACTTCAGCAAAGACAATGCCTGGGGGAAATAATTTTCATGCAAGATGGAGCCCCTCCACAAGTTGCTATACTGGTGCAACAGCTGCTACGACAGAAATTCACAACAGAAAGAGTCATTAGCCGCCACTTTCCAACTGCATGGCCACCTCGATCGCCTGATCTTACCCCATGCGACTTCTGGCTATGGGGTTACCTTAACCCATTAGCGCCCAGTGATCTATTTTTAGATCGCTAAACATAGCGTGGGAAATTCGCTTTTAGATGACCTTCAACCCACCCCACACATTCCACACTGCACATGGGGCAAGACAAGGCATGCACCTGTTTACCAACAGGTGGTTTTTTTTTGTTTGTTTTGTTTGGTCATTGATCTAAAGCGATAAGAGAAAGTTTGAATCGCCATTTTGTTCCGTAGTTTTTCGACGTTTTTTAACATAAACCCTGAAAACAGCTAAGCGATGCCGGTAAGTTAAACTTTTTTTGGTATTTTAATATCTTCATAGATGTAGCTATTAGAATATAAAGCTATGATATCTTAAAATAAATATAAATAGTAAAAATTAGTGTCGAAATATTGCTGATCTAGAAATAGATCACTGGGCATTCGGGCGTTTTTCCCTACCTATCTGGTAATATTGTGTTTTTTCACCTTTAGATGACAATATGAGTCGAAAAGTATTTAATAATATTCAGGATGCAGTTGATTATGTGTTTTCTGAACAAATTGAAGAGGATATTATTGCCATACCACCTGATGTAGATGAATTGACAGATGAAAAGGAAATAGATGATGATAATTTACACGCTCCATTTGTAAATGATATTTTTTGTAAAATAGAAGTAATATCAAAAGATGAGTGTGATCAAATAGATTTACCTTCAACGTCTGAGAGAAAACCTAAAAAATTAAAAACAGAAAAGCCAAAAATTGTTTGGGAAAAGAAAAAACCGAATTATACCAAATGGTCGGAATCAGGGGAAAGTTATAAGGATAATATTTTGGCAATGAAAAATGATCTTGCAAATGCATCTCCAGTTGATTGCTTTGAAAAACTTTTTTCTGATGTATAACGTAATTGTGGATGAGACGATTCGCTCTGCTAAAAATGTTAAAAACGATCATGATTTCATTATTACTAAAGAAGATATAAAGATATTTATAGGGTTTTTTTATATTTACTGGTTATCATAAACTTTCAAGTGAAAGAGATTATTGAAGTGATGCAGAAGATTTAGGGATAGGTCTTCTACAGGACGCTTTTAGTAGAAATGCTTACCTAAAAATAAAGTTATATATTCCTAGACAATTCAAAAGCAGCTGAACATAAGAAAGACAAATCATTCAAGATTAAACCCCTTTTGGAGATAGTAAATGAAAATTTTAAACAGTGGGGGATATTTAGCATGTACTTTTCTATAGATGAGATGATTGTAAGGTATTATGGACATCACTCTGTAAAACAATTCATAAGAGCTAAACCAATACGGTTTGGTTACAAATTGTGGGCAATGTGGGTTGATACTGGATACTGCTATAAATTTTCATTGTATTGTGGTAAAGAACTATATGAGACTCGTTCATTAGGGTCCCTGGGAGAAAGAGTTGTACTGAATATGTTATCTGCTGTAGCAAATCCATCTAGCCATGTAATGTTTTTGATAAGTTTTTCACTAGTCATCTTTTATTACATAATTTTCAAGAAAAAGGCTTCCGAGCTACTGGTACTATAAGAGACAATAGAACTGAGAAATGCACCCTAAAGTCTTCAAAGGAGTTTGATAAAATGCAACGTGACACTTATGATTTTCGGTTCAACTAAAAAATGAAATCACGATAGTTAGATGGAAAAATAATAAGAGCGTGGCTGTTGATACACACTTTGATAGTGTTGAGTGCACATCAAAAGTTCAAAGATGGTCTTCTGAGAAAAAAGAAAAAGTATCAATCCCACAACCAAATTTAATAAATAATTATAACAAACATATGGGAGACCATCATGAATGGCCTCTAGAGAAACACGGCATAGCAATAAGAGGTAAAAAAAATGGTACTGGTGTCTATTCACTCGAATAATTGATATGGCTGTAGTGAATGCAAGTATTCTGCACAAAAATGTTCATAAAGGTGATTCTATGTCCATGAAAGATTTCGGAAGAGCTGTTGCTGTAAAATATCTAAAATTGGGAATCGGAAAAAAGGTTTTGAAAGATCGACCTTACAGTTTTTATTCCTCATTAAAAGCTAATGTCAGTGATGATTTTCGCTTTGATAGAATGGATCACAATATGGGACAAAGAAACGGCCAAAGACGCTGTCGACTTGTAGGGTGCCAAGGAAGGTCCCTAACATATTTTGTGAAGTGCGATGCCACTTTATGCAAGAAATATTTCATCAAATTACACACTAAACTGTAGAAACATTGAAATTTTGTATTTTAAAATAACTGAACGTTACGAAGTACATTCTGAGCCGAACGATGGCCGATTGGTTAGGGTGCTGGCCTTCGGTACCGGAGTTCGTGGGTTCGAATCCCACTGTGGCATGGATGTTCGTAGCCGTTAAAAATCGGCTTTAAGCTGTAGGTCCCGGTCTCATTAGCCCTCGTGTTGCAAAAAGTAGACCGTAGCACTCCAAACCAAACCAAACCAAACTAAGTACATTCTGTAATATTGTGAAATTCTGGATAAATAAACGTTTTTTAAAAGGAAATGCATTAGTTTTTATCTATTTGGTTCGTTTTTACCACGTTATTGAAGTACTACTGATTGTTGTGTATTTGCTAAAATATATCCTCCGAACGCCCAGTGATCTATTTTTAGATCAGCATATTTTTTAAAAACTATGGTACATATTGATAAAATTCAATAATAATATTCATATTGATAGTGAAAGACACCCAATTTATGAGTTATATGTCATTAAGTCGAAAAAAAATAATTTGGGCGTTAATGGGTTAAGTCCAAGGTCTATCAAGGAGTGGTCCAGGACCTGGCTACGTTGAAGGATAACATATCACGGACTGTACGGGAGATTCCTGCAGACATGTTACTTTCTGCTGTTGTGCATACTATGCACAGAATGCAATATGTGGTCCACAACAACGGCAGCCACATTGAACCTCATTTGAATGCAAAATAAAAGGTAATTTCCGTATTGATTTGCCTTTGTTAACACTTTATTTCTATTACACAGCACCAAATATTCCTCTAGCGGAGATTTTTGGAACTAATTTGTTTTTTCGTGGAATCCTTCGTCCCCCGTCTTGTTTAATCTTCCTACAAAATGTGGCGTCATTATCGCAAATAGATCTCGCTACAGAACACTGTGAGCCCTGTCAGTTAATTATGGCCACCCGGTACATTAGATTATGGAAAATGATCTTGAGACGAATGACCAAGGGGATGAGGGCCGGGGTAGATAAAAGCCTGCCACCCCGCAAGACATTTATGGCCGAAGTGGTCGCTTTCTGAGAACACTGTTGTCTATACAAAGCTAGGCAGATGACACACCCACACACGTGGTCAATTTTCTTTCCTCAAAACAGTCTTTTAGAATTTTGGAATTTCGGGGAGAGACCTAAATCCCCTCCCTTGCCCACAGCCTTGGAATGAGGTTTATAAAGGACAGTTAAAGGAGGAAACGGAAGATTAGCATCTGGGGTCTACAACATTATAAATTCACTAGATGTACAGCGCCCGTGGAGTTGCTTCTTAAAACTCAGGTGAGTGCAAGAAATTAGGAAGTTAGGTTTAAGATACGTTAAAATCTATTTACTGTAGAGTGGCAATTTGTGTAGTTAAGATGGGGGAAGTGTTTTGCATTACTGAACAAAAATAGGACCTAATTACGTGAATAATTATCTGAAGTGTCTGGAACTGAGGAATAACCAGTTCAGGACGGCACCCAGCAGAAGATAGCGCTCCCTCAGGATGGGAGCTGTTACACGCGAACTGTGTGTACAGGCCGGGGCATTTTCTCCCGCTAAGCCTAATACTCAATTTCGGAAAGTACGCATTAAATAATAATGGATAAAATGTACACTTTACTTAAAAATCAAACCATTTTTAAATATGTGATTAAAGATATCATAATTTCAATCATAACAAAAAATTTAATTAAAATAATTGTATTTTACTATAACTAAAAGTACCTAAATTAAACACTAAATGTGGATACAAGATATAAAAAGACTTTAAAAATATTTACATTTAACGTTATAAAATACTTGAAGAATATTGTAATAATTAATATTTCAAAGCCGTATGAAAAATCTCAAAGCACGGATGAGTGCTGAGACCGACAATGAACAGTTTACATTCATAAGAAGTGTCGTCTTTTATTGTGTTTTGAGCAAAACACACATCTCCTTCTAAGTTTTTTGCCCTCTTCTTCAGCGCACAATTCGGGAAATTACTTGAAGGACGGTTTTCTTGTAATACACATAAGTATAATGAGACCCAAACAGACATTCATTTCTCCAATTTTATAACATCATCAAAATTGATTGACGATCGGATTGTAAATGTGCTCGATTCATTAATATCTATTTCACAGATTTTTTTTGCATAGGAATTAGTTTTTTCTACAATAATTTGGATCTTGTTTTCATTGAAAAACAAGTTTAAAAAGTTTAATTCAGTCTGCATGGGCACTGAATTTTTTTTCATATTAAGTCCCGGTTTCGAAGTAAAATTAATTTTAATAAGTTCCTCTTTGTCAGAACTCCATTCACATGGTGAAATCGGAACCAATATATTACTTTATTATCATCTTCTAATTTAGAATCAAAAGATTTAAAACTACTATATAAAGAATTCAAATAATTTATAGTTGTTTCAGTGTCATCGTCTGAAAGATCCACAGATAGATCATTCATAACTTTAGATATTTCCTCCTCAGGAAGGTAAAGTGGTCTTTTAGCCACAGCTACAGAAATGATTCTAAAAGTAAAACCTATGCTACAATATATCCCATAAAATCCCATCCTAAAATAGAATCGAAACTATAAACAACCACCTACATCAAAATGAGTTAAAAGGTTCTTTACCACGTGTTACTAGAGATGTAAAACACCCGGAATTTTGAAGAAGTGGGAATATACCCGGGAATTTTGGGGAATAAACCCGGAACTTTGGGAAGAAATCATTTTAACAATGTTTACATTTATTTTTTCAACAGTGGCTATTTAAGAACTAACATATTATTTCTAAGAGATTTTTTTTTTTACTTTTGGCAATATATATATATATATATATATATATATATATATATATATATATATATATATATATATGTTCAAGAAATAACAGCGATGAGCATTTAAATGATTTTATAGTAGTACTTATGTAATTAATTACCTTGTTAGTCTTATCAAATACATTACTGGTTGCTTCAATTTTAATTGCTGATATAATAATTATATACATTATTTTTTATCACTATTTATTATGTAAATTACTTTATGCTAAACTTTTTCCCCTCCTTTTATAATATAAAAATAAATATCTTTAAATTTAAAATAACAGTTTATTATTTTTTGCAACGCATATATCATTTAAAGGTGTAATCAAATGACTCTGTTGCATTTTGTGCCCAATTCCTACACACACTATATAAAGATGTTATCTAAGAAAAATAATGATTTATGGGTCTTGTGGCACTACAGATTATTGCATAATATTTATGTAATAATAAAAATATTGGATATTTCTCAAAGGAAAAATATACTCATACTTTCATGCTAAACATGATACCATGCCAAATATAGTTAGTTAATCCCAATTATTCAATTTTTTTTTCATAGCATATAAAAGTTAAATTTTGTGAAAATATCAACTGTAAAGGTCTACAACGAAGACAGAAAATAATGGTGTTTCTCATTGTGTCATAGGAATTGTCGACTTCAAAAATTCCCATGTTTTGGAAATTTGCAAAATTCCCTTCCCAAAAAAACCCGGGTTTTTTCCACTGCTCACAACTCTACGTGTTACCCTTTTCACCCGCTAGCACGAGTTTATGTTTATATTCACGAAAATCCAATAAATTACAGAC
This sequence comes from Pardosa pseudoannulata, assembly GCA_032207245.1. Taxonomy (NCBI): domain Eukaryota; kingdom Metazoa; phylum Arthropoda; class Arachnida; order Araneae; family Lycosidae; genus Pardosa; species Pardosa pseudoannulata. The sequence goes on from CM063502.1 coordinate 145,384,097, forward strand.
ACTTGACGGAGCCCATTCTGACCTCGCAGAGAGAAAATACTAATGTACAAGAGCAATCTTTTGAAAGGAACATGGATTAGTAACGCCATCTGATAGTAAATATTTCGTTCCAAAACCACGACGCAACTGTGCGGTGATCGTCCCGCTGCGTAGGATTCGCCGTAACTCAAGGATGCGGCGGTCGTCCCGAAAGGGATAATGGTCCTTTTCCAAACCAAGTACATTTTATGTGCAAAAGGATAAATTGAATAAAGAAATAAAGGAGTTCATAAGCCCTTTTAGCACAATTTTTCTTTCAAACGTATAATTCAATAAAAGATTCTAGCAAACTGCAAAATTTTAGAAGTTGTAAATATCTTTAAGGTATACGACTACGTTCGGAGGACTTTTTTCTTTAAACGTAGAAACTAGTTCAAGTTTTTACATTTTCAGATTTATTTTCCATATTATCATAGAGAATTGCTCTTAAAAAATGTATACCTGGAGTAGTTTTTATAAAATATCTAATAGATTAAGAAAATTTAGTAAAAAAATCTGTTTTTTTCAAATCGTCTAATCTTTTAATAAATTAAATTATTTTAATAATTTTGATGCAACATATTTCTTATACACTGGACTAGTAAATCACTTAAAAGCTTTTCTCTATTTACATTTGGTAAAAAAATTTTGGTCTTTCAAAATCATACACATTGAATTTTTAACGAATTTTTGTTAGCTTTATAGCTAACTACGAGTGTAACATCATTAAAAATTAACCAAATTTAAAGGTTTTAGGTCATTCACTAGTAAACACTATCAAAAACATTCATAATAATTTTAAACAAAATATTTATAGAACTTCTTGAGAAATCACATTCCAAGTTTCAACATTTTATTAAAAATACCGTTCTGAGAAAAACGCATTTGAAGTTTATCAAAGTAATTTTAAATATTAAAAAATTAAAATACATGTTTAAAATTCCCCACACTTATAAGTCACACTGTCACATTTTTTAACTTTCGCATATTTTTTCTTTCTTTTGGTTCTATTTTTCTTTTTGGCACTTTTTACGTCAGGCAAAAAATGCCTTTTTGCATCGACAATACGTAATTTGTCTATGCTTTTAAAAGCATTTAATGTATAATGCCCAGGTTTTATCCCAAGAGCCTCGAAAATTAAAAAATAACCCACCTAAACCTCCATTAAAATTCATTGTGTTAAAATTCATATGCCCTCAATTTAATTTTCTTTTTGCACTATTTGCCACAAGCACCGAATGAGACTCTTTGGCATTTTGTGTTTTACAATGCAGGCACTTTTTTAAAAGCTCTTGATCACATAGTTGCATATAAGTTGGTTTTATAACATTTACAATTTCTGAAGGCAATTCTGTATTTTTTCAGTAGCTTTCACTCGCTGGTAAGCACACCAACTGGATGTACCAACGGGACACTGCCGGTGAATTGGATTTTGTTTGCTGGATGTGCAGTGGAAAAAAAAAAAGTTACAATTACAGCACTCTGAATTTTTCCTAAAATATTCACATTACTTTGAATTACAATGCTATAACAGTTTTGAATTTTATCTGTCATGGCATCTGTGAGTTTCCCTTTTCCACCTAAACTTTTTTGTGTACTTTTGATTTTGCGAAGTCTGCTGCCCACTCGCTTTTGAATCACTCGCTCTATGAATTCAAACTTTTTGACATTGTCCTTGCTATAAATATATTTTGCAGGCAAATGACCCTGTGAATCTTCGTCGCTGTAAGATTAGATCATGGGAGCGTTCAAACAATATGTATATATACTGCCTACATAACCAAAATCATTAAGAGAGCAAATGTGCTCATTTTTGACTTTTTTTTTTATTTGAAGACTTTCATTGTCTGTTGTAATAGGCCAATTTTTCTTCAAAATGCAAGATTAAATAACGATTAGCAAGATGTAAAATGATGTAAACACACCAAGCATACAGCGGCGAGATAAAAGCATGTGATACTCAATTTGTTGTCACTTTCATGCCTCTAAACTTTCTAATTGCCAAGTTTCCAATTATTAAAAATGCCAGAAAGATGTTTAAACTAATATTGATGAAAATTAAAATGTTTTGTCCAAAAAATGCTCTTTGAAACGCTTTAAATTCACAATTTCCGGTTTCGAAATCGCTACCTCTGGTTTGTTTTGACAGCTGTAACTTTCCTTCAAAATGACGTAGAGATAAAACAAATACAGATTTAGAAGCCCAAATATTGAAATTTTACAATGGAGAAATGAAAAAAAATATGATTTTTTCAAAAAATGACGTTTTCAAAGTAGACGGATACCTTAAATTCAAGAGTGGTTTATGCAAATATGCAAGTTAATAAAAATTATCTGCGTTTCCACATGAAGAGTGTAGACTTTATTAGAATAAATGAAGAGACACCGAAGAAATTTCACAATTGCCCTTCATGCGAAGAGGAATTGCAAAAAAGTTAAATCAACAATCACTTAAAAACTAAGCTTTATTTTGTTTCCCAAACTAAAGATTTAAATGTTCCTTCATATGAAAAATTCAATGATTAAAAACTAAAAATTGAAAAAGAACCAAGATCATATTTTGTTAAAGTTTTAAAATTGTGAGGTATGGTATGAAATACTTACACTTTTATTGTCTTATATCAAGATAAATATCAGCTAAGAGGTTTGGGCCAGAAGTCTTTAAAAATACAAGGTAACAAAAAATAAGGGACTTTTGCCAAGCAGTTTTGAAAGTATCCCAGGTTGCAGGCAAAGAATTCACAGCAATTTTAGAGGACAAACAGATTAGGACGTAAACATGAACTGGATTATTTAAATTTAACAAGGGTGAAGCATTTCCGAAAAGGTTAATTTTATAAACTGTTGGCAGGCTGCGGTGGTAAAAGTATATTATGCATGGGAAAATAAAAATTCAGGGACGTGGCAAATGTGGTGCACCACGGGCCATAGATGGCACAGGTGAACGACGGCTGCGGAAATGCGTTCAATCGTTGAGCAACTGACTGCCCAGATGAACCAAGGGGTGACCAACAGTGTCTACACAACGACGGTTCAGCGAATGTTGCTGCGTATGGGCCTCCGCAGCAGACATCTGGTTAATACACCTATGCCGACTGCTGTTATTCGGCGACGAAGGCTGGAATTTGCACGTCAGTACCGCAACTGGACTTGAGTGGAGACGTTGGCTTTTTCCGATGAATCACGTTTTATACTCCATCGGAACGATGCACGTTGGTATATACGGCATGAAACGTCTGAAAGCAAACACCCCGCAACAATTGCCGGTAGGGTCCAAGCTGGAGGAGGGTGGTCTGGGGAATGTTTTCGTGATATTCTCTAGGTTTACTCGTCATTGTGGAAAAGACGATGGATCAACACAAGTATACACCTATCCTTGCAGACCATGTTCACCTCTACAAGCGAAATGTTTTTTCTTAGGATGATGACATCTACCGGCAGGACAATACGACGTGTCATAAAGCTCGCAGTGTACGTGCGTGGTTCGAAGGATGAGTTTACCGTACTTCCTTGGCGAGCAAATTCACCGGATCGAGAATCTGTGGGACCATCTCGATCGGGTTGTTCGAACCATAGATCCTTACGCGCGTAACCTAACGCATCTGGTCACGGTAGTGGAGTCGGCATAGCTCAACATTCCAGTGAACACCTTTTGTCTTCCTGCACTTCTCGAAGCGGCCCGCTCTGCGAAAGATGGCTATTTTGGATTTTGACAGATAGTTACATTAATCAGGCATGAAAGTAGACAATGACAAAAAAAGCTGAACTTCTCTGGGTGGGGTTGGGGGGGGGGGAGATGTACAGAAGATGATTACATTTTCTCTTACATAACTCTTTTTCACAATATGATTCAGTACTACATACAGGAATGTGGCGTTCCTTCAAGCATTTTGGACGAATTTTCGTAGCAGCCAAAATGCAGATTTGGATCAGGATAGTGTTTTTGTAGCAGTTAAACTAACAATTTAAAGGATAAACCGTAGTTTTTGAGGAGTCTGCCTAATAATTTAGAATGATTGGTTGGTAGCATTTAGAGCAGCCAAATATTCAATAACTGCTGATATGGTTTGTTGGTTTGGTACATGCAATATATAGTGCATAAAGAAAGGGGGGAGAGAGTTAAAATTACAATAATAAAAATATATTGCATGCTAAGGGATACTTTTAATACTTTTTGGATTATCTATTGGGTTAATAGATCATCCAAAATCTATCCTTAAAACCAATAGATAATCCCGTTTGGATTATCTATTGGTTTTAAGGATATTCCTTTGGTATTTAAGCACCTGCATTTTAACTGCATTTATGCGCAGTTTTTTCATAGATTCTTTTTACAGCCACTTTTATTTACGTTGTTTTAGTTCCTTTATTCTTTGCTCTTCCCTTTTTATATTTTTTCTTTTTTATAAGGTTTGCAAGAGGAACTTAAGTGTTAAACTAATTTTTTTCTACATGCTCATGCAAAACTTTTTTAAGATATTTTACTGGAGTATCACCTTTAGCAAGAAGGTGATACATAAGACTTCTACCACCTAACGTTCTTCTATGAATAGGTTATCCAGGATGGTCGCAAGACGTGCACTACAGTATTACCTGACTTATAAATTATTTTAGTAAAATAACTGCATTTAAACTACCTTATTCCAAATTACCTAAATATATTTAAAAATTGAAAAATAATGAGACAAGATGAAGACTTTAATTCTGATATAAGCAATTTTAGGTAAATTATAACTGTTACATTAAATAATTAACTATTCAAATATTTTAAAAATATTAAAAATTATTTTCCTTTAACTTTTTTTTTTTATTTCGCTGTCTAGTGTTTGAAATAAGTCAACATTTTTTTATAGTGCCGATCTCTGATGTAAAATCGTCTTTTCGATATTATGACAATATTTAAGGATACAAGGTATAGTGTTCCCAAAAGCTATGTTCCAACATGCAAACATAATCTTTCCGATTTTGCGACTTGTAGTAAGACCGTATGAACAATAAAACGTCCTTATATATGAGCGCCGAACGATAGCCGAATAGATACAGCGCTGCTCTTTGGTATCCGGTATTCGCGGGTTCGAATCCCCCTATTGGCATGGATATTTGTAGCTATTCGAATCGGCTTTAAGCAGTAGGTGACAACCTCATTGTCCCTCGTATAGCGAAATAGTAGACCGTAGTACCCCAATTGATATTTGACCATCATCTTTCCGATTTTGTGACATTGCGAGAGAAACATGCGGTATATCAGTGATCGGCAATTTATCTACATCGCGAAATCGTGTATTCCGTCCTTAATTGTAGAATCTTGATGCTGATCATAAACACTGGAAATAAATCAGAGGAAGACGCACGGAAAGGTGGAAAACATCGGCAATTCACAAATACGGAACTCCGAGTTCAACTGAGAGCGGCTGAGTGGGGTGCGTCAAGATATTCTTGTGACACTATTGTACACTACTATAAAGGCAAAGTTATATTAAGATCCGCGTCCGACTAGTGCAGGAAATTCTTGTTGTGACATGTTTGTCCATGCTCGCTTCGAACCAATTTTTCGATCCATTTCCAGGCGGTAAAGTGCAGAAAAACGTAAATTGACCTTACAAAAAATAAATAAATAAATAAACAAAATTAATCTGAATATTCCGTACTGCCCTAACATTTCCATATTTTCCCGATCAGTGGACACCCTGATTACCAATTTTAATAGACTGCTAACATTACGCTACGGGAGCAATCGGAGAGAATGCTGGATACCTGATTTCCCAGATGAAAACTGGTTTCAAGGGATGATAATCTCACCAATACACAAATTTCTTTTCTATTTCGAAAAATTTACAAATGGCAAGGTGATTTTTGAAAAAGCAGAATTTATTAAAAGAATCGGAAATTCACATACACGTACAAAAACGTACGAAAAAAAGGCGGAAATTGGCGATGCAGAAATCGGCTGTAGAAATCAAAGAAATGAAATTCCACCAAACTGCGGAAAATTTCCATCCTTTTTTTAATTCATGTTTAGCCATTTAAATTAATTTTTTTCCGTCCGCAGCATCGATGGTACTAATTTTATGTTCATCTTTTTCACTGATTTCCATCATAAATTCTTGTAAACACAGACGCTCTTAGAAGTAAAACACGGTAATCCAGAATAAAACGCACGTGCAAACTATTTTCTCGAACGCCCGTTAAGTACAGAATACGATACGTACGCTGGCTACGACACCGCTAGGAATAATGCCGCCGCCTTTCAAACCTGGAACCCATAAACATAACGCGATCGTCATTCGATCCTGAAAGAATAGCCTCGACTTGCTATAGTACGTTGAGCCAATCGGAATGGAAGTGAATCAGTATGCGTAGTCATATCTCCGCAAGCGTACATCTCAGCGAAAACACGCATTAGAAGATACTGATTTCGACCAGGATTGGAGCCCCCCCCCCATTTTCCAATCACGATTTCTCGATGGATTTGCATCGATCTCAGAAACAGTCCTAAAAGCTGTCAAAAAAGCGGATTTCCGCTTAAAAGCGGAAAACTTTCATGCCTGATTAATGGGACTGGAGTATATATATTGCATCTAAGTATATAAATATTCTATTGCGTCTATTTAGTCTCTATATATATAGAAAAAGAGGCTATTGCTCATTAAGGACAACATAGGTGATTAAAGTGATGACAAAAATTAATTTAAAAACTTAAAATAAAAAAAACTAAATATCATCTGATAGTAAACAATTGACAATTAAAATAACAAAAACAGAGAAATTAATTTAAAGTTATCCAAAGCGTAAATAATATCAGAAATAATCCCAAAACTGCAAAAGCTCATATACGATTAATTGAAGCAATTTAGTTTTTATATTAGTTAACAGACGGCTCCAATGTACTGAGTAATTTTTCTCTGAAACTTGTGCAGAAAAAGCACTGTCCCATTCCACTCATTCATATGATGTTCCGTTTGTTTAGGCCAGATCTGAAGAAATATCGAAACGCACACACACAACTTTTCTCATAAATTAGATCTTGCAGTGATTTGCTTCTAATAGACTTGATTTTTAATTATCTATAGGATCACTCAAATTTTTTTATGAAAGCAGAATTTTTCTAAGGATCAACAAGTCAATTTTTATTTACTCTCACAGGTTTATTTTCCAAAGCCCCTTCAATATTCTCAGATGCAATTTTCCCAAGGCTCATTTAAACAAACAGCACAAAAGTAATTTTGCTCTTGTTTCTCTCTTTGCTTAAAAAAAAAAAAAAAAAAAAAAAAAAAAAAAAAAAAAAAAAAACAAAAAAAGTGGCAGTTAAGTTAGACTAGAGATGAGAGACTTTGTCCACGTGATTCTTAACTTTATAATTACCTTCCCATATAAGGTTGTAATTTCTTCAAAAGTTAGCAGAATTCTGCAACTATCTTTACTCTGGGAACTTTTCTGTTCATTGATAAATCCTTTTGTATGGTCATTTTCATCAGCTGAATAATAGAAATTTATTTTAGAAAAAAATCTTCACTTAAATATACCGGAGATTATCATACCACTTCAAAAATCCTGAAAGTTACCAAAGAGCAAAATCTAACATCATTGAAATAATTCATAAAATAACCTATTTTACATGAATGCATATATACATATTTTCAATTCTATTTTCAGAGAAAAATATATAATTTTTTAGCATATTTTATAACAATTTATTCTTAACTGCATTATTTCATAAACTTGTTTCACACTTGTTAATCTCTTAAGATCAAATTTCAGAAGATTTTTCATTAAAACTCAGTATATTATGCAAGGGCAAATATTTTTCTCTAATTGGAAATATACAATATACATAAAATTGAAAAAACCGGTTCGTATAGTCTAAATGCTTTAAATTTATGTAATCTCTGATATATATATATATATATATATATATATATATATATATATATATATATATTTCATTTTTAATTAAAGGGTCTATACTTCAGAAATCCAGTCCCAGAAAAAAAAAAATTTGAAATTACAGACAAATTTGCAGTCACAATCACCATTGACACACCTATTTTTAATACACTGTTATAACTTTTTATTTACCAATTGCTAGGTTTTCATATATTAACTTTTTACAATTTGTTTTTATATTTAATATGCTTTGTCGAATAATAGATGAACTTAGGTTAACTATTTTAAAATTTACAGTTATTTTTAAACTTTTAATCTTTACAGATAACTTTATTTATAGTGCTAGGAGGTACTCCTGGTTTCAATACAATGGATCTTTGAGTTGGCAGATCTTCTTTTAGGATATGACACTTTTTTCTTGATATTTATCTGAATTTGAACAGTCTTAAGATGGGGCTTTAGGCTATTTTTTTTTCATTTATATGTTTGGATAGACACTTCAACTCTTCTTCTTCTTCTCAACTTCAACTTTCAAGAAATTTAATACATCATTAATATTTTTCATTGAAATGCACAAACCATCATTCTTATACAGTTTTACAAATTCTTGGTAGGAATGATTTTTATTAAAAAGTCAATTTAAGTAAACTTGAAGCCAACAATCAATTTTAGGAGCCATGTTCAGCATATCTTTAATTTATACATTCTAACAAAACAAAAACCCTTATAAGCTATTTATACTGAACATATCAATTCTTTATCTGAGAATGTTTAAGGAAAATAGAGATACAAAATCTTTTCCCCTGCCTTATATATCTATGCATTTATGTGCATATATACAGTAAAATTTCTATAATGGATACTTCTGAATATAGGGTACTTTCCTAGTTTCCATTACCTAAGACCATATTTTCTATGCATTTACTTCTAGATAAAAGACAATCTGAATAGTGGAAATATAGCAGAAAAAATTAATAACGGTAAATTTCATGTAAAGAAAATTAAATTTTTGAAGAACACATACACAGCTTATCACCTGATTTCAGGAATAAACTTACAAAGATTCAACATACATTTAATGTCAAGGCTCCATATTGATTGAATGTTGCCGAAGAAAGTATCTGTTTTGGGGACAATTGATAAAAAATAAAACTTAGCAGCTGTTTTGGTAAAAAATGGAAAAAAAATGCTGAACCTCAGAAAAATACATTTGCTACATTTTATTTATATGAAAATATGATTTATGCATTTGTTGAGATAAACAATTTAATTTTAGGAACAACATATAGGGATGAACAAGTTCTGGCCGTCACATTGATTAATATATCTATTAAAATCTGACTACTAAAATTTTATGTGACCTACTGTGTGTTATATATAGATTGCCAATAAATGAATGCTTTAGAAGTAATGTATCGACCCAAAGTGAGGAATTACTATTGAGCGTTTTATATAAATGACCACTATAATGTATAAATGGACTATAAATATAAAAATTAATTGGACTGTATGTTAATTTAAAAAAATAGTAAATACAATATAAACATAATAAAATGACCAGTGCAACTAATTTAAATATTTCATATTTTAATAATTTTCCCAGCTAAAAAATTAAACCAATGACCACTTACATGCCTGCAAAAAATAAATGTTATTCACCACTGTAATATTTTATATTAAATGAGATTATTTTAGGTTGAACTATTTTATAAGGACTGAATTTTAGCATGAATGTTTAATTTATAAAACTGTTACAGAATTTAAATGAAGCTATTGCAAAACATGTGAGTAATATTTTTTAATGCATATTAACTTGTCATTAATGTAAACAGAATTAAACCATGTTTTTGCATTTATTCCAGCAACTATATATGAAAGTGAATACGTAACCAGCAAAGAAATGATAAACTACTAAATATAATTTTCATTTTAAGAAAAACACTACCTATTCATAAATAAAGACTGAGTATAAGAATCTACATGTTCTATCACACACACAAACAAAACAAGACAAGACAAGGTTCTAGGAACTAATACTTTTAATTTTGAAATTTAACAAAAGAATTACATTATGTACAGGTATATTATACTGAAAATATATATAATTGAAATACATATATGAAGAAATTGTAACAAAGTCACACAGCTGTATATATATCACCTAACAAATTTTCAAAATATAAAATTTTAAACCAGCAATGAAACAAAAAAGCAAAACAAAACAACAAGAAAATAGAAGTAGAAAGGCAGAGTAGACCTTCATCAAGTACTACTTAACACAATAAAAATTAAACATTTTAAAACTTTATTGTGACATAGAAAGGGAACCTGTAAAGCAAAAATATAACACATCTAAATGCCTAAGAAAGCCAAGTTCGAGCAAACAGTCAATAAATATTAGCAAGTTGTATAAAATAAACATTTTTAAATTGAATGTTATATCATTAAAAATACACATCACCAAAACAAAATAATGTTTCAGAGTTTATGTGCTGGATAATACAGACATTAGTTGAACATTGTTAACTGAAGAAAAAAAAAATCCAAATTACATTATTCATCTAAACATATCAGACTAGAATATTTTATGAAGCTATTCTTCATAACATAAATAACAATTTTTAATGACTAGCTACTCCATTTCCAAACAAAAAAAAATGCATAAAATATTAAAAATTGATGAACAGATATTTTAAACACCATAGAAATCAGCAACATAGGGAGGTGGAGCATACATTGCAGTATAGGGTGGAGTTTTTGTAGCAGTATCATAATCAGGTGGTAATAAAGCCTAAAAGGAAAAAAAATATTGATATAATAATTAATACATGCATTAAATAATCTACAATAAAATTAAAATCACTGTCCTCAACATATCTCTTTTCCGTACTTTGACCTTTATACCCTTTTAGAAAAGAATGAATAAAAGTACAATTGAAAATAGAATCCCCATAATTCTAGCAGTAAAATCTTGCTAATATGCATAAAACATTAGTCCCTATGATATTTATGCATGAAATTTTAGATTTTTCTCAAAAGATTTTAAATGTAATCACTATACCTGATTACATAAAACTGCATTGAAAATATTCAAGGATTGACATAATTAGTCCAATAAAATGATAAACTACATATATGTTCACAAACTCAAAATGGTACAATTTAAAATCAATACTGTAACAGTTATCTTACAAAGATTTTGAAAGGGTCACTTCTCTTTGGTATCCGTCAGTTGTATCAAATCAGTATTTCCAAATGGGCTTTTTTAAGCAAACTTGTCTCTCCCCCCCTTAGATAGTGTCTACATTTAAAACCAGGAAAGGATAGGGATAAAGATAGATTATGATGTAATACCAGTGTTTCTAAATTTACAACTTAAAAGAAAATATAAGAAAATTAATATACCTCATTATCTGCTTCAATATAACTTCCAACAATCTGAGCAACATGCAACAATTTTAAATACTTATAACAGGACCAGACAACTCTCATGAAATAGGCCTGAAATATGTAGAATTGATAAATATTAATTAAGATTCATATAAAAAAATTTGAAACTTTATTAGAATTAAATGTTTATACATATGTATATTTAATTTAATAGTCATCTCATTAATTCCCTTTTTACCACTGGATGCATATATCTGAGATTCATGCCACATTTTAGTAACATGAGTTGTATACATGACATAAATGTTTATGCCTATTTCAACTTCAAAGTCCATCATTTCTGTATTTGCACTTGTAATAACCTTTATGAAAATATTAAGAATTTACATAAATATTTTTTCTTTTAATGTAGTATATTATATAGCTATGACAGAATTATAGTAAAAATAAAATCATTTAAATATTAGTGACTGTAACAATATTCTATGTATCAATACAAGTAAAGTATTTACAGATCATAGCTGCTTACTACATAAGTCTGGCCAAATGGATAAGGTGTACATCGATACTGGAGTTTGAAGGTTTGAATCCCACTTATGGCATGGTTATTAGTAGCCATTTGAAATAAGCTTTAAACAGTAGGTTCCAGCCTGATTAGACTTTGTGTAGCAAAATAGTAGACCAGACTGCCAAAAACCAAACTAATCCTAGAAGTATGTTACTACAGGCAGGTTTTGCTCATATATTTTTATTTGAAAGCAAGAAGACAAAATTTTAAATTTCTCTAGTGATACTTCAGTGGCAAACATAGTCCTAAACATTTCCTCTGTTAAACACAATTCTTTTCAATTCTCCATGGCTGTTTAAAATTTTTCTTCTGCTTTATAAAATACTTTATACATTTTAGGATTTATTTTTAATTAAAAGATAAAATTATTTAAAATTCTGAGTTCAGTATTCAAAGGAAACCATTTTTGAATTTTTTTTTTCAAATTAAAAAGAAGTAGTTTAAATTTTATTAAACAGCTTTAACGAATGTTGTCCTTTTTTAAGCTAAGACTCCATTTTCTAATTTAATTTTTCATTTCTTTTTAAAATTCCATATACGTGTTAAATAAGTTATTTTTTTAACCTCTAACTTAAGTATCAACAAAATATTTCACCATTCATATTTTCCCCAATTTGAATTGTTTGGATGAGAAATTGCAAATGTAATAATACACTCACTTCACAATTGAAAGTGCTGAATCATTACATGTATTCAAAAGCAAAAATTGTTCCAGCATATAACTGCTGGAATTATAGTTTGGGATATTTGCAAGACTTGACAAAAAATCCAGAATTTTAATTTTTTTTTAATTTCAAATAATGTGACAAATTTTAAATTTAAACTTTTAACAGTTCTTAAGAGAATAATAGTACTCAAGGACGAATGAAACTATGATGTACAGTTTCTTCCTCAATTGTTGATAAATCATACATAACATCTTACTTGTTTTGTCCGCATATCACATACCAAGAAACTTGCAAACCAATAAGAACTTTTAACTTTAAAAATAGATTAAAAAACCAATGAAATTCCAGATTTAGCATAGCTGAAAAAAATCCAGAATTCTGGAAAAAACCTAGCATGCGAATGCCCCTTATACTTTTTAACTTAAACAAATACAAAAAATGCTAAATTCCATCCCTATAAGGATACAGCCTCTATTGGATGAAAATTTAGCACATTTCTGAAAAACATCATATGGTTAAGATATGTAACATCAGGGTACTTTTTTAACCATTGAAAATTTACAGTTAATGATTATAATTTAAATTATAAAAATAACCAAATCTTTATTAAGGAAATAAAGCACATGAACATTTAAAAGTTCAGTTACTACATTTAAAACTTTTGTTTTTGGCATAAACTGCTTATATAAAATATTTTAATAAAACTTTAATAATGAAGATTGATAAATTTTAATTCCAATTAAGTAAATGTTTGATACGGTATGTGCTCCTTTTAAAACAATAGTAAAATAATTTAATCGACTCACTTTTAATAGCATACAGATCACAATAGCAATCATTAAAATAGCACATAACCATTCTGGATTTAAGTGCAAAAGTTCTTTTTGAAGGGGTAAATCAGATGCCTCTTGAAGCATACGCCGGACATCAGGAACTGATGAAAAATAACCAACAGCTGTCAGGGCAGAAATGATGAAATCAAAGACTTGGAGGCTAAAGAATGGCATCAAGTAATTTGGTTTACCCTGAAATCCAAATTATAAACAATGTGGTTACAATAATTTAATAGCAACTTAACTATTCTGAAATGTAGAACAGTTCTTTCAAATATACTTACTCATTCAGTAAGTTACCTATAAATACACTCCTCTACTTTCTAAATTGGGGGGGGGCTCTATATATCCCATTTATTACATATTTTTTTAACATTCTCTGTTTAATTCCCTCCCATTTCTTTGTAAGAAAAGATATAACATTTCATTGCTTTTACACCTCACATAAATTATATGGTAGATCTTTATGAGATAATTCAATTTTATTTTTGTAACTAAATGATACAAAATTTTAACCTTACTAAAGCTTTTTCTCCAAAATACTTATTTCCCTCTCTTCAGACTCTGAAATTCTTTTCACATATATGAATTTATGTACATCCTATTGAACATATATTATAGTGAGGTCCTACATCAGTAATAAAATGCATTACTACATGACCAAACCACAGTGGGAAATTTTAATCATTACAATATAGTGGCATTTTATCCAAAGATGTTTCAAAATTCCCATACACCGATTTCTACCAGACAACTATTATATTTCACCTCATAAAAACGTGTACCTATATACGATGTTGAAAAACATCTACCTTGTACCTTATAGAGCTCTAAGGGGAGTTCCAAGGTGTGCTATATTTGAGATACATAAAATGCATACAATATCTATGTGCCAGTCTATAGCATGTGTATAAGAGTGAAAATATAAACATGGAGAGTAAGCGATTTAATCTTTAAAGGATGTGGTATTCCCCTTCAAAAGATTGATCTTAATAATAAATTAATTTATTTTGAAGAATTTGCATTCTACTAGAATGTTTACAGAAAAATAATTCCTACAGCCCTTTTAAAAATAAAAGTAAATTTACAGAAGTATAACAAAATGTATAAAAATAATGGTATATATATTATTTCGTAAGTAATAATTAGGGTGCTAACTCAATTTTCAAAATTATCTGATTTAAAAAAAAAATTCCAAGTTGTCACTGCAGTTCTTTTAATGATATAAAACATACTATATTTATATAAATAAATATGTATGTGTGTATGTTAATTTTAGTTGTATTAACTGAAAAAATCAAAGAATTTTGAAATTTGAGTTTGCATCCTGATTATTACTTAATAACATATATAGTGTTATTTTTATACATTTTGTTATACTTCCATAAATTCTTTTATTTTTAAACTCACTATAGCAGTTATTTTTGCATGAGTCCCAGTAGAATGTAAATAGTTCTAAATTCAGCTATTAAGAAATCCTACATATATATACATATCTGTATAATAAATAAATATAGCATACATAATTTTATACCATTCAGTAATTTATTGATGGCCATTTTAGCATAAATGAGTTGGAACTTTTAAAAGCCATTAAATGATACTAAGTATTAGGACTACAGATAATAATTTAATATAACCAAACATAATTTAAAAATAAATTTCATTAATTTTCAGAAATCCAGAAAGAAATTTGTGTTAAATACTAAATTAAACAAACTTGCAAAGTTTATCTAAAATATGCATAGTATATTTTTTGAGAAACTTTTAAGAATACAAACTCTTGCTTTACTTTATTTAAATTATCTTAATATATGCTTTCATTTCAGCTGGACAATTAAAACTCCAACTGGAAAAATGTATGCACTAATTTATTGCTAAACCAAGATTATTTTTTAATTTCCCTTTCCAGCTAGATAGATAAAATAATAAAAACACCAAAACAAAAGCTAAACATTTTAACTTTTTAATTTATTCTATTTCGAATAACTCTTTGTTTCTATTTGAATTTTATGCTTGCAGCACTTTTATCTCATTTAATATCCCTTTTCTTTTTTTACCTCAATTATTCTTGATCCCTCTGCTCCTTAAGATCAACAACAAAGAGAATGAATTTCAAGTAGCACTTATATCTTTTGCAATATTCAACTATGAAACATCAACAATCTGTTGTACAGCATCAAATTTGTCTAAAAGTGGCTAAACTTCATTTCCTTCTGATTTTCTAAGCATTCTTTTATTAATATAAAACCCTTGTTCAAAATTTGTGTTACCATATGTGATAAAATTAGAAACATTTCACACACACGCACACAAACAAAAAATTATGCTCCTGTGATGTTCAACATTGAAATGAAATCTACCTAATGATGATTAATTTACTCCTTCTTTGTTAATAAATTTTCCCTTTTTCAATATCAAGTAAATTGGGGAAAAAATTTAAACTATCATTTTTATCCACAATATCATCAATAATCCAATGGTTTTCCCCAAGAAACTCAAAGCATATAGTTAAATAATTAGAAATTAATGCATTATCAACAAAAGACAGGTCTAAAATGTATATTGCCTTAGTTAAATTTAAATTTCAATCTTTAATATAGTTTCTGTACTAAGTTTACCAAAAAAATTATTTATGGTAAATTTAAGATTATCACTTAAACTTAAAAATATCCTTATGAAAGGTCTGGTATCTACAATTTTTCATCCATTATGTGTACAGACACAAGTGAAGATTTTGCTTACACTTGATACTCAATACTATACAGCAATAGTAGTTTATTCATCAAGCTATATATGGCACTTTTGGACAGAGCTGTGTAAAAGAGCTCTATAACACTTCTATATCAAAATCTGTTATAGAGGTTGACCATACAGGCTTCATCTATTAAATATCAAAACTTATATATATATATATACATAATATGTCTTAGATATCTTATAGACATCAAAATCATGCATGATTATTAGACATTTATTATTATTTTTTTTATCTTATAGAGTAGCAAGTCCTGGATGGATTTTGATCACTATTAGATGACTATAAGCTCTGTGTGGTTGTGAGTTTGTATTGAACAAGACAGTTTATATTAAGAAGACAACTTAAAATCAGAATAAAACACATTTTTCTTGAATAAAAAAGAGGTGTTGGGGGAGATAGTAAATATGAATTTTAGGAGATATTTTTTAACTCTTCAATTTCATCCCTTAACTTTATTATTTAACTATCACACTAACTATAGATGATTAATAGAAAGGTAAAAGTGAGGCAGGAATATTATGTATTTCATTTCTAACAACATTTTAAACATGAAATATTTTTATGCAGATACTTACTCTGATGGTTCCGTAGAGTAAAAATAATGTCAGAACACCAGTACATACTGTTATTGCTAAAGCAACATGAACATCTTCTGCAAAACAAAGAGATTTATTACAGCAGGAACTGGATATAAAATATCACTTTGAAGAATATCAAGCACATTGCTGGTTGCATCTCTTAAGAACTCAAGAAATATTTCTTGAGTTCTTAAGAGCCCAATTATTCCCAATTTTATTATTTTGTAAACCAAGACTGCCTTATTTTTCAACACAATGATTTAGCATGCATTGAAAGCAAATAAAAACATATATAATGTACTGAAACTTAAAGTTAGATACCAAGTAAATGCACAGTATGGCAGACAATTATAGAACTACTGTAGATTACTGGTCCCAAAATTGAAATAGAATAGTTTTATCCAAAAACTGACTATTATGGAGGAAAAATAGTATATTATAAGCTAAATAAAAAAGTTAAAAAAGAATTTAAAAATAAGTAGTTATAGGCATTTGTTGAGACAATGTTATAGGTGAGACACAAGAATTCAAATAAATATTTTAGTGCTGTTGATAATTTTCTAAACAAATAATAAAAACTTCCAAAGATCATGTTTTTAAAGTTATACTATACTTGCATATTTTTCTTTATGGCATGCATGATTAATTTATTCCATTCTTTAACTCACTAGGAATCTATGAATGAAAAGCATTCTTTGTTGCTTGTATTTTGAGAAGAAACACAAAATTAAAATTCATGTATTTTAAGCATCTGTGAAAATGATTCACTGTTTGTACAAAATTTGAAAAATTTTACCTATTGTTCATAGAACTTTAACTCTGAAGAAAAAAAAAAAAAAAAAAAAAAAAAAAAAAAAAAAAAAAAAAATTAGGTTTATTACTTTAAATTTGAGATAGGAAATAAGATTTTTATACTGGATGCCATACATTACAGTATCTCATAATTTTTAGAAATTCAATAGTTGGGATCTAATTTTCCTATTAATATAAAGTATTTTCAGTTAATAGACAATGTGTTTCAAAGAAGAACCTATATTTTGTCAGAAAATGAAGGCATTTTCTTCAATTGGACATCATCTGATAACCCTAATTATAGTCAAAACCTCTAACATATATGTGAATGTGTACGAAAATGCAAATAAAAGCTCATAAGAGGACTAATTTAGTTGTTTAAGTATGGGTAATTCAACCAGGATTCTGTGAAAAATTACTACTGAACTATAAAATGCACTCAGAAAATATATCTATAGTGCAGCAGAGTGCATGGGGCTATAAAGTAAAAACACCTAAAAGACTTCTCTAGGGAAGCTGGAGTGATGTGTACTTGGTGACAGAACATCTGACTTGCTTTGTGGTAGCCTGGGACTATAGCTGCCATTGAAGTTATTGCTCTTCATTAATAGAGCTGATGAAAATACATGATTGCTGTGGGGACTAAATGGCAAACAATAGAATTTTAGTTTTCAATGATTTTTTGTTTTGTTTTGAAGTGCTTAGTAAAGAACATAAATAAATTTTTGTTTATAATTATAATTATTTATTTCCACTTCTGGAAAAAACATCTAAAATATACTATCATAAATTAAAGGGTTCCAACAAGAATACAACTCAGAAAAGTTATTTAGGCCATGAAGAATTCTGATTTAAACAAAATTACAGTTGATGATAAAATTGCTTTACTTAGTTGATACTTGTCATGACCAAATGCATAATTAGCTGCAGGACCAGCACTAATATCTGGTAACTGAGGACTGTAATATTCCGAAGTCATAAGACCATTGATATCATTAGGGGTTGCTGTACCAGCTGTTGCCCATGATGTAAAGCGGCTACGAGCCTCCGGATGTATCAAAACACTGAACAAAAGAGTAAGAGCCAATAGATGCAATACCTATTAAAGATACATACAATACTGTACATTAGAAAAAAACCTGTTAAAAAGTACATCTCAAATATAACAATAAAACTTTATGAATTGCTTTTTAAATAAACAATTCTCATAAAACTTGAAGATTTACATATTCATTCCTGTATATTTAATTTCAAACAGAAGGGATTCAAACTAAATTGAGATAAAGCAGACTACTCAAACTGTTCCACTAAAAATGAGTTAAATAAGAAAATTTTTTTTATTTAACTTCAAAAACTTTAAGAAGTTAATACTATAAATTAAATATTGCACTATACACAGATAAAAGCCAGGAAGACATTTAAAAATTTACAAAACTTATAGAGGCATTAAAAAATTGTTTTCAGATACTATTTTACTAAAAATATTAAACTACCAGAGAAAATGATTCAAATGTTGGCAGTATGGGCTAGGTTATTTGTTAAAACATAGCTTCTTTGTTCTGTAATATTTAATATGTGAATAATTTCTCGAATGATTGATTTCTACTTTCTTATAATGATTACAGTAAAGTAATTTATCACAACAGTTATCAGTGTGATAACTCACTAAAAAAGATAGCCTCTAATTCCTTTGACTAATATAAAAGCTAAAAGTTGACCAATTAAAATACTGAAACTCATATTTTATAGCTTGTTACAATATTTTAAAATACATTAGAAAAATTTATTACTTAAATAGTCATTAAAAAGAATAACTAAAATGTTTCTTAAATATGAAAGATATTAATAACTAATAATTACTAGTTAAAATATGTTCAATGTTATTTTACAGTATGCTTGCTTTTAAAATATGCCACTGTTAAAATACATAAAAAAACACTCTTAATTTCTATAAGCATATTGTTCAGATTGAATACATACACTTCATGAGAATTCGAACTACTTACCCTGTAATTATATTATGTGATTTTGATTACTGAATTACTACTATATACTAAACACTGTAATACTTTAAAAAATTAAAATTTTTAAGAAAAATATACAATTTTCCTGAAATTCCTTAGATAAAAAATCAGTTTTGATAAAAAAGTAACTTTACATACTTTTCTTTCAGAACAAAAAACTGGTTATTTTACAATATTTTAGGGCAATCATTGGATGTAATTAAAATATTTTCATCAACAGATGCAGGATAAAGGAATTTTAAAATTATTAGAATTTCATATAATAGTGAAGATTTATCAGAAACAGCATTAATATAATAAATGAATCAAAAATTTAAAGTTATTGAAAGTGCTTACCTACAAAATACTTGGAATAAAACAAGAATATTTAAAATTCACCCTCTCATTATTCCACATTTAATCTTTACAAATTTCATAAATACATTAAAATGAGTAAATAGACAACATTATTTATATTGTTTATTTTAGAAAAATGTGAGTTTTACTTTGCTAGATATGCATCAAAATAGTAAATAGCTTAAGTAAGACAACACTGAGATTTTAAAAACTGTATGATAAAATCACATGGTAAAGTGAAACTAATAGTTAACTATAAAATTTAAGTCATACAGGGTAAGTATTAACTACAAATCAAAGTTTAGGACATTATCTTAAAATATGCATTAGCTCTATCAAAATTTTTTACATACATATTTGTATTCAATATAGAATACAAATGTGTATGTTTCAAGAATACGGAATTAAAATTTAGTAGCTAATAAAAAAGTAAAAATTAAATGACATTTGAAATTAACAAATTAAGTAATTATTTAGGGAAAATTTAACAAAACCCAAATAATTAGCATAAATTACAGGAAAAATTCCTAAAAAATAGCATAAGCAACATTGTGATTTAAAAAGAAAACTGAAAACACCCACTGAAAAATTTATCTTTTATATAACATACCTAATGGTTATATATGTTTTCCCACACTATAATCAAATATATATAGAAAAACTTGTTAATGTCAATGGATATTTTTTTAATAAAAAATGACTGAGGACTACACAAAACTGTTATTGAAATATTTTTAATATTAAGTATTTATTACTTTGAGGAGTATCAACAGCTACTCTTCAAGGAACATGCTGTAAAGATTAAATGCAAAGAATCTGCTCTAATGGGTCAAAATCAATGGAATTCAGGGGAACAAAATGAAATTTTAAGACATTTATTCTTTTTAAATGATTCCAGAATTTAAAGAACTAGTACGAAACCTGGACATACTATATAAGCATATAAACAATAAAAGGAAGAAAATACAAATAGTGAAATAAACTTAAAGATTGTTCATTAAGACAAAAAAATAAGTTATTTAAAGAAAAACTACTTGAAATTTAACAGTTAAATACTTATCAAAATGTAATGAAAAAGATTTCAACTAAAAATAGAACAATTCTGCTTGTAAACAGCAGGGATTATACATTTACACATATATGTATTAATTTAAATAATGTGGCCAGCTTCAATATATCATAAATATACCATAAACATGTAGCTAGAAAAATCAGGATATTAAACAAAACATCTTTTATAAGATGAAAATATGAGCTTTTTCCTGTTATAAGACATTCAGAAATATCTAGAGAATCTAAAAAAGTACTTTTTAAAAACTCTTAGCATTAACATAAAAAAACTACATAAGAAATAAAAAGAATTTCACAAAATAAAAACATGAAATAAAGGCAAACTCAGCATTAAGTTTTAAAACTTACCAAATGCCAAATGCCTAAAATGATAGTGCCTGTGCGAACATGAAAACAAATACAGCAGCGGAAATTCTCACTGCTATCAAATTCTGACTTCACATGCATTGAGATGAAATGATGATATCAGTTATCTAGAATTGAAAATATAAAATTAATGTATTTCAAAATTATGTTTCCTAATGAAAGAATGCTGAATCAAAACGAGTAAACTTAAAATTTTTTTCTTCATTAAACCATTTAAAATATTTGTTTTCATAAATTACGAATATTTTAAAGCATATAAAGTGGACCAAATTAATGTTTCCCATTTAAATTAGGAATCTTCAAATTGCAAGAAAATTATAGGATTATTTTCTCCCAGTTTCCTATCTATGTTTATTTACAGAAATATTTAAATCCAGTTTTATGCCCATTCCTTCTTTAGACAGACAGACATTTTGTCACACATTAGATCTAATAGTCGCCAAAAGTAACCAACAACGTCATACATCGCCCAAAAAATCGCCAAGTTTAGCGACAATAACTGCGGTGTGTGTATTGAATTTGTACCAACATTTAGTAGTATAGTCACTACATAAATATAAATTGCCTCTTCCAGAAACTTGTCAAAAGAACATTTTAGCACATCAGTTGAAATATGTTTCCCATGCTTGTGATGATGGATTTTAAATTTAAGAATATGTAGCTAATTTCAGACAAAGTATGTGTATGCAAATGCATATTGTGTGTATAGATATATATACATACTGAGTCTAAAATGGATTAACAATAATTAAGGTTACAAGTATAAAAAATAGGAACACCAGATATTGTGTTTGAGAATCTCATCCCTATAGACGTCTGCTGTTACTATAACAGCAAGGAAGATATGGAGCGGTATTTGCCTGTCCAACATGATCCATCCCTATAAAAGAATGCTAGTGCTACCAAAGTTATGGATTTCTCTCATGTTTGTAGTATGTCAGATATCTCAGGTCCTCCCTAGATGAAAATTTAATGAGAATTGCTTTGTGTGCTGAATCCCAACTCTTCACTGAAGAGAACATAATACTAATGCTCCCCTATCTAACAATGATGTTAATGACTATAATATAGACATACTACTCTGCAACTATATAAGGGGAACATACATAACTGGTCTCCAGACATAAACACCCCTTTAAGATAGCAATCTATACATGGTTCATGTTGATATTGTTGCTAAAGATGCAACAGCAAAATCTAGTGAGAGATGCCAAAAAGTCATATTTTTAAGGCACTGTATATTGAAAGCCATAGAGCAATCCTCTGAAGGGGTAAATCTTGTTTGACCTTGTCCAGTCCACCTAGTAATAGCCCCCCCCCCTTTGACTGAAACTGCTGACATGATCTGGAGATCACCACATGTAACAACTGTAGCTAACAAGCTACTTCTTTTTGTGATTGTCCAGACTACCAATAGCTCTCCTTTGTAATTCATTGCTTGAACGATTCCATCTAGTCATTGTAATTGCAATTTGAACAGCTAATGTTGTTTTCTTTTAAAAAAGTAATACTATACAAAAATTTGTTAGTTTTAGAGAATGTCCGCTTTAAAATAACAATGGCAGGTATTTTTATTTATAGCAAAAAATATGTTTATGATTTTAATACTGGACACCAGTTTGTATTTGTATATGTATATATATGTATATATATATATATATATATGTGTGTGTGTACCTGAAGTGTATCAGGTACATACCAGTGTACCTGAAGTGTGTACCTAGTGTGTCTGTAGTGTTTCAGATCATCAGTAATTGATCATCAGTAATTGGACAGAAAGATGCTGACCTTTATAAAGTAAAATATTAATCAAAGCATTGTTAGCATAATAGAATCACAATATCTTTCTTTTACCTACACACTTTTACTAGATATAAAAAATATGGGAAAATAGAACTTTTGTATAATAACTGAGTAACTACTCCTCTTAGATAATACCATGTAATTTGAAAAATTTTAATAACTTTTGACCTTTCTGTTGCTTTAGCTGTGTCCCTTTTGATGTTGTTCTACCATTTTATAAACTTTTTTCTTCCTTAGCTAATTTTGAAGATGTTTTGAGATATGTACTATCCATATCTCCAGAGAAAACAAAATATGAAATTAATCTTAAAATATACACATAGAAAAATTCTTGTACTTGTACCCATGCCCTCACTACTGCAGAATGTTGGCAGTGCTTTTTTGGAAAAAGACTTTAGAAATGTAAACTTTTTTAGGATTCCCTCAGATATATGAAAATAAATTTACAGATTTTCAATGTCCAACTATTTAAAATGTCCCTGATCACTTAAGATGCATATGCTTAAACGAACTTTTTTAGAATTAAAAATTTGAACAGCATCCACCATCCCCATAGTTGTCAAACTCTCCCCTTTAAAAAAATTTATTAGAAATTACAAAACATAATAATTATGACAGTAGGTATACTAATACAACAAAACACAATGAAGTGAGAAAATAACAAATATTATTAAAAGCTTAGAAAAATAATTATTCATTAAGACTAATGATCAAAATTAAGGCTATCATTGGGGTAATCATACAATAATCATAGAAGTAAAATTACAGGTTTTTAATAGGATTGTTTTTTCACTGACTTATGTTAAATACATAAATATTTTCAAACTTCTGAAGAGGGTTCTTATCAAAATAAAGTTAAGAGTAAATTTGCAATTTATCAGCTTAATTCCTTTTGTTGACAAGCTAAAAAGTGGTTTCAATATTTTAGCAACCATGAAAGCCTTATTTTATTACAAAATTTCCTGACTATTTACTATTTCACTGACTTTCTATGATGACTTGCAATTTCCCAGACTTGGTTGTAGGTGCCTTACATTTCTTCCCTACCTAGTTAGAAAAATCTCTTTTCATTCTAGAAGTGAAATAATTCCTGCTCATTCACATTGTACAGAAATGTGTTTGTGGCAAAATTCTATCACACATGGGTAACAACAATAAGATGTTAGGAAAAATATTTCAAACAAAATATAGGATAAATCATGCTTGCCTTATCTATAAAAGTAATAATCACTGTATTATGCATAATAATCAGAAAAATCTGTCATTTTCTTAGATTAGGGGTATATAGGGAAGCGCTTAAAAAAGCCTAAGTGAGTTTCATTGGGTTTTTAAAAAATTACTAAACTAATTATTAAATAAGGAATAATAAGCCTAGTTTATACTTACAAGTAAATATTAAAAAATAAACTGACAAAGAAAAATGTCATAAATTTTATGATTCTTTTATTTATTAGATAAGAAGTTAATCTAAAGTAGGGAACATGGCAACTGGACTTCTGTTTGATATGAACTTAATATCTCCTAAAATGTGAATGCTTAAAATTTATGCAATAACATTATTACTTTTTTTATATTTACAGTGTATTAACAATATTCAACCTTATGCAATTCTACTTTTGAAGTATTTCATAAATGATTAAAAAAAATAATAAAATAACAAGAATATTAAAAATATGTAAATTTATCATTTTTCCATTAAAAGAAAAACTCTTTTAAAGCAGATTTTCTTTTCTTTTTCCTTTAATAAAACCCATTAAAGTTTTCTTGGGTAAGTGGATGGGAAGAAAGTTCTGATATAGAGTAACTAAAAGGAAATGTGGCTTCTGATATAAATATACAGCATATATATATATAACCATATGTTATAAAATTATAAGACCACTACAAATTTTAACATTTTTACAACAAAGAAATTACTAATACAAATAAACATGTGTGAAACAAAAATTTTTTTGGAGTTGACCTAAAGATGTCTACCTAAGAAAAGTCACATATTTTATTCATGCCTAACAATTTTCTGGAATCACAGTATTATATAAGATCATTTTTGTTATTTTGAGTAATACAGCAATTCTTATATTAAATTTTTGAGGTTAATTGTAACCTAACACATATGAAAAAGTAATAATTAGAGAAAAAATGGTAAACATTATGAAATAAATGTAATTATTTTGGCTTATTACTAAAAATCTTGTCAAAGTGAATTGTCGGAAGTAGAAACGGGAAAAGTTTAACAATGAAAAAGAAAAGACTGTATATGAAAGAATTAGCAAATTTTCCCCTTTGCAATGAAACAATACAAGTCAACTGGCAAAATTACAGACAAGACAGTATGAATTTTGTGTAATTATGTGAAGAGTTTGAAATAAAACGCATATGTTAATTTTTAGAATCTAATAGAAAAATAACAAATACTGAAGTTCTAGAGTAGGTAAAGAGTAGGGCTCAGAGACAGTTCTGTTATGGTGCAGAATGCATAATTATATATGCATCTTTATTATATATTCATAGTTACATGCAAGGCCAATTCTGAGTTGTTAGCCACCTAAATGCAATATAGTATTTGGCCACCCCCTATCAACCTAGTATATACTTAGTAGTTATTCCATTGGCCACTTGCATGCATGCACACACTGCACACTTACTAGCCTTGGCCCTGGTTACATGAGATGTTGTTTTATGACATGTCTGATGAGTTACTTTATGAGAAAACAAGTATTCATTTCCTGTAAGCTAGAAAATTTGCTTATTTTGACCAGATTTTTCCCCTGAGATATTTTTTTACAACCAGATATATTTCACATTCCTTAATATTCTTTTCTTTTGCTCAAGTACTGTATCAGTTACAGAACTGCAGAAAACATTATTCGAGTGTACTTTTTTTTTTCTTTTTTTGTAAAACCAAACACACTTCTACTTCTGACAATTAAATCTGATGAAACATTTGACTAATAAACCAAAATATCCTATTAATTTCCTAATGTCTACCATTTTTTCCTTTTCATTAACCTCTCTAAAAATGTAAGATTACAGTTAAACTCAAAGCGTAACACAAAATTGCAGCATTACTAAAAAAAAAAGTTTTTATATAGCAGGAATTCTATTAACTGTTATCACAAATATTAACTGTAAATGAATGAAAAAAAAAATGAGGAAAGAAATTCTCTAACTTAAGATCAAACTCAGGCCACATACTTAGAAGTTGTGCATTTTACCACTGAGCCACTCCCATGCAAGCAAATGGTTGAAGAAATATCAAAACAACTACTTACATTGTGACTTGCAGTCATCATATTTTTATGTTATTTTAAAGAAAACTTAAATTTTTCAAATTGTAATATATAGCTTGGCATTCTGATACCAACAAAATTGTGTACAAATTTGGTTATGATTAATTAAGTAGATATTTCATATATCACAAACATAAAACATACTTTCTCTTTTTACAATAATATATGTGTGTAAATATACATATATATATATATATATATATATATATGTATGTGTACATAAATATGCCAGGCACACATATATATGTTAATATCAGAGGTTAACAGATTCCCCATGACTGAATATTTATTAATGTTATAAACAACATAATTAAAAAATAAAAACATTAAAATTAACTAATTTTTATTTAAATCAACTATTAATATAAAGTAATATCAAAGTGGTCACAAAGAAAATAAAGACATATTTATGACTGCTTTGATTAAATTTATTTCTTATTTTGAAGATGGGTTGAGTTTGAATGGTCACTGGGTGATGTCCTTTAGTACACTTGATTAAAATGCACTTGCATTTAAGATACTTCATAATATATCACTGTCTGTTATATTCTGAATTGACAAGAAGCTATTAATTTAGGCTACTTCTAATTTAAAAGACAAACTGACACTATTTAATATACTTATAACAACTTCTAGTTAACAGAAATAAGATTCTTGATAACTAGATAAGAAAAGGTAATTTGACTCAAGTGCTTTTAAATAGACTAACTTAAAGTGGAGTCCTTTCCTGTCATTTTCCATAATTTTATACCTAATGGTTTTTCTGTAGATCCTGTTGGTTTTGAAAATCTAAAGACATTTCTGTTTCCTAAGGTATTTTGATATTAAAAGATAGTTTACAAAAGCATCATTTGATATGTTTAATTATTTTTAATAGCCACAATACAAACTTATTAATAATTTTTTTAGCTATTTTTTTCACCAAGTAAATTAGGCTAAACTAAAATAATTTACGCATTTTGACTGGAGAAAGATTTATTACAATATTTTACCTTTTATAATCACTATTACCTTCTCCTCCCATTCCTATGAAATGTGTTTGAATACTACCAACATATATTTCGAAATATTGATAACAGATGCTCAGTTAAACTAAGATATAATAAAATTTAAAAAAATCATAAAATTAAAGATTTTTTTTTACTTAATATAAGAGCATAACAATAAAAAAATAATTTCTATAGATACACATTTTATGTTGCTTTTCTCTCTGTATATATTTTAACTGTTAAAGCAATCATAAAGTAATTACAACTTACAATGTTATCTTCTTTAATTAGAAGATTCTTAGTACGGATTTCTTAGTAAGGGTCAATCAACCCTTGATAATTTTATAACTTGTAGATGAGTAGAAGCTTCCTAAAAATTTCGATATACATTTATCCCCATTGAAAAACATATTAAAGGTTATAATTTCTTTGTTACTGCAGAAGTTCAATGCTCTTATTCTATTGACAGACTACAAAACTGCAAAAACATTTCTTATAAGTCTGGAAATAGATATCCAATAAGCAAGTTTAAGTAACAAATGCAATGCCAAGATAAATTGCAGTGAAGGAAAAAGTTCAATGTTAACGACTAAATGAGGAAACTAGTTTACATGTGTATTAACAAAACCTTACATTTGTTTTGTCCTAAAAGATAATAAAAAATAAATGGTAAAGAACATTTATTTCTTACCTTTTAACAACTTTTATTTAATAAACAATAACATCATAAAAGAAACAAAAATTTTATAATAACCAAGTGTAAATAAACTAGACTAAATCATCAAGAATATATTTACAGAAGTCCTAGTGACTATTATCAACAAAATTTAAATAATAAATTAACATACTTATTACAGAAACAAGATATTCTAACATATTACAATATCTGAGAAATATTCTAACATATGTTCATATCTATACAAGAATAAATATGGACAAAACTGAAAATATCTATGCTATTTCCTTAAATACAGAGAAAAATTCTCCATAACTAATAAATGCATTTTTAATAACAGAAAAAAGTTTATAATGGTTAGCAATTTCTGTAATAACTTGGACTTTTAAAAGGTGAGAAAGAAGTAAAAGTTTTATAGCACATAAATGAAAATTAATATTCTACATAAAAATTGTACTATATTTTCTCAAATCATATATATATATATATATATATATATATATATATATATATATATATATATATATATATACATTTCAAAAGCAAAATGAAGTAAATTACTATTTCAGGAAAAATATTAAAAAACTGAAAAAATTATGAAAGTTAGAATAATTTAAACAATAAATCTATTAAACAGAGTATTTGTGTAGAGGCAAATAAAATCCCCAGAAAATTTTATAGATTTATTTGTCAAGAGGGATACAAAAACAAGTATTAGTAGATAACATTTTGGAATGGGAAGGAAATGAAATCACTTCTGCAAGAATAAAGCCAAAAAAAATCATTTAGAGGTATGAAAATGTACTAACCTTATAAAAAAAATTAAATTTTATTCTGAAAAAATTAAACAAAAGCAGATTTTTTTTGTATTATCAAAATTACTTCTTTAAATAAAACTGAGTATTCAATTTCTTTTAACTAATATGACAAGTATGCTCTCTTGAGCAATGCATTTACTTTTGTCCGCATTCTATGAAAACATTTATTTTACAGTTTAAACAATTAATTGCTGATATACGATATCACAGACTCATGACTTTCACTTTAAAATGTTTCTACATCACAAAACTGTGAAGGACCCCTGCCTTTTTCAGTACCTTCCTTCAGTACACTGTCAAAAGTTGCTTAGAAAGTATGTCTATTATAATTTGGAGTCCAGTAAATCCTGTCAAAAAAAAGTTGGGGGATTATTTGAGTCATAAAATATGCTACATTCTTTGATTTCATTTCTCTGGAAATATAGAGATGGTAAATTTGAAATCACCAAAATTTTGGGGTTTTCTCCCTACAGCATAAACACTCTTGGTTTAAACAAAATTGTACCTAAATATTTCCAGTTGAATTTGTATAACATTTAAAAAAATTTAAGATACAGAAGGAATCTTGCTAATTTTATAAATGTGTAAATTCTTCCAACAACATATATAGAGACACACAAACACCCAATAAATTGGTAACAGTATCATAGAATAAATGAGAGAGATAAATTTGATACCACATTTAATTCAAATAATAAAAACTCTTATGTTTGTTATTGATACAACAGTTGTGCTTCCAAACATACTGTAAATATTTTAACTTATAAAATTTTATATGAGTAAAAGATTCATGCAAGAAAAAAAAATATATTTAAAAAAACAGGAAAATTTTCAAAATAAAAGATAGTGTTCAAGATCTATGAACACTAAGAAACAATTCCTCATTGTATGAAAAATTGGAGGGGAGGGGAGGAATAATTTCAGATTTATATATGTGATTAACTAATCGATCGTACCTCCATAAAATGAATTAAAAATAATTATTTTTAATTGTTTAATGATAAAATTAAGTGAGGTAATGAGCTAACTGCAGGATTTTATGAAACGCTAATAATAAGAGATAAATAACTGCAGTCAATGTAAATAAATATAGAAACAGACAAAATAATTAAATAAAGATAGTTATAATGTACTGAAATTTATTTTCCTTATAAAGCAAGAGACTGTCAGTTTCCCAATAACAAATATTTTGTTTAACTCCAAAAGGAAGAAGAGCTTTTATTTATGATCATATGACAATATTATTACTCACACTGAAATACAGTATACTGATACGGATAAAATTGATATCAAAAATGAGAACAGATCTTATAATTTCCAAACAAAATGTTAACCTACGAGTAGAAATTTATCTCAAAACACATTACAATCTATACTTCGTTGCCAAATGCTGATAATAATGTTTCAGAAAACAGACCATTGAGCTGTTAGGAAAATTTCCCATGACAGTTAATATGATGGGATTTCCAACGTAATTATTTTATAATGGGTGTACTTGCTCTTCGTAACCACTCACAGTATTTTGAAGTATCAAAGAGAAGATAAGCTTATACTCTTTTCCAAACTTTCTAAATTTTACCACTGGCTCTATTTGTGATGATAATATTAAAACTTAGACAATCACCTTTCCATAAGTGTAAAATATTCGAACTTTATAGTTCTGTAGGACTGTTACACACACACATTTTTCTCTCTGTCTATCTATCTATCTATCTATCTATCTATCTATCTCTCTCTCTCTCTCTCTCTCTCTCTCTCTCTCTCTCTATATATATATATATATATATATATATATATATATATATATATATATATATATATATATATATATATATATATATATATATATATATATATATATATATATATATATATATGTGTGTGTGTGTGTGTGTGTGTGTGTGTGTGTGTGTGTGTGCATGTAATGATATTTTTATCACTTTCTGTTCCGATTCTGTTTTACCAGTAATTCCTTACCCCAACGAATGTTCTCGAATGTTTCCTTGTGGATTCCTTCCAGTTGCATAGCTAAAAATAGAGTTTTGGTGCTTAAGTTACGTTAACCACTTGATTTATAGTGATGGTCAATTGGCTGGTACAAAAAATTATATATATATATATATATATATATATATATATATATATATATATATATATATATATATATATATATATATATAATATATATATATATATATATATATATATATATATATATATATTATATATATATATATATATATATATATATATATATATATATATATATATATATATATATATATATATATATATATATATATATATATATATATATATATATATATATATATATATATATATATATATATATATATATATATATATATATATATATATATATATATATGATTAAATCAATGACAGCTACAATAGAAAACTTTCCACATAAAATAGCTACACTTTATTTTATTACATTTTTATTTAAAAGAAAACACTTTTCTACTTATTTATTTTCTAGAGAAGTAATTGAAATATATTTTTGTGTGTTCTGTTTATTTAACTAATTATTTATTTTTGTTCTTTAGTTTAAGTGCTTTTACCGCTCCCAAATTTTGTCGTCGTTTTCAACCGATTACCTTGCCTATCGCCACGGGAGTAATTTGGGAAGGGCAAGATTTAAATTCCCCCCCCCAGAGATGTTGCAGGAGGGCCAAATTTGCTGCTTTTTCCCTCAAATATGTTGAGGTTTAATTCATATTTTGTTAATTATACCCCTACTTATCACATAGGGTAGGTTCTGTGTTATGAGTCCAAGGTCCCCTCGAGACTCCAGTTCTCTTCAAAATTCACTCCGTATCAGAATTCGCTCCATTCTAACTTGTAAGGACTCGAGGGCCACATTGGAAATTTTTTACCTTTGTGGGCCGTGATTTTATAATATACCAATTTTTGTAAAATTCTGCAAGTAGGACTTATACTTTATGAAATTATAAGCATAATTTGATTAAAAACAAAGATTTAGTCAATTTGGTAGATTAAAACAATTGGAAACCTGTTGTAAAATATACTTCCGGGTATCATGAGTTTTTATTCATTTTAAACGTAGAAATAAACATAAAAAAGTTGGATATCAAAATAGAAAAATGGCTTTTTTAAAGGTTAAGGAAAGTAATTGAAGCTCTTATAACACTAATTATTATACAATTGCATAAAAGAATGAAATTAAAAGTAAGCAAAAAGCTATTATACCACTCCACAAAGGAATTTTGAAGACGATCACTCAACAATGTCAGTTTATTGGAATTAATAGTGACTTTTTTCGGGTACCCCTTAACTTCTTTTCATGTACCTCTGGAGTACGTGTGTAATCTGCTAAGAACTGCTGTCATAAATATTGAGAACTCACAACGGGTTTCCATTCATGGTGAGTGTGAGGCTTTTATGATGCCGTATAGAAACTTGAGATACATTTACTTCGTACAGATTCAAATAAAACATATAAAAGATTAAGGTCGAATAAGTTACGTTTTTAAAAAATAATAATAATAACGTTGAAATCCACTTCAAAATTAATGGTAGATTAAAAACATTCATTACGTTTACGACACACCTTTGCTGATTACAGTTAATCACAGATTAAACACGGCACAGACATAGGCATAGGTTATGTTACTACACCAGAGAGCTTAGTTCCATATCCTCGGTTGGAAAACATAGGAATATGGTACAATGAGACTCTAACGTCTTAAGATTAAGTGGGCATCTTGAAAAAGAAAAGTCTACAAAAGGACCATAATTAACTAGAAAATCATATTCTGATAATATTTCATTAAAGAAATAACTCATGGGGCAACTAGGATCTAGGTTTGATTTCAGGCATTATCAATATCGTCTCTCTAGGCGCCTAAACTCACTGCGGGGGTTGAAATGTGAAAGATATGCCATTTCCTTATTGTTGAAGGAAACGGTTGATCCTGAGAACTATATTTTTTTTCCTACACGAGGTCTAAAATAAAAATGATAAAAGTAAATAGTTTTATTGTAAGTTTTTTAATATCTTCGTGAACAGGCTTAATAGCAAAATGTTGATGCAGGAATTCTTTTCTAACATACAAGAAAGTCATTCCAATTGTCCCAAGTGTTTTGCTTTGGATCTTCTGCAGTTTCTGAATATGAGTGACATCCGCAGACCCCAGACCGAGGTTGAGTACAATAGAATTGACCTAAGAACCTTTTGTATTGTAAAATTTTACTAGCCATATTCATACGATTAGAGTAAAGAAGATGAGCTATGCCTTTGCGGGTTTTAAAAATTTTTTCAATACCATAGCTTATTATTTTTTTAAAGGTCAGCCTACTATTTATAATAAAGACTTAGATACTTGAATTCCATCTCAAAGGTCAGTCACATACAAAAACCATTGGACGTGGGGTTCACTTACAGTTAAAGAAAATAACTTAAGTTTTAGCTGGGCAAAGTTTGATCCTTTACTGTTCAAACCAACGTTCCTAAATATCAACATGTCTCTGAAAATATGGGTTCATGTTACTTACAGTACTGTACAGTAAGGATTACCTCGTCGTTTACAAAAATGGCGAGAGGGGTGAATGGATTAAGTGGAATGTCTTTGAAGAATAAATTATAAAGGACTGGACCAAGGAAAGCCTGCGAAACTACCATCAAATGAATAAGTACATTGAATCCAAGTGCTGATGTGGAAGTTTGAAGCAGTTCAGAATCGGCTTTAATTAGTAGGTCCCAGTCTCATTAGACCTTGCGTAGTAAATAGTAGAATAGTAGACTCTATCTTTCTAAACCAGATAAATAAACTCCTTTATCATGACTGCGATGGACGAATGGGTAGGAAGCTACTCTACGGTACCAGAGTTCAAGCGGTTTGAATCCTACTGCAAGCATGGATGTTTGTAGGGTTTGGAATTGACTTTAAGTTGTAAGTCCAGTTCTCTTATCCCTCGTGTGTGCAAATAGTAGACCGAAGCGCTCCAAGCAAAACCAAACCAAACCTTTCTCATAATATTGCTTTTGGATATATACATGCTCTGCTGTTGTGATCTCATTACTTATTAAATTACTAATCCTTTGGTAGCCTAGAAAAGTGCCTGGTGATCTAGAAATATTTTTGCTGTCCATATGGTCTTGAAGTATTCTTGTCTATATAAAAAGCTCCTTTTCCTAGTTCTTCCAAATTCTACAAAAGCGATATTTCTGTTAAGACAGAGCAAATTTACCGAAACTTTCGTCCGTAAATGCGAGAAAACGAATCAGGGAACGTTGAATGCGTGTAAAATAACGTTTGTTATACAGAAATAAATTCGGGACTAAATGAATCGAATGATCAAGCAGTAAAGCGAATAATACCAGAATGATAAATCGAGATTACTTGACATACGGTAGTCGTTCATATACTAGATCAGAGCTTTTCAACTAATGGGTTGAGTTGCATAATTTATAAATCTTGGAACGACAACTGCTTCTAAAATGAAAAAATCTTAAAAGGGTTAAAGAAAGGAATGTTTTACATTTTACTGTAAAGTTTCATATTATAAAACATTTTCATCATTCAAACTTTATATTAAAAACCCTAAGTTCCTGGATAGGAATAGTCGAGAAACGTTTTATGAGATATCCCTGTTTTCTTCTGAGTACCATTAATATGAATAATTAGTATATTAAAGTCACTATATTACAGGATAAGAGTATGAAAGTATTGTGATTTCGGGTAGATAAGCCACGGATTGGACTTATTTAAAGACGTCAGTACCTACGAACTGACAGTGAACTATTGGCATTTTTCCATGGGGATTGACAGTGGACGTTTGAACGAAAGGTGCTTCAAGGACTGATGCCATTTAAAGAAAATGACCTCCACCAATCTCCAGGAGTGAAGTCGCCCAAAGAAGAAGTCCACTTGGATAGGCGTCATGCTCAACGTGTGAAAAGCTAAACTAAACTTTTGCAGCATATCTGCTCATAAGTTTTATTTTTCCTGTTTCCAGAGAAGTTTTTATTTTCAAAGTCCAAATTTCTTTTAAAATAAACACTTCTCACAGGTCTCTATTACATGATTAATTAGATTGTTTTGTTACTGTGCCGTGCATCAAGGGTAGGCAGATCGCAGCTCGTGAGTTGCATACTGCTCTTAAGACTTCTCAGACTTCTCCATTTAAGTATTGTATCAATAGAATATAGTCACATAAATAGCTCTCTGATATACCTCTGTACCTTGTTTCTTGACAGTCTGGAGCTTTTTTCTCTAAAATCTGCTTAATAACAGTATCCTTAATAACAGTATAAACTCGATGTTCCGTTCCGTATCAGTTATGCTATTATTATTCAAATGAGTCGGAGTCAATTAAGGCGATGGTATGAGGATCGCTGTATTTTACTAGGGAGTGATACAGGAAATTTCGCCTCTCAAAATTTCCCGCCTTTCTTATTTGGCTCATCAGTCTCCAGTCTTTGGGTGCAACAACCAAATTTCGCTCTTCATCTCGGCTCGCGTGGTTCGAGCCACCCTCACTAATTCCGGCGTCAAGAGGCCCGCTAAACATCCAGTACTATTCTAAATTCTTCTTCCTAGTGGCAGGTTTTTGCGTTCACTCGTGGATTGCGCATGCGGCGCTCCGAGCGCTTGCTGGTTGCTTTGCGTGGTGGGGTGGCCCAGTACTCGCGATCTGCCCACCACCGCCGGAAGAAGCGTGGAGGGCCTCAAGGCCATATGGGCCCGGTGTGTGCTTGATTGATTGTATTTTACTAGGAGAATTTAAAGTTGACGAGAGCTTCATCCATATTAATGCAAAAAGTATATCTGAATGCTTAAAACGATTACTTACCCTCTTTGTGTTACTCTAAAGCGAGAAATGAACCACGTATCTCAAGGATGGGAATTTAAATATAATAAAGGTACATAAAAAAGTAACTGATATATTTCATAAATGTACATGAGTTTATAAAATATTTGATGTTTATTTAAATAATTCTTTAAAGAAAACTCAAGCCAAGTTCTTAGATCATCAAATTCAAAATACAGGCAACTCATTTTCAGAAGTGATATAAATTTAAGATAATTAAATTAGATGCAGTCAAGTTCAGATCAGAGAAATCAAAATATCATACAAATTACTTTCTAATTCCGATCTGGATTATCGAGGGTTTATTCGATCGAGTGCTCTGATCTACCAGGTCAATATGTTTAATTTTTTTTCTTACCCGGAAAACTTTTTCTGTATTCTTGACCTTATCAGTATCTGTCTGTAATAGCTCTCCGACTCCGGTGTACTCCCCTCTGGTCCAGAGTTGGAAAACTGGGTTCTTATTCAATTAAACTGTAATTCCGAAAGGACGAAAAACATTATTTGGTATAATGTATTGGTCCGAAATAATATGTATAAAGTATTGGTTTAGACGAAGCCTTTTTCTAACGATGAATGTAACATTTATTCAAATAACAAAAATAGAAAAAAAAAAAAAGAATGATGTGGCATCATCGCCTCTCGGGGAACAATGTCCTCGCTAACGAATTACACAGCCTCCATCAGGCTACCCACAAAGTTCACCTCTCTTTAGCTGGAGAGTTCAACCCGATCTGTCTTCCACCTTTTCTTCTCTTTTTCAGGAGACCTTGGTACGAGGGGTCGTATCTCTTCCTCCTCTTTTGATCTTCGACCTTGAGAGTATTAATCAGTGGTTTAATCCTTGGCTCCTGGCTAACGTGGGAAAACAATGTACACATTTAATTTCCTGATGTTAAGGTCACAATCACATTCTTCCAATACAGTTGCATTGTTCGAACCACTCCAAAATTCGAATGTCAAAGAAGACCATTACCGGAAAACAGATGACTCTTCCATTTGTCTCAAAGTTGATGGATCAGCCTTATCTTCCGCACAAAACACTCACGTGTCTTTCGTCGACTTTGATGGGCGCGTCACTTACACTGTATATATGATTCCCTGATCCTTTGGTATGCAGTAATTACCAGTACTATTAGAAATATTGTCTATTTTTTAGCTTATTTAAAATTTTGTATCTTTGAGATACAAACGCCCGGTAATGTTCGTCGCTTGAAGCTGTATGGTAGTAGTAAGATTATAAGTTTTCTATCCCCCCCATGATGATTGTTAAACGTTTTTTAGATTTGAATAATTAAAAAAAAACCTTGAGCTAATCCATAATATTCTGTTTTTTCAATAATGAGTTAAAAGATTTGCAAACGAAGCTTCAAACCTACAGACCACCTACGGCAGAAGAAAAATACGCAAATGTTTCTGATACCTGGAATAAACACACACAAAAAAAAAGAAAAAAAATGTGTTAAATACCAAGGAAAAAAACTACATTAATACATTAATACAATTAATACAATTAATACAATTAATACATTAATACATTAATACAATGAATACAACATTTTTCATGAAATTCAATACCTTTGTTTAGAACATACAGTAATAACGTGCCAGAAATGTACAGCTGAAAACTGATCTTAAATTTAGAATATAATTGATTACTTGTCATTTCTATGTCATGCATTTTTATGTTACGCTAGTTATTTCCAGCAAAACTTTTCTTTTAACATTTTCAGCTGTGTTATCTCATTATATAATTTATAAAACAGCATTTTATAAAGTATGTAAGGTGGAGTAACACCACGTTAGGGCCGGAACTATGGCTTAGCAAGGTTGCATTTGACAGGGGCGGATAAGTCGTAGGGACGCCACTTTGTACACAAAATGCTTGCTTAAAAGATTTCGTCATGAATCCGAGCGAGGACAGTTCGCCCCCATCCATCCCAAAGGAAAAGCTGAGGACTAATTTGAAAAATTCCATAATTTTAGTTAAGTGGTAGAGTAAAAGATAATAAAATAGAATTATTAAAAAAATGTATGTGTGGAATTTTTTTATGCGTATTAGAGTAAACGTCAATAAGCCTAAAATTTGTACACTGTATAAAGAAGCTTCAGAAGGTATTTATCTGCTAAAACTAGCGAATACGTATATAAATTTATTAACTGCATTGAGAATCTCTCTATACGTGGTTGTAACAACAATTTCGTGTGGACATTTTTCAGCAAGCCGAAAGGGATAAAATCATATCTAGTTCCACTTTGGGACAGAAATGACTAAAAAATATGTTTATACTGTGCAATGAAAAAGAAGCAACGATGAAGCCATCAACTTATTCGAGGATGCTAAATCTAGAAAAGTAATGTAAGTACTTTCCTGTTTTATGTAATACACAAAGTTAATAGTTTCCTAATTTGGGAGATTTGAGTTCATTCTGAATATAATATATAATTTCTCCACTATATTTGGTGATAGAGATACAAGCCATTTTTTTCTCTCGTTCGCCAAAGGACCTGGTTCCGGCTGTGACCACGTGAACACTTTTTATGCTGTCAGTAGCCGAGTAAGCATAGGGATTAAAGTCTTTACCAATGGAATATCAATTTAGGTTTTTATAATGCTTCACTTTTGAAAAAGAGAAAAATCCCTTATTTAATCAATAAATAAATCCTGAATGATCCATCAAGACTCATGATGGGGGATACAGCGATCCTGCTAAGGTGCCCCGTACAACCAACAATTCGAGAGCGAATAAATAAATCACAAATGTTTTTAAAAGTAAATCATTTTGTTCAGTGCTGCCATCTTTCGTTCATCCATGAAAATAATATACACAAAAATTAAAGACATGTTAA
This sequence comes from Pardosa pseudoannulata, assembly GCA_032207245.1. NCBI lineage: Eukaryota > Metazoa > Arthropoda > Arachnida > Araneae > Lycosidae > Pardosa > Pardosa pseudoannulata. Next base: position 145,422,667 of record CM063502.1, read on the forward strand.
TGCATTTTATGCGCTGATATCTAGTGAATTGACTAAAATTTAAAATCTCCCTTTTCATTTATTTTATTTTAATTAAATTTATTTTTTCTAGTATAAAGTAATTTAAAAATGATGATGAAAACTTCTATATGCTATGTCATTTCCTTTATAAAATAAGATAAACGTGATCATAAAGTGAATTTCGTTTTCATAAAAATCATGTAATAAGTATATTTAATTTTATAGCACAGTACCAAAAATATAAATTTCTCCGTATGAAAAGTTAAATTTCTTTGAGAACTTTATTGAATTAAAAAAAATCCCCTTATTGAATTATATTCCTGTTTTTTTTTTTATGTTCTAACATTTGACAAAATGGGATTTCATAGGATTTTATAGTATACAGTGTAGAATAAAATTAAATTATGATTATAGTAGAAAGTTGCATTTGTTTAGCCACTAAAGATATATCCACACATATATAATACAGGTAGGCTGTATGGGGATTGAAATATCCCAAAACTAACAAAAATTCCTCAAAATATTAGTAATTTGAGGGCAGCTATCCATGTTCCTGGTGAAAAAAAGTTTTCATCAGTAGTCTTAAATAAATTTTCATTAATTTCAAATTTTGTGTATCCTTTAGAAGTCAATCATTTTCCATTATAGTTTTTACAGGGCGTCTTTATTGTTCTGTTAAGGCTCACTTCTCGGTAATGATATAGTACGGGAGCTGTAGACTTTTTATTTTTACTTAATTAATTTTTTACTAGATGGCGCCACTAAAATTAGCTATTGTTGCGTATTTTTTCGAGATGTAGACATTTTTATGTATTTTATTTTTTAAAAGGAAAAAAAATTCTATTTCAATAATTAATTTGATAAAATATTATTTTAGTAATCTAATTTTACAAACAAAGCCAGGAGACCAAGAATTTATATATATATATATATATATATATATATATATATATATATATATATATATATATATATATATATATATATATATATATATATATATATATATATATTAAAATAAGAATAACAATCGAATGCTGCAAATTAGGGGATATAGTAAAAATTCCAAATGAAAATTATGACATGGTATATATTAACAACCCGTACAACAAAATAATTCAAAATTGTACAATGTTCTCCAGAATCCCCCACTTTGTAACTCTACCAAATACACCCCTCTCTCTTTTTTTAAAGTGCCCATTTTATGATACGACTTTAATAAACTGTGTCCAAACATTTGGCAGAAATGCAGGAAAAATATGAGATATGAATGCATACGGAACAATTTAAAATCAACAATATATATACATATATGTTTACAATTAAATGGGTACATATACATGCGCTTTCCAAAAATCTGGTAATGATTCTTAATTATTTGTTTTTTTTTTGCATTATCATTTCATTTATTATCAATATTTAATCCAAATTATTTGTTTTGCACTATCCTTCACCAGTTTCAGTATTGACATCTAAGAAACAAATAACCAACTAAAAATAAAAAGTGGTAGGTTACCCGTTATAGGATTACCCATTTCCCCTTGTAAAGAGATATTTGTGCCTTTTATTTTCGAGTTGAAATTACTCTTACTTGCGGTGGAGAAAATATAATCATTCTTACAATATGTGCAAGCATAAAAATACTGTTTGTAATTACTGTAAGAAAAAGGACATTTGTCAGTAGTTTGCTTTAAGAAAATTAGAAGTAACGAAAAACGAAACTTTACCAACTGCCACGGAACTTCCTGGACCTTCGAAATCACTGGTTGAGACATCTTTACAATCCGCACCATCGATTGGAACACAGTCAACTTGTTCCACTTCATCGATACCCTCGAATAAGAAAACCATCAAAGATACTAAATTTGTGAAGTCTAAGAAGGCAGGAGAAAGGAGTCTGTCAATCTTCCAAACGAGGGAATCGTTATCGTTCTGGTTGAGAAACAAGAACAAGGAACTGAACTGGAGAGAGAAGTGTGTGATGTAAATAGCTTACACAGAACGATACAATAATTAAAAGTGTATCTAGTTATTTGTGTTACTGTTTAAAGAAAAGTACGCAATAGTTTTTCATTGAGAATTGCTACAACCTAAGCTTGATTTCTCACTTGCTCTGGTATTACTTCGAAAATGCCCTACAAAGCATAAATGTCTTGATAAATTCAGCCTTCAGAAAAAAATGGGTTATTAAAGAGAATTTTGACTGATGGTATCCAACTTTGTTTAAATTCGAAATACCTGAATAATATAAATTATTTTCAATTGTTATTTCTAGTGACTTTATCATGTTTAACTCACTCTTATATATCAAATAAATCTTAAATCAGGCTTAGGCGATTCTCTGCAAGACTTCAAGCCTTTTCTGTCATCACTAGTACAAAAAACTTATTTTCATTATGAAACTATTTAAATATGACCCAATTTATTAGAAATCAGGAAATAGATGAACTAGTCAGCAACAGATGGCACTACTATATATCAAATAAATCTTAAATCAGGCTTAGGCGATTCTCTGCAAGACTTCAAGCCTTTTCTGTCATCACTAGTACAAAAAACTTATTTTCATTATGAAACTATTTAAATATGACCCAATTTATTAGAAATCAGGAAATAGATGAACTAGTCAGCAACAGATGGCAGTACTATAAACAGTTGAAGCACTTGTGTTGAGAACTTCTCTGCAACTATTGATTCGTTCGTAACAGCATACATTATAATACTTAACATTAAAAAGGAGTATAGAAATATCCCTGACTATATGCATAATCAAAGTAAATGAGATACCGAGGTACAAAATGTAAAGTCATAAAACTCTATTTCAGGATTTACGGATTTTTTAACTTCTCTAAAATTCGTTTTAAAATAATTACCGGAATTGAGAGAATTTAGTATTTAGTTTATAACATATCTATTGGAATATATTTCGTATTTAGTAAAAAAAATTGTCTAATTAAAGTTTACTATTTCTTGCTTTGTAAGGGATAAAGTCTTGCTTTACTGTGTCGGACAAAAAAAAAGCATTGTAATCAGTCAGCAGTGTTATAATTGTATGAAATAAATTTTTGCTAGCTGTAAAGGGTCATGACACTTTTGAGTTGAAAACTCTTCACTATGATAACCTATTTTTGATCCAATATAAAATAAAACTCTCTGCTCTTTTTTTAAAGGAAAGTAAAACTTTTTTTTTCTAATAGTAATCATAAACAGCAACACCTGTAGCTAGGTCAGTAGTTGAATTAGTTTCAACATTAATTCGGTTTAAGCAGCATTTACATACACACACAGTCCGTCACCAGTTGGTGTGTGTATTTCCGGGAGAAAAAGAACATTTAATCATACTGAAATAGACATCTATTTTAAAAATATTTTTTAAAAATAACATTTATTTTGTATTTTTTCCCAAGATGTTTGCTCATTGTCTACATAAATTTCAGCAAATTTTGCAAGTTTTACAGACTATTTAACAAACAATAGCAGTAATACTCCACTAAAATTTGGAATGAATATATTAAAAACTCGGTGACATATGGGCTGTTAAACGAAGTAATAATTTTCTTCAAAGATACCTTTTTGTTCTGCTACAATTTCATAATCAACTCTATAAAGCAACTTATATTAAAATGTCTCTTGAATACATTTAAAACTGACAAAGCTTCGGGAATTTTATTGAGCTGTTTTTTTTTTCTTTTCTTTCTCGATATTGAATGAATAAACATAGTTAAAATAAATTTACTCAAAAGAAATTGTTTGACTACAAAAACGCTTTTTATTTAAAAATTAGCTCTTGATAGTTATAGGAGCTTTGTATAAATTACTTGACTACTGTATATACTTTTAAATGAACTACAGAATTTTCATGGAATGCTGTAGTTTATTTTTCGATGACTACATTTCCTCTTGTAATTTAGATCTCTAAATTTTAATTAAATTCTTTAAAAGGCTGTATTTTTTACAGTAATCACTACTTTTTGATGGCATTTTTGCCAAAAGAAATTTTTATGCCTTTTTTTTTGTTAACCAAATAAATAACTCTCAGTTGTGTTTTTTTTTATAAAAATTCAATACAGTAATGACAAATACTCGTACATATCTGTTATAGGGAGTCATTGCTTTTCAAACTTCGATGTGGAGAAATTTCTTGTTTTTTGGCAAACCTCATCTTTTTTTTGTACTGTTATCCAAAATGCTTGAAATTTTCAGCGTTCGTTCTCTATACCTAGTTTAAAGCATTCATTGAACACAGACTTCATAACACAAAAACACAACTACACAAAGTTTCATAAATTATGCAACTACACAAAGTTTCACAAGTAACTTTTGCACTTTAGCAAACAATAAGTATTAGATATAAATTATCCTTCTTTTTGAGAATTCATTCAGCTAAAATGGCATTTAAAAATTGCATTTCAAATGATATAAAAACAAAATGAAATATAAAGTATCAATGAAAGAAATAGGCGGAGTTTCACTGTAGCACTATAAGGGACTTACCTTGGCAATTTGAAATTAATATGTTCACTAGTTTTTTACATAGAGGGCACATACCACCATTTTTAGTAAAAGTTAAAACTAACATATTTTTATTATATTGTCAAAAATTTGTAAATGATTTTATTGGAAAGTATGACGTTACTCACTAGCTTCGGCCGAAAATATATGCAAATTTTTTTTTCTCAATGATTGTTTAACCTATAAAAAGGAATGTAAATCATTAGCAGAAAACTCACTAGGGTCAGTCCGTATTTGTCTTTTTCATTCCTTAAGTGTGCTGCAAGTTGCAGAGTGTGTAAATATATATGTGTTAAAAGATGTGCCGTTTATTGAACTAAGTTTTATTTATTCTACGTCTGCTTCGTCGTTTGATTTTCTGTACATTCAGTCAACTGATAAAAGATTTTATACGTTCTAATATGATTTTTTTAACGTAGTTTATTTTAAATGATCATAAATTGCTTACGTATTCATGTATTTTAAAAAATGTAAAGAATAAAAATCTATTTTTTTTTAGGTTTAAAAATGATGATTCTTCATAACTCTTTGTATCACCGTTTTGCAGATCTGCAACATACTCATAAACTAATGACATTTACTCCGTGAGCTTTAAAAGATGATTTTGTTCATTGTTGCTATCCTACAACACTTCAATCAACACAATTTGCATGTAGAATTCGTACGATATAGTGATACTAAATTTAATTTTTGTATCAAAGTTTCATTCATGGTTCGTTCAGATGCACATGATTAAACTTCGAATTTTTTAAATAATAATAATAATAATAATAATAATAATAATAATAAATGTGGAAACCCCAAAAGAAGATTTCTCCAGAAGATTGTTTCTGATTCTTTATTTAAAGGTCATTTTGAGGCAAAATAAATTATAATATTTATAAGAAATATGTATTTTTTTGTAGAGTATAAACTTTTTTATCAATAAATTTTCATCTTTATGTTTTATATTTTTAATATTACTTTCTACATACTTGAAATTATGTATTGTAGCATTTGAAGAAATTATTATTATTAATTTTTTTAATACGGAGTTTAGATATAAAGGGTTGAAATAACTACGACTCAATTTCTCAACTGAGATGTAAACCAGGGTTTACAACCCATTGAACCTAATGTTCCAACACGAGTTATCTTACCTCTATTTTGTATTTTGCTCTCCAACAGATGGAATAAGACCTGTTCCTCTCCTATCCCATTATAATTCCCATCTGAATTAGGGTAGCGAGCAGGGCAGATGCTCCGGTATCAGAGGGGCCCTCCGAAACCCCCCATTGTATCGTCCCGAGAGAGAAATTGTAGGACGCTATTAGAACACCCATTGTTCGATGTCCGAGAGGGGGAACAGCCACTCCCAAATAAATAATAGCTGTTAAATGGAGAAGAGGTGATCATCGAGAAAATGAAGCCATCAACTTGCAGGATACGTTAATGTTTAGGTTGTTGCTCCTCGTAAAAACGACTGCTGTTGAGTGCGGAGAATCATAACAAATGAATGGTAAGGTAGATCATCCATTTTATTTGAGCATAGATTTGCTACATCAATAACATACAATGTTTACAACTGCAGTCAGTATCAGTAAAATGATATTATTAAGAACTTAGTCCACTTTTTATTTAAGAAACGAAATATCAATACGATCCATTCGTTATACCAGTGGATCGTACTGTAGATCATCCAGATAATTTGAGCACAGATTTGCTGTTTCGAGAAACACTTAATTTTTACAACTGTAGCTAGTATCGGTTAAATTAATTTTATTAAGAACATTATTCCTCTATTTTTGAAGAAATGAAATATTGATAAAATCCATTAACTGAATCAATGGATCATATTGGGTAGTTATGGATCGAAAATAGATCATCCAGGGGTTGGATTAAACACGGATGTGCTACTTTGAGACTCATACAGTGTTAATTTATAGATAAGTGTGTTCCAACTCTGCCCCTTCCTAAGCTATCCAGATCAAACATCTGTAGGTAATATCGATAAAATCGATATTATTAAGAACTGTAGGTCTGTGTTTATTTACTAATAAAATTAAGTAAAGGAAATACTGATACGATCCATTACTGGTGTCAGTGGATGGTAATGGTTTATAATGGAATGGAATGTAGATCATCCAATTGGTTTGAGTGTATATCTACTGCTTCTCAAACCATATGTTTACAACTGCGGTCATTATTAGTAAAATTGTTATTTTTAAGGACTTTAGCTATTTTTTAAAAAGAAATATTTGTAAGATTCATTAGTTATTTCAATGGATTCTAATGGTTCGCAATGTAGAGATCATCCAATTCATTCTAACATGGTTTGGGTGTCTCTAGAAGTATTCAGAGTGTAGAACTGTAGCTAATATTCAGGGCAGTAACTAGGTCCTTTAGCGCCCGTGGCAAAAAAACTAGTCTGCGCCCCTGCCACTAAATGTAGTGAGAAAATACTTAAACATGTTATATATATATATATATATATATATATATATATATATATATATATATATATATATATATATATATATATATATATATATATATATATATATATATATATATATATATAGGACAGGTTCCACTCAAATGACACTAGAGTCCTGAGTACATTTTCATAGCTTTATTCAAATCTCAGAGCACACTACTCATCAATCATCTTTAATATCGTCGCACATTGGTGCCTAACTTTTAACAAAAGCAGGCTTAGCTGCCTCGGGTAGCCACAGCTCTGTCTGCGGAATGTGCACACTGCTTTCTGCTCTAGGTTACTGCGCGTGAGCCGTATTTATGTGGCCAACTCATCACGCCGCTTCACTCCCAGTAATGAATCCCTACTTGAAATCTTTTAAAATTAATCTACAATTTAAATCCTGACACACACACACATACACACATATATATATGTGTATATATATATATATGTATATATATATATATATATATATATATATATATATATATATATATATATATATATATATATATATATATATATATATATATATATATATATGTATACATATATATATGTATATATATTCAGATTGAATTTATAATATTTTTTTAATTCTTAAAATATTCTTAGGCTATTAATTTTAAATTGTTTTTCTATTTTTCCTTATTGATACTTAAAAATATTTTTAAATAGTTTGAGGATATTATTTTGCTGATAAACTGAATAATTTATTCGAGGGGATTATTTTTTATTTAGACGTTGAATTTTCATAAAAAATTGGCAAATTTCTAAATATAAATTTACTTTTAATAACTTTATTAAATTCAAAATTTAAAACGAATACTCGAAATTATATTAAGGCATATTAGGAGTTTTTGGTAAACATTTTGTAAGAATTTATAACAGGTTTAGTCTTTAGACGCATTTTAAAAAATAAGAAAATCCATAAAAAATAGTTTATAAACTCATTGGATTTTATAATAAAAAAGTGTTTTTTTTTTCAACTTTTCCTTTTTCTACTTGGGGAGAATCGTCCTCTTTCGGACCCTATTTTCCTCACGGTGGGGCGCCCTTGAGACTGATGTGTCAGTGGCAAATGCCCACTTTGCCACGCCCTGGTTACGTCCCTGTTAATATTGGTAAAATTGATATCATAAAGTACTTTATTTTTTAATAAAAATAATACATTGATAAGATTTATAAATTGCATCAGAAATTGAAAAGGAAAGCAATAAAGAATTCTAACAAATATACTAATAAATGTACAAATTTTTCTGGTGTACATTAAAAAGTAAGTAAATAACTGGATTGCTATTTTAATAAAAATATAAACTCATTAAAAATCCACTATAAAAAAACCGAACGATGGCCTAATTGTTAGGGTGCTGGCCTTCAGAACCGGAGTTCGTGGGTTCGAATGGCATGGATGTTCGTAGCCGTTCGGAATCGGCTTTAAGCAGTAGGTCCCGGTCTTATTGGCCCTCGTGTTGCAAAAAGTAGACCGTAGCACTCCAAAACCAAACTGCACCACTATAAAAATATAAACTCCTATAAATGTGTTTGGTAAAAACAAAATATAGACTAATTTTTTTTCATTTGTAATTATCTAATTCACTTTATTAGTAATATCACTCATCATACTTCATCTGTAGGTGCTATGATATATAAGTTAAGTTTTTAAGAGCATTTGCTATATGAAAAGGAAATTCTTTTAATTTTTTTAAGTAAATATGTTAGATACAAATACTGATTACTGAAATGGTTTTGATTGATTATTTGGCTGGTTAATTGACTGATTACTTATACTAATTATTTAAACAGTATACTTTTTTCATCAGAGTTTGGACTTTAAAATTTTATAGCTGAATCTAGGGATCTGCATTATCAAAATAAAACAAGAAAGTTTATAGTCTCCTTGGATCTCAATGATAAAAAAAAAGTTGCATTGCATGGATTAATCTATATTTGAATAGAAATTAGAAGATGTTGATTTCTTTCCCAGGGGCAATATTTGACTAATTTTCCAACAATCTGTATTAGTTCTGGCAGACTATGTATTAGAAATGGAAGTCCCTAGACTTGTCAAATAGTTTTGCGTAAAGTTCCAGTAAACAATCAAATACTAATTACCCTATGGATGAATGGAAATTGCACTTTAAAATCATCCCCTTTATATAATAATAGCCTAAGTTATCTGTCCGTTTGTACTCGAATTTACGAAGCGGTTGTACCTGGAATGGATAGAAGCATCCATATTGGATTCTCGACGAGTTAGGGTTAGCAACGTTCGAAATCCACCCCTTCCCCCCTTTTCTAACCTTTAATGCTATTATTTCAAGCCCTATTTTCCCAGGGTAAGAGCAGGTGATTAAATTTATCATTTTGTCATATAATAAATAGGTAAATATAACATTTTTTTCTAGTATGACGTCATTCCTTTAACCAGCTCATTTAATCCTTTCTTATTTTAAACTATTTAAATATCGTCTGCATCACTTTCATAAGTTTTATCACTGAACTTAGATATTACGTAAATAATTTTCTTTTATATTTGGCTTAAATAATAGATTAGGTACATATGTGATAATTTTAAATTTAATCACCGATTATTTTTGTTGTAAGGAAAATTTTATCACAGGTATTAACAACAAATTCTATCTACCCCCAGGGTATAGTAGAAATGATAGTTTCATTCCTTTACTTCCATTAATTACTGTAGAAAAAAAATTAGGAACAACTTGACGATAATTTCGACGCAGCTAAGAAAACTTTGAATTATATTTCTAAATAAATTCAACGTGATTCTAAACTGCATTCACAGTATTGGGAGACTTTAGAGAAGTATGAAGATAAAGAAATTATCGAGCATGAGCCAGTTAAGTGACAGCCGAAACACAAATATTTTTTTTTTTTATCTGCCTCACAGAGTACTTTACAATTCTGGAAAATTAAAAATTTTACTGATCAAGTCATATGACGGGCTATAGGATAGTTCCTTAGGTTTTTCCAGTTTGTTTTATTCTAACAAACTAGTAAGTTTTGAATGAAGCGGTAACCCTTCGTATCCCCCTGTTGCAGATCTGCAACATACATCGAAATTTAGATCGTTTACACAATGAGTTTAAAATGTGATTTTCTAATTGTTGTTGTTCTGTAACATTGTAATTAACACAATTTGCTCATAGAATTCATACCAAATAGTGATACTAAATTTAAGGAAACATAGTATCTTTCGAGCTGAAAAAGTTTAAAAAATAGTAATTATTATAATAACCTACCTTTGGTTCAATAAAAAATAAAAAAGATCTGCTATGTTTAGAAATTTTTTTTTCTAGATTCTTAATAAGCTTCATTAGTAGATCATTAATATACTTTATAAAAAATATTTAAATTTGGGATATGAAAAAAGTGGAAATCTACTTACACTTTTCAAAATAACTTTTGAAATTTCTGAATTAGAAACTAATTTTTTTTATCAAATAGTAGCTAACAATCTTTCTTATTCCTTGTACCTCAGTTATATTAATAGCAATATATCTTATTTTTTATTATAATAAAGGCTATTTAAATTTTTTTCAATACCTGAACAGTTTTAAAATTTATTTTTAAATTTAGAAATGTTAGATGCCTTTACAAATTTAGGTTTACATAATAAAGCACATATTTTATTTCGATATGGTATAAAAATTTAATTTCTAATATACATAGCTCAAAATCTATTAAGTTAAATTTTTTTTCATTTTGTGTATATTTTCTATATTATTTATTTTAAAACAAACCTATATATACTACTTGAAATGACGAAACTAAATAATTCTTTAAAAGTAGCGGAACTTTTTGTTTTATAATGAATCGAAAAAAGGCGGTTATAATAAAGATTTTAAATCTGAAAAGGTAATATGTACCTTTAAACTTCGCATCAAATTTTCATTTATCATTTTGATCAGAAGCACATGATTATTACTGAAATAAGTTTTGGATTGATGTATTTAATTAATATGAAAACACTAGAAGTATATTACTCCCAAAGGTAAATTCAAATTCTTTATGTAAAGATTATTTTTGTGGAAAATAATTCACAATTTTTGATAGGAAATATGTTTTTTTTTTGGTTGTAAAAATACACTTTTTTATAAATGAATTTTCATTAAGATAAAAATTTAAGTTTTTTATGCAGTTTACATTTTAAACATTTTAAAATTATATATCTTATGTGGTTTAATGTATTCTAATATTTAAGGAAATATTTTTAAATTTTGGATTGTAGAGATACAAAGGATTTGGATTTCAAGGATGTGAAGACGTGATCATAGTTGTAGTCTGAAGAAAAATAGTAATTTTTCACTTTTTGCCTAAGAAAACCGTCAATTTAATCTTTTGGTATAGTGATTTTTTCTGATTTATTTATGCTTTTCGACACAATGTAATAGAGGCAACACATTCCCGCTTGTCATGGAAATTTTTCGAATTATGACCGCTACGACATTATTTTTTTTTAATTGAGCAAAATAAAGTAAAAGTTACAAAAAGTTCTTTACAACATTGTATATGTGTATTAAAATAATTATACTTTTAATCAAAAAAAGGGCTTATGAAGTTTCATGCGAAAATATGAATGTAGACAATTAAATTGGATACTTTTCTTTTTCCATCCTTTTTTGAATGTTACAAACACAGTTTTATATATTAGGTAATTGTATAAAGAAATAGAGTTTTTTCTCCTATTAAAATAAATGCTTGCAATAAACTGTAATAGATGAGAGAGGGTAAATGATTTAAAAAAGTTTTGGGAAATAACATAACGTGACCCTGAAACTTAAAATCCTATCTTTTAAATTTAAATTACTTTGTAATGAAATTTTATCCTCAAATGCATGCGTACAAGAGCATTAGTATGCATATGAAAAATCAGTAAAATTGTTGAAATTTCAGTTTTAAAATTCCATTCTTAAAAATTTAAATTTATTTTAATTTTGGTATTACTAATGAACGAATACTGGTTTACCAGTTGTTTTTCCAAGGTGAGGTAGATACAACTTTACCTCAAGATATAACTTTACAAAACTTTAGTAAGACCCAAGATCCATTGCGGAAGTAATTTTTGGACTTTGAGAAAACTGGTTGAAGAAAAATTACTGACCGGAAATTACTTTAGCGAAAAATCGTGAGAAGAATTTTTGATGCAGTTAAGGAGAATGGAATATGGAGAATAAGATGTAACTTTGAACTACAGCAAAAATTTAGAGAATCTAATATAGTTAAAGTGATTAAAGCAAGACGACTAAGATTGCTTGGACACACATACAGATACAGTGATGAAAACCCAGTCAAGAAAATAACTTTCATAAAGAAATAGAAGGAGAGGCAGACAGCATAGGAGATGGTTCAATGATGTGGAACAGTGGCTGAGAAATATTAGAGTCAACAGATGAATGACTATAGCTACATGCAGATCAAGATGGAGGAAACTGACTGAGACGTACTTGGCCGAGAACCGTCTGTAATGCTTGAGAAGAAGAAGAATAATGAATGAATTGCACTTTTAAAGTAATTTGTTCTTTTTTATGTAGAGGAGAGATGTTAAATTATTTTGTCTTCACTATTTGCTAAATATCACTTACAATTTTTTAATAATAAATAAAGTGAAAAAATTAGATATTGAAGATTGTTTTTATTTCATGTACATGTTCTTTTTTATGTAGAGAAGAGATGAGATGTTAAACGATTTTGTCTTCACTATTTGCTAAATATCACTTACAGTTTTTTAATAATAAAAAAGTGAAAAAATTAGATATCGAAAGATGTTTTTATTTCATGTACTATATTTTTCAAACTATTGCTCCTAAATAAAAATGTAATAGACAAATGAGAAAAAATGTAACAAACAATGTCTGTACAACTTCTCAGCTGTATTGTTGAGTAGATAGTTCTGGAAGAATAAGAATACTCGAATAGCAGGAATGCAACGCATTTTAGCTAATACTGGACATCTGGTTGACAGAACTAAGAAGTTGATTGACAAACTGAGTTACTTGCTCTTTTTTACTTTAGTGAAATATTCTGGAAAATCGCTCCAGTAAGCTGAAGAATATCGTGCTAAATACTAAAATTAACTGAAGAAGATTTAGAAATAAATTAAATTAAAATTGCTACAGCTTTTGAACCCCGCACCTCTAGCTTTGAAGTCTGGCACCGTGGTAAACATGCCAGAGTACTCAAAAAATTTTTTAAGCGGCATTAAAGTTTAAATAGAATTTGAGATACCTTAACTTGATATTGATAATAATGAAAAATAAATCTTTTTCAGATCAATTAACTTAATAAAGTACTCATCTTTTAATGAATGTCTTCCATTTGCTACATATACTATACTGAGCTCCTATGAAGAGTAATTTAAAATAATTAATGTAAAATGAATGACTGAAAAACTGATTGATTGTATGGCAAGAGTGGCAAAACCACGGTCCTCCAATAAAATTTCATGGCCCACGGTGGAATTAATGATATTTATAATTGATATAAATGTTGCATTCATTATAGTGAATATAATATTATCCGAATGATTTATTGATTATTATAAATACTTATGTTTATAACTTTTTGACTTTTCTACTGACATTTTTTGAATAATAATAGCGAAAAATATACTACCTATTTTATTACTAATTTTAACTTTAATATATTTCATGATATATATATGTGTGTGTGTGTGTGTGTGTGTGTTATACTGCGGGATCGTACGCTGGCAACATAAGGAGTCGAAGGTCTCCCAAAGTTTCAGTGGCCATCCAAAATTACCTGAACACTTAAAAGAAACTAACTCAAATTTGTTTTGCTGGCCCCAGACTCAGCAAAGAAGAGGCAGTTGACAAAGGTATGCACAGTATTTTCAAGAATGATAAGCTTCTGAAAAAAGAGAGAAAGAAAGAGCATAGCGTTCCAAATCAACACATTATTCGGTGCACAGTAAAAACCCTTTTCATAAAAAACAATGTAACAGTTTGAAACCATTTAACTATTGTTTATTTTACACAAACAACATTTTTGTATTACATCTTTTTTTTTTTACTACCGAATCTCTAATTATACGGTAGACCGTCCTTTAGAAAAAATATTATATTGAGAAAACTATTCTATAATAAATGAATAAAAAATAAATAAAATAATAAAATAAATAAATAAGAAAATAAAATAAATAAATAAGAAAATAAAATAAATAAATAAGAAAATAAAATAAATTAATAATAAAATGCATACAAAATATTTTATTAATGATGTAGTTAAATGAAGCTTAATTCAAAGTCATACAAAGATTACTGAATATCTAGAGCTTTCCCTTTATGAATAAAATATGAATATTATTTTATAATAAGTTTACGTCACCAGTCTTTCAGCATCGTGAATTTTTACGGTGAATATATTTTAATTTTTATTTATGGTAAGCTGATGCAAAAAATGCGAAGAAGACCAATTTTCCATAGCTAAAAAAACATTGTATAAGTTGAACACTGTAATTTTTACGGCTGTGTATGTCACGTTTTCGCTCAGTCACTGTCATGGTTTACTTCCCATTCGCCCTAAACTTTTTATTATTAGAGTGTGGATATTACTGGTTTATATATTTTTTTAAAGTTTTCTATTGCTATAAATGTTATAGAGATGTAGTTATTATAAAAAAGAATTGAAATAATTTCTCATATGTATTCTTAGGCAATCCCATGTCTTACGATTAAAGTGGCAAGACATATTATTTTACTGCTGAAAGTGTTACCCTGTTTAGTTAGCTCTATAACGTTGTATCTACAAGAAAAATTAGTCAAATTACAAATCTTATTGTAAACATTTGCTAACTGGAGATTTCATTCCAACTTAAACTATCTAATCTCGTAAAATAACCAAAGTTTTTAAATGAAATAAAATAAGTCTTGAAAATTTGTCCTTAAATTTCAAATGTTTTCATAATTTTACAAAATAAGACACCAAATCTTAATTTATAATTTTGAATGGGTGATTATTATTATCTGCACTTATGATGACAGAAAGATTCTTAGAAAAATATCAAAATAAGTTTCTGTTAACAATATTATAAACTCCATAAAGTACAAATTTACAATTCCTCAAAATTTGTCAACATTTAGAATTATTTTCAGATATGTCTAAAAATTCTAACCCCCTACTTGTTCTATTTTTTATCTTTTAAAGCAAACAAATTTTAAAATACAGAGAATAAAAATACCAACAGGAACCCGAACTACCAGAAAACTCTAAAAAGGTTATTTAAAGATTAATATATTTTAAATTGTCGATTTTGAAATGTAACTATTATTTCATTTAAATAGATTCTAAGACTGTAGATTTTTAACAATTTACACGCTATCAAATGTTTAGAAAAATAGTTAAAGAATTTAATTTTCGTTAAAAGAGAGGTATTAAACCAAGTTTTTTCAGTTTTTCTTAGGAATGATAGAAAAGATATACAACAAAAATTAATAAAATTATACACTTTAAACTTTTAATATTAAGATTTTATATCGTAAACATCGTAGATGTTAAAATGGTAAATTAGACCTAAACTACTTCAAATTTGAAGTGGGTTTTTTTTTCAAGTTTCATTTTAAATGAGAGCTTAATTTATTCCATTTTCTTAGTATACAGTATAGGAAGACATATATGTTGGAGAATTATAAAATTAAATAATGATAGAAATTTTGAACCTGTTTGCATTTTTAACTTTAAATACTGAAATCTTTTACTTTTAGCTATATTTTAAAAGTATTAAGGTCTTAATTTGAAATTATAAAGATAATTATAAGTTATTTTTAAAAACAGCGCAAGGAAAATTGTTCATCGCAGTTCACAATTTACTTTTGATTAAAAAGTTTTTTAAAACCTCTAAAATATTTTTACCAGGAATGAACTGAAATTGAAACTAAAAAAAAAAAAAAAACCGATTCCTCTGGAGATGGAATTAAAAGTTAAGATATCAAAAAATTTACAGCATAAGTTTGACCTCTGAATTTGTTTATTTCAGCAGTACACTTAGTATGTTATCAGAAAACTTATAATCCAGCATTATATGCATTTTCACATACATATGAGATTATATGTTAGAACAGGTTTTGAGTCTTAAATCTTCAGTTTGGGATTTAATAAATAAAATTTAATTGATATAAGAAATTTTAATTTTCTCGATTCGTACGGTTTCTTTCACAGACAATGATAGAGAATTAACTTTATTTAGGCTTATATGTTTCTTTAATAAACTATTATAAATTTGAGTGTTTTAACAGAGCTTTTGCAATATGTTTGACTTGTAGTTCATAATTATTCATACCATTGTCGTAATTGCTGTGAGTATCTCAACGGAATTGGAGACTGAATCTTGACATCTTGACCTCGAGACGTATCTTACCATCTGAGCAGTATTAGTGATGAAAGGAGCTTCCATTTTCGGGAATCTTTTCCTTACATTGTGATTGTCAGCTTTTTTAAATTTGCTCTCAGAATCGCCGGAAAGAATTTCTAGCGGATAATGGAAAAGGTATAATAATAACACACTTATGCAGATATCGTGCTTTCTCTCTGGTTTTGCATAATCCATTATGCAGATTTCTCTTGTGCCTTTGATCCATATGTTCAGCGCACATTTTCTACAAGACCTTTAAAGCTCAGTTTGGAGAAAGAGAAAAGGGATTTACAAATGCGCGGTATATCTTAAGAGAATGCCAGTCCGACTGATCACTGACACTGACAGATGAACAACCCCTTTGTTTGAAAACGAAATATTTCGACGTTCATTTATTCCAGGAAATAATCTATTGGTTCGGTGTTACAATTTG
Source organism: Pardosa pseudoannulata (assembly GCA_032207245.1). Taxonomy (NCBI): domain Eukaryota; kingdom Metazoa; phylum Arthropoda; class Arachnida; order Araneae; family Lycosidae; genus Pardosa; species Pardosa pseudoannulata. The sequence goes on from CM063502.1 coordinate 145,439,461, forward strand.
AAACTATTAAATTAGAAGTGTAAAAGTATCTGCAGGGAAGGTTTTTACTGGGATCTTTTTAATGAGATAACTTTTAGATAAATGAGGAAGAGCGATTCATAAATAAATTACATGCAATTATTTGAGTCAGTTAAAACACTATACGTTAAAGACATGGAGAAAATATAAAAAAAATGAATGTTTGAGCCATTAATTCTTTAAATCTTTAGTTTATCAAAAAGTTTAATAATAGACAATAATAACTACTGAAGCTTTCAGTAAACGTTTTAACAACTAAAATGAAAAATACGCGTTACAAAATTTACAAAAAACAGAATATATAAAATATTAAGCTTAACCTCATTGGATTCTCAACGACTAATTTAGTATAAGAAGGTGGACTGTTTTGGTATTTTCAAGAATATCGGTCTGAAAATTACAAATTTAGAAAGCTAATATCTTCATTGACTCATTTTTTACCATGACCATATGAAACTACGTGTACACAGAAAAAATATTCAGTAGATTTTTCCCAAGGGAACAGCATGTAGTGTAGAAAGTATTCCAAAACTTCATAAAATTTAATGTAAATTAGTTATAAATAGGAACAAGTTGAACTTAAAGCAGCTCTAGGTTGTCAATCGTTGGAAACAATAATATTCGAAAACTTCGTTCGAGCACCTTCAGAACTTATATTTACTACAGAAAATATCACAAAAAGAAACAGTGCATGCTCGACAATAAATTACAAGTTTTCTTTCAAAAAAAAAAAAAAAAAAAAAAAAAAAAAAAAGACGAAGAGTTATTTTTAAATTATATTTATATTTTTGAGTTCTTTGTACAAAGGATAATTAATAAAGAACTTAAAAACAGGATTAGAGTCTTTTCTAGAAATGCAATTGTGTTTGTAATCCAAAAATAATACTGTCCCTTGAAATTTATTTCAGACTATGATATTTTTTTGGACATCCCCAAAACACAAATTGCCCACATTTGAACTAAATTTTGTACGTGTTTAATATGCTGTTTTAATTTTATTAGCTGTAAATGTTATCCTAGAATAAGTTTGTGTTCTGCTACTACGTCTGTGTTATGAAGCTGTTTATTCTTATGCAATTTTTGGCTTAATAACGTCTACTGATAAATATTTACATGGCTTCCCGAGTTTTTGATAGTTTTTCGAATGTCTGAATTTTGCTTCATTTTATAACTTCACCAGAAAAATTTCGGATCTTTATATGTCTTAACAGCGTATTCTGTGTTTTAAATGGGAATTATATACATAAAATTTTTTAAATTCGTGTTAATTAAAAATGAAATAATGATTATAAATATTTACCTGTTTCTTTTAACATGTCTTGACTTCGTTGACTAACTGGCAATAAATTTTAGTTTGAAGGTTTGTGAATTTAGAGATGGTTTAAAATATTTTGGCTGAGCTCTTCGTACCCCTTGATAGCATATATTTATGATGATAAATAATGGTTTATTTTCAGTTTAGTTGTTTTGTAAAGAAAGATCATGCTGGTCGCGCAAGGGCTAGTAGTAAAAAATAACACGATTTCACTACACGTGTCTTAAGTAAATTCAAACGGTTTCAATATCACTGAATGTGGAAATCTTTAACTTACAAAATCTTTATTTTTTAAAATAAATGAAATTTTTCAATAAAAAATACATGAATGTAAACTACATGCTTATTTTGTTACATTACACAGAAAATTCCTTCATTATTTTTAACTACATATAAAGAATCAAATAAATGCCATAAATAATAGTACAATACTTTGTTTTTGTATAAGTTAACTTAAAAGTTTTTTTTAAAAGTATACTTTAAGACTAAAAAAATTGCATTTACTGTTAAGTGAAATAGTTTTAATTTCATATGTTGAGTACGAAATCTTATATAAAATGAACTGAATTAAAAATAAATTAAAGGACCAACTTTCTTACAAATTTCATGAATAAAAAATAGTACTAATTATGAAAGAAATAAATTATATTCATTGATTTAACTGACGTTATAGAAATATTCGTACAAAATTTCACGTCTCTCGGAAAGATGGATTTTTGTACAAGAGTAGCGAATAACTAAAAAAATACAATTTGAGAAAAACCTACATAATTTTATAATTTTCTGTACATGACTGCTTATTTAAATTAAATTATCTTTATTAACCTAAGCTTAAGTCTTCACCTCTACAAAAAATATATATTTTTGGAATCGGCAAAACACCTGATATTTTTAAAATAAAAATTGTAAAATTGAGTTTTTAAAGGTTGAGAAATTCTTAGTTCTCTTAATTCGAATTTAATCAAATATGTGTATTTATATGGTGTTTCTCCAATGGACATAACTTTCATTTATTTGTTGTAGTACTCGACATGTTTCGTACGGCGTACTGGACAAACATTTTAACGTGTTCTACTTAAGCATATGCTCTCAATTTTGCAATTCTTTATATAAATAACTAATCTGTTTAAAATAGATTAATTTTAACAATTTCCTGCAATTATTTTAAATTAAGGTAAGATATGTATTGTTATCTTGCAAATTTTCCTGATAGTTTCCCCATGTATACTAAACACCATGAATTACGCAACGGCTGATATTTCAAACACTAAACTTTATTATGAGGCAATCATCCTCTTATAGATAAGGGGAAGATTGTTCCATAAACGAACCAATTCCCCATGGGCAAAATATTTAATCAAAATCTAAAATATATAATATTTTCTTTTCGATGAGTTTTATAACTACTTGAATCCATAGAAAATGGATATTGATTTGTATACTTGTGGTACAAAAGTTTTGCTGCTTTGTTTTCTACCTATATGCAAACCTGTCAACTGCTACGAAAAAAATCGTAGTTTCTACGAATTAAGCAAATAATTACGATCCTGTGAAAATCGGTAAAAAAATACGACTTTTCGTCAAAAAATATATACAAGAATAAAAAATGAGATCGCATCTGGAAAATCAAAATGAATGAATATATTTTTGTATGCGATATAACGAAATCCTTAAAAAACTTTTCTGATCCATTTTCGTGTAACTACGGTGCGATACCATACTCTCTCGAAGGTAGAAAATTAGAAATTTTTGTTGATAATATTGTTATAAAGTATAGTATATTTCTGTGTTCTTCCCTCAGTATATTTCTAAAAATTTTTTAAATTATTATTTCTTACTATAAAAATGTTAAGGTGTGAAATGACATTTAAATACAACTAAAATAAATCTAAAGAAAATACTTCATCTACCGTTTTATGGGAGAGGGGGTTTCAATTCAGAAATATATCAATATGTATATGATATTTTGAAAATGAAATAGTGTCTATTTAAAATTTTATATGGGATTTTAGATACTTTAGTAGAATTGATTGTTTTGTTTGAGCAGTAAACATTCACACAATTATTTAGTATGTGCACTGTGCTATGGCACGCGTGCGATTGCCCAAGATTTATGGTGTAAAAAAACGCCATCCAACCTACCTCGTAAATTAGTGTGCTACTATTTTCAATATTCAAAAGTTGGCAGGCCTATATATGGCACAGTGCGATAAATCTACTTCATTTGAATTATGTAAAAGTGACTATGTAAAAGCATTTTAAATATGCAAAAGTGAAAATTTAAACAAATTAAATAAAAAAATGAAGTTTTAAATAAAACAAGTGACTTGTAACTGTTGTTACACGCCATTTGTCTCATGTAGCTGTTTGTAATCTTATAACAAGAAATTTACTCCTAAGGGAAATTAAACTATTTTTGACTTATAATAATCATCTATGTAATAGCTGAAACATTAAATGAATGAATGAAAAGAAATAAACAACACATAAAACAAATGAAGTCGTAGACATGTTCATGTCATTTGTCTTATATCGCCATTTGAAGATTTTTAAGTCAGCCCACTGGCGTTCTACTCTATTTTTATGTAGTTTGGTTTTATTTATTTACATCAATGATTGACTGACTTTACGTATTTATTGGATTTTTGATTGAGTTAAATTATATGCAGTTTGTATTATTTCTTGTGCAATAATGGAAAAGTATAACATTGTCTTGTAAAAATTTTGGTGGCAAATCGGGAAAAGAGAAAAATTTGTTTTGTAAATGTCTCCCCTTTTAAAATAATCTTTTCAATTCTGACTTATTAAAATTAATTATTAGCAATAAAACTAAAGTTTTAAAGCCCGATAAATACCTTTAGTGCCACCATTTTTTTTAAATGCCCCCTCCTAAAAAAGTAAAAATAAAAACTAATGCAACTCCATTTTTTTCTTCCAAAAGTTTTCAAATAAATTTTTGTTGGAGCAAATTTATTTAGGAGAATGTGTGAAAATCTTATCACCATCCTTAACACACCACAGAATTCTTATCTCTGAATAATGATAGTAAAATTTCTCCTTTTAAATCAGAAATGCTTAAATACTTCAGCCTCGCTTCAATTATTTGCATCCCCGCTACATTTATTAAATCCCTCCCCATTTATGGCAATAAAGCAACCAAATATTTAATCGGGCGCAACAACAATAGATCGCAAATGAAAACATCAATCCCGGCATGCAATCACTCCTTTAAAACGGAGTCGCCGTGATTGCATCTATTAATTTGGATGATGTCTTCGCTAATCTGGTCAACTTTGAGCGTGCCATCGCTTCCCGCCAAGAACCATTAACGATGAGTGGCTGCACTCGATGAAAACAGACACTCCTGGCACTCGCTGATGCTTTTAACTACTTAATTGTGGACCATTGTTGCAAAAGGGACTCAGGCCGCCAGGGAAATCAGTGGACGAGGCTGGTGGAGTTAAGCCTCTTACACAATGGTCGTGTGCTTCATTTAAAGGGGATTCTTAATTCCCGTACAAAAGATCAACAACTCCACTATTATCAATGGCTTCTGAATTCAACATGCTTCGGCCCCCGATCAACCCCCGTCCCCCGCACTCATCGACCACAGTGAACAGGCGAAACCGGATTCCTCATTGCTGACAGCCGGTCCCAGCATCAAGTGAATGGAAGGATTTAGCAGGGCTGGGAAACGAATATAATGATATTTTATCTGCGCTCACACATTTGAAGAGCATTCCTGCATTTCTTCGGATGACATTGCTTTTTGTAGCTGCCGGGCTTGTACTTTTCAACTTAGCGGTTCGGAGCTTTCGATTCTAGTCGCTGCCATGGAATAGCGGTATAATTCTCTCCAACAGCTTTTAATGTCTTTCTAAAGTTTCATTTAAAAACTTGGGGAGAAAATTCTTTGGGGAGCCATACAATAAAATGAGATTGAATTATGATTTTGGAGCAATATTTTTTTTTGCTTCTGGGAGTGTAACTCCGAAATTTATAAATCAGATAATACTGATGGACTGAAACACTATGATTAAATTTTGATTATACAATTTTATTCCCCACCTTTCTTCTTTTTCAAAAACTGCAAATGTTATAGAATTATTAAAAAATTTTTTGGAATAATTTTTATCAATAAAAAATAAGAAAGATATAAAAAGGTGATTTCTTGTTAAAGATCAAGTATAAGTGTGCAAATATAATTAAATATGTTTATGCATGTGTAACAGTGTGCGATTTTTTTTTATAAATATTAAAATTCTGGCATAGAGAAATAAAATTCGAGGCATAGTGATTACCTTCTTTTACTATAGAATGCGGATTCTAATAGTGAAATCTTAATAGTTTGGTGTAATTGGTTAAGTTTTAGAAAAAAGTATATTATGCCAAAATCTTTGTTTAGGGAAAGGATTTTTTAAAAAGAAATTTAACTAAATATAATTTAAAAGTCCACATTCTTCTATTTAAAAATTTGCATTTACCAAATAATATCTTTTAATTTGTATTTTAAACTAGATTTCTTACAGGAGCAGTAGTTTCTTAATCAAATTCCATTCATTCAATTAAGTTAACCTACTATTCCTTTATAAAGATAAATATCAGAAGAGATCTTATAATATTGATAATATAAAGTATTTCTTCTAGAAAGTATGTAAAAGATAAAACTTTCTTTTTCTACGGTAGATGATTTTATACGCTATCTCATTTTAACTATCCCTTTCATACAAATGCAATACAAATTCACCACTGTGTAGCTAGAATTTTTGAAAAGGTGTATCCAATAGCCTTGCATAGTTAACATTTTTCTAAATCAGTAAAAATGTTTTCGATTACTGTCTAAAATGAAACAGTAAAATAAAAAAATTTAATTTCCACTTAATATAAAACTTTGATATATATGTCAAAAATGTAATTTATACATTTTAAGTTTAAGCGTTTGGTAGATACTTAATTGTTTAGAAGTATGACGAACTACTTTGTGTTCTGACTACTTTTTGCAGTAATTGTTTTAAGTTTAATGCACTTAAGCCTTAGTAAATGTCTATTTTGTATTCAACGGTTCATACTAAACAATTATATTTTTATTATTACAAAAGTTCAAATTTTATAATTTGGTTTTTCATGTTTTTGCCTCAGAAAATATCAAGGAGGGTGTCATTATTTTTATCATTTTCAACTTTAATTCATTACTTTATTCAAGTGTTTTGGAATACATACTATTTAACACTGTCATCTATTTCATCATTAAGATATTTTATTAACCCCTTGAATTACTAGTAAAACGGAATCTGATGTGTCCGAAAATACTAACTAAAATACAGAACTAAAATGTGTCCGAAAATACAGAACTAAATAGTTCTGGCTCGTCTGATCAATTTTGAGAAATTTCAGACAGAGAACATTTTATTTTGATATTTGCATTTCTGTGTAACATTTAATGGGGTTTATATATGATGCTAATGTACAATAATTAAATAACAGTATAAAATTATGATTTAATATAATACCGAACGACGTCTGTCGGAGGCAGCTATCGACGTTTCGGAGACGTCAAAATCTACTTTGGCACATGAGAAGACTGACGTCTCCCAGACGTCATTGTATATCAAGGGGTTAATATAAAATAAAACAAAATTTTCATTTTACAAACAGATGAATTTTTTCTCAACTCTAAATACGCTTTCAATCTACTTTTTTTCTTCAATACACTAATACTCTATTTCACTTATTCTATTCTTCGGGCTTCTAAAATTCTAACCAATTTTTTATTTCTCACTTTTCTTTTACAGTGCCTATCACCTCTTTGTCTAAAGTAAACTAGTATTTAGTCTAAAGTCTTATTTTAAAAGATTTAGTCCAAGAATTTTCAGCTTACAAAGGCGAAAATTTATCTTTTATTACCATATTTCTCAAAAATTGGCAAATTTTCCCTCTTGACATCACCATTTCATTTTATATTAAACATCTTTCATTGTTACGAGCTCATAATCTCTCATTCAATTTATTTAAGGAGGTAGTACTTTTTTAGGCTTAAAAACAGCATTATTACTGTCTTATATTCTAACCATCATACCATAAAAATCCTGTTCCTACTATATTGAAATTTTGAAGTTCTTTCATAGTGCTCTAAGCTTTACAAATATTATTTATCTTTGTCAGTTCAAGTAGTATAATTTTTAAATAACCTAAAAAATATACTATAAATAAAAAAGGAAATTTACTTAGTCGTAAGATAACTTTTGAAATATATACATTAGTAATTAAAACTTTTATACCAAACTGAAAATATCTGTTTTGTTCTGTAAAATTAAAACTTTAACGTATATGACTTTTTAAAATTAAAAAAATTCTGAAAACTGGTAAGAAATTAAAAATTGAATTTTTTTAATCGTGCAATAAAATAAAATATATTACTTGTATTTCATGGTTCCCAGCAACCTGGAAATTCAGAAAAAGCCAGTGAATCACAACATAATCAGGAAAACTCAGGGAAATTTACTCATATTTTGAAAAAGGTCAGGGAAAAGCCTAAAATAAAATAAGAAAGAACTATATTCCTTAAAAAATATCGTATAAACATTTCAAAATATTTGTTAAATATAAAGATTTAATTTATGAAAAAACTTAAGCCTATAAAGTTATCTCTTTAATTTAGGAATTTATAATGCATTTACTTTTATTTGCATTTCAAAACAAATATTTTGACAAGTCATTTAATGCAATATATAGCTTTTTTAAAAAAAAGTTTTCAAAACAAATTATTGCATTGCATTTTACTGGATCTGTTTTTACTAATCTCCTTGCTATAAGTTTATTTTGTGTTAATTTTTTAAAAAAATCAATTTAAAAAAAATTAGATTATACTATTTTAAGTTAATACTGATTTTATATTAATAACTTAGCCAATACTGATAACAACTAATACCAGTTTTAAATTTAATCCCATCTGAGCTAATATTGTACGACATTTAATGAAGGAATTTTGGGAGTTTTGGTCAGGGAAAATCAGTGAATTTATCTCACATATTTTGCTGTGAGCCCTATATTAATATATTTGTAGTTCGTGGAAAAAAGGGCTAATTAGCTTCTATTTGATGTAAAAAATTAGTGTCTAATTTATAAATTTCAAAAGTCATTTTGCGGGTAAGTAGTTTTCTTCTTTTATCACTTGGTACACTTATTTCATGTTTTTTTAAACGTATTTCTTCATATAATAAAAAAACCCAGTTTTTTGTAAAGCTAGAATTTTATCAATTAATTTATTCTAAACAGAGAAGAGCTTTTTAATTATATTAAATCAAAAATAGGGTATGGCAATGAAAATTTTCAGATTGAAAGGTACTAATGTCCCTTAAAATTTTACCCTGATAATTTTTTATAAAAAAAATTTAATATACGCCTTTAACAAAATATTAGGATAATCATTTTAAATTTCAGAAAGTAAATACAATTAAAAAAATTCTTGAATTCTGAAAGAATAGTAGTTTAAAATTTAAAATGAAATCTTGCACAATTATTTACATGCTTAAAAAAAACCGTAAAAATGCTTAGCAAGAAAAGCTTCTCATATTAAAAAATCCTGTTTTTAAAAATTTTGTATGATAGGGGAAAACTTTATTTTGGAAAATAACTTTAGTTTAAAAATTGCGTAATTTTTTTAACTATGAAAAAATTTTGTAAAAACTATTCAGTCAAAAGAATTATAAAATACTTTAGCGGCAAAAGAAATATTTGTTTGAATTTTACGTGGTTAGAAAAATTTGTTTAGTGAAGTAACATTCTTTGGAAAGAAAATCGACTTTGGGAAATCATCCAATATTTAAAAAAGTATTACAAATGCATTTGTAAGTTTAAGAAAAAAAATCAAACAAACATTTTCTTCTCACATGAAAAGTATTGATGTAATGAATTGTCTGAAAGGTTGCAATTCTTATTCATTTTCTAATTTCATCCGTATTTATTATTTTACGTCTTAATGCAGTCACTTTTTCCTAATGTAATATTGTTATACTACATATGTGCATGCAAATCAAATCATATTTAACAGAGATAGACTACATAGAGTATTAAGATCTTAAATTGCCTGAAATCAACTTGTAAATTTATACATAAAGAATGATGGGCATAGTGTTGGACTCATGTGCAACGTAAGCACAAAACTTTTTTACTTTTAAAAAAAGTTAATGCAAATGAGACAATTACTCTAATCTTTGTTTCTTTGTCAGATGGCAAGGAAAATGTATCTAATGGTATTTATTCTTTCAAACAATTATTTAAACAACTTTTTATTGATTAGGCAAGGATTTGTTTTTCTGCAATATTTTCAAAGTATTTTGAATCGAAGGGAAAAAAAGGTTTTTATATAAAATAGTCGTAGAATATGGTGCTAGAAAATATGAAACTTTATAAAGAGTACAGACACACATATACAATTTCTCTATCTATCTATCTATCAATTTATCTCTCTCTCTCTCTCTCTCTCTGTCTCTCTCTATATATATATATATATATATATATATATATATATATATATATATATATATATATATATATATATATATACATATATATATATATACATATATATATATATATATATATATATATATATATATATATATATATATATATATATGATATATGTATATATATATGAATATACATATACATATATATATATATATATATATATATATATATATATATATATATATATATATACATATATATATATATATATACATATATATGATATATGTATATATATATATATACATACATATATCATATATATATATATATATATATATATATATATATATATATATATGTATATATATATACATATATATACATATATATGATATATGTATATATATATATATATATATACATATATATATATATATATATATATATATATATATATATATATATATATATATATATATATATATATATATATATGTATATATATATATATATATATATACAGGGTGTCCCAAAATGACTGTATATACTCTGCACAGCAAAATTCCTCGTTGGGAGTACATAAAAACTACCCAAAGAAGCGTTCCTGTACGATCCATAGTTTACGAGAAAAATACGAAAAACAAAGTATGACGTCACTTCCGGTGCAAGAAAAAACACTTTATTGAACATATCAACATCAGTATATGCACGGGCATACTCCCTAACAGTTCGTAAAGTATTTCCATTACATCGGTCGTACATCAGGCTACATGTCGCAGTAGTCACGAACGGAATACATGGCTACCATACAAAGACTACCGTTAGCTGCAAGATGCAGCCTTTTAAATACCAGTTCAACGGCGGCTTAACATCATTCCATCTCTCGCGGGCATGCATGACGTGATATGCAAATGTTTTAAACATTATCTTCTAGAAAGATATGCAAATACTGTTGTTAACATATCCAATAAAGTGTTTTTTTTTTCTTGCAGCGGCAGTGACGTCAAGCTTTGTTTTTCTTATTTTTCTCGTAAACTATGGATCGTACAGGAAAGCCTCTTTGGGCAGCTTTTATGTACTCTCAACGAGGAATCCAGCTCTGTAGAGTTTATGCGGTCGTTTTGGGACACCCTGTATATACACCCACAAAATACAACAAAAATTTATCTTAAAAATTAACTAAATTATTTTCCTCAGTTTTAATTCTACATCATAATGAAGGAATAGCCCCAATCTAAAAAGCGCAACTACTTCTTTTTCTCAGGAACAAACTCTTTAACTTGCAGTTATTTCCCTATTTCAGTGTGGTTCTCATGATATCTTGGTGATTCATTCGGACCATGTTATAGCCACTTTTTCCTGACATCTTTGCCTTCTTTAGCACCCAAAAAAGCCGAGCAAATATAATTTCCCATGTGAAATAGTGGGATTTTTCTCCCAGGTGACATTGTATAACTGAACTTCGCTAGCAAATCTGAAGTTGCAAAGACGTATCGACAGTGTAATCCGGGTTCGATGAGACCTTGGTGATTCATTCGGACCATGTTATAGCCACTTTTTCCTGACATCTTTGCTTTCTTTAGCACCCAAAAAAGCAGAGCAAATATAATTTCCCATTTGAAATAGTGGGATTTTTCTCCCAGGTGACATTGTATAACTGAACTTCGATAGCAAATCTGAAGTTGCAAAGATGTATCGACAGTGCGATTTGGGTTCGATAAATACTATAGAAAATGGAAATTTAAAGGAATTCTTGACGCAACTAGTTCTTGAGATTTTTGTGTAATTTAATGAATGACTGAGACTGCATTAGTTTGTCGAGTCTAACCCCGGTTAACCAAATAAAGACTAGTTGATTCTCTGTAATTTACATATCTAAAGCATAGGCATATCATATCATGTCTACATATATTTATAATAATAAAAAATTGTAATTACAATATATTACAATATATCATTGCGTTTCCAAGTAAGCCCTGGCAACAAAAAATATGGTCTTTAATTTCATGTAGGATATGTGAAACATAATTTTGCTGGTTACATATTTATGCATTCACACTTGCACACACGCATACACATATGTGAGTGTGTGTGTGCAAATAAAAATCCAGTTTCAGTGTGAGGAGACAGCAGTAAAAGGCACATCAAAATATACAAGTCTGATAGGATACTCTTTTGGTATTGGAAGTTTATAGTCATCTTTTAATTTGAAAACTTTAATGAATTAAGATAGAGAAGTATGATATAGTGCTTACGATTATCTAAAAAACTGAATTCCACAAGTATCAAGCAGAAAGATGTGTAGTGTGATAAAGAACTGAACTGGTAGGGTGCTTTCTTTCTGTATGGAAGTCCATTGGTTTCAAACACACTGCTGGCTCTTATGTTTGTAATCCTCCAGAATCACCTTTAAAGAGCAGAAAAAAAATTTAACCTAATGCTTTTAGTAGAACAATATATTCAAAACCCAAGTACACCGTTACCTACATATTTGATGCTAATTGTTGCGTTCAAATTTTCTTATTAAATTACGTTAAATTACAACATTAACCCCTTAATGCACAGTTTTTTTTAAAAAAGGCCGGCCAAAAAAATAAATTTTTAATGTAAAAAAACACAATTTAGAACGTTGTTTCGCCAAGAAAATTACAAAAATACAAAAATAATCAAAATTTGTATTGCAATTTTGGATTTTGATAACATTGCAGAAAATAGTCGAATATAGCTTACAATCCCATATAAATGATAAATATCAATAAAAAGGTTTTTTTTTCTTTTTTTTTTCGATCGCATTCGAGTGTGAAAAATTATAGCAGCATAAAGTACAACGCCCCTCGAATTATCTCGAGTGTGCACAGTTTGGCCAGTTTAGCGCACTCGAGTTAACTCGAGCGTGCACATTAAGGGGTTAAAATGTAAATTTTAAACTAAAAAAACTAGTGAGGCTAATGTGGTATAATACTCCATATGCATGGTGACAAAATTGCGAAAATGTTTCAGGTCTCCATAAATATTAGGTAGATAATCTGGAGCTTGATAAAAAAATGTAACATGTGAGAAATAAAAAGGTAAGAAAATTTCCATTAAAAATGCTTTGTTTTTCCACATTATGTATAAACGAGATAAATATACGTATTTTCGTAATTGTCATTCAAAAGCTTAGCCTTGTAGTAATATGTTTTAATATTAGACACAAAAACTCGCACATATACACACTCCCACACACGATTTTTACTTCATATTTTTAACATAATGGGAGAAGCATCTAAAATATTCAATGTCATTTCACAGTTAGCTTTTTAAAGATCGTTGTTTCGGAACAAAGGGGATCTACATTTGAAAACGGATTACTGTTCACTATACATCACACCATGTCAACATCTATCAGATCTTAACACTGCTTCCGCATTTCCTAATCACTTGCTATAAAATTCTGTTTGGGAGACCATTTTGTTAGTGATTCACAGTGAAATGGAGATTTTCATTCAACAAGATAAACGACATTGCTTATCGAAAGCTCGGAGAGATATTTTGAGGAAAACCTAGTCGGTTTTCCATCAATTTAATCCTGTCACTGCCTTCTGAAGTTACACGAGGTTATTGGTTATGTAGTCCATATCTAATGCAGAATTTCCTTTGATGAAGCAGTTCAAGGGTGCTAACACTGATATGTCCATTTCCTCGTCCAACTGCATCAATGCAGAATTTCAGTGCTTACGTGACATTTCCACTTCTCAGTGATTTGGCAAATGGAAGATTGGAGCACCTCGATAGAAATGGAATCTCCTAGGAGAATAGCTCTAACTTTGGGTTTCAATATCATATTCAAAGTACGTTCACTGTATGAAGTACGTTTGAAGTACATTTTGAAGTACATTATAACGTACATTCACTTAGGAAATATCATCCTTTTTAATATTCTGTACACAAAAATATGCAACATAATGCACAATGTACGGATATACGCTTACTGGTTAAAACAAAAAAATTAATTTATTTTCTAACCTACATATATGTAAAAGTTAATAAAAGTAAACATCAGATCGTTACAAGTGCGTTTTGACTCTTAAACATGTAAATAACGTTTATTTTACATATTTAATGCTTTAGAATTATTTGCTTTGCTTTTAATATAGAGCTCATTTGTTTTTCAAAATCGATAGAAACTTTATATTTCAAAGAAAACTAAATTTGTAATAAGAAAAATAAATATTTTGATTCAAAAGCGCTTCATATCCATGGTACATCATGGGAAAATGCAACTCAAACGTAAAAAAAATGCATTAATGTTTTATAGTATTCATAGTTTATTATAAAGGGTTCGTTTTACACGTGAATTTAAAATTAGGCATAAAATAACACTTTTAAGCTTCAAGGCATTTAAAATTATGTTTCAATAATCTTAATAAAATGTAACAATTAATGTAAAATATTAGAATATAACCAAAAAAGAATTCAGTAAAAATGAAAGATTTAATATTTATGTAAGAAAATTTTTTATTATAGAAAGTTTTATTATGTAGTTCAAAAATTTTCTGGCGATCATGTTTCTTATCTTAAACTTTCAATATTAATATTCGTTGGAACGATGAAAAACCTGGTTTTGAAAATACATAGAGACAAATTACGAAAATATTTTAGGTCTCCATAAATATTAATAGATAAGTCGGGGCTCGATAAAAAAATATAGCATGAGAAAAAGAAAAAAAGCAGAAAATTCACATTTTAAATGCGTTATTTTCACATTGTGTATAAACAAGATAAATACGCATATTTTATAAATGTAGGGAAAAGAGAATTCTCCTTTGACGATGTCAATAGAATTGCAGAAAATGCTTTAAAAATGTGCATAGTCCTTATCTAAACGCGTGGTATTTCAAAAAGAAATTACATCTATATTTATTGAACTGCTTCTTCAAAAACTTCTCTCCTTACAAAATAGTAATTGATTTTTAATCTAAATATATAATACTTCGTATAAACCGAACTTGAAACACTCATCGAACTTTCATTGTGAACAGCGTCATGGTATCAAAGCAATCGCACACCCTGCAAAACTTCTTTTTTTTCCTTTGTGAAGTTTTGAATTTAAAAATGATAGGAATTCACCATTAAATATGGAATTATTTTTATCCAGTGTAAACATTAATCCATTTTTTAGGAGCGGTGCTCTTTATAAATGATTTAACTAAGTTTTTTGTGTCGCCCCTTCTAATGATTTTTCCCATTAAGCATTGTTTACCGAAACTGATGTCAAATGGATTCCTTAATTTCGATCAAGCGTCTATTCGAATAATAAATTTCCTCGGGGCGTGGGTAATCAGGCAAGCGTTTAAGATCCTGGGAGGCGGGCTAATGTAAATGAATTCCATTTTTGGCCTCTCCTCCCATTGTAAGAAGCGAAGAAGTCTTGGAGTCTATTCATCCCTCTATCTGCATTCTGGACGGCAGAAAATTCCGAGGAATTTTCAGGTACTCTGAACTCGAAAAGCCCGTCGTACGCTCTTCGATCCCTGGGGAACGTGCTCCGCTCCCCTTCTACACTCTCTCCTGTTATCGGGTGGCTGCGGGTTTTCCGGAGCGACGCCTTTCCCGGGCGAGATTGCTTTTTCCGCCTAAATGCCCCGCAATGCTAGGCAGCAGCGCTACTTGAAGGAGGCGGCTGCGACTGTCCGAGAAAACGCAAAAAGCTCGCTGCCTGCCTCCCCCGCTGCTGTCTATCTGGCTGGCATCTCATCAGAGGCGGCGGGCGCAGATTAGGAAATTTCACGCCGCATCACTTCCCCATCTCCCGGGACCGAGGGGTGCGGGATTACAGTCGGATGCCGGCGACACGCCAACAGATTCCGGATGACATGTCGCGCCCCATTGAAAAGACCCGCTTTTTACCACCCTAATTGGACGCCCCTCGCTGCGCCCAACGCGCCTTTAATTAGAAGAATCGGACTTTAATTGAAAAGCCCACTTGACTTCATTCCGAAATGACGACAACTTTTTGGGCTGTCTTCGCCTTAAGCGAGGGATGTACTTTACCCCGAAGGTAGACCAAGTTTTTAACTAAAAGCCCCATCTCAAACCTTAGTAAACTTTTTCTTAATTGCAACACTCATTTTTATCACCAACTTACATTTTCGTTACGTTAAAAGAGCTCTTCATTTCCGAAACTTTAACACAGATTGAGTATGGAAAACCAAAAGATATTGAACTAATGCTGTAATTCGAGTTAGTTTGCAAAATTTGGAATGAATGAAAAGGGATTACATTTCGTCATTTTATTATACTTTCGCACTTTCAGAGAGTAATTTAATTTTTACAACATTAAGGCAGATAAATAGAGATGGTTTTTTAAATATGGATTTATTGTTGAGTTAGATTCTTCAAAATTTTTAACCTTCTTCTGTTTATTAGAAACAGAAGAGGGTATAAGTATTTATCTATTTTAAAACCTACTTTTGAAACTCCTGAACAGATATTTCACTCTCTTTAAAAATACTTTTTTTTATTCACAACGACGAAGAAAGAAGAATATTAATTGATCGGTAAAGAAAATCTAGCGGAAATTCTATCATAGTTTAAAATGAATGGTAATTGTAGTACCTTCGTGTAAAAGAGAGGTTTTTACTTTTGACTACACAGTTTGCTTTGATAGAGTTACTCATTAAAATACAAGATTAGAACAAATAAATCTGACGGGTTACAATTTATTTTCAAGTATGTAATAATGTTTAAGATAACTACACTATTTAAGTTAAAAAAAATCTTTAAATATTTTCATTTATATAGTGTTCAAGATGCAATTTCAAGTAATTAGTATTGCACCATATGAAATTTTTTTTTAGTACTGACTTTCAATCATTCGTCATTTTACAGGCATTGGTTTCTGAGTTTAAATCATACCTATTCTGATCTTGGTGCAAGTAATTTATAAAAGTCGTACGCAGCAACTATTGACGAATCCTAATTTGTTGTAAATAAGCCTTCATATCGGTATAAGAGTTAGCTGCTGTAAGTATAGACCAATTTATGTGTAAATAATAAAGTAAAAAATTATTAATAACTGTGATGTTTTTACTCCCTTATACAAAGTAAAGAAAGTGTTTTAGGAAATAAAAGCAAGCCTTTTAAACTACCCATTCAAAAGCTTCTCACTCATGCTTACATTTTCCTTACGTATTAAGAAGGAAATATGTTTTTTGGTCTTCGTCAAAACACTTATAAGGATACTTTAACTTTTAAAATTAATTACTTGAACTGAGAATTACGTCTAATGAAAATCTTTAACCTTCCCGCTGCATATATGAAAATTAAAGAAAATATTTTTGTGAAATGTATTTAAGATGATTGTTTAGATTAAGTAGAAAAAATGACTTTTTCAGCATGATCATAATAAGTAAAATTCAAGAAGTGGCACACCATGTTTAAATAGCTGAGATGAGGATGCACACGTGTGTACATTTAGGAAAACTAACCTCAAAACAAACTGCATTTAGATGATAAATCGTATTCTAATATTAACATTTTACATTTTTACAAAAGGTTTTTAAAAATTATTAAAACTTAAAAAATTCAAGAGACAAAAATCAAACACAAAATGTTTTCTTTCTGTATTCGCTGCTTCATCAAGTTCGAGACATCAACTTGCATTGTTGTGCTATTAACTGTTATCGAGAACTAAATCTCATTTATTGCCAGGTATGAGAGTTCGATGTATAACGGATGTCATTGAAGGTAAAAGTTTGTTGAAATATAATTTTAAAATAATTTTTATTTCTTAAATTAAAAACCTCATATGAAGTTTAGGGGAGTGAGTAGGGTTAACTATTTGTAAGACTTTATATAATTGAGGGGAATATGTTGGATATCAGCACAAGTTTATAGACAACGTGGTGCCGAACCTATTATGAAATTAGTATTAATGTTAAATATTACACTTGTATTTAAGAATATAAATACACTAAAGTGGTATAGTTTATATAATTATTATTTTGAAAATTTGAGAAATAATTTAGATAAGATAAACAAGAAGAAAGATTTGGAACTATTTTAAAGCATTTTGTACTGAAAGATGTTTTTATGTAACTGTTTATTTAACGGAAAATTCTAATACTTCATACACTGTTTATAAATTCTTTTTTGAAATTTAGTCGAAAGTAAATGGGTAATGGATAAAAGTCTGTGAAATCAGCACATAACACTGAGTTTAAGATCAAAATGCAGAATAGCCACTAGAATGTTGAGTGCATTTAATAGACATGAGCTCCGCTGAATAAGTTAAATGACAAATTCTAACTGGTAACTGAATTGGGACATCAAAATAATTGTTTTTAGTAAATGGATGATGGAAAGCTCGTATGGTTTATGCAATCACTGGAGGAATGTGCAATGCTGTCGAAAGACCCTGTATATACTTTTAAGGAGAAAAGGGTTTTTATAGAATGTTTAAAAATCCACTTATAATTTTTTTTCTTGAAATCCCGAAGCATTACTCAAGACATCGTAAAAAATTTTTAAATATATGAAATAAGTGAAAATTTCAACGAAATTATCTAAAACTTTGAAGAAAGAACGCAATAGTGCTCAAGGTAGAATAAAAGTATCTACGGGAACAATTTCGGATATTACACTTGAAATATTAAGATGTTAACATACATTTGTTTGGACAATAATTTTTTGTTTGTTTTCTTTACAATAATTCTTAACTATAGAAAAATGCCTCGTCTTCTGTGTTGCTCACACGAGGAAGAAATATTTTTTTGACTTACTTCTAGTTGGACGATGACGTAGAAATTCTAAATCAGCTTCAAACAGTAGTTTTGACACGGTTGAACAGTAGAAAATGATAGTTTTGTTTGATTTAGACACCTACTGTCCTTTGTTTTGGTACATGACAGCTAACGAGACTGAACCTACTGCTTGATGCCGATTGCGAACATACATGTTAACTTTGGGATTTGAAGGCACAAACAATGGTAGGGAAAAGCAAAGTCCTACTTATTCAGCTATTGCTCGGTTTATAGAAAAGGATGGAGAAAAAGAACACTAAAAAGAAACTAATCAAGGTGTTAGAATGCTCAAAAGACTAGCAACCTGCTTAAACTAAGAAATCTTTAAGCGGTTAAGACTGTCTGCCAATTAAGATAAAAATGTAGATTAGTGACATTTTTGTTATTTTCTATATTGTATAAATGTGGTTTTGGAAAATGGATGTTGATATTTATCCATAAAAGACAGTGTTAATGGAGATCTGCTTGTTTAATGATTTATTTATTTATGAAGAAAATAAACTTATTGTCTTAATCAACGATACTTTTAAAAATAAATCATTGGAGAACAGCGTTGGAAGTTCTGGAATGAAAAAGAGATCGATAGGATGCGATCAGTAGGTTAATTTAATATTTTCTGATTAATACGATTAATATTTTTACCTTAAATTTTCCCCTTACATTGAAAATTTCCTTAGCAAAAATCCCATTTTATACTATTTTAACCATGTAGTCATGTTAAGCATATGATTAGCAGCAATGCATTTTTCCAAACTACAGAACGTTTTATGTTGTTTGTACTATAACTGGTGGTCAGTAAATTTGTAATGTTAGAAAGATAGGAAACAATAGCTAAATCAGAGCCAGCTTGAAAATCTGCATAAAATATAAAGGCTAAATAAAATTAAATATTTTGGAGGAATGCAAATTGTAAAAGTCAGGTAGTTTGAGGTATAGAAAACTCGAGTTTTAAACATTAACTTTTGTAGCAATAAATGCAAAGACAGCTTAAATAAGGCATAAATAAAGAAAAAGGAGCAAACCTCAGTCGTTTAGTCACTGAACTTTGCTTATTGGCAATGCATTTTGCTCGTAGCTTTGATAAAGCTTTCTGTATTTTTTTATTTAATTATGCCTGATTTAAGTTGCCTTTGCATTAATTGCTCTAGTCTGTCACAAAGGCTTTACCTTTATTAGATATTAAACTTTGTGTTTGTGAAAAATATTAACATCGATATTAAATTTCTTTTGAAGCCAACTTTTAGTTCTTCCTAGGCATTAATGACTTTTTGACTTTTCTACGAAGTATCAACGAGATACCACATCCATTCAAATTTAAGCATGTACAGTATATGCCTTGCTTAATTAAAAATATCAAAACTCTATCAACGTTAAGTTCATGCTGATAACTTGCAAGCATAGCACATATCTCACCCAATAAACTGAAAAGCTTCCAAAAAATCTTATTGATGGTTAATTACCCATACTTCAGAACAAAAGGAAACATGATGACAACAATCCTACAGAACAACTACTTACATTATTGTTGAAATACAGAGCAAGGGCGAAACGAAATAGTTCATAAAGAGGAGGAGGAGAACCATCTCTCTAACGCTCAGTTTTCATTGGAGATTTTACCATTTCACTACTATTCCGGCTTAATAAATCGAGTAGACTGCATGGAGGTATTCATTTTTCTCTCATGATTAACACAAATGTGAGATTGCTATTCTTATAGGAACTACAAGGATGCAACTCTTTACCTCTACAGATGCAATGGGAATCCATCACTGTGGATAAACGAGAAGACCCAATTGCAGCAATGCTGCTCCTAGTCTTGTCTTTCTGAAGAAGTAGGACTAACCCCTTAGTTTCTATCCACCAGAAAAAAAATCTCATTCTTAAAATTTTTTCAACAAACATAAAACAGAGTAGATAAAAGCTCTATAAAACCAATTATTTCATGTCCTGGTAAAACTCTAGCTATCTCTAATTTTAGTGGTTAAACATCTAGTAAGCTCAGTGGAATGAACATAATTAGCCAGGTTAATTGAGCCATAAGTATAACACAAATACTATATTAAATCGTTGAGAGTTATATAAACACTATAAAATCTCGAAGGCAATAGAATAAAAGGATAAAATTTATATTCAATAATTAAAACACATTTTCTTAATATAACTTTAAAATATTAAGTGGACTTTCATTATTCATCAAAGAAAAAAAATCAAAGTATTTCCAAATATGTATAATTTAAAGCTAAATTAAATAAGTGTAATTTTCTTTTTAAATCTTAAACAGATTCAACAGCAAAAATTGTGGTATTTTTTTTTTAAATGAACCTCATTTGAGCATTGCGTATTTCATTTTTATTGGGATAGTTATAATGTAATGTTCTGTCTAATATAACTTTATTTATTGTTAGCAAAGTCAAAATAAATAGTGAAAATAACAAAATGAAAATTTTTTACTTCTGTCATTTACAAATCTGAAGCCTGCAATTTTTTACCAAGTATTTGTGCTTGCACAACAGATATATAGATTTGTATCTTTCTTTCTATCCTTAAGATTTAGATCTGAAATACAGGGTTATCAGGAAAGAAGCATCCGATTAAAAAATTTAATATTTTCCGTAATAACGAACAAAAAATTATTAATAATATGCCATTATAGTTGAAAGTTCTTGAATTTTGTTTCAGAAGTGTTCGATACGACTTCCTTTAGTTAGCCGTATAATATCACCGCGATATGCTATTTATTGCCAAACAAGTTGTAATGTTTCGCTACTAATTGTTTGTAAAGCATCACAAATGCGTTGTTTAAGTAAGGAAATCTTACAGGCAAAGGATGTATGGACAATATCGTTGGTATATTCCTAAAGGAAGAAGTCACATCGGGTTAAGTCAGATGACCTAGGAGGGTATCTGTGTAGAATCCTATAATCAGCTTCACTGCGACCAATCCAACGGTATAGCAGTTCTCTCCTTAGAAATTTACGAAGCTTCAAATGTCAACGGGATGTTCACCATTTTGTGACTTTCTCTTAAATTCAAGCTGAATAATGATTACTGACTCACTAATGAAAGCAACCTAAAAGCCTTCAGAAACTTAGATGCAATTTCTACTTTTCAAAATTTAGAAACAGCTTAATGATAGTAGTGATACATCCATCTAATTGAGAAAAGGAAATATTACAGACTAAAATTTTGACAGTTTTTATTTACAATGAAATGCTTTTTATAATTTTCTGTGTGTGATTATGAAAATAATGAAAGTTTCTAACCGGAGGATTCTTTCCTCATAACCATGTATTTGCAGAATTTTAACAGTAAAAAAATAAAATTGAACACATTTCAGATATGAGATTGTGTATTTTAGTATAGATCTAAAAACTGTTGAAAAATATTCATAAAATATATTTATATCACCTGAATATTGCCCTTTTAAAGTCTAACAGGAAGTGGTAAACAAGTATATTAAAATGAATAGGACTAAACTCTTTTTTAACCTTTCTTATCAAATATGAATCATGGACTGACACAACATTATCCTTCAGTCATCCATATGTCAACTCGTTATTTATTACTAAGCAAACAATCATTCAAATAGAAGCTTTAACAATCTCCTCTATTCTGTAGTGTCCTCTACACTAGGGCTGTACAATGTAAACTCTGGAAATTATTGTAATCATTAATGTGAATATAAATATTTAGTATAATTTAATAAAGTGTTGTTATTAAGTGTTTCTCTCTGAAAAACATAAAATAAAATACTTCTATGTTTCCGATGTTTTAGAATGAAAACAACCTTTGCTATCAAGGTGTACTACATGACATTTATATTGTATTGAACTTGCAAACAATCATTATAGAAGAAGTTAAAGAAAAATAGAAGTTGAAGTATAAACAAAAAAAAAAATTCTCTATTACACTATATGAATACTATATTAAAGCATAAATTTCTCCTTAAACATAAACGTAGTTCAAAATGGAAGATTTTCACGTTATTTCTCAACAACTTTAAATCTGAAAGAAGTTCTTTAATTATAAAAATAGTTAAAGAAATAAAATAAATTATTTATGAAAATTTAATAGCAGTTAAAATTAAAAAAAAAGACTTTTAAAGCTCTCAAATAATAATTGTGTGATATTTAAAATATACGTGTATCAAGTTTTTAGAATCTTTGTATAGGACGAACTTTTATCATCTCATTCTCAGATATCAATTGTGATTAGTTTTTAACAAAAAATGTGAATAGGGTAGTAAAAAAGACATGTTTCTTAAAATGACAACTTCCAACAAATGTAATATATAATCAATGAAATTTTGAAAAACCGTAACAAATCGTTTCCTAATTTTGAAATTAGTTTTCATTTCTGAATAATTTGAATACATACACACATATGTGTATGTGTGTATTTAGACTCGATGCTACACATCTCAGCAGGGGACAACCCCCCCCCCCCTCCATGTACTCCAATCTTTCTTTTTCTATACTCTGTATGAAAAAGAAAATTTTTAATTAGTAAAATGGTAATAGTAAAAATTTCATTACAAGGTTTCATCCCTTATTTTGCTAATGCAGGTGAACCTAAAAGGATATAATCATTAATATAAATATAATATTTTCTCATGTGATCAGAAATTTCTTCTTTTGAATTAAACTTTATAGTTTATGTGTACCAAAACTATACCTTTAACAAGATATAGATAAATTATTCCTAGTCTATTAAATGTGAAGGGACATTGATAATAATTACTCATTAAGAGATAACACTAATATGTTAAAATATATTTCAAAACTTTAATTAAAATCTATTACAGTTCGGTTTCAGAATTCATACTTAATGAGGAAATATATTTTATTTAAAGAAGCTTATAAATAAGTATCCTTTCCTAGATCATTCTTCTAACAAAAACAATAGTAATTCGATATGATCGTAATTTTTATAAATTAGTCTTTCTTTATAGTTTTATTGCCAATAAACCTTCAATACTCAGTTTAACCCTTGTCACTTGTGCAGTGCTATTTTAATATGACATTTTGAAACTGCACTATGGTTTACTGAAGTCATCGAAAACATTAATTAAGCTTTATTTCAACTCATCCTGTACCGTTATTTGTTGTAATTTGTTTTAGAATATTATACAGATCAGTTTAGCACTAAGATGTGCCAGCATGGATTTTAAGAACTTGGGCTTAACAAAGATTTTCATGTTATCTAGCTTTCATGTAGAAAATAAAGTACCCTGAACCAAACTTTATAAAAAATCCATAAAAAAACCGGAAAGCTTTTGAATTTCAAATGTAAACTTGAGGGAAGTATGTTTATTCAAGTATCATACCGCTCAACGCCATTCCGAAATGGTGTATATTGTAGATCATACGCACAGGACGTGTTGGGTCCTAGGTTTGGCATATCCACCCATGTATGAATAATTAATGAGTGTGTTTAGGGTATTGCTTGCTTATAGCTCATAGCCTTGCTTGCTGATAGTCATACATTTATATGACGCACTCAGCGGAAAACCAGTTTTGGGGAGAGCAGAAAGTAATTCCATTTTTCCCTCTAACACTTTTCGAGGGTTCAGGAAATTAGATTTTAAAAGCATATCTCTAGGTCTGAGGTAAACGCAATCAAGCCTTAAATTTGCATTTCAGAAGTGGCTTCTCTTGTTAAGTGGCCTTTGCTGAAAAGCATTCGTTTCAAATTAATTCATTTTGCCTAGAGGTACAATTGTAAAGCCATGCATACAGTTTGAGAGAATAAAGAACACAGAGACATTGTGAATAATAAGATTAAAATAAATCCTATTTTAAATTCGAGTAATGAATTTAATCACTTTCAAAATTAGAGACTAGCCTTAAAATAAGATAAAATCTATGGAAGTGGAAGAATATATAAATATTAAGTTATAGAGGTAATTTTTCAGTTATATTAATTTACGTCAAAGACAACGACATAAATATTTGGTTATATGATTAAGAAATTATTACAACGATTTCTTAAGGATATTTAACGTCTCTACACTAGTTCGCATTAAATGATTCTATTTAGTAACACGGTTTAAGTGAATGCGTAGGTGTTTGTATTCTTCAACCTTACGAATTACAAAGATTATTTTCCCTAAAAGATTCGGAAATTACGACTTCCCAGATACCTGGTAATTGTTATTTAAATTTATTTTTTATCAAATGAAATTGATTTCTGGAACAGGAATGATAATCATCTTTAGGCAAATGACAGCAAAAATATATGCAGTAATGCTATAATAGATTTTCATTAATTTAGCTTTAGTTTTTAATTAATTTTTTAAAATTTAGAATATGTAAAAACAACTAAAAACGCAATAAAAGATTTTAAAATTCTAAACTTAACATTTAAAAATTTTTAACTAAATAATCTTTTTAAAATAAAATAATGATAATTTCAAGGTTTTCAAAATACTATATCTGATCATACAGATTGACACAATTTTAATTCAGCAAAAACTAGCTTTTTTGTTTTGAGCCGAGACAAAAGTTTTTCTGTAGTGTTATTTTATTTTCATAAGAATTTGAAACATGTAGTGAAAGGAGACGTCAAAACTATTGTATCACATCCTCATTATGCTATTTTGTTAGATGGTACAATGCGAAGAATGTTACAGGCAGAAATAGAATGTCATGATATTGTCATTTATTTTTAGTGCAAAGTTTAAGGCATTTGAGTCGTTTATAAAAATATAAAAAACATAATTAAACTTGCATCAATTATGATAAATCTCGCAATATAAAACGTTGAAGCTGAATCTACAGTTAAAGTTGAAGGATAATAAAGATAATTTTGGAGTTAAGAGACATTTAATGGTTGTAGATCTAGTTACAGGAGAAGGTAAAACTTTTGTTCTAGATTGTATCATTAAATGCAAAGCAAACCTAAATAAGACCACAAATACAGATATTTTCTTGTTTTCGCCTTATTTTCATTGTCTTTTCATTTATTGCTGTAGACGGTTGTGTGATATTGTTCCCAACCTGGCCCTTTTAAGTCAAACAGGAGAAAGTATTCTTATATATACTCTTAAAACTAGTAAATAAATGCGATTTCTACGTTATTGGAACATTATGTAGGTGAAAGAAATCAGATGAAGAATAAACAAGAGTTGTTTTGGGTCAGCAATGGCATTTAGATATATTTTGCCATAAACAAAAATTACTGAAGTATGCCAAGAAAATATTCCTTAGGCTTAACTATACCAACTGAAACGGTTGCATTAATGCAATTTATGTTTGTGTGGTTTTCACAGTGTAAACGAAAATGTTTTAAACTAAATTATACGACTATTAGCTGTCATAAATTTTTACTCCTGTGATACATTTTATTCTATTGACTGCAGATAGAAAATTTCTAATATCTCTATAGCCATTATGGTACAATTAACGAAAAAAGGTGAGTTATGAGAATAAAGATTTTTATTAAAGGATTTGATTTTATTAAGTGTAATTTTTCTTTATTATTTTTTACTTGGGCTGATTAAAAATTAACCTTTGTTCAAACAGCCAATAACCGGTCGGGACCTTAGGTGTCAAGTTGAAACTCAATTGTTGACAGATTGTTGAATGTCTAACACGTTAACAAAAGCTACTTTTAAGTATTTATCAGATGCAATAGCTTTAAATATACTAGTTTCATAGCGTGGAAGCTTATAGAATCGTCCAACATTCAGTCTATCACTAGGCATTTTAGATTTATACCTCTCTCTTCTGTTTCAATAGCAAAACAGTTAATTAGCTTTAAAATGCAACTTTTTCATAAATATATTGATCACTCAGGTCATATGCAGGCTACGACTGAATTGAATTTATGGAGCAAATTTGTGTATGGATATTATACTTCAGGAGTTTTTCTATTTATCTCATAAGATTGAAGATTAAGAATATCTTTATGATTCTCGTTATTTCAGAAAAAAAGATCTTTGGTATAATTTTTATTTTTATTTCTGATGGTTAAATAAAGGATATTAGAAGGCACAACTTTTTTTTATTGTGCGTTAAACGCAGTAACAAAATTCAAATAAGTACGAATGATCATGTGTTATAAATAAACTGCAGCGCAATATCATCTTATAAGTTTACCTAATTAGATGTATATGTATATAATCGTGAACCAAAGAGGGAGTTTATGAAGGCAATATATACTAATCACAGACTTAGAAAACAAAAGTTAAATAAAAGTTAATCAAGAAAATTAGACTCTAGTCTTAATTATTTGAATAGAAATTAAACTTCGAAATAATTAATAAATAATAATGAATTAAATTAGTGACATAAATGAGCTAATGTTTAAATACTGAGACATAGAATAATAAACAAACTTAGACACCGAGCGTTTACACATTTTTATTATTAAAAATATAATTATAGTGGAATTAAATTAGTCGAAGCAAAAATTTAATGATTATGATAAATTTATATCATTGAATATCGAAAAACTTTTATCTTCTCTTAAAATAATTGAATTTAAGAGATGCACTTGCAGACATCTATTTTCTAGAAATTAGTATCTTTGTTAATGAACCTTTTACTAAGAGCTGTTTGTAGGGATATTTTATCCATTTCAGTCTTAAACTTTTCACTCATTTTCTCTTTCTCTTATAATTATCTACGCTTCGAAAGTGGTACTTCCGATATGTATTACAGTTATGCTCATAAAGCGTGGACGTATCCGAATATTATTACTTATTTTACCGTAAATAATAAGATTCTTCAGAAAACTGAAAATCTCTGACTTGATTCTTCTGCGTAGGCTTGGCTTATTTAACTCCGAGCGCCGAGAAATAAGTATGCAAATCGTTTAACCATCCAAATGGAATGCTATCAATGACTACAGCTATCGCGCTGTTTTACGGCCGCTGCATTTTCTTGTTGATCTAGAACCGAGGAGAATGATGTCACACTATAATTCCCATCTCTTTGTACGATGTTTGCGAAAGATATTTGCTTATTATAGTAAAAGAACTGGAAGGGATGACACAAGATGCGGGAAGTCTATTAAAAGTTCTTTGCATAGAGCAGATACAGAAGCCCTCTCTTGGAAATCGTATTAGAAAAGCAGCTGCCTTTGATGTTAGCAGGATAGACACGTCTGGGTATCTGTTTACAATAAAGGAATAAGGAATTTGGATAGTGCTGTTTGCGAGCTCTGTATATTAAGCAGTGAGTTTCTATCTGCTTATATTGCCGTCTACTAACTCTCTCTTCTTGCCTCTTCTGTGGTAAGTTCGGACTAGGACAGTCATTTTGAAAGAGAGTATAACAACTGAGGAGTTGTGGTGCAAATGGAGTTTTAGCGTTGCAACTCAGAAAAATAATTTGGATGGTTAAAAATCCCATTGAGGTATCTTATCCGAGAGATTATACGCAATATGATGCACAAGCTATAAATAGATCCTTTATAACAGTTGGTGACTGCTGTTAATCAATGGATTTTCTTCCTACATATATTATTATGTAAAGTCTTAGAGGAACAAATTCTATGCCTTATTGTATTATTCGATTTCATTTTACTGAAAAAAGAAACTTAGATTACCAGGGAATTCAATTTCGTCTCATGACATCTGTCAAACTAATGTAAAAAAACTTGTACTTTAGGTATCCTTTTTTGCTACGTATGGAACAGAACATCATAATTTACAGGAATTAATGCACCAAACTAATTTTTACAAGAAGCGAAGAAATTTTTTTTTATTTTTCAAAAAAAGATTTTTTTTTAAATTTCCTGCGTGCTCTTTAAATTTTTTTTAAATGTAAGAAATATGTTTTTTTTAAACTGGAGGGGTCATTTATTGGAGAACATGAATCTGTTCTGTTGGAAATACACAATAAATATTTCTTAAAACTGACCAATACTATAAAGAATTTTTCCATTTTCTAATTTCCTTCATATTATTTCCCTGCTCTCCATTTTTCAAACAAATGCTTTCTAAAACGCTTTCTAAAATTTCATAAAACGCTTATATGTATATAAATATCCATAGCAACAATATGTTTATAAGTCAACATTAAGCATAATTAACATTATAAAATGTATATACTTATTTTTATATAAAATTAAGATAAATGTTTACATTTATATGCAGAGAACAGATGAAGAATAAATCATAGTCAGAAAATAGGATAAAATTCATTTTAAAAACCCAAATTATTTTCTTTAATTTTAAGTTTTATACTTTTATTTACTAAGGTATTGGTAAAAATCTTTGAGTAATCATAATATAAATTTAGTAAGAGTGTTAAAAGTTTGAAAGTTTAAAATCTCTTATACAAACTGAGAATAAGTAAAAGGACTTAATTATGATATGTTCAACTCACTACACTGTAATAAGCTATGATGAAACTATCCAAAAATAGCAATTTAGGAGATTACATGTAATATGAGCCATTAATGTTATTTTGAAAATAAATTATTTTTTGAACAAGATGACTTTATTAAAAATAATGAGCAGTCATTGAAATAAAGATAAAGTTGCATTGGTATTAGAATGCATTTTGTGTTGTACACTTAGTGTAAGAAATTTATTGTAAGGATATAAGACAAAATATTTTAAAGAGATACCTAACCTGAAAATTTCAAAATTTAAAACTGTTCTTTCTAATATATATTAAGTAAAGTAGTAGGAAATAATAAATCAGAAACTGAGATGTATAGATTTAAAATATAACTATATAGCAAGGTGTGAAATTGGAAAGTTTCAAATAATGGAAACAACGCAATACAATAAAATTAAATCAAGATAAAAGGATTGTGTTCGTGTTTATTGTAAATGCATAGATTTTATGCATTAAATGTTGTTTGGAACAATTTAATTATTGTTTTGTCTAATTGTATGAGAAATACTTATTTTTTATGGTAAATGTTTATACAGTGCTAAAAAAATTCTAGTAGTATGTTTTCTGTTGAAGTTACTCTGTCTCTATCTCTCTCTCTCTACACACACACACACACACATATATATATATATATATATATCCCTCCATCCATTTATATATATATATATATATATTATATATATTATATATGTGTATATATATATTATATATATACATTATATATATATATATATATATATATATATATATATATATATATATACATACATACACACACACACACACACACACACACACACATATATATATATATATATTATATATGTTCCCACATTTTTGTAACGAATTTGCAAACATTCACACTTATATTTACATATACACACGCACACACATGTATACACGTACAAATATAAGAATATTGTTTTCTACTATGTTCAGTCTGATAGCTCTTTTGTTGAACTATCATATTAAATCTTAATTTCTAATACAACAAAGTGTTTATTTAAACTTCAAGATTGATTTTCATTCACTCCTGTTTCACTATCGTCTACAGTTCATCCAATGTTTTGTAATACTATTCAAAATGAGTTTGGTTTAAAATACTACCTGAGCAGTAATCCATAGGAAACACATGAGAGAACTTGAGAGAGATGCATTTAAAGGGAATAATTTCGATTCCGGTTTCATTTCTAATTTTTTTTTCAAATAATTGAGTAGTAGGCTTAAAGGTGTGGCTTGCAATCATTCCCTGATGGAATTTAACTAAGATTGTTCAGGTAAAGGAATATAATTTATTCTTTGAAAATAGGCATTAAAACATATTTCTGATAGTAATCGGAGTTAATTTTGACATTCTCATCTAATTTCCTTATTTTGAGTTTTTCTTTATAAGAGATTCCAGCAATAACTATAAAATATTTAGCAAAACTTTCCAGGTTTTCTGTGAACCAAAATTTTAAATTTGATGTCTTCCCCTTTTCAGTAATAAATCAACTTTTTTCTACTCCAATCAGATATGCAAATCTGAGCCTCACCAATTCTCACCACATATTATTCTTTTTTACTTAACAAATACTTTTCATAGAAGAATTTGCATATAGTCTTACGTTGAGAAACTTGCCTCAGAGTTAGTCAGCAAACATCATAGTTTTTTATTAATTTTCTTCAGATCAAATTTTATACTTTTATTCACAGCTCCTACACAGATATTTAACGATTTTGTGGTTGATCTATGGGGTTTGGATTTTCTTTAAAACATGACAGGTGACATTAGATCTGTACACAACAAGGGTACGTACCTTTGTTAGGTATGCATATTTCACCTTTTTCGTTTCTTACCTTTTTTTGTCTTTTATCATTTTTGTCATTTATTTTAAATGACAAAAATGATAAAAGACAAAATTATTATTCGGAAAGAGCAAAATTATATCCTTCGATCCATTCTTTTCTAGCTACATTTTAAAACCCAAAATACTTTTCATGTTGCATTCAGTATATAAACCCTATTTCAGTTTGATGCCCATCACGTTTTTATTTCAAAATATAAACTTAAATTCATAAAGTCAAAATTGTAACAAAAATGTGTGAACACCTTCTGCATTAGCTATTATATAGAGCATATGGATATAGTACAATATTTTAGAAACAATAGGAAATATATTGTCAAACTTTAAGAATTCAACAGTCTTTATAGGTAGTTAAATATTATCATAATGCAAAACAAATTCAAAAGTTAGCTTGTATCAATGGCTATTAGAGAAGGAGTTATTTAGATTTGAAGTTTAAACACAGCAGAATTTTTTCCTTATGCATTATGGATCTTAAAACGAAAACAAAAATTTTTGTTTATCATGTTATGAAATGTTATAGAAACTTTTCTGATATTTGAATTGGATTGACACTGAGATATTATTGAACAAACAAATAAACAACTCGTTTAGTAGATGATTAAAATCTTAATACATCGTAAAGTTTGTGCTGGAAAAAAAGGATAAGGAATTAAAACAACTCATAAGTTTCAGTCTTAGGCAAGAAGAAAGAGTATGAGAAGATTCCTTTAAAAAATAATGCGGTAATGATTTTGATATTTGTGAAACAATTCATTGAAATCTTAAGGACAACATGCAGACTACTGATGAAATAAATACACATACACACACTCACAACCCCCCCCCTCCACATTGAATGAAATATCTGTTAAAGAGTCTTATTGCTATTCCTTGTTATGATTACAAATGAACAATTTGTAAACTTACTAATAAAACAGTTCAAAAGTCACTATTATAGAAAGATTATTAGATTGCAGTTTTTTAAACTGAATAAAAGTTAGTCTAGATTCCTAGGATTCCTTTAAAGTTTCCCTTTGTTTTATAAATGTTTGACCATAACATGGGACACAATTAGGTAACACCAAAAGTACTTGTTTCGCCTTTCGTGTCAGTCCTGGAAACCTCTGGGAAACTGCTTCACAATTACAAAATGATTCTACCATATCAGACTATGTCTTTGTTGTTGTTGTTATTTTTCATGCCACTTGGACAAACCAAGCACGATTGGGTCAAAAATGTCTTTTGAAACAAATGTCTTTTTGTTCTCAAGTCTTCTTAAACACTACACCGTCAACAATGTTCAAGTTTGCTGTTTGTTCTGGGTTGGCAGATGGGACCGATTTCTTTGACAAAAGAAAGGTAATTGAAGATTTAAAAAAAGGAAGATGTTATTGATTAAAAACTGTTAATGTCAATCTTAGAATTAAAATGAATGTCAGGTATCATGTAGACAATAGTAAAAACTTGTAAAAGCAAACTTTTTGAACTAAATTTCGAATCAGCTTGATTGTAAACTATTACTCAAACTTTCAGAAATTAAACTATATATAAAATATAATTAAAGTGAATAAAAATTAAAAAAGAAATAAAATATTTCATTAAAAGTAAAAGTTTGTAAGTTTTTTTTTACGAAAATCAAAATTTTTAATATTATATACAGGTAATGGAACCTCAAATTTATTCAGTTCTCATTGCAAATATATTTTCAAATTAATTAAATTCTGAATCAGCATACTTATAAAATGTTACTGAAACAAAGCGATTCCGTAGATTAAACTATGCATAAAATATAATAAAAGTGATTCTGGATGAAAAAATAAAGATAAATTTTGAATTTTTTTTTCTGAACATCAAAATTTTTTACTATTATGTACAGGTGACGGAACTACGAATTGATTCAGTTTCCATTGCAAATAACTTTGTAAATTGAAAGACTTAATTTTACAGTGTTTAAGACGATAACCCATGAGAGCGGTCTAAATTAAAATTGAATTGTGAATAAACAAGTCAATAAATATGTGGTTCCGAATTAAAATTACACAGTTTGTTTCATATTTTATTAACGAATTTGTTTCATAATGAAGAACTCTCAAAAGACCTATTTTATCTTTCATTAAAAAGAAGTTTACTGGGTACGGAAAATAAACCCCAGAGAAAAGTGTGATGCACTTAAAACTTTGCTTAGAAACACACTTATCTAAATTTTCTTAAGAAATTAATATCGCTTTAAGTAAATAGCCTACAATTGCTCGGCATTCAAATTAGGAAAAAAAATCTGTAAACAAAGAAGGATGAATTTAAACGCATTTCATATGCATATTCATCGCTGCACCCAAATTTAACGCTGTCGGTGCAAATTAAGTCCCGATGCGTCTAATTAACGGAGGCCTTTCCTCCATTGTACATAAAGATGATATCGATCGGCAGCCCCTTCCAATTCAATTCGAAAGTTTTTATTCGGAATCGAAACTCGCATCTTTGATTTCTTTGTGTTGCTCGTAGAATAGCGGATAGGCCGCGATGTTTTCTAATAATTCCATTAGTCCTTCCCCTTACCGGCAGACTCCATCAAAGTCCATTTAAAGCCGCAGCCGAGGGGAGGGGTGGGGGGAGGCTAATGGCTAATCTGTCGGAGGCTGCTCGCCATTACTTCCCCTCCCGCGCTAATAGCAGCTAATGGGGAGGTGCTCTTGCCTTGTGAAACAAGCCTGCGATGGCCGTAAGTGGACACCAGTAGCGGCAAATAGGCTCCGTAAATCGGAGGGAGTCATAGAAGGATAAATCCGAGTGTCGCCGGCTGAGCGCCAAATGACTTCAATACGTCACCTCACCTCCGGTAATAGAATTTGCCCAATGATGGAAGGGCTTTGATTGGGTTTGGCGCCATCTCCAGAAATGCGGTTTGGGCGCGGCGCCGCATTTTTTTTCGCCCCCAGCATAAATTGT
This sequence comes from Pardosa pseudoannulata, assembly GCA_032207245.1. Classification (NCBI taxonomy): domain Eukaryota; kingdom Metazoa; phylum Arthropoda; class Arachnida; order Araneae; family Lycosidae; genus Pardosa; species Pardosa pseudoannulata. The sequence goes on from CM063502.1 coordinate 145,473,179, forward strand.
TATTTGTTACCGAAAACTTTTACGGATAGACACGCTATTTACAGCGATAAATAATGGAGGCTCCAGATTGGAAGGAAATTTTATACGAGAGCCCTGACACAGAGGTACGCAAGTCCCTGTAATTGAATTCCATCAATTATTGCAGTTCACGAGGAATAAATCAATTGGAATCGACAAAAGATTCCCTCTCTTAGAAGATAATTTCATTCTTTTGGCCAGTTATCTTAGAAGTACTTGGGAATTTTGAAACAGGGTTTATGTTAAGTAACACTAAAAAATTAAAAAGGTTTGGGGATCAACAGACATAAAATAGAGTTTATGAAGAACCTCATATAAAGTGGGTTAAACTACATAAATATAGAGATAGAGAGATACAGTAGTAAAGAGTAGTATTCATGAGTGTCACATTAAACAAACATCTTGAGTGTTATTTATATAGGCACATAATTTCAACTATTTTACGAATAATCGTAACATTTTGTTGCTATGTTTTACTACTACTAATAATTTATCCACAAGTTAATTACAAATGTTTACATGCAATTTAAATACTGTATCTATAAATGGGTATTTAAACCATTGTATAACAAACTAAGGTGACTGAAGTCTCATTTAAAAACATGGAATATTAATAATTTTCCCAAATAGCTATAAAAGATGATTTTTAACAGCAGAAAAAGGTCCTATAGTCTGAGCACAGTATTATTTCTCTAATTATTGTCCTTGAAAACTAATATTTTCTTTGAAAAGTAACTATTCGGTACCAATAGAAAATAATGCAAATAGTTCCTTAAACTATTACTTTAACAGAATGGCTAGTTATTTACTAAAGGGTTGGCAAACTATTTACTGTATTACGCTATAAAAGAGAGTAAGATTGAAAGGTGTCTGTTCATCAATACTTTCATGCTAGTAAGTTAAAACTGTTCTTAAAATTTTAATATTTTAAATAGCGCTAATAATGAAAAGCTTAAAGTTTTGTGTAGTTTTCTAATTTTTTTTCAGATTCTACACTTATAGGATTACTCTCTATGAAAGTACTAACTTCTGTGCCTTTTTAAACAAACTATTTGCAATATTTTAGAATAAAGGTGTCGAGTTTTCTTACTTTTAATGGTTTCGTATACCTAGAAGGCTATAGCCTTTTTATTTTTTAAATTTAAATTTTATTTTTTTAAAGCTCTACTGCTCAAAATTGATTCCAAAATTCCATACAAGGGATGGTGTTGGGATCAAATGACTTCGGTACCGGCAAGTAATGATCTATCTATTTGGACATCGTCAGGCAATATATTTAATGAAAATATAGAATTAGATTTAAATTAGATATAACTTAACCATTACTACTATTCTTAATTAACTGCTATTGGATGAGAAAAGTTATTCAAGAACTTACATCCCTTTTATTCAGGTAATATTTTCGAATAATCTCTTCTAGAATTAAGAAAATTCATTATGTTAGTAAAAGTATATTAGAGTACAGTATATTGGTAGACGATCCCTAAAATGAGAATTAATTGTTTAGCCTTTCATTATTTGTAAAATCAAACCACCATTTAACATTCGCATTGACAATGAAAGATATCCAATTAGCTATGTTTGTAATCGAATGCAATAACAATTAAACTTAAGATTTATGTTAGACATACTGTACCTGGGATATGAGCGAATAGACAGAATCCCGATTTTGTAAGCAGAGTCTGTGGGTTAGAACTTCAGTGGTGGCAAAAGGTTATAGGTGTCTATATTATGCTTTAACTGTTTTAGGACGGGTGTACTATGTAGAGAATAACTTTTAAATTGACTCAAGAGAACAGGAACATCATATATGAAATTTTAGAAGAAACATTTACTTAATTTACTTAATTTTTTAATTTTATCCCAATTAGAAATAGCTCTACGTTTGTTAGAGTAGAATTTGTCAATGCTAAAAACTGGTTGAGTCAATTTAGACGGTGTTGCATGTATGATATGCTCTTCCTCAACGACTTAATTACTAGAATCTCTGCCTAATTTTCTCTCGAGTAGCAAAGCATTATAATATTTTCAAATTATTAACAAAATAAGGTTATAAACTGGATTACATCCTTAAAGTTGCTTTTCTTAGGAAAGGCAGTTTAAGGTAGTAAATAAATGAAATATTAAATTAACTGCATCTTTATGTTTGTAGACTTGATGTATAATGGGCAAAGAAATAAATTTAACATTAAAATAAAAATAAAAATTTAATACAAAAATATTAATATAATATGTAATTTTGAAACCAGAAAATTGTATCTCATATTAAAATGAAAGTTTAATTAAAGTTGTCATCTTTCTTCTTCGCATCACTTAGAGGACGCATTAGAAAGTTCTTAATATATTTTAACATATTTTTATTTATAGCGGTTTTAGTAAGTATAAATTACAATACATTCATTAATGACCCAAGTCTCTTTCAGAGGTAGGTAAAACATAATTTGTAGAACTTTTATATGTTCTCGGAACGATTTTTCTTATTTAGGGAAGAAAGGTGATCATTCTATTAATAACCTTTTAAATTTTTGAGTATCTGTAATTATTTATGCGTTTGTCATTTGCATCGATATTGTCACGAAAATTCGAATGAGCACACCGTTTAACATAATAGACGAATCTACTGAAGCAAAGTAGCAACTTTACAAGATCGAGAAGTAGTCTGCAACAAGTGGGTATCAGCTTTTATACCCGAACAGAATATTCGAGAAATAACTAATTTACATAATAAAGAAAGATCTAGAATGTTCGAGAACATAAGGCAACAACAAATAACAATTTTAAATTTAAAATCCATACTTTGGATCAACTTCCATGGTGAGCATCGAACCCACAAATGTTGGGTGTGTATCTCGTGCTTTGACCATTCAGCCACCTAGCTCGTTGACAAAGTTTTATGGTTTTTCGTGTCCCGCCCATTAAATTTACTTTTTCAGTAGGTACTTAAACTAAAATTATTACGAAAACATAGCTATTATAACACTTCCACTTTACAGTACTGTGATTCCATGAGATATCAACATCTTTTTTGACGAACTATTCCTTCTTTTGTAAATGACATCCTATTTTGTTTAAAATGATAGCTGATCTTTAATGAGGAAAAACTTTAATTTTCAAAGTTGTTTTAATTTCATATTTGTTTTATTCCCAGGAGTCTATAATAAATTATATTTTAAATATTTATTAACATATATTCAGCAGAAGTGATTCTGGCTTAATTGTGTTAACTTGGGTTAACAAATTCGTAAATGGTTTAAGTGGTATATGATTGCTGTGAGTAAATGATGAGGCCATATGTATTTACTGCAATGTGCATTTTTATGTTATGTCTTTAAATATATTTTACCATATTTTGATAATGGGCTGCGTCTGTTTTTATAATAGTTTTACTTGTTTTTTTAAATATTTATGTTAAATTGCAGTAAAATGAATATCATCAATAAATTTGTTTCATTTAAATATTATTGTCTCACAGATAATATTTTTCCTTCAATTAATTTTAAAAGTTGGGTTTAATGTACAAAGTTAGGTATTTTGTAGAATTTAAATGAACGATAATGCAATCATTTATTTCACACATTCATTTTCTAATATCTTAGAAGAGGAATTTTATAGTAACGGGTTTACTATATTGGTTTTTTTTAATAAAAAAATTGTCTTAAACATCATAATTGTAAAGTTGTTTTTTGTGAAACAAATTTGTAATTCTCTTAACAGCCTTGTTAACAGTCGTTTAAAAGGGAAGTAGAAAGGAAAATAAGATTGGACCAGACTTAAGCAAACATATTTTAATATACTGCTTTATATTTTCATTTAAGGAGATACAACATTATCTCTACTAATTAGTTAATTTCAGATACTAATGAACAATATATCATAGCATCATAAATCAGAAAATACTAGAGAAAATTTGAAATCAAATTTATGAATATTTTAAAATATGATGTATTATTAAATTTACTCCAATTATTGTTGAATATTTTAATTGTCACCATAACCGTTATTTTGTTATTTGCATTTAGATAATATTATATCAGTTGTTAATTAACTTTAAATAATAATGAATAATATATTACATTATCATATGATAGAAAAAAGTGTGAGAAAATCTGAAATCAAATTAATGAGCATGTGAAAGTATGATGTATTATCAAATTAACTCCGGTAATGGTTAAATATTTTAGTTGATATTACATTGCTAATATGATTAATAGTCTAATTAAGTGCATGTTTCGGATGACACGACTGTGTTGTTTTTTTGCAGTCTGTTTATCATGAAATTCCTTTATGTGAAGTCCCAAAAATTTTACCTTTTCAAAATACCTATTGCCTTGTAATAAAATATATGATACTGAATTATTAATGAATAATTTTTATTCCTTTATATTATTTCAATATCCTACTGAAACAATGTATCATGTGAGGACCAATGAAACTTAAATTTAACTCGTTTTATCCCTGGATATATTTTCTTTAAAATGAAATTGCCTGTAAATTAGTTAAGAGCAGTCCAAAGTTAAAAATGACATTTGATACACGATATATGATATCTCTGATAAAAAATTCAGTTAGTTTGTAGTTTATTGTTTTTCTAACAATGAAAAGTTTAGAGTTAGTATGTCGTAAAACTGGGAGTTAATGGTCATAGTAATCTTTTTAATGTAAAACAAACATCGATAGTAAAATACAAAAGTGATTAATTTTGTAATATTAAGTACGCGAGTATCATATACCCTGGGAAAGTGAAATCATTAAAATTTAATACAATTCAGGTTTTAGAAGCAGTTTATAATCTCTTAACTACCTCTCTAGTATAGTTAGTTTTTTATTTAACATATTAATTGAAGTAAAATACATCTACAGTTAAACAATTTACTTAACCCATATTGGACCGCTGTCCTATAAACAGGACAGCAAATAAGATTCCATTTAATAATAAAGTTATAAATATTTTCTGAGTGAATTTTATTTTAACACCTTTAAAATAGACACACTTTAGTAACAAAAAAAAAACAAAAAAAAACTGAGAAATCAAATAATATTGTGTTGTAAAATTTATTTTCAGCAACCCCTTAAAAATTGTCACTTTTTAATCTTTAACTTTATATTCATTATTATTTAAAAAAAAAAAAAAACTGTGGCGTTTACTTGCAGTTTAAAAACAGAACTAATAATGTAGCTGAAAGTTTTTCTTCAAAAATATATTTTACATGTGTATTTTGTAAGTATAAAAAACAATATTTTGGAAGGCACATTTGCAAGATGTTCATGAAAAAAAGCCCCTATAAAATCTGGATATAAATTATGGATGTTAGCATCCTACAACGGATATCCTTTTTCTATTATCCCTTACCAAAGATGCCAGTTCAAGAACTGCAAGAGAAAGCCATGAACAATTTGCTTAAAATGTAATGTTGGTCTCTGCATTGACTGTTTCCCCAAATTTCTCCTATGAATGAAATAATAATCCTAATGCAGTGAATGTAATATTTGTTAAATTTTAGTAGTGTATTGGACCATTGTCCTATTTATAGGACAGCTAATTACTTATAAAATTAAAAATATTTATTCCAAATATTTGTTTTATATGCTTAGTTACACCATATTAATGATATGGATGAAATTTTAATAACTTACAGGAATATTTAGTTAGTGTTGTACAATATGGGTTAACTATCTCTTCTGTGTGGTTAGCTTTTTGGTATATAAAGTATTGATGCAAGTAAAACACCTTTACAGGTAAACTGAGAAGGCTGAAGAATTAACATTCAGTGTGTAATAGATCATTAACACGTGTGTGTAACAAATGAATAATAAATTGCGATTGTTTATAAGTACAAATCAATGTGTTAGTTTAATTAAACTAAAACAAACATCATATTCTAGAAAGTAGTCTCTAATTTCTTTTTATCCAAATATTTATTCTTTAAACAGACAAATAGAATATGTCTATTTATTAAGATAAAAAATATTTGAAATAGTTTTATTTCACAAATTAAACGGCATGAGTATCGAGAGAGTTATACTGCCTCACAAATATATTTTCTTACACAATGCTATAGAAATAACATGAATATTTAATAGCTCTTATACACATACGTAGAGTTCACAAACATGCATTTTAACAGAAATATTCCGAATTACTTAGGTAGAAAGGTTAACATCGTCTGAAAATATTTTAAATCATTATAATATAAATAACTCACCAGACGTTTCTTTCAATTTTTTATAAACGATATTAACTAGATTTAACACCTTTTTTGGTAGAATCACATATGATGCAACTTCATTTCTGTGTTGGTAAAATTCTATGCAAGACACTATTGTTCATAGTAACGATATAGATATGCTACGACCTAACTTACCTTTCCAGACTACTGTGTATGAGGGAAGCGTTATATTTGAGATGATAAAGGAAACATCAACTGCGATAAATTGTAAATGCAAGGAAAATTCAAGCATTGTAGAGCAGAGTTAAAGTTTCATTCTCAGTTACCATATTATCAGACAAAAAATTTTCTCTTTAATCACATTATGACCCAAAAGCTTCAATTCAAATAAAAATCCGTTTTAAAATTCACTGTTCATTTTAAAACAAAACAAGTAAAATTTGCTATTTACTTTATAATTTTGAATTCATTCGTGTTTTTGCCTGTTTTTGCATAGAAATACAGTAGTTTAGCAATTCAAAATAAAAATTAAATGAAAAATAATGAAATATGCATAAATGTTGTATACAGCTATTTTTTGTGAACATTCCCCAAATAATAACCACAATAATTTCTATACCAAATGATACTCCTACATTTTTTTTAAAGAAAAACATATTGAATACAAAAACCATCTTATGATAGAAAATATGACAACTATTAAAATTTACTAGTATATAGCCCGTCATATGACGGGATCAGTAAAATTTTTAATTTTCCAGAATTTTAAAGTACTCTATGAGGCAGGAAAAAATGGTTTGTTTTTTGGCTGAGAATTATCTGGCTCATGCTCAATAATTTATTTAACTTCATACTCCTCTAAAGTCTCCCGATACTGTGAATGCAGTTTAGAATCACCTTGAATTCATTTAGAAAGATAATTCAAAGTTTTCTTAGCTACGTCGAAATTATCGTTAAGTTCTTCCCAATTTTTTTGCCGCAGTAATTAATGTAAGTAAAGGAATGAAACTATCATTTCCACTACACCCTGGAGGTAGATACAATTTGTAGTTAATAGTGGTGATTAAATATTCATTGGAACAAAAAATAATCGATGATTAAAGTTAAAATTATCACATATGTACCTAATCTATTATATAAGCCAAATATAAAAGAAAATTATTTACGTAATATCTAATTCAGTTATAAAAACGTATGAAAATAATGCAGACGATATTTAAATAATTTAAAATAAGAAATGATTAAATGAGATGGTTAAAGGAATAACGTCATTATGCTAGAAAAAATATTATTTTTACCTATTTATTATATGAAAAAAATTGATAAATTTAATCACCTGCTTTTAACCGGGGAAAATAGGGCATGAAATAAGGGCATTAAAAGAAAAGGGTTAGAAAAGGGGGGAAGGGGGGGATTTTGAACGTTGCTAACCCTAACTCATCAAGAATCCAATATGGATGCCTCGATGCAGGTACAACCGCTTCATAAATTCGAGGACAGACGGACATATAATTTAGGATATTATTATATAGAGGATGAATAGCGGAAATAACTGTGAAAATATTCCTTTCTAAAGGGTTGTTTATCTTCATCATGCCCTCATTTTAAAATTTACTTTACCCATAATCTTAAAACGGAAGTTAAAATCTAAGAATATATAAGCATTTTTTAATTAGAAAAACATGAAATTGTATTGAATATTTTTATCTGTTCTAAATACAACTAAACAATCTGCATTTATATGGTTATGCATTTAAACTTACTGTTTTGTATTAAATTTAGAAATCTAATACCTAATTGAGGGTGCATAATATTTTTTTAGATTTAAAATCTTTACTATAACAGTTGTTTTTCGATTCATCATTAAATAAAATGTTTTGTTTTTTTTTAATTAATTTTTTACAAGAATTTTAATAACTTTCTATATTTAAAATTAATTTTGCCTTTTCAAGTAGTATATTTTTTAAACAGGAAAAATAATCACCAAATCAAACGAATGAAATTCACTTACCCAGATAACTTTTGAAATATTTATATTAAAAATTAAATTTTTAATCAAATTGAAGTGATATATCTCAATTTTATTCTGTAAATTTAAACTTTAAATATAAAAAATCTGTTAAGAAATCGAAAATGTAAAATACTAGCATTTATCATGCTAGAGATAGATATAGCTCCTATTTGATTTTTTGGTTTTGGTTTGGAGCGCTACGGTCTACTGTTTTGCACACGAGGGCTAATGAGACCGGGACCTACAGTTTAAAGCCGATTCCGAACGGCTACAACATCCATGCCAGCAGCGGGATTCGAACCCGTGAACTCCGGTTCCGAAGAGCAGCGCTCTACCATTCGGCCATCGTTCGGCAACTATTTGAATAGTAGAGGTTCACAGAATAGAAAAAGATAATTAACTGCTATTTCATTTAGAAAATTAGTTAATAATTTACAAACTTCACAAAAGTAAGTCCTTTTGCAGTCGATTTTATTTCTGTTTTTCGCTTGGTATATGTATTTTACGTTTCTTAAAAAATGCATTGCTGTATATATCAATAGAATTTTTTTATATAGAGTCTTATTAATGGTCTAGGAAAAATATCACTTTAAAAAGAGCTAAACTTTCATTTTATATCGAATCAAAAATAGAGTTGCTGCTATTTTATTTAGAAAATTAGTTAATAATTTACAAATTTCACAAAAGTAAGTCCTTTTGCATTCAAATCTATTTCTTTATTATTTTTTTCGTTTGGTATATGTATTTTGTGTTTCTTAAAAATGCATTGCTGTATATATCAATAGAATTTTTTTATATAGAGTCTTATTAATGGTTTAGGAAAAATATCACTTTAAAAAGAGCAAAACTTTCATTTTATATCGAATCAAAAATAGAGTTGCTGCTATTTTATTTAGAAAATTAGTTAATAATTTACAAATTTCACAAAAGTAAGTCCTTTTGCATTCAAATCTATTTCTTTATTATTTTTTTCGTTTGGTATATGTATTTTGTGTTTCTTAAAAATGCATTGCTGTATATATCAATAGAATTTTTTTATATAGAGTCTTATTAATGGTTTAGGAAAAATATCACTTTAAAAAGAGCAAAACTTTCATTTTATATCGAATCAAAAATAGAGTTGCTGATATTTTATTTAGAAAATTAGTTAATAATTTACAAATTTCACAAAAGTAAGTCCTTTTGCATTCAAATCTATTTCTTTTTTTTTCGTTTGGTATATGTATTTTATGTTTCTTAAAAAATGCATTGCTGTATATATCAATAGAATTTCTTTTTATAGAGTCTATTTTAGTTATTCTATTTTATTCTATTTTTTAGTTTTATATAGAGTATATTTATACATATATATACAATAATACAATAACAATATATATTTATACAATATATATTTTTATTCTATTTTATATTTTTATATAGAATTTTTTTAAATATATAGATTTTTATATAGTTTATATTTTATTTATAATGGTCTAGGAAAAATATTACTTTAAAAAGAGCAAAACTTTCACTTTATATCGAATCAAAAATAGAGTGTAATAATGATGACTTTTCGTCTCAAAAGGTTTTTTGTCTTCTTAAAAGTTTTTTACATTTGTATCTCATTAAAGAATTTTTAAATAGTAAATTCCTGAATGTTTTGATGCCGACTTACCTTATGGCAACATTTAACTGTAAATGTTTTTCTTGTGCGAATGAATGCATACTGTAAGAAAGCCAAACGTAAGGGAGAATAGGATATTGTATTTTTATCTACAAAGTTATGGATTTTTTTTTAAACTTTAGCCGTAATTATAAAATGTTAAAACTAAAGAATATGTAAACGCTCTTTTTTCATAAATTGAAAAAGTATAAAATTTTTATTTAAAACGCATATCTGTGATAAATAAATATAAACAGACTGCAGCAACATGAATGAAAACTTTATCGCAATTTTGAGTTCTAAATAAGGAATTTTAATGAATGCTGAAAATAATTGTCTATATTCATTTAAGTAGGTAATTTTTAATATTGATATGTAACATTTATTTAAATATTTTGAAAATAGAAATTTTCTTTTATGTTTATATGTCAACTTTACCGACCTATGCTATTGAAAGATGTAACGGTATATGTTTTTCGTTTGCAACAGAACCTAGGTTGCAATGAATCTAAACGAAAGGGAGAATAAAATAATCTATTTTATTTTCAAGGCTGTAGTTCTTTTTTACTTTTGAAGTAAACTTAAAATCAAAATTTAAGAATATGTAAACATCCTATTTTTCAATGAATTAGAAAAGTTTAAAGTTTTATCAGACTCTTTCTAGTTAGTTTTATCAGAATCTCCATTCTACTCTTTTGGGCTTACTCTTATTAGCAACTCTTATCTGCATTCATTTTTTTCAAAATAAAGAAATATTTAGAAGAGATTACTAATCTGGAGAGATTTCTTGTCTTACTATATTCTGTGCTTATCCTTATCTACTCCACCCTTACGGAAATGAAAAATATTTAATTGTACAACAAAACACTTTTGTCAAGTATGATGAAAACTTTGCAGTTTCTTCAAAGGGACTATTTCATTATGCCATTGAAATTTACTATTAAAACTGAATTGCGTACTTACATCTGTCTGAGTGACTAGATCTTCCAATTTTTGTTATACCAATTTCAGTAAATAATTATTTTTTCATTTAATTGCATAAAGTTATCATCATTTATGTACATGAATTAAACAGAACTAAGAAGATGTATGAGGTGTTTTCATGAAATAAAATGAAAAAAATGTAGTAACATTTTTTTAATTAAGCATTTATTTGTATAAGGATAAGTAATGGGAAAATCTCAGGGCATTGAGAGAGTAGTAAGGTTATGATTCTAATAGACGCTATACAAGCTATCTCTTTTTCGAAAAAAGAGTTATAATTTTTTTGCAAGGGGAAAAATTTCATAAGCAGTATAATATTGATATTCTTTATTCTGTGTTTTGCAAAAACTGAAAATATGGTAAAAGTTATTATATAATTGCTTCTGGAAAAAAAGAAGAAATAAAATTCATGCAAATACTTAGTCATATTTATGCATGTGTGTTTGTTTGTAGAAATGAGTGCTCCAAGTTCGAAGCAAGTATGTGAATGTCTTTCTACAGATGTTTTTCAAATATAAAAGTAATTAGTTGTGTTTTTGTCTCCAAAATTCCATAATTGATTGATGATTGTACGTTTTAGGACGAGATACAGTGTTTTGAATCCTCTTTCCGAAAAATGTCCAACACTCTGCACCCTCTTTGATCCTCTTCCCTATCTCGACTACAAAAGCTGAGTAAACGGCAGACCACTCTCTCGCGGTTTACTCCACAAAGAGCCGCAAAACGAGAGCAAAAAGCGTTATTCAGCCTTTTCTGGTGGAGTCTATGGTGGAGCGACGGCCATTCACGTCAATAATTAGTATCGCCGCCTAATCGCATCAATGATAAAAGAGAACGCGGAGCAGTCCTCCATCTCCGTGAACCCGAGAGCGGCGTTTAGGCAGCACCAGCTCCCATCAATTCACCTCGCGGAGGCTAATGGGGCCGCAGCCAGACAATGGGATCTCTATTCAGCGGCTGGGAATCAAACCCAGTAATTCGCCAGCACACCGGGTTTGTTTGGCATTAGAGAGAAGGCACTTAGATACCCGCCTACAAAAGGACCCTACCTCTCTCTACCCAGCCTCCGCTTCTTTTCAAACAGATACGGGGGAGGGAGTATGATTTCTTTTCAGAGCATAGAAAAACCTGGGAGAGAAAAGGTTTGGGATTGAAATTAAAACGTCGGTATTTGTGATATCCAAGTGCTGTTGGTTTAGGTTATCTTTAACGATTGGAGTCGTCCCTTTGCCCGCGAGTCATTCAAAAAGATACTGAGGGGACCCCTATTAATAGTAATACGATTAACCAAACAAAGTACTCAAGAATTGAGAAATAAGTTGACGATAGCCAAAAGGCTGCATTTGTACATTAATGGAAAAATTTAAATACTGTTGTGGGATAGGAAAGTATCCAATAAAATAGATAGAGCCACTTAATACTTCAAATTACCAAAGCGTAGGGTGGATTGCATAATGGTTGTTAAATATTTTTGGGCTACTTTCAAATTAAAAAGAATAAACAGTGTCAGAAAGAATATCTATTTTTATTTATTTGCTCTTCGTTAATAACTTTTGCATTAGAACGAGGCTTGTGATTTTAAGAAAATTTAAGAATGGCCTCAACAGCTAAAAGTTTAAAAAGCAACTGTTAAAAGAAATTTATTTTTTAAACTTTACCGTTAGTATTTTTTATTATAAGAAACATTTTTCATATAGAAATGGTGTAACACTTATACAATGAATATTTATCAGGTAACAAACTGGCAATTGCTAAATTTTTCATTTGGTAAATTTATACAACGACATTAAAAATCATGTCTAGATGTATAATATTTTATTTTTTCCCATAGTACAGGATATTTAATCTTAAAAAATTGTATTTGAAGTTTTAATTCCTGCCCTATTATTGTTCTCTGAAGTACAAAGAGAAAAGCATAGTGATAAAACTGTGAATGTTTAGTGAGAAAGTCGGGAAAACTACATTGACACGTTTTCAAATTTATGAGATTATTTTGCAAAACCTTCATTCATTATTTTTAGATTTATGGCAAAATAAAATTAACATTATTCAACATCATTTTAATTATCTTATTTTTTAAAGATTTTCAGATAAACATAGATTTTTACAGAATCATTGCAATAAAATAACAATAATCGAAAAATGTACTAAGTTTAGAAAAAAATGATAAAGTATTCCACGTTTATATTATTTTTTCAAGCAGTAATGAAAATAAAGACGTACAACACTTGCAATTTGAAGTGCCCTATTAAGTTTCTGTGTCCCTATTATGTTTTACTTAATATGCATAAAAAGCAGCCTTTAAAGCTCAGGAATGCGTGGAAATGTATGAAATCTATCAGAAAAATCAATTACTGTGTTTCATTTCATTTCATAAATCTATTATAAATTTAATTATGAAACATAAATGGTTTTTATACCATTTTTAACCCATACACAACAAATAAAATGCATGAACATCCTATGATGTTAGAGTTTAGAAAAATCATGGGTTATATACTTAAAGATTTCCAATTAAGTCCAATTTTATAATTTTTACATGGTGATATACTTGTTTAGGAAAATTTCTTTGGTTACTCCTATTTAAGCACATTCACCTATTTGAAAGTTAGCTTGATTTATATTCTATTTGTAATCTATAAAGGTACATAAAATACCTCGAAAACGAAAAGTTAACTATCATAAAGAAATGATTATGAATATTTCACAAAAATTTAATTTTAGAACATAGATTTAAGCAAGATACTTATATATTAATAAATTCGCACCTTATAATTAAAGGGAAGTTTAGCCAGTGAATTTTGTATACATACATATATAGATACATAAGCACATACATAAGTACACACACACATACACACACACACACACACATATATATATATATATATATATATATATATGTGTGTGTGTGTGTGTGTGTGTGTAATATATCAAAATTATTTAGCTTTAATATTCCCTTAAAAACCTCCTCTCTCCCGTTCTAATTCCTTTAAATCTTTTTCCCAGCCTCTAAATAGTTTAATCAACGGAGTATTTTCCACTTAACATTCTTCATAAAGCTATCTATCTTAAAAATGTAAAATTTCTGTCTATTCAGCACGTTTCCCAGCTGTAGTCGGCAAATGGTTTCGCGTTTTGCTGATATTGCATTTAATTCGCTTTTAAGGTTTTTTTTTACCGTGGGAAAATTATTTCTGTCAGCGCTCTTGGGTGCATCTCTGTTCGATCAGAGTGAACTCTGTGGCTTTTCTTTGTCTGTTGTTCAGTAGAATAGATGTGCTTTGTACTGCTCTGAAATAAAGTTTCAATTAGACTTGTGCCGTCCTGTTTAATGTCGGCCCGACTGCATTTGTATTACTGCTAGCTGTTGAGCTTTCTCCTTGTCAAGGAGTTTTATAAAAAATGGATTACATATATATATATATATATATATATATATATATATATATATATATATATATATATATATATATATATATATATATATATATATATATATGTGTGTGTGTGTGTGTGTGTGTGTGTGTGTGTCGGGGGGGTTTCATAGCATTTAAACAATAATTTTGAAGTGAACAATTTAATCTACTTTTACATAAAATTCGAAAGTCGTAATTATATAGGCCAAAATTTTTAAAAATATCTAGAATTACTGTGACTTTTATAATATTTAACTACAATAATATTATTAAATGAATATAATGTCAGATTTTAAATAACTCTTCATTGACTTCAAAGAATAATATTTAAAGTCCAGTTTATTATTCCGGACGAATACTTATTCAGACAGGTGGTGTTAACCATTAAATAAATCTAAAATATATTAATATAAAGTTCTCGAAATCTTTCTTTTTAAGTTGAACTGAAACGAAATCATCCCACCAAGTAAGAGAAAAATATTTCTTAATTACTCATAAAAGCATATTTTTAAACGGCGTTGAAAAAAGGAACGCCTGGCTAGTTTTCCGAAACCACTACCGACGTTTCATTATCTCTATTTTATCTTAATTAAAGAAAGGAGAAATGCTTGAGGCTTTGAGAATTCAACGACTGTTATGAAATTTGTAAAAGTTCATTTCGCGTCACTAGACAGTAAAGACTCTTACTCAGTGTGAATAATTATGAATTCTTTTTAATGTTTCAATAAAGCAATCTTAACTCCTTTTTGAAACAACATGCTGCCGAAATAATGTTTCGAGAGGCCTAAAAGCTTTCTCCAATAATTATGGAGTATTAAATTGCATTTTTAAGTGGTTCACGTGTGATGCAGTCATGCATAACGAGGCGCAGTGCTATTAGAAACAAAATTACACTTTTCAGGCGAGTTTTATGGTTTCAGCTACTATTTTGGAAAACTTACCTGAATATTCTTCATCCTTTTAAACACTTTGAAAAGAAGTGCTTTTCTTGAAGAATTTTCTGTTTAAAATGTGATGCTGTGAATACAAAGCAAGTGGCATGTAAATGGCAAGATTATGTTGAACACCAGACCAACAGTTGACAAACAACAGGGGAAAACAAACTATAGGGGCATGAACGCACGCTTCAGATTATGTAACAGAAGTACAACAAGCCCCTTTAGTACAAACCCAAAACAACAAAGTACACATAAGGAATTCGGAATTCCCCGATAAACGGTAAAGTTATTCCGGAAGGCAAAATAAATATTTGAATATCAATGAAAACGGATACTTCTAATTGACTTTTATTGAACTGGAATACTTCGAAATGGCACATTATTGGCAAAGTGTTCGGAAGGTCAAGTAAATACAAGTACTGAATCAGGTATTGTAACAGGAGATTATATATTAAAAATTAACCAGAAAAATTAGCTTAAACAGCAAAATATAGTTTTATTCAGTACGTGAATAATAATTTGCGATCTCTATGCATAAAAATACAGATAAATTATGTATTTATGACGTTTTAACATTATAAGTAATGGAAAATGTATTTTATATTATGTACGAAGAAAGCGATTTAATACTCAAGAAGAGGAAACTTACGGAACATATATACTCTAATGCAAAATAAATAGCAATTCGACTTTAGTATGCTTTTAATTTGAGAAGACTAATAGAAATACATATTTGCTCTTTTTAAGCATTGGGTTTATTCTCCCCTCAAAGTTTTATTCCTCATATCAATAGAATACGCCAGCACCGCAATGTACACATCAGAATATCCTAAATTGCAATTTAATGCAATAACAGAAGACACGTTTAACATTTTCCCGGTCTAAAAAATAAAAATTTTAAACATGTCTCCCATCATTGCATTAAATTTTAAATTAGGATATTCTGATATGTACATTTGTTGGCAATTATGTGAAAGACAAAAAGTAAACTGCAAAGTAACACAACTAAGCACATCTATTTGCTTAAATTTCACTTTAAAAATAAATTTAGTTTTTACACCATTTATCAAGTGGGGAGGAAACTCAAAATAGTTTATTTTTAGTAATAGTTCTAATTACTTCAATTTTGAGGAGCCAGTATTACTTTAGCCCAAACTCATATCAAAGCTTCAGAAATAATTCTGAGGGCCCTCAATACATTTTGAATGTCTTTTATTAAAACCTTTTACGATAGTTCCTTCAAAACTTTTAACAATCTGTACAGTAACAAAACAATTTTCATGATTCTAAAAATAAAAATTGACTAATATTACAACAATAGGTTATTCTTTTAAATAATTTGAAATTTAACATTAACAAAATTAAAATTCTAAAATGGGGGAACTATTTAATAAGTATGTCAAATAACTTCGGTGGTAAAAGGAAGATAAGCAAAAATTACAGTTTTTAAACTTGTAGAGTTAAAACACAAAATTTAGTGAAGAATTTTTTTTAGGTAGCTACATTTTGTTTTCATATAATGTTCATTTAAGAAAAAACATTTTATCATGCATAGTTAATTATAAAAGGAGTCATAACAAATAAGTTGTTTAAGTGGGATTATTATTATTTAAATTATTCAAATATTAACCTTTTAATATACTATATTGGTGATTTTTTTTATTAAAATAAGAAAAACTTATGAAATAAATAAAAATAAAATAACTCACTTTTATCGATGTTAGAAATTGCTAGAACTCTAAAATTTACTTTAAATTGATATCTTTATTGTAGAATTCTATGAACAGCGTGGTTTCCAAACTCACCTTATTGAAATTAAAATTTCTAAAATAAGAGTAACTTTTCAAATGGATGCATCGAAAGACGCATTTTGTAACTACATCTTTCAGAAACACGTGAATAGATCTTAGAAGAGACATAAGATTAATGACTCACCGAAATAGGATCACAGGCATAATTTTCGAAACCAAAATAAATTTTCGGCCTGGTATCAACAGATGAAA
The DNA here is from genome assembly GCA_032207245.1 of Pardosa pseudoannulata. NCBI lineage: Eukaryota > Metazoa > Arthropoda > Arachnida > Araneae > Lycosidae > Pardosa > Pardosa pseudoannulata. The sequence continues at coordinate 145,490,361 of CM063502.1, forward strand.
TCTTCGAGGAATGGAATGCCGTGAGCAGGAAACTCTCCACTCGCGGTTCTCAAACTTGGAACGGAAGTTTGAGCAACGTCGAAGAGATGTCTTCAAACTTCTCAGCTGGATTACTCATAACTCCAATTCATTTAAGAAAGCGGAGAGTAACAAAAGCTAAGGAGGAAACGGACTTAATTTAATATTCTGGTAAAATGGAGTTCTTGTAGAAATATTCCAAGGAATCAACTTTTCAAAATATTCAAAGAGAATAAAAGCGCTTGGAGTTTTAGAATTATGTGCTGAATGCTTTTATGGTGGCAGGAAATAGTTAAGGAGCAATTAGGGGTTTTAAGGCTTTTAATTTAAAATTTTTATGAGTCATTCAAATTCGGAAATAATTAAAGAATTATTGCTTCTATTAAAATATAACATTATTTTATATACCTTGCATATGGAAAATTTTAAGGACATATTTTTCAATACTTTAATGTAGTCTAGAAGTTGAATTTAGATCAAATAAATCTATCTGAGAATGCATGTACAGCATATATAAATAATAATTATGTATATAATTTATACCTTTATTATAATTATATTTATATATGTGAAACAAAAATGCTAAAAGGTACTCTCATTACTATCTAATACTTTGGAAGACCTTTTTTTACCATATAACCATATTGTTTGATATCCTTAATTCAAGAACTATATTAAAGTTTTCACAATTTGAAACAATATGCATTTCTATGAAAGTTTACATCTTGTGAGAAGTTAATGCTGAGCAATAAAATATGAAAGAAGAAAATAAATGGTTTAAAAATAAATTTTTTTAAAAGAAAGTGGGTTCCACGTTTCACTGTATTTTATTTGGACAAAAGAAAATAAGGACAAAAAATAATAATTTTTTTTTTAAATTTAATCCCAGTTTTCTAGTATCTGAAAACGTTTGGACGTGATATCTCATATTAACTGGAGAAATTATATTATGCCTGTCTTCTAGGTTATTAATAATTTGGTGTTTGATTTTAGTTTAATGTGAAAGCTTATAACTATATATTTCATTGCATGCATATTTCTTTTGCTTGGAAGAACTATATCAATATGAAAATATTGTTGGAATTCGAGCAAGACTTTGTAAGTTTCATGATGAAGATACTTTTACAATCAAGCGGCTGTCACAGTATTTATTGACTTTTCAGTATCTTTCCTCGCTATCACGTCATCTAATCTAAAATTAAATTGGTGTGAAGAAAGTGGAAGTTCTTTCCAAGGGGCTGATGCTAAAAAAAGATGACTTATAAAACATTTTTTTTTCAAAATTCAGATCCTTACATATCTAAGTCTATTGGTTTGGTTTGGTGTGAAGTTCTAAGGTCTATTGTTTTATTACATGAGATCTAATTAGACCGGTACTTACTACTTAAAGCCAATTGCGAACTGCTACGAACATCCATATAATCAGCGGAATTGAATCTGTACTAAAGAGCCATCGCTTAGTGTCTAACTTTATTGGTACGCATTCTGACTTTTATTATTTTGGAAAATGTAAAACATAGAGAAAGGCACACAAATGTGTGTGAATGACAGAAATTATATGTGCTATCTAGTATTAGATAGTACATTTAATAACTTTAAAGAATAACAATCTTTTTCAATGCACCATAGTAGCTTTTAAAACAAAAATAACAATTTTTATTATTTATTATCCAAAGTTGGAAATTTTATTCCAAATCCCTCATATTAACCGAATTCCTCATGTTTAATTCTTATTATTTTTGAAATAACATAGATTTGTCCATAGCCATGAAATAGTTTATATATACGCTTATTGTGTAAGAAATTAAAATGACAATTATGAAATCAATGAGAAGCTTTCAGAAAAATCCTTTTAGAGAGTCAAAAACACACACAATATTTAAAGATTTTTTTATAATTAATTCCTTGAAAACGAGGTGAAAATTTAAAATATTTTACTAGAACTTTATACAATTCATGGACTATGTTAGGTATGTTCATATAAAGATGCTGGTTAACATATCTTTAAATTGGAGAGGCAAATGACAACAATCAGGTCGACTTTCTCCATGAATGTATCACAGCTATAAATTACAGATCCTTACATTATCGACTTGTCATAATTTGTGCTTTGACTTGATTTAGTGAAACCAAACAATTCTTGCCTTAGATACTACAAACATCTGTTACTCATAGTTGGAAAAACTACGTAGGTGACTCCGCAGGTAAAATTAAAACCCAATAATTTTCCTTTACTTCAAAGTAAATATATTAAAACACCATAATTGAAGTGCATAAATAGAAAAGCTTTTGAATAAATTATTTTATAATTTAATTAAGCTTTTGAATTTCGAACTGTTTTAGTATTATACATTGAATCTCACATTTATATTCGATTATAATTTATTTGGTATTATGTATTGTTCAAATATAAAATGTTAAGTTTAAAGTTTTAATTCATACATGGGCATTAAAATAAGATGGTATGTTCTTTTTAATTCAGTTATTTATCATCATGTATTAAATGGTTTGCTGTCGGAAGATCGAATTAAATTTAATACATTTACACCTATAATTCTTTTATTAAACTTTTTATCCCTTTACAATGATCTGATGCTTGTAATTTTTTCTGTAAAAGTTTCCGTGTAATCAGTGACCTTTTACCACACAATAAGGATTAACCCCTTAATAGCCGAGTCATTTTTGTAGAATATTTATTGCTGAATTTCTTAAACCTAATTTATTACGGAAAAGTGGAAAAAATTAAATTTAAACAACTTTGAACGTTACAGCCAGTCCTCATTAGTGATCAACTGTCATTTTAAACATTATGGGAATCCATCTAGTAAAAAAAAAAAAAGACTTCGTGATAAGAGATTTTCTTGGTATCACGTATAAGCATAGCACTATGAAGTGAAGCTTTATATTAGATAAAGCTGTGTGTCATAATTCTGTCGATGTACCTACCGGAAAAGTAAATTTATCTATGAGGCTCGAAAACTCCAAAAATGTCGATTCAAGTAACAAAATTTTTAATAACAGAAACTCAAATATTTGGTTTGGTTTGGTTCGGAGAGCTACGGCCTACTGTTGTGCTCACGAGGGCTAATGAGACCGGGACCTACTGCTTAAAGTCAATTCCGAACGGCTGCTAACATTCATGCCAGCAGCCGGGGTTAAACACACAAACTCCGTTACCAAAGAGCGACGCTCTACCATTCGTCAATCGTTTGGCCTCAATGATTTTTTGGATTGTTTATATGACTGTTATCTCCGTTTGCTGTAAAAGAAAACTCGTTTAAAAATTTTACCCAAACTGCTTTTTAGTTGTACTTAAAAATGAATGCTAGGTGCTAATGGGTTAGCAGGACAGCAGCAAGAAATTTTATTTTGCAATAAACTATGTTCTGATTTCCGAGATAATAAGGTTTTCGGTTAGGTTAGGATTGGAGTGTTACGGTCTAATTTTTGGTTACAGAAGAAATAATGATCATCATCTTCTAGAGAGGCATGACCTTAAGTAGAGAAAATGTGCTTAAAATTATTCTACTAGAAACCGCCAATTACACGCATATCTTTACAACTGGCTCTTTATTACATAAAGTTGTAAAGAAACAGTGGCATCCCACGCCGTCAATCACTTCTCTTTCGACTGGCTATTTATTTGCTTCTCTGCGGTACTCATCAATGTCCTTCACAACACGTTTGTGCACACACTCAGCCGACATGACAATACAAGTTCCCCATATTCAATTTGATCAGAGTATGATTAGTTTCGGAGGGGACTCTTGAAGCCTATTCATTTCGTGACCGAGAGAGGGGAGTTTGTGGGGGAAATCTTACCCCCTGGGCTTTAGAGGTGATAAAAGATGGGGTGGGAGTCCCACCAGTTACCTTGCAATTACGTTGTATAGAGAGGTTGACAAACCAAATGAAAAGGAGCAGACAGGAATTGAAACCCGAGTGGTGCAGCTTGTTTAGGGTACGCCTGAATTAGGTTTTGATCTGAGTAAAGTGAACAAGCTTCATGGGGATTTTCAACAAGCGGAGAGCCGCTTACATTGGAAATGTTAACTAAAGCAAAAACTCAGACGTACTGGATATGAATGCACACGACAGTAACAATATACGATGGAAACTTATTTATACAAAACTCACTTATACGAAATATTTAGCTGTGTACAAAAAACTCCTCGTTCCCCGGTGAAACACCCATAAAGTCTGTGTTATAAATAATTCTCTTAAATGAATATTCAGTTATACGAAACATTCACTTATACGAAGGAATGTTCGATTCCCTACGTAATTTTTACAACATAAATTTTATTGAGTTATACGAAGAAAGTAAAGAGTTTTCGAAAATAGACTTCTATTGTCTATGTTCACATCTCTCAATGGTATTCTTACCTTATCTTACAAAATTTTTATTTGTATTATTCTTCAAAATGTAGAGAGAGAGAGAGAGAGAGTTTTCTTTTCGTGTTTTCTGTTTCTCTTAACATTTAATATTATTTTAGTTTAAAAGTGTGTTATAAAAAGTATTCATTGTAATCTGTTTATGTATGTGTTTAATGAATCCAGAATTTTGTTGTATCAATGTAGCCAAAAAAGGTTTTGTTGCTATAATTTGCAGATATTAATATAAATATAACTTTTATCTTTAGTTTACGTTTGCTTATTAAAAAAACAGCAAAATTATTCCATGTTCTCTTTGGCAGATAAAACTGCTATTCCCATATACGAAGTATTTCACTTGTACGTTGAATTGTCCTCACCATCTCGTTTTCGTTTAATTTTTCACTGTATATATATATATATATATATATATATATATATATATATATATATATATATATATATATATATGTATATGTATATGTATATGTATATATATATATATATATATATATATATATATATATATATGTATATGTATATATATATGTATATGTATATATATGTATATATATATATGTATATGTATATATATGTATATATATATGTATATATATATGTATATGTATATGTATATATATGTATATATGTATATATATATGTATATGTATATGTATATATATGTATATGTATGTATATATGCATATATGTATATATATATGTATATATATATATATATATATATATATTTATTTATTTATGTATGTATATATGTATATATGTATATGTATATGTATATGTATATATATGTATATATGTATATATATGTATATATATATTTATTTATGTATGTAGGTATATATTTATGTATATGTGTGTATGTATGTGTGTAAAACAACAAGTCATCCACTGACACAAGGCACAAAATTGAAACACATAACATTTTAAAACTGCCATCATTGCCCTTTCATTTAAAAAAGTGGGAAGCGTAAAGGTTCATAGTACACAAACACAAGCGTAAGAAGAAGAAACAAAGCGATTTTCTAAAATTGGGTCTTAATGAATAAAAAAAAAATGATGATGAAGCATTTACATCTCTAGAATTGTACAGGTAGAAATTTTACAGGTGAATCGGTGACTAATGAAACTGCTCGGGCGCTATCCTTCGATAATGAATAAATTAATTTAATCTACCAATCTGAGAAAAATTAATTTGAATTCAATAATTAAGCTCTCTCTATTTTTTGGCATTATAAGCACACATACGCAAATATATATAAGAGGCTAGGATGTTAAAGTTTTAAAAATTACAGATAATTATCTAAGTATTTCGGATAGAAGATGTTTCTCTAGAGTTTTATTTCTCGTTTCTTTTTTTAAAACTTATTTAGATTTCCTTTAACTCTCTAATTGGTCTTGATCACTGATGATTAATTCATTGCAATTCTTTTGTGAAACCTCTTTGAAATATTTTGCTATATAAAACGATAAAACTCTCAACCTTCAACAAAATTTGCTTGCAATTAATTCCTTGTTTATATAACAAGAAACTGCAAAGGGAAAATGCTAAACAAAAAGAACAAGCTATAATTAATAGCAAAATTCTTCTTCTTTTATAACATACACGCATAAACACATAAATCTTCATTCCTTAAGAAATTCTGCTTTACAACTTCCATCTACAAATATAACTATTTATACTACTTATTTTTTTATTTCGCATTGTTAACATTAAAATTTGTAGCTTAATTCAAGAATTTTCAATGAAAGTAGGTGTTAACATGAAGAAAAGTGTAAAACACATAACGGTTATTTGTCATAAAGACTTTAAACGTTTTGGTTAGAAGAAGTTTGTATAAAATCAAAAATTCACAGAAATCTTGATGTTAATCGTAAAATACATAATAATACATAATCGTAATACGTAAATATATGTACCTGAATATTATAAAGATGTCCTATTAAATCAGGAACATCTTTGAGCCTCTTCAATGATTAGCCATTTCAGCATACTCCTTCACATGTAAGATTTTGATAAGGTGCTACTCACACCTAATTCGCATTATTGTCGTAACTCATTTTAATCGCAAGTGAAGTAACAGGTGCGGAGAGTGAATCTGTCTTGAGCTTCATTCCAAGGAGACAAATAGGAAGATTTGAGCGCGATATCGACTCGCTGTTGGGTGTCCAAATTTTTGAGCTATTAATCACGTGTGTTCTAAGGTTGTTTAGAACTCACTCTAGAACATTCGGTTGAACCTGATTAGAACTTTGCCTACCTCGCCGATAAAGAGTGGTGGACGAAGGTGAACGGTGGTTCCCTTTGCCATTTGCGTTATTAGACAAGGGTGCTCTTTAAGGCAGACCGCGCCCCCTTACAATCATTTTGAAATAGGAAAATTTTCCGATAGAGATCAGCAGCAATGAGGACCAGGCATGATGTATTCGTAAAGCAAATATGCATTCTGCATTATTTAACACCCACTTTTTCTGCTTAGGAAGTATCACAATATTAAAAGTAATCATGATTAAGTTACAGCAGATAATTTGTATTTAAAATCTTTAGACACGTCTTTCTGAGATATAAAAAATTTCTTTACTTTACACACGCACACACACACACAAACATATATATATATATATATATATATATATATATATATATATATATATATATATATATATATATATATATATATATATATATATATATATATATATATATATATATATATATATATATATATATATATATATATATATATATATATATATATATATATATATATATATATATATATATATATATATATATATATATATATATATGCACATTTGGGTGTATATGTGTAAGAATTTTGAATAGGATTGTTTTTCTCAAATCTAAAAATTTACTTTACACACCCACATATGTGTGTATACATATTTTGAGTGTGGTTATTTATTTGGAAAATGTTTAAATGAAATGGACAATTCTCTAAACTTTGATTTGTATCATCAAAAAGTATGTCTGCATATTATAAAGATGTCCTATTAAATCAAGAACATCTTTGAACCTCTTCTCTGATTAGCCATTTCAGCGCACTCATTCGCGTGCAAGATTTTGATAAGGAGCTGTAGGGGCCCTCACGCCGAATTTGCATTATTGCCGTAACTCATTTTAATCGAAGGGAAGTAACAGGTGAGTAGAGAGAATATGTCTTGAGCTTCATTCCGAAGAGACAAATAGGAAGATGTGAGAGTGTGATATCGACTCGCTGTGGGGTGTCCAAATTTTTGAGCTATTAATCACTTGTGTTCTAAGGTTGTTTAGAACTCACCCTAGAACATTCGATTGAACCTGATAAGGACTTTGCCTACCTTGGCCAATAAAGGATGGTAGATGGGGTGAGCTTTTCCCTTTGCCATTTGCGTTATTAAACAAGGAGCCTCTTGACGGCAGACCGCACCTCCCTGCGATCATTTGGAAAGAGGAAAATTTTGAGATAAAGATCACTGACAATGAGGGACAGTCAGGGAGGGAATAATGTATTCCGAAAGCATTGTAAACTGTGAATTATTTAACACCCACTTTTTGTACATTAGAAAAGCAAATAGTATGTGTTTAAAATTTTGATACACATTACTTTCTTACGTCTAAAATATTGTTTAACGTCCCTCACATTCACTCCCACTTCCCAAAGAGACAGAAATATCTATATTATTATATAAAAAGGAAGGGTTTTTTCTGTCCTGGTATAAACGGAATAAAACTACTGAAGTAGTTATATTCACATTTTGACGCTTTTCATGGTATGACAGAGAGTGCCAAGTCGTGGTTCATCATGTAACAAAAAGTAAAATAAAAAAAAGAACATAATTTCGTTAAAAGCATAAAAAAATAAAATGACTCAGACTGATGTAAATCATTAGTATCCTTTTTCTTTAATTGTTTGCATGTACAATGACCGGCAGTAAAATACACACCTTCGATGTCAGCGGTAAGGTTTTGATTCCAATTGTGATAACAATTAATAGAATTTCTACATATACTGAGACGGGTTTTTTATGTATGTCCGGGATAAGTGAAAAAACTGTTAAAGAATTAGAATAGTAAGACATTTAAAACACATTAAAGTATATTAGATTTAAAAGGTGGCAATGTATGCATTTATAATAGTAGTTTCAAAAATTTTTCAAGTCAAGGTGTCTTTTTTGAATTAAGATTTATCCCATGACGCCCTATCATAACTGCAGCATTACTGAAGAAGAAATTCGTTCGTACATTTATTTGCTATTCATTTAATTAACGTCATATTAATAATTTTTCAAATGGATGTTTAGATATATTTTTACCTGTATTTTTCGTGTGTTTTTCTTGCGCATCTTATAGTAGGTAGGTAATATTTAGATTTTTCACAAAAAATATGTGACTTCCTTTTCTGTAAACTCGTTTTAGAGTACCCAAATTTACCATTTTAGATCTGGAAAATAAGATATATGTTATCGACAGTTATTCGTTTTAACAAGAAAGTTCTGAATCGGTGATTTTAGTTTTATATTATGATAAAATAGCGATATGGATTAAATAAAAAGCAAACCTCGCAAAATCTACATATTTACCAATTTTTAGTTTTTTATTTAACTTTTTTTTTAATCTAGGCTAAATGTCTTAGTGTAAAGAGAGGAGGGTGAAGTAAAGTTTATGAACTGCTAGAACTGCTGGAATCTTTGTAAAGTAGAGGAATTTTCCCTCTACAATGTCTCGTTTTCGGAGAAACACTGTATAAATTCACCACAGAATTTTAGATGATACATAAATTTTTGTGAAGTAAAATTTTTTTACTCTACAATAAACTTTATTTTTTGAGAGGTTTTGTATAAACTTATTACAGAAATATAATATAGAATTTCAGCTAAAATACATGTTTCAAAGCAGATAATTCCCTCCATCCTGATATTACACTCTCTATCATGCCCCTCTCCTTGACTCTCTTTCTCTATATTTAAAAAAATTAATGAAGTCTTTACAAGTTTTAAATAAATACTAATATATTCCTTTTGAAAGCGATTCGAATACACTAGCTCCGGTACTGAAAGTCAGTGTCATACCAGTTCAACCGATATCCGGCCTAAGGGCAATAGTTTTCAAGGACACCTTATTTTAACCCTCCAAGTGGAACACAGCGGGAAAAAAAGTCTCCAAAAAATACGCTAAACTTTTATAATGTCAGTGACCAAAGTGTTCTATGATTTTTTACTTCACCCTTTGCCCCACCTTCGTTATTGTCTCTTTATTTCCGGTTATAAATAGATATATAAATAGACATTATTGATTGTTAATTTTTAATACACATAAAGATCGTCAATTCTTGAAGATCATCACATAAGAAATAATGTATTCTAAAAGTACGAATAAAAAAATGTTTTTTGAGACTTATTTATATTTTTTTACGAAAGTCATCCAAGATATTTCAGTGGTGCAATTAGAGATATATATGATACCGCAAACAAAATACTTCGAAATAGAGATTGACAAAGCCATGAGAAACTATCAGCGTCTTTGTTCCTCAGAGAGTAGGGGTGCATCCCTCAATAAATGTCAGTCAAAGAGGGGTGAAGTTCCTAAACAATAGACCTGATCCTCCTACCTCATAATTTCATGGGGGAAAACACTGTCAGAAATGTACAATACATCTATTTTTGGAACGTTTTTGGAGGTCGAAAATTGTCTGTGACAGCTGGCGGAATTGTACGTGAAAACCGCTTAGAGGGTTAAGTACTTATACATTTGTCAATTTTTGCACACTGGAAATACATTTTTTTAAAAATACACAAATGCTATACTAATCAACTTTAAGTAAGATACTATCATATATGGGATATCATGGATCAAAATTCTATACACATACATATGTAAATAAATATTAAAATACATACATATAGACACGGACATAAATCGTTTTATGTGAAATAAATGCATACGTTCTTTAATTTTGCCACGATATCAAAGGTAGCATTTACATAACATGTATACAAATGCAAGCTAGGAAAATATTTACATTACATATTTACTTAACACTAGAACCACGGGAGTGGTCATTTTGAGCCAAAAACTATTTTGTGTTCTCTTAACAGATTTTTTTTCGGATAGTAATAATAGAAGTAATATAACATGATTTAAATATATTTTCAAAATTTATCCTCTGAAATATTTGAATAAAAATTTTTATTATTTCTATTATTACTATCTGAAAAAGAATAAATCTGTTAAGATAACGCAAAATAGATTTTGGGTGAAAATGATCCCTCCCACGGTTCTATTGTTAAAGACATCTCTTTCTTTCTGTAGGTTTAAGGTGATAGTGTGCTTTGAAAATTAATTTATTTAACACTAGATTGCCCAAGGCAGTCATTTTGACTGTTTTTTAATTTCAATTAGAAGAGCAATTATGAAATATAATGACACAATTTCTTAGAATTTGGTGACTTTTTCTATAACATATAAATGGGTTTATGAATAATTGTAGTTACTTCCGCCCTCCTTTATTATATAATATTAAAAATTAATTTTAAACAAATTTCTTTACATATTTGTTATTTTTTCACAATGCAGTCATTTTGACTGTTTTTGGGCAATATAGGTATACAAGAAATCTCGGGCAATCTAGTGTTAATGTTAAATCAAGGTAATTGCTGTTCATGAGTCATCAGTAGTGAGACCTCTTAAACTTTATTTTTATAATTTGAGCTATATGGAGGAGTAAGGAGATTTTAGATTAAAACTATCCTACCCACATCTTCACTCGCCTGTTCAAATGACTTTGGGCTTTATATTTAACGTTCTTCTACAAATTTTTTTAAAAATAATTATTTGATTGGCGGATATCAAGACAAAGGGCTCTTTAGTTTCAACTCGATACAATAACCCCCAAAACTACAAATCAGTTACCTTAATGAACGGAGTAAAAAGAGGAATTATAGGGAGGATGCAACTATTTGCAGGAGAAAAGTAGTGCCTTAAAATCATTGATTGTGAAAATAGTTATCAGAATAAAAACAAGTAATAAATTATTCAACTTTTTTTTTTAAATGTATGTAACTTTTGCAAAAACGTTTGATAATATTCCACAGCCTCAACAGTATGAATATCAGTTTAAATATTTTACTTTGAAGAACTCTTGCTCATATTTGAGAAGCACAGAGTATACTTTAAATAGCACGTATACTAACTGTAATATTCTCATTGTTGTCAGCCAGCGCATTTAATAGACTACCTTCTACCTCGTAATATTTTTGTAAATTATTTACGAAATTCTACTATAGACTTATTGATATAATTTTATTATTTATGACAGACATAAAAAGCAGAGATGAATTTTCGAAGTTAGGGAAGCAATAGAAAACATAGAATATCAGTAAATATCTGAGTTATTACTCAACGAACACTACTGTCAGGAGACCTCACAGCTTGACGCATGTTACTGCGACACCTTTTAACCCTATATCGTACATATCAGGGGCTTCACTTGTAGTAAAAGAGAGGACAGAAAACTCTCTTCCGTTCAGCCATAGATCGAATGGGTTTTGGTCCCCAAAGGGCGAGGGGGGAGAAGGGGGATATCCACGTCCAGCGAAACCCTGGTCAAGGGCCAAAGGCCTGACGTCATCTTAGGATATAGAAGACCCACAATTTACTGAATATTTCATTTTTTTTCACTCAACTACATTGTAAAAGGAATTGAAGTATAGGATAACACTGAAACACAGTAGTCTCATTTGTCCACGGAGAGCTCTAAATTAGGTAGGAACGTGAAATATATTAAACGTAATATAATCATGATAAGAACCATAATGGTACCCTTCTATTATAACAGCCTACTGAGATAGGTAACTAATTCGAAAAGAAAAACATAGTTGTAACATCTAGCAGTAGTATTGTGTTGTACAAACAATTAGCAGCAAAAACACAAACACATGTTAATAAATATTTGTATAGTAATATAATTTATATATGTATAGGAATGGATTTAACAATGACCAGTTATAATGTAGTAATTAAATGTCCAGTTATAATATCCAGTTATAAATAAAAATGTCCAGTTTTCAGTGAAATATCGTAAACTGAATGCACACGATCGTCTTAAATACGCAAATGTTCTCTCTATTCCTACATCCTTGTCTGCCCAGATAAAGGATGCTTCGTCCGAAAGGATGTTTACACTCTAAATGAAGTGTTTCCTACTTGAAAGGGTTCGAGGACCATATTAGAAACCTTATGCATGATCGCATGCCCCACTTTCATAATTCTCCAATTTTCGTGAAATCCTGCAAGTAGAAAAGGGGTACCAGTAGGAAGTAATACGCACAGTTAAATTAAAATCAAAGATTGAGTCACTTAAGTTGTTCAGCAATTTGTCTGTCCCCATACAGTTATAGCTAGAATAATTATTCCTCGTATGTATTTCATACGTGTAACTCAAAAATGTAACTAAATTTAAGATACTACACCAAATTATTCTCCCCTTAAATAGTTAATTATGTATTACATGTGATATACAAGAGTATAAAGCATTATATGTGTACATCATATATGATGTTCTGGACAGGCAGAAAGTTAAAACAGTTGGAAACCCCTGCGTTACAAAACACTGTTTTAGATTCATGACTATTTGTACCTTTTAAAGGTATGAATAAACGTTAAAAAGTAGAAATCGAAATAGAATAATAGATTAAAGTTTAAGCAAAATAATAAAGCTCTTATAGCACTGATTATTTTACAATTGCATAAAAGAGTAAAATTAAAATTAAACAAAATGCTATTATATTTCCAAAAATTTGAAATTTGAATACAATAACTCATTAATGTCAGTTTCTTTGAATTAATATATTGAAAAATGGCAATGAAGGAAACAATTGCTTAAAGTCTAACTAAAATTATTATCAAAATAAATTTTTAAATGATTATTTAGTCGGAGTAACATAGATGGTTATCTTTATCAACCAATGAACAGGTGTCCATCACAAGTCTCATCAGATAAGTCAAGGACGAATCAGCAATACTGATTTTATTGAGTTTTATAGGTAAAAAAACTAAACAGTTGTGATATTTCTCTTCAAAACACCTTTGTAGGCTACACGTGGACCACGGTTCGCAGTTTCAAACCTGTGATCAAGAAGGATAAATTATAGTGTCATATTAGACTTACTCGTTTATAAGACTAATGTAGCACTGTAAAATAACTAGAGGTTTTGTTTCACTTGCTACTTGTTTTAAGTTTATATAATAGTATTGTAACCCATCGTTATGAAGAGTGATCGATACAGAAATTAGAAATCAAAAGTCCAACTATTGCAAATTACACTTAGAATCGTCCTTCAACATAACATTTTCAAAATTTCACCTTAACTGTTCTTTGCTTATGCCGATAGCATTAATAAATTCTATCTTGGTCGACACTGTCATCTAGTATTTATCTTTATTCTTAACAGAAATAAATGAGGAAATGAAGAAAATAATCGTTCGGATTTACATATAGTCTAAGAAAGCTACAGCTTAGAGCCTCATAATATGCTGGTGCCTGAAATTAAAGAAACAAATATAAAAATTTACAAAATATTTTTCATAGAAAATTGGTTAAATGAAGTTATACGTATCAAGATGATAACTTATATAACAAAAGCTACAAATAGTAACTAAAATACATACATGCACGTATATGCCTCCTTTTCTTTAAATTGGGTACCCAATTTTGTATGATTTTCAGTGCCTGATTTTCACCTGAATAAAAAATGAATTACTAAGTATAATGTTTATTATATTGTTATATTAATCTAATTTTTTTATGTGTGACATATTGTGACATATATTGTGACATTCCCAGACTGAATACTGGAGAAATAAACAGATTTTTTTCCCTTTAAGGAGGTTCGTTGGTTTGACACACTACGTTCTACTTTTTTCTACACAAAAGCTAATGAAACTGGGACTTACTGCCCTAAGCCGAATCCGAACTGCTACGAATATCCATGCCAAGAGTGAGATTCGAACCCATGAACTCCGGTAACGAAGAAAGCGCCCTCCCCTCTCGGGAGAGATCAAGGAAGAACGAGGGTCAAAAGACTTACACAGATGAAATATAGCTATCTATATCTAGTGTGTACCACTTATGGGCTTCATAATTGAAGAGATGCTACGGAAAAGACTCATATCTGATTAGTGGTAACCAAGCAATCACTCACATAATTCGCATCATGTTGCCTATCCTGACGGGTGTATAAGACTTTTGTCACGTTGGAGATTCGGCTTTATTTGGATAAATTTCAGGAGTGTGAATTTTTGCTCCTTATTCCATATCTCTCATACACCTTCCAATGGTAATGGCATTCAGACACACATATTTATCCTGCGCGTTTCAATTAGCATACTGGAAGTTGTTTCATGCATATATTAACTTAAACCCCAAACCCCTCGATTCTAGCTCCACTTACTGATTACTAGATCATCCTGGACCCTTAAAGCAATCATTCAGTGTTTTCTGATTAAACATTCTCTAATTTGAGGAATGTTAGTTAACGTGGGAAAACTACTTGGTTGCTTTACGAAGATACCCAGCCTGGTAATAAGTGATGTTAACGAGTCGAGTGCTCATGTTATTCTTTAGAGGAAAACATGATTGTTTTTAACGGCTATCTCGATATTGAATTTCTTCGAAAATGCATTAGAACCTGAGAAATAATATACCACTCAGGTCTGGATTTGTAAGGAGACCCACTAGCTACAATAAACGTCCTTAAAATCTGATAGAACATTTGTACATAATCTAAGTAATACTCTAGATTCTCTTCCTACAATAAACGAAATAAAAGAGTGTACGTAAAGTGTGTATGCAGTCTCTTTGCTTTCTATGCAAGCATATCAAATACCTCTTGAAAATTAGATAGCTCACTTCTTATTGTCACGCTGTGGTTAGTTAAAATTTGTACTGATATCTATTTTAAAAACTTATGTTATTCCCAAGCCATGAAGTCCCTTTTTCCCCCTTTTTTTATTAGTTTAAAAAATCAGATAAGATAAATTATTTTATCCAAGTCAATACATTCCCTGTTTTAATTAATCATATTTAATTTTCAAAGACTAGACGGCTAAGTCCAGTAAGATTAGTCTACTCGAATTTTTGTGAGTTCTGTTAAATGAGGATTCCCCACCTCCTATCTAAATCGAATGAACTTGACCCTCCGACCAGTTGGGGGGGAGGGCTTGTGTTTCTTACTAAGCTCTTGTGTCATTGTTCATCAGAAGAGACCCTTAGTTTTAAATCAAATATCCATTTGCATTTACATTATAGAGTCATTTCACTGTGCCCATGAGACAGTGTATTTTGATTTGTGTATTGGAGTAGAAGCAGCTGGTCTATAAGCAAACATCTATTTGCATTCATTTTTGAAATCTTACTTGTTTACAAGCACTATTTTATAACACTGGTTTTTTGGATTAAGGAAAGGAATTGTTGGTGAACCTTCCTCCCCCCCCCCCCAAAAAAAAAAAAAAAAAAAAAAAAAAAACTTTATTATTTTATTTTGATTCTGCGAATAAATTCTGATTCATGAACATTTTTTAATGTAAATATTTTTGAATCTGCTTTTACCCGAGTATAAGAGATATTAATAACTATATGAAAGCAAATTTAGTTAGTGGAATTCTGGTCATTACATAGAAATTATTTTTATTTCTATAACACGGTATCGGGTAAAAAAAGGCTCGGAACTCTTCAATATATATGTATCCAAATAGATAAAGAGTTACCTTTCTTCCCATAAACACACACACACACACACACACACACACACACACAATATATATATATATATATATATATATATATATATATATATATATACATATATATATATATATATATATATATATATATATATATACATATATATATATATATACATATATATATATATACATATATATATATATATATATATATATATATATATATACATATATATACATATATATATATATATATATATATATATATGTATATATATATACATATATATATATATATATATATATATATATATATATTATATATATATATATATATATATATATAAATATATATATATATATATATATATATATATATATATATATATATATATATATATATATATATATATATATATATATATGACTTTCAGACTGGAATAGTATATAACAGCGATAACTAGGAAAAGGGAGGGAATGTTTGCTATATTTAAAGGTTTTGAAATGACTTTAGATAATCTTTGAATCATAATTTTCATTTCCTAAACTGTTATCCTATTATTACCTTTTGAAGTTTTTGATATGGTGATTCCAAATTAATACGCAATGCTTTATGTATATACTCGGCATCAGTTTTAAAAAGGCAAGATTTACCAGATATCTGACTCTAAATAAATTTTCAAACTGATAAATTCTTCATTAAATGTTTGGATCATCAAGCCCTGGCGTTCCCCAAAATTAAATTTGGAATGTGTATGTCGTCATTGCTATGAAAGAAGTAATATATTTAGTTTAGAATTTACCAAATTTTTAAAATTTACCTTAATTTTTACCATTTGGTAAAAATTAAGGAATATAATTATCAATAATGTAACTCCTATTTAAAACTGTTCAAGGATTGTTAAAATATTTTATCAAGTTAGAAAAATTACAAAAATAAAATTATTTAAGAAATGCATTAAGAATAGAGATTTTCGATATAATGGTTCTAGAGATTTTACATGTAAAAATGACTGCGAGGTTTTGGAATTAAATTCATAGCGAAATATTAACTCCTTTTGTTGAGTTGATAGTTATAACAATATAAAATATGTACCGTATAGTTTTAACTCACTTTTGACAATAGACATTAGTGTAAACAACAGGTTTTTTTTAAGTTTATTTTTCTCAGTGTTAAGTTTAATTACGTTAGAACTACATTTATTTTCATTATTTAATATGATGTTCTATAACATATAACATTTGAATAAAATCTTTTACCTGTGCGTTTTTTTAATCCTAGTTTCGATTAAAATGTTTTTTTACTATGAAAAAATAAATAAATAAAAATTTGGTTTTAAGATGAGTATTAAAATACTTATTATTTTTAGTAAGTTTTAGCTCTTGAATAAACTATTTGAAGCACATAAAAATAGTTTTATCTCATTATAAAGTATATTTATGTAGAAATCAGAAATTCCTTAGAAGTAAAGTATTAAGGCATATTTAAAGACAATGTTTTATGTTTTAAAACTCCTAATATATCACTTTATCCCTTGAAATTTTTAAACTAAATATTTCTTAATCATTGAAAATAAATTGATAAATATTTTTGAGATTATTAAATTGCAAAAGTAGTTTATGGAATTCTACATATTGTTTTTAAAATTCAGATGGGTGAGATTTTAAGGCCTGAATAGTTACAAGGATATAATCTAGTGTCTGAATGTTCCATCACTAAAAAGTCACATTGCGTAAGAAGTTCAGTAAAATATAGTTTTAGCTTTTTATACTGAATTGCATCGTCTAATAAAAATGAGAACTTTCTGTTCAAGACGAAGGATTGTTTTAAATTTATTTTTTGAAAATATTCCTCAATGGAAACATAAGTTACAATCTTATTTGAAAACTAGTTTAAAAAGTGTCAAAAGACAAATTAAAGTCAATATTTCCAGCAGTAAGAATTACTTTATATGGCGATTTTCAACAAATTATTTTGTTAGAAGTAATGTTTAGTGGTATTCGATGTAATATTATTAAAAATTAACCTGTGACAAATTTAGTGAGAAACTAACTTGATTCAGGAAGTAGTCGAAATGAGTAAGAAAAGTTTCGTTTAACTTTTGAAGCGGTTTCCCGCAAAGCAATTTAGGCGCAACAATCCTCCAGACAAGTGCGTCCCGTTGGAATGTAGGTACGCTCCATCACATAAATAAGTGCGGGAAAAAACAGAGGGAGGGGGTAATCTTTTGGGGAAATAATTCTATGCCGTAGACATAATGCATGATTGAATAAGCGGCCGGTGAATAGCAATCGCTGCTCTGGGATTCCATGGGCGCTTGTGAAAATCGTAACCCGCTTGTGAGAATCGAATACCTGCCACTGCGATGACGTCACGCATACTCTTTTCCAATCCCCTGCTCCCGGGGGCGGGTTGCCACCTCTTTCGGCCAATGCTATGCGCTGCTACTTTCGGCATCCGACCAATCGGCTGCGATTCGTGTCCCCCGGTCACAGGCGACACACCTGAACGCAATATGGCTTTGGAAGATGTAGCCTGATATTTTGCTTTCCAGCCGCACACCGCTCAGGCCCGTCTCGTGAAGTGTAAATAACAACAAATTACGTTCCTTTCGATTGTTCCCCGATGATGGTGCCAGCAAGATCGTCAGACAACTAGGATGTCGAAAGATTTGTCAAGGGGTAAAATCTCTCCAACGCCTTCCACTGACAGTTCCCTACAGACTTCTTCCTCACCCCAGTCCACGCCATGCATGGCCAGGAACCCTTTTTCCATAGTGAGCATTCTCAGCCGTAGTGATCCTAAACGACGGTCACCCTTATATGAAGACTCACCCATTCAATCGCAGGCGCCTGTTACCAGACTCTACTTGGACACTCAGTTACCAGTGCTTCGACCTCCCGCATTCCTACCGGTAGGTCCATTAACAGGACATTTAAACCGGAAGCCAACTCCATGGTTCCCTTGGGCACATGCGAACTCCTCGGCGCAAGATGCCTCCCTAGGTAAGTACCAATACTACACTCATTTTTCAAAGAAAAATATACAAGCAAGGTTTTGGGGTGCACCTTGAATGCCAACTCTTCGCAAACTTTTGTCTCCGGTGCATTTATCCGAAATATTTATTTACAAAACAAGTTATAAACTTTTGAAATAGTTTAGGAATTTTTAAATGACAGTTTTTAGTCTCTTTTTCAAATGAAACATTATTTATTGGACATATAACGTAGGGTAAACGCAGGATAAATGAGGTCAAATAACAGCTGACAGCATCTAAAATGTAAATGACAAAATTTTCTACAGAAGAATAATAAACAGTTTGAAGAATAATAAACAAAGTGAATTTTTTTTCTATCGCTTACGATAAATTCAATTTTTCCTCTCTAGTACCTAACAAATTAAAATCTTCAATAAATCAAGCTTTCGATTTATTAAATTAAGCTTTCAAGAGAAATATTTATTTATATTCAGAACTGAGTATATTTTTCACCTAAAACTAACACAACTTTTATATAACTAAGTTATGATAAATGTATACAGCTTTTACATATTTAAATAATTAGATTCAGATGACTTAAAAGTCCTCATATCGAACATAAAACGCATGTTTAATTAAAAAATAAAAAAAAGGTGATTTTTTTATTTGTTTAATAATTGACACACTCAACTATTATAATTGTGTACATTAAAATAATTGTTTTATTTCTTTCACATTATATATATTACCGCTTTAAAAGAATAGCATAACTTCTTAATTAATTTGATCACATGCAAATGCTTCCTAGGGTACATTTAGTCAATCTTGTAATGTACAATCTTGGGAACTATACATTAAAATTTTTCTTAAAAAAAAATACTCTATAATTTATCATTCATCGAAGGCAAATCGTTATAATTAAATATATATGAAATGGAATAGTTTATATTTTTATGCTGAGTGAAAAGAATATCTAAAACACTGTTATCTTTTTTGAACTATTTTCATAGATTTGCTCTTTCAATTAAATAAGAGATAATTATTTGGCCTAAGGATTTAAGTTTCAGAAATTTAAACATGAAATTTAAGTTTCAGAAAGTTAATTAAGTTAAAATTTAAGTTAAATTTAAATCTCTCTTTCCCTCACTCTCTATCTCTGTATATATATATATATATATATATATATATATATATATATATATATATATATATATATGCACACATATATATATATATATATATATATATATATATACATATATATATTATATATGTATATATATATGTTACATAAAGTTTTTGTTTTTTATATATATATATATATATTTATATACTACTTTTATCGGTTAATATGTACAATAAAAAACACAAAGATAAACTCCAGAGGTACAAAGGGGATGCAGAATTTCTATCAATGAAAGTGATACTTATCTAGAATAGGCAAAATACCATCAACATTTAACAATTAAGAATATACTGAGTATTTTATAACTTAAACACCGAAGTATTTCATGGCCAATGTTTCATAAGTAAACTAATTTGTTAGCGTAAGTTATCTTTATACATAGATAATGATCATGAGTTATCTAAATAGGCTAACCTTAAACTTTAAAAGAACCATTTACCTCTTTACGTCCCCCTCAAGTTCTTATTCAAGTTTTCCAGCGAATTACGGACATTTGTTCACTGACAATATATATATATATATATATATATATATATATATATATATATGTGTGTGTGTGTGTGTGTGTGTGTTACATAACATCTCTTATGTGCAATTATATTTTTTTTATATTTATAAAAATAGATTTTATTAAGAGCAAATGCACATTCTCTATAATTATTTGACAAAATTAGCTTTGTTCTATTTGCCTAATATTGCTTAAATACCGGGATCAATAGAGCAAGCTTTTGATACAAGAACGAGATAAATCAAGAGTTGTGTGAGATAAGATAAAAGTAACTTAATTTTGTTTTATAAAAGTAAAGTTAAAATAATATAGAATGGAGATCTCTTTATATCAGCACTTAGTCGTTTGTAGGAAGGAAAAAAATATATTTTAATAATTTGTGTAATATCCAATTTAATGAAAATTTAAATACTGAATATTGCCAATGTACCACCCCTCTTTTTCGTGATGAAGTAACTTATCTCAATGGAAGCAACTAAAGGACTATTAATTGTTATTGTAATAATTTAAAGTGCTCATTAATATTAATACTCATTTAATGGTGATTAATTCACTTGAGTCCTCAGGGATTCAAATTCTATACTAACCATAAATGTACTAATTTTAAGAAGAGAAAATGAACTCAAATGTAATTATGAATTGACTCAACAATTAATTCACTTGGTTCTAACTTTTTGTGTAGGTATAAATATTTCAAATTTACATTTAAAAACCAAATTTCAAGAAATTTCGGTTTAAAATTACCTTTATGACATCAACGGTTCTACAAATTCAAAATATTTTAAGTGGAATATCTTTTTTATTGAAAAATTTTAAATTAAACTCTAATATGGGTTAACCGAAAAGGAAACCAAAAATTACTTTACATGTTGTATCTTAGGTTTGTCTCTTTGTATCAGGCAATGTTACTGTTAAAAAACAAACAAAAAAAAAAACTTTTTCTTAATAAACACCTTTTATTATTTTAAAGATTTTTTTTAAAAAGTATTAGCGCATTAGTAACAAAACTTAGATTAATATTAACTTGAAAAAACTATTTTAATACTATTTCATAATTTTTCAAAACTATTGTTAATATGATATTGAAATAAAGGCTTTTCTATGAAACCTTTTCAACTTATTAACCTACAAAAGCACCCAGAATTTTTTTTATTAAAGAGGGGGGAATTGGTTTATATCTTCATTACTATTAAAGAAGTTATTTCTTTAGTTCTTTGGAATTATCACTTGATAAAAACTAAAGAAAACGCTTTATCAGTCTTAATGTTCCTAATTAAAACTGTTGAAAGATTGTTTTATTTTTTTATTAAGTTATGAAAATTACAAAAAGAAGGATTACTAAAGAAATATAATAAAGATACAATGTGAACCAAAATATTTACTTATAAAAGAAACTTAAAAACGGTCAAAATAATCCAACATCATGGAAACATTGCTTTAAAATTATTTAATGATTGAGAAAGGGTTCATAATAAAAAAAATTGTTAAAAAATGCGAGTTCAATAAAATGAAAACTTCTATACAAGTTTTATACAATTTATTCTCGATTTTTGTTTGTGGAAAATATATTATTTCTTCACTTACATACATAATTTTTATATGTGTAGTCCATTTAAACGCTGTTTAGAAATACTGCCTTTTAAGTAATTTTTTTCAAATATTTTGTAGTTGAAACTGATTTTTCTTTTTCTTTTTTTTTCCTCTTTGGGATAAAAAATTTAAGCTTGAGAAAAAAGTTTAGAATACCTATTGTAGTATTATCATGAATAAAGAATATCTTGAAATATTTCAATTTCGGGGGGGGGGAAGGTCTAGAGGAAAGGGGTTGAATATGTCCCTATGCACTTCCCTCGTTAACGCCCTAGTTTTAACTACAGAAATAACGTTAAACAGCTGACGTTTAAATAATTCGCGACCGAGTTGTTCAGGATAGGCGGGGAAGAAGTCCGGGCCCTTCAGTGATTCCCCCGGCTGTTAATTCATGCCTTTCACGGTAGATAAGGGAGTACGTAGATTCACTGGATTCGTAGTTTTACAATGTCTCTGTAACGGAAAAAAGAATTCAGAGTGCTTTTTAAGGTAGGTATGGACTTTCAGCTTTGTGTAATTAGGCTGAAAGTTTTATTACAATTTTTTTTTCACTTATAAAATATAACTAAGAATACGAAGCAAAAAAAAAAAAAAGTTTTTTTATTTATTTTTTAATCTTTTTTTTATATAAATCTCTATTGTGCTGCATTGAATATAATTATTACCAAAACATACAATAAATTATTACTAGTAATAATTTAATATATTTTTGTTTTAATTTACAAATATTTGAAACATTCCATGCGGATTTCTAAATGTTTTATACTTTTTATTAACTATATGCCTTTTAGCAGAGAAAATAAAAGTTAGTTGAACTTCCAGATACATACAAGAAAAATGTATATTTTTATAAATATTATTTATTTTCTTTTATTATTTTCCGCGAATCTTTTGATAAATTTTCTTCTACGATCTGAAAGGAATCTTACAAATAAATTTTTGGGCAAAAGAGATATATAGGTACATTTTACACAAAGCTAATTTTCAAACAATAATTAATCGATCCAAATATAATATTTCACTTTCCAATGTTAACTGCTTTTACAGAAATATATTTCTAATAACATATTAAATTTTCAGGCAAATCGGTTGAAAATAATAAAAATATGATGTAAAGAGTGCATACGCATTTCAATCTAATATTTATTGTGGAAAAAAGTTTTTGACTCGGCACGCAGCCATTTCTTAATATTTCATAACCATTTTGGGAAACATCTTATCTAAAATATTTCCTTACTACATGTTTAAGTTTTAAAATTCCATTAACTCAACAGAACTTTCAGTATGTCAGTATGTAGATCAGTTAATATAACAGAACTTTCATTTAAGGAGATTATATTTTTGTTTCATATTTATATTAAATACTCAGAGATTTAATTTCAGAGATTATCGTTAATGTCTTAAATGTGATGTGTAAAGAATAAGTGAAAAACATTAAAAATAATATCGATGAAATTATTCGATTAGATAAAAGATAGATTTGGGTGTGTAAGAAATTTTATATCTTTGCAGTAAAAGTTTTTTTAACACAATACGATATACATATAGAAAAGTAAAAAACGTTACAAAGTTTGCTTTTTATCACGTAGTTCCTTAATTTCGTAGTACAATTAAATGTTTAAGATAAAATTATCTCTATTATGTATCATTTTTATTATTCAAGTCTTTTCTGAGATGTTGGCCGAACGATGGTCGAAGAACTGATGAACTGGCTTTAGGAACGTGAGACTCAGTGGGTTTTTTCCGCTTACACAGATGACTGTAACCGCTCGGAAATCTCTTTAGTGGAAGTTTCTAGTTTAATGAGCGATCATTAAATAAAACTTAGTATTTTTTAATGAACCAAATAATTTCCATGTAATAGTTAATTATTAGTGTAGCATACACGAAACATTTTCCGTAAGTGATAGGACGCTTCTAAATATAGTGTAAAAAAATAAATATTTATTTTTTGTCTCTGTAGATTTAGGTAGTCTTCTATTAATATTTTTCTAAAATAAATTACTTACTAAAAATTAATTATTCTGATATTATAAAATTAATAACACAATGCTATGAAACACTTATAAAAGTTACAATATTATCGATCATTAAATAAAACTTAATATTTTCTAATGGACCAAATAATTTTCATGAAATAGCTAATTAAGTAGTTTAGCATACACGAAGCATTTTCCGTAAGGGATAAAATACTTCTAAATATGGTGCGAAAAAAATGAACAATCATTTTCTGTCTCTAAAGATTTAGTAGTCTTCTATTAATATTTTTTTTAAAAGAAATTACTTACTAAAAATTAATTATTCTGATATTATAAAATTAATAACACAATACTATGAAACACTCATAAAAGTTATAAAATTATCAAATGAACTCGGGAGTAAATTTCTGAATCTTTAAAATTCATTGATATAGATAACTATCAAATAGATTTTAATTAATTTGATTACATAAATTTTAATTATTTTAATTAGAAATTTTAATAATTGATTCTCACGCTATATGTAAAAAGGAATATGTGTAGACTTATTAAGTCATTTGTAGGAATATTGTTAAAAATTATCATAGTCAATTTGCATTTGGAAAAGCAATCTTTGACAAACTTTAATAAAATTTTTCATTTAGGATATTCAACTTTGTCAGATTACAGAGAAAGGGGGTTGAAAAGAAAATTCAAATAATGTGAATTTCTAAGCCTTAGTGGAAGTTTTCAGATTAACATGAACTTAATAAATTTAAAAATAGTTAAAAAAAAGTCCATTTAAATAATATATAACTTGTATGAGAATTACATAAATTAGAATACGAGTTGATCTAAAGATTTATCAAAATTAAATTAACTATACATTAATGAAGAGTATTCAAATCTCCTGTTTTGGAAAACAGGAATCAAAACGATTGTTTTGAGTTAATGTTCTCATTGCACTTCATTCCATCCGCGGAGAATCAGATATAACTCTTCCTGTAGTATATACATTGTAAATCAAATATAATGTGTGGAATTGAAAATTTACAGTGAAAAATAAAATTGATGTTAGAAATATTTTGAAACTAAGAACGATAAAAAGAATATGGGTATATCCCAATGGGTATAAAAGTAATAACTTTTAATGTTGAAATTCCTTCATTTGATTCAATTGCAAATATACGTAAAGTACTTTTACTTTAAAAACTCCACTCAAATGATGAAACCATGCCTACTAAACAGAGATACACGAGAAGAAATTTTTACTTTATAATAATTAAATTACATCATATTATTCAAATAAATGATTTTCATCTGTTCTCCAGATGCCCGATTGTTAGTGATTAATGTGGTGAGGATAATTTATCAATCATTCAGTTATTTAACTACTTGCTATATATTATACTAAGCTACTAAATATTAAAGCTGAAGGGTAATAATAAAAATTTTAAATAAGTAAAGTTTTAGATAATAGCAAATAAAAAAGCAATTTAAGTAGAAAATGTAAAAAAGTGGTATAAAAGAAAAAAGAAATGCATTAAGTTAAAAAAATTAATAACATATTTTACGAAGCTATTAAAACAATAAAACCGAAAGACAAATGTTAAGATAAAAATATGTTTAGAGAATTAAAAATATTATGATAAGATGAAATCAAATATAAATAAATATAATAATAAATTGGGTTTGTATACTAACATTATAAGAGAGAAAATGCATGTTATACATTCCAAAAGTAAAGCAACAATTAATCTGTGAAAGAAGCAAATGTCCTTTAATGCTATCTAATTTTGCAATAATTAATTCTTCCTTAAATGAATCTTGCTACAATTCATAACTTTTCTAATAGTTTTAAGAAATCGAATTTTAGAGAGAATAATATCCTGGTGTTACAGTTGATAGATAATCTTGGTACCAGGGATACACATTTATTTGCTGTGATATTATTTCTTATTTTACAAATGCCGAACAATCAGCACCTAAGCCTTAAGTTCACGGGATTTTCAATACTTTTTAACAATGTCCTCCTACTAAGAAAGTACAACACAATTATTTAAATGTTCAAAAGCCATTGAATGACTAGTCACACAAAACACTGTCAGGTGAATCCACCACCCCAACTCTGTAGGAATGGTCTTGTAAACAGTCATGTCCAGTCAGATCTCTGAAAAAGGTCATTTCAATCTTTCTTGGGAAACTGGGAACAACTCTCTCTCCCCCACAAATCCTCCATCTCTTATTCGTTGCACGCTCAACCATATCTTGCTTAAGAGTTTTCTTAAGTCAGATTAGCAAACAATTTAGTTGTATGAAACACCTAAGCCTTAAGCTCACGGGATCTTCAATACTTTTTAACAATGTCCTCCTACTAAGAAAGTACAACACAATTATTTAAATGTTCAAAAGTCATTGAATGACTAGTCACACAAAACACTGTCAGGTGAATCCACCACTCCAACTCTATAGGAATGGTCTTGTAAACAGTCATGTCCAGTCAGACCTCTGAAAAAGGTCATTTCAATCTTTCTTGGAAAACTGGGAACAACTCTCTCTCCCCCACAAATCCTCCATCTCTTATTCGTCGCACGCTCAACCATATCTTGCTTAAGAGTTTTCTTAAGTCAGATTAGCAAACAATTTAGTTGTATGAAATGAAAGAGGTCGATTCATGCATCTGTGATATTATTTATTAATGGAGAACTTGTCGAGTTATCACTCGATAAGGTCAATATACCTCGTATAATCTTATAAATTTGTTTATTTTCATGGATAAGTGTGAACAGAAGCATATTTTTGGTATTAGAGAGCGAATCAGAGAAATATTTCTTTCCTCTGATTCGGACCACACATTATTATACCTCAATAAACGTTAAATTATTCTCTTAAAGTAAGAATAACTTACGTATATTGCGAAAAGAAAGTAATTTTGGTAGTAGTGTAGACAGACAAAGCCACTGTAAGAAGTAAATAGGTCTTAGAGCATGATTTTTATCAGTTTTGAATAAATACTATTAATAAGGGAGCCTTAGAAAATGATATAAAATAGAGGATGAATGATAATGTAATGTATATTGAAAATATTAAAAACTATTTTGGTGTCGTTATTTTGTATTTGGAACAGACATTTTAAACTGATATAACAGATAATTGAAAAAGTTATCAAGTGAAACAGCGGTCTTTAATAGAATTGGTTTTACTTTGAAACCTAGGACCCTTCCGAGATATTTGTTATATATAAGTATTTCAGTTTAATATTAGAAATCTACTTTTTTAAGTATTAACGCTTAATTTCCAGAATAAAAAATCACGTTAAAAAATTAGTAAATAACTGGTTTAAAATATTTATAAGAACTTCAGACATTTTATTTTGAGGTATAAATGTAGCTTCACACTTAAATTCATCAAAATCTTTATGTAATATATATTGCACAGTTTTCATTTCCCCTCTACTATATCACTAGTTAACAAATGAGAAGTAAAATAAGTAAAACGAGGGAAGAAAAGAGAACTTGAACGTAGATATATTTTTAGATTATTCTAGAAAAAAGAATTTACTAGTCATTTCATTTTTTCGTACAGATTTATGTGGCAGGATTGTTTATCTCTCAGTTTAAAACGAAAATGACCAAAAATTTAGATTATAAAATAAATTTCTATCAATGTAAGTAAAAAATTAAAGAGTGTGCTAATATATATTAATTAGCACTCATATATCAAAATTTCAAGAAAAATATTCCTTGGAACAAACAAACAAACGAATAAACAAACAAAAAAAACTATCATCTTTTCATTAAATTTTAAAAAGAAAACAACGCAACAAAATTTTGTAAACTTTCAATACATTATACGATTAAAAAAATACAGCTAAAGTTTTTTCCAAACATTTTCACTGTTCAGTCAGTCTTAAAAAGAAATAAAGTACCACTTAAAATGGTATTATTTCAATCTATTGATATTTATTAATTCAATCTATTCATATATATATATATATATATATATATATATATATATATATATATATATATATATATATATGTATGTATATATGACAGAGTTCTTTGAATATTTATTATATTAAAAATATTTCTCAAAGTTATTACTGAATTTACTTCATGTATCCGAAAATATTCATGGCCAGCGTGAGATAAATTGCCTCATTCATAGAATGCCATGATTCCGTACACAATCTTATCCGTTTGGAGTATAAAAAATGCAGAGCTTGAGAGAGGAATTCTCATGTCGCCTCCTTTCCCAAACCAAGCTTCCGTTTCCATGTACGGCTTGATCTGCTAAGTGATTGAGATGTTCGCGGCGAAACTCCCGGCTGGCTGGAAAAGTTCGGGAAACAATAGATTAATTAGGAAACTTTTTATATGCTTTTAAATTGCGCAAAATTATTATGGCGCTCAGTATTATTATCCTATTATATACTTTCATTTTCACTCTTTAAAAACAAGTAAAATACCTGTTAAAATATTATTATTTCAATTTATTCATCTGAGAACAAGTCATATTTATACTCTCATGACCGAGTTTTCTGAAGATTTATTATAGTACACCAAAATATTTCTCAAATTTATTACTGAATTTACTTCACGGATTCGAAAATATTTATAGCTAATGCTAAATAAATTCTCTCGTTCATAGAATACCCTTATTTCTTACACAGTCTTATCCGTTTAGAGCAGGGGTGGCCAAAATTTTGGGATTCGTGGTCTACTCCAAATTTAAAAAATCGAAGGTGGTCTACCAATGGCAGAGCTAAATTAACGTAACGCACATGTTTATATATTTATTTTCGGTAAAAAGAAAAATGGTAAATTATCTAATTTTTCTAAAAGAACTTAATATTAATATTTACAAAATAAAAATTTACCGAAGAAAATAATCAAAGTAATCATATATCAAAAATTGACCATCCTATTCACTTCGTTTATTTGAAATTTGGCTATGTATATCTGGGACAAGTTTATCATATTGTGGCTGGCACGAGCTTATTGCAATGCATAAACACGAAATTAAATGTTCATCTGCTAAACGCAACCGATGTTTGGTTTTTATGGCATTCATGGTTGAAAAAGCAGCATCTAAGCATCCCACTTTTTCAAGTTGTTTCTATTTAATTCTTCACTGTAAAACAACAAACTCATTGTATTATTTTGAAGAGTTTGTTTTAGGTTTTAAAGCGTAAACTGTAGTAAATTTTTATTTTAAATAATTCATTAATTCTATGTCATAAGTCATAAATTGTTAATAGCTGAGGTCATTATCAGGATGGTCACGCGGACTACCTAAAATTTCTTCATGGTCGACCAGTCGACCGCACTCGACGTCTTGACCACCCCTGATTTAGAGTATAAAAATGCAGACCTTGAGAGAGGAATTCTCATGTCGACTCCCTTCCCATACCAAACTTCCGTTTCCATGTATGGCTTGATCTGCTAATTGATTCAGATATTCACGATGAAATACCCTGCTGGCTAAACAAGTTCGTGAAACAATAGATTAATAAAGAAACTTTTTTTACTTTTTAAATTGTTCAAAATATGAATGGCACTTGGCAATATTGTCTTTGTTTATCTAAATACTTTTTAAGTAAGTTTACGATTCCAGTTAGATACATTTCCGTTTATTTACAGAGATACAAAAGTATAACAAATAATTTTGTAATTTTTTAAAAATTTTGCTGATTTTTGTTTATTTTTTTAATATTGTTATTGTGAAAAATGCACATGAGCTCTGAAAATAGAATTAGGAAATTTTCAAGCCCCGCATTTTTTTTATTCCATTAACTCACCTCATTCATTTATATAACTAGTTTATATTTATATACGAGTCATGTCCAGAAAGTAAAAGTACTAAATTAAAAAAATGAACAGGCAATATATTTTAAAATAAATTAAGATTCGTATACGTACAAACACTTTTTCAAAGAAGACGCCTTCCTTATCAATGAAGCTAGTGATCGGAGACGTGAGCTTTCTTATACTTTCGTTAAAGCGTCACTGCATTTTTGGCTCATTGTTCGACGGTTATCCAGATCTTATCAGGACCGTAACACTTTTTCTACCCATAAACGACTTTTAAGATGTGAAAAGAGGAAAATCTATAGATGCCAGATTGGCGTAGTTATTGATAACCTCCCAACTCTGTCCGAGAGTTGTTTATATTAATCTATGAGCTGGATTGAATCTAATCTTGCACACAGTTCTCAGGGAAAAAAAAGTAATGCAGTAAATATTTCTTAGGAAATAGGTGCCAAGATTTCTGGAAACGTTCCGTTCATACTGTTGAAAGTCAATCGACAATCGTCAAAAATTGTTTTTTCGACCTTGTTCACCCTCTTATCAGTCACAAATGGTGAACTCCCATTGTCGGCTTCAAAACTCATGACATCATTTCTACACTTTAGTACGATTTATGCATTATACCGATAAACACTTTTTTTCATTCAAAATTTGTTGTTTGGTTTGTTTTGGAGAGCTACAAACTATTGAAGAGCTTTGCAACACGAGTGCTAATTAACTTAGATATTGCTTCCTGAAAGTTGATTCCGAACGGCTACGAGCATTCATTCGACCGCAGAATTTGAACTTGTGGACTCCAGTTCCGAAAGAGAGCGCTCTACCAGTCGGTTGAGGTTTGGTGAAAGCTTTAAAATTCTGGAACAACGAGTTTTACTTCTTGAAAACAAAGATGATTACACTCATAGCTGGTGTGAAGTGGAATCAAGATTCTTATTTCAATACGGATACTTTAAAATGAGTTTTCAACCAGCTGATGCAAACAAGGATACATTGTACTCCAAAGACCTTGACCTTGAACCTTGAACGCAGTTCTACCTCTTTTATTGAGCTTCCAAAGCTCATTACTTTTACTCTGTGGACGCTTCTCATAGTTAAACGTGATAATTTATGAAATATTTTTACCTGTACTAGAGACTTTACACACATAATGATTTAATTAAAATTCTGGTGTATATCATAAATTATTTTTATGCTGATAATGCATATCCTTCCTCATCACTTGCTGAAAAAAACTTTGAAAATTTCATTGTTTAATACATTACTGGGCTTTAAAAATATAATTTTAATACTTTTTTGTACTCAATACTACAAATCGTTATTTCTTTCTAAAGTTTGTTTAATCCAGTTTAGTATAACGAACAAATTGATAAATTGAGATTTATGAATGAGAGTTATTATTCTTCGAAAGAGATCCAACAAGAAGAATGAAAATTACTTTCATTTATTGGTTATTTTAAATACATTATACTCGACTTGAATTTCTTCCTTGACTTTATTGTGTAATGAATCAGCCTGATATACAATTAGCACTGTCGAACATTGTGTGTCTATTACGGTAAATAACTCAATCTACACTGCATGTAAACCTCAAATCAGATTTATATAGGCTTTGAATTAAATGAAATATATGTATATTTTCTATATAATAGTATAGTTATTTGTTAGTAGGAATTAGTAGCTTTTGCTAGTTAATTGGTATGTATTAACAGATTATATTTAATAAACTACAGAAAAATCTTCTTTTCGCCGTGACTAATAAGAGATGTTTTCTAATTTTACTTTCTTTCTGATAAAAAGTTTCATTATTATTATTGTTATTTATTTATTTATTTTTGACAAGCAGGATAAACAAAAGCTTTATGTAGAATTTAAAACCAAGTAAATTATAAAATGAAAACATTAATGTGGTGGATAAATTATTTTTCAAGTTAGTGAAGTAGAGTAACATTTTTATAGAGGAGATACCTTCCTTTGTAACACTTTTGCCGTAGTTGGAACATTTTCTAAAATGCTAATAAAATATCCTAGCAATTATTCATTGTGCTACTGTTCAGTGTAACAAAAACTACTTAGCAAAATCTGATAGAGTATTTTTTTCTCTACTTAAGAAATATGCGGGAAACACCATAATGTTCAGGCTTGCACTGGAATAAAATTTTCTGGGATTTTTACAAATGGCTCACTAAATTTTGCTTAAATAAAAAAAAAAAGAAAAGCAGCGGAAACTATTTTTCTAAGAACTTTTCCAGCAGCAATGAAACCGTTAACGGTAAATAATAGATGCATTTCACAATTTACTCGTTGCTTTAGATAAAAATTCAAGGTCAGGTAATTTTAAATTTTTCATTTGCTGTTAATGAGATGTATAATACGAAGTTATAACATGATCGAATTCCTAAAACTATTTATTTAATGAAACTAATACTTGCATGTCTTTCAGACTGAATTTTAAATAAGGCATTTCTGTAAAATGTATATTAAAATTTTGAAAGATGTTAACATCATTGGATAGGTTTTATGCCAGTAAATGTTTTCCTAGTTTATATAATGCAGATGTTTCGTAGAATGTGAATAGGTACCACACAATTTCTCTTTTAACTCTAGTGTTAATATTGTAGAAAAAAATAAATGTAATGTAACGATAATATGCAATAGTAATTTTTATAGATAATTTATTAGATAATTCAAAGTTGAATGGTTTTGCAACATATTAAAAATATTAAATGTTTACTTTCTTGCAATACCATTTATGACACTCATCTGAACCTCATATGAGTCTCCTAACTCAAGTCATAAAAATAATTCAAACTAATTTTCCAACAAACTTTTATACTCAATGAAACCTCATATATTTAATCCTCGTATGTGAATTCAGTGTCTGATATAGTTAGTGGTATTAGTTGGCAGCACCGAATTGTAAAATTGAGTTAAATTCACATTTGTGGAAGACGTGAATACAGAAACAAAACATTTTGTTTGTCTGATTTTGTCTCTATACTAATAATAAATTTTAAAATAAACTTTGAAACAACTTTAAATGTTAATATGAATATAAAAATTATCCTCTAAATGCATTGTCTGCTTAGTTTAATATTTTTAAACGCACGTGGATTTGCATACCCAGCCCATCTATTCAAGATGAGACTCATTGAATTTCATTTTATAGGATCACGATGGACAAAGTATTATTATTTTTAGATAGTCTAGAATACCATTGTATTTGATCTTCATCATTGATTTTCATATAAGTGAGCTAGCGGGTTAAAATAAGAAGCTTATTTCGTATACAGATAGTCTTATACATGCGTTTGAATGGATATTAAGACGGAAAGGAGAATTTTCATAAAACGAAATCATTTGTTTTCAACATTTAATTTATGGGATAAGTTATTAACAGTATTTTTTTAGTTGTGTTTTAAAATGCAAAATTTATTATGTCATTAGTATTATATCCTTACTTGTGTTTTATAATGAATCTAAACTCTTTTAGAATACTTAAATTTTCATTTTAAATACTCAAAAATTGCTGTGATAAATATAAAAACAAGGTAAGAAGCAAAATCTTGAACTTGTTTTGAGAAAATATGTTTTTAGCATCTTCTTAAAAGAGTTTGGAAAAATATGAATTTTAGCTATTACATCTCTTGAGTCATTTTTATAAAAATGAAACATTATAGGTATATTAGTATTTTTCTGTAAACATTATAGTCTAAATTTAAAAGGTTTTAAATGTTTAGCTGTAAAACTAATGGAAGAAAAGTGTTATAGCTCCATCAAATACTTTATAAGAATTTAATATACTCTTATAAGAAATTTTGTATACTATATTTTCAAAAGTTGTTTAAAATACAGAAAACTACACTGTTAAATCATACATCTTGAAATTAAACACTTTCCCACCTAATTTATTTTACAAATCAATAGCAGTTTGTGATAAAAACGATTATTTAAGTACTGTATTGAATTTCAGAATAGCTATAAATTAAAACAAAATTAAGGTTCTTTGAAATTTAATGCTAGCAATTATAAGTTATTAAATTTATTTCAAGCTAAAAAATATTTTCAGAACAATTTATGATAAAAACGATCATTTATTAAAATACCGAACTAAATTTCAGATAATGTATGCGATAAACAGAAAACTACACTGTTAATCATATTGCCTGAACTACACATTTTCCCCACTAAACTTAATTTACAAATCAGTAGTATTTTTAGGTAAAAACGATCAATTATTAATTTACAGTATTGAATTTCAGAATATCTAGAAATTTTAAAAAGTTAAGCATTTTTTAAATATAAAGCTAAATATTTGAAGCTAAATAAGTTTAGGGTTTTCTTTCAAACCAAAAAAATATTTTCAGAACAATTTATGATAAAAATGATCAGTTATTTAAGTATTGTATTACATTTAAGAATATCTATACTATAAACCTGAAGTGAAACAGTTTCATTTACAAATCAGTAGCAGTTTACGATAAAAGTGATCAATTATTAAATTACTGTATTAAATTTTAGACTATCAAAAAATTTAACACATAATTTTTTAGTCTCTATAAAATTTGAAGCCAAATAATTATAACTTATCAGAAATTTTTCGAATGAAAATATATTTTAATCATTTTCGATTTTCAGAATACATGTAATACATGCAACAGTTTAAGAATATATAAAATCTTCATTTATTGATAGACAATTTTTAATAGAAAATGTAAATTGTATGCATTTATCCCTTTTATTTAATTAAATAATTTATGATTGATAAAAAAAAAAAACTGTAAGTTATTTACCGTGTAAATTATCATTTATTTAAAATTGAAAATAAAAAATTAAGTTCGCAGCAAATTATTTACAGTTACTTACAGTTACAGTTACAATTTAGCTAATATCATTTCCTGACCTTTTTCTTTTCCGGTCACAGCTGAAATACAGTTACCGATAACCTTTTTAGTGTTAATCACTCTGTACGTTATCAATTTATCTGAAATTACAACTGTAGAGTCATTTTTTCAAAAACAGAATTGCGGCATGTCCAAGTAATGAGTACCTGAGATACTAAATCACTTATCTTTTGATTTCTCCCAATGCCTTCTTTATTTGATATTTCTTTGGTTCCAAATGGAATACTTTTCATCATTCTAAAAAGCATGTCATTTAGTGTTTGAAGCATTGAGTCTCCACCTATATCATTTTAGAACAAGCCATCTCTCAAGCAGAGAGTAATGAACAATTGTCGTAAATGCTAGACAAGAGGGGTGTGGTGGCCCTACAAAAAGAGGAGGCCTGCACTGAAAGAGAATGGGTGTGTAGTAGGAATAGTAAAATCGATAGGGTTACTCATGTTGATGTCTAAATAGAAAGATCAATCATGGAATTTTTTGAAATTCCAGAAACAAATTCAGAGAACGTTTTAGATTCCGTAAACAAATATTTTAATGGGATTGAAAAGGCAAAATACCATAGTCTCGTCATTCGTATCAAATGAAACACTGCTCAGAAGGGGCATTAACCCCTTGCCCGTGGAATATATTTGAAAAAAAAAAGTTCCAAAAATGGGAAAAAAATTCTCTATAATTTTGTTTATTATCAAAAAATGTTAGAAAAAGATTATTTTTGAAAAGAAAATGTAAACGAAATAACTACTATTTTCAATATGTTCACAGAAATGAGAAATGTTAATGGATTACGTGATTTTTGCTCAAATTACAGCAAAATAAATCAAATGGCATAGTTTTCTGGATAAATATAATAAACTAATACAACGATATTATTATTTATATCAACTGTCATAAATTCCATGTCCCTCAGATTCCTTTGAATTTCACAAATCCTTTACAGTATCCGAGAAATAGCCACAAATGTCGCCATACTACCGAACTTTTAGCTGGAAAGTATCTCTATATGTCGGGAAAATGACAAATTAAATATTATGCATTGGACGAACCGATTTAGGGCTTCACAGAATTGAAATACCGTTTTTTTTTTCTTCCCCGAACTCAGGTCGGGCATTCCAAAATTGGTGCATTTGAGTTGCCCGAACTGAGTTCGGGCATCACAGTCAAGGAGTTAAACTTTATCAAAATTCCAGGAGTAGACAAAGGGATTAAGTTGCTAAAAGAAAATACTATAAAGAATACTGTAGGAAATTCTGCCAGCAACATATAGAAACATATAATAACTGGATAGCGTTTAAGCTGTTTGCATTTAGTGT
The DNA here is from genome assembly GCA_032207245.1 of Pardosa pseudoannulata. Lineage (NCBI taxonomy): Eukaryota > Metazoa > Arthropoda > Arachnida > Araneae > Lycosidae > Pardosa > Pardosa pseudoannulata. The sequence continues at coordinate 145,526,761 of CM063502.1, forward strand.
TTCAACAGGTTACTTCTCATAATACGATTTTTAGACAGTTATTTTTTTTGTTTAGCAATAAAAAGATATACATTATTTAATAAAAAATTACCAAACAAAATAAATCAAAAGAAAAATACGATATAATTATTTATTTTTGATTTTGAGTAATTAAATAATATTTTTGTACAATGTAATTAAATATTTGCATGCAGTTTCATAGCAGCAGTCAAAAAAGAATTGATATCAAAAAGTGAATTAGTTAAAATAAATTTTACTTAGCATAAATGTATTTTCCTCTTTTTATTTCCTCTTAATTAATTGTATGTCATAAATAATAAATATATGTGATGTTAGTTTCTTTTGAAGATCCTGTAAAGTAAAAACTATTTGATGCTTGTTTTTATTATAAAATATGATCTTAGTAACTTAAGCTAATAAATCAACAAACTGCAATTCCATTTCTGTAGTTGCAACTTCAAGTAGTTGTTTTATCTATTTACTACTAGGATTAACTTAGAGAGAAATAGGATCTTTTATTACACTTGCATTATCACAACATTCATTTGAAAAATAAAGTTTTCTCTGAAAGTAGTAACTCACAATCATAATTTTGAAAGATTGTTTGTTTAAACTCACAACATTAAATCATGTGCACGAGTAGTTGGCAATATATACAGACATCGGATAAAATACTTATTGTATAATACTTGATATGGATTGAATCAGACGTTATGTAAAATAAAATTTAAGTAAAATTATGTAAAATAAAAGTTAAACTAATTATTTATCTTCTTTCATTTCATTTCTATTTAAGCCCTCGGGGAAATTTTTTTTAAAGCTCCTCTAAATAAGTAAAAATATTAATTCAGAAACTATTAAATGTGACCATAAAATATATCCCTTTTTAACAAATTTCTTTTCATATACAAATATTAATTTTAAAATAGAGACTAAGTGCATTTACTGTTTAGTACTCTATAAACCAGATAAACATATCCTAGTAACCGCAAACATATAATGCATTCTTATTGAATTTCTTTCTAAACAAAATTATCGTAATCAATTTGCTGGTTAAAGTTATAAAAGTTTTAAGAAAGATGTGTAACAATCAATATTTTATTTTTTAATAGGTAAAAGTTGAAATATTTTTGACAGAATGTTCAACAATAATTGTTGAACATTCTGTCAAACAATAATTGTTGAACATTCTGTCAAACAATAATTGTTGAACATTCTGTCAACAATAATTGTTCAACATTCTGTCAATCAATAATCAACTCATTTAGTTGAAAAATAACTTTGTAAAATAAATATATAAAATAATATTTGTCTTTATATTACAAAAGTATTTAATAGAAATTTTTAATTTAAAGAATATTGAAAATTAGGATTGAAAAATATGTGTGTTAATGTTTCTCTAAAATAAATTAATATTATATTCTTTAAATGATGCATGTTGCATATGGATCTAATGTCTATGCAGGTATATAGGAGTTTAAATTTTATAAATTATATTTACTTATATGCTTCTATATTCCCTTAATACTCTTTAAACAGATTTAGGAGTGGATAGCTATGAAAGGAGATTTATGGTACTACATCCTCATAGGATATACTGTAAGCTATAAAAGGCACATAATAATGTGAATCTATGTCCTGGTATGTTTTAAAATGCGTTTCTAGAGTATACACTGTCTGTAATTTGAAATATACTTTAAACTATTCTGATAGATAACAGCATTAATAAAGTTTCGTTCGAGAGTTTTTACAATTATGTGATCTGAATACTTGAAATTATTTATTTTTAAGTTTGCCAAACAGGAAACTATTGCATTTTTGTACACATCTATTTTCAAGATATCTTTATTAAACAGATATGTATTGGTGCTTATAGATCTATTTACATAGTTACTCAGGAGGGTTAAATTATGAAGAGGAGAAACTAAATTTTTTAATCGAATTCAAGATACCTATTAAGCGATCTCAGAAATTATTTTAACTCTTCAGTAATCTTTATAAGAGACCTTTATATGAGGAACCCATTTTAAAAAAGGAACACCTTATCAAAAAATCATTTTAGATCTTTCAAAAAATAAATGTCTTTAAAAGGAGTTAATCTCATTAACTCCTAGTTATTACAAGTCATGTTTACCTACGTCAGGGTTTATAAAAAAGACTCTAGCCGGCGGCAGACAATTACAAACATCAATGCAGAAAATGAAACTGAAAATTATATGAAAGATGAAATCAATTTAGATAACATTTTGTAATTTTTGAATTATATCATGTACCAAGCCAATTTTATTGAATAAATTCTCGCTTTCTTTGTTGCATTCATTTTCAATAAATTCGGCGAGAGAAGATGATATACTAATGTGTAGCCTCGGGCAAGTCGCAGTAAATAACATTTTCGCTGAACTTGAAATATTAAAAGTTTAAGGAGGTGCTTTCAATCAGGCAATTGCGTTAATTTTAATTTTAAAATCGGAATAAGATACACTGTATTTTTGAAATTGAAATTGTTTTATGAGATGTGTGATAACATTTATTGAAAGATTGTATTTGCATTGCAAAATATTTAGTTGGATGTTTTCTTTTAAAATATTTTTAGTTGCATGCTTCCATAAGCTGTATTTTTAAAGTGGATTTTTAAGTACTTTTTAAGTGAATGAATAAAAAAGGTAGAATAGCTGTGTAAATAACTAAGTAATTATTACGTGTATATTTTGACTCAAGAATTAATGTGTTTATTTTACGATGGTTATGATTCTACTTCTAATCCTGTGAAAGTTCTTTTTTTGACACAAAAGGAAACTGATCACCTTGTTTGGCTAACCAAAAGCTTGCATGCTTATAATTACTTTTTGTTTTTTCGTAAATCTGTATTTTGTGTCTTGTTATAAATTTTATATTAGATTATTAATTTCATCTCCGATATGCTTTCTAATAGTTTTAAAAGAACGTACTTGTAACATAAGACATGATTAAAGATATTATTTATTTTTCATATTTATTTTTAATGATTTCTTAGCATTCTTGCTAGTTTGTGGTAGTATAAACACTTCCACAAACATTACTGTCTTTATTTTGTATTGACTTTTCACCTGTGCTGATCAGAAATTTTGTGTTTTAAGAAAGATCACAGTGTTCCTAACAAACTATAAATTTTTTTATAACATTTGACAGAAATTTTGCTTAAGTCTGTTTTCCTATTAAGAGTTTCATTATAACTTTATACTTGTCCATGTTTGACGGAACCTTTATAAAAACCTTTATAAATACATACTGTCATCACTGATTGTACCGGAGATACACCTGTATCTTATTGAACTTTTAGCACTAATATATCTTTAATACTTACAATAGAGAAAATTGAAATTAATTCTATAAGTTTCATAAAACACTGAATTGAAAAGTTCATTTATATATGAACTTCAGGTATCAGATAGATAATAATATACCTGGATGCACACGATGACAGAACTTATATGGCCCTTTCTTTTGGAACTGGTGTCCGTGGGTTTGAATGCTCTTGCAGGCATGGATATTGGTAGCAACTCGGAACGAACTTTAGGCATTAGGTTCCGATCTAATTATCCCTCCAGTAGCAAAACATTTGGCGTAGCGCTTGAAACTCAAAACTGTAATCTTCCTCTTCTTCACCTGCATTACAGCCTATCTACCGGCCAACACCGTCTCCATAAGCTTCTCCAACGGATCCTATTAGGTGTTACGGTCCACGAACAATTGATTTTTAATGTTTTGAGATCTGCCTGTATGTAGTCTATCCATCTTGTGCGAGGTCTGCCTCCTTTCCTGGTTACTTCTACATTTGCAAAGGACAATTATTTCACAGGATTTGAGTTGTTACATCTAAAAATATGCCCAAGCCATCGGATGCTATAAGATTTGATAACTCGGATGATATTAGGTTGCTTGTATTTGCTATAAATTTCATGATTTAACAAGATTTTCCATCTATCATTTTTATAATTGGGTCAGATACAAAACAATAATATGCCTAGGTGATTATGAAACACAAGCACTAATATATATATATATATATATATATATATATATATATATATATATATATATATATATATATATATATATATATATATATATATATATATATATATACATTAAGAATTTCAAAAACTATTTTATATAAAGTAAAATTTTATTTTTTAAATAAATAACTGCACAGTTAAGATTTTTAGCTATATTTTTTGCTCCGTTAAAGTTATTTTAACCATTTAAACTTATAACAGTTTACAGTTTCTATTTTCTTTATCTAATAAAAGAAGATTTTCACTCACTTAACACAACATTTAAAAATTTTTATTTTTAAATTTATAACAACAGTATTGAACCAGTTTTCCCCAGTTTCATTCGAATACTTATTCTCTCCTTTACAGACTCAAGACACTTAAATATTAAGAAACATTTAATCTCAGCTTAAAAAATTGCATTTGAACAATTGCGTTGATGTTTGGATGTGATTCTAGAAGTTCAATTTAATGATTTAGCATATCAATAAATTAGTATTAGATTAGAATAACGTTGTGGTATGCATAGAGTCACGGACAGAATGTGGCTGTGCATGCAAACATATATTTATGTGTACATGTATGTACAGAGAGAGAGATACACACATATATACACATTTTGATATCAAAGCTAACCATGTATAAGTCTTTCTTGCCCCTTGTGGTTTCGGAGGTATTCGTACACGCTCTTAAGTGAGGAAAAAGAGTGTTCTGCAGGAGCTGCTGTCACAGGAAGAGTTGCTAAGATCCTCAATAAAAGAAATATTCAGAGGCGGTCTTTATCCCGTTCAACAATGGTACCAATAGCATTTTGTTCTCTTCTATCTTTAGGTGTTTTTTGTCCTTTCAAAAAACACAATTCAAATTCTGTAGTTAATAAATTTGAATTCTATTGTCTTAAATCATTCATATAAAATCTGAATGCTCCAGTATTTTGTATTTACTCAGATAAATGATAAATCATACAGTACAGTGATCAAAAGTCAGTTTTAAGAATATAAAGATATTTCAATGTTTCATTTTACTGTAAATTACGTGTTTTTCCTGTATGTGAGCTTGATATTTTGGAAATTACAAAAACCAAAACATAATAAAGATAAAAAGAAAACTTTAAATCCTCACATACTGGTTGGTTGGTTGGGAGCGTTACGGTCTACTGTTTTGCACACGAGGGTTAATGAGACCGGGACCTACAGTTTAAAGCTGATTCCGAACGGCTACAAATATCCATACCAGCAACGGGATTCGAACCCGCGTACTCCGGTTCGGAAGAGCAGCGCTCTACCATTCGGCCATCGTTCGGCCTCACATACTGGTAGCAGGAAAATGAGTTTAAAGGTATTTCCTGGATTTCTTCAGAATAATAGAATATCACATTAAGAAGAATATTTTATAAAATGGAATACCAAAGCAAACATTTTAATAGATTAAAAATAAAACTAAAAATTTCTATAGTTTGTATAACCGTGTAAAGTCGGTATGAAGTGCAAAAATGTCAACAAATTCTAATTTTATTTAAGTTTAATTTTTAAAATAATATACACTAATTTTAATATTAAAACAATTGAATATTTAGTCATATGGTAGCATGTGTTTTTACAAATTTTATTTCTTGAGAAATTTTTTTTTCTAAAACTTCTGAATACTAGACTCATCTAAAATGTGAACGAATTTGTCGATCCTGAGCTGTCCGCTTTGGAGGAGGGTTACTGCAAATTGAAAGAACTCTATATTCTAAAGACGCTTGACTTGCATGTCATTTCATTCCTATATGTACCTGTGTGTGTGTGACTGATAGTCATATTATCTTGAAATAAGGGAGTATCAAGCTTTAAACCTTAAAAATATCGAAAAAAATGTATTTTTCAACAACTTGAACTTTTCGAATCTAATGTTTTAAACCACATGAAAATATTCCTATTAGAACGGGCATAGATAACTTGACCACATGATTATATAAAAACTTATGTATATATTATATTTAATGTTGTTATGTATGTATATTGTATTAATGTTATGATATACACTTACTTATAAATTAAAAAAAATTTAAATAATAATTTTTGTTTTTAAAAAACATTTATGTGTAACATAAAGAAACAAATTTTTATTTCCTTTTTTATAGAATGCTTGGAGAAAGTTGTAAATTTTAAAAAATTCTTACATGTGGTTTATCACACATTGTACGCAGTAGCTCAGAATGAATGGCTCATTACTAAAAGAAAACACAATTTTACTCACAATGAATAAATCTCATACTTTCCGATATTTATAGTAATGTGTATTTAAGAATAATAAAAGAATCACATATAAAAATTGTATGCAGATTGAGCTATAAATAAAGGGATAGTGAATGAGTTTAGCAAAGCTATGAAAATAGGCCAAAAAGAGCCTTCTTTAAGTTACTTGTAGATTAACTCCCATCAGTATACTTAAAAATATATTTACAAACTTAGAATCCCACAAATTTCTACATTGAAATTTATCAATCTATCAGATCTATCAGAAACAAAATTATAAAGAAAAGTTTTTTGTATGTCGAAAAAGTAAAGACAGGATTTCTATGTGAAGTAGTGAAAAAGTAATGTAAGTAAAAGTTAACTAAGAATCGACCTAACGTACAAGTTCTCTTTTGTACCTTGTTCATTTTGAATGCGTTAAGTATGGTATATAAGATAAGAACTGAACTGAGTAGAAAAAAGCAAATATTTCCTATAACTTTTTGCGACTTTTTTATTGTATTCGGGACTCAGTGTAATGAAATACTGACACAAACTCAACCATAGTAAACTACACAAAAGTATTCCCTTTCTTTCTTCACTATACAAACCCAAATCATCAATGACACATGTTGTACCCAGCTGATGTTAAGTTGTTATTTTAACATAAGATGCATATAATTATCCGCCTTATTATGTAATTAAAGAACGTGTGACGCTATGGTACAAATAGGTAGTCCCTGCAAAAACCTCTGTAAGGTGGTGGTAATTAGCAACAAATCAAGCCCTTGAGGAACAGAATTTTGAAGACTTGTGCTAAACTGAGCAAATCTGCCACACAGTTATGCAACATTGTTCCACTTAGAAATAGTATTTAAAAAATAATAATCAAATTTAAATTTGAATATAGTTTTATAAAAAGAACCTGAATTAAAAGTGAACAACAGCTTATAGCTGTTGAAAGCGGCTGCTTTTCAAAACCCTAAATCTTTCGAAAAAATACCTGAGAATACCCTTCTTACAGTTTCGTTTGGTTTCAAGCGCTATGGTCTCCTTTTTTTTCAACACGAGGGATAATGAGAGCGGGATCTACTGCTTAAAGCCGATTCCGAATGGCTATGAACATCCATGACACAGTGGGATTCTAACCCGCTAACTCCAGTTCCGAAGATCAGCGCTCTAACTATTTGGCCATCGTTCAGCACCTTCCCTGCAGAAGGACACACATCTGTTAAACGAGATATAGAAATATTAGGATAATAAAATGTTGTTGCTTTAATAAACATGTGAAAAGTTACTGTAAAAAGATTGACTAGTTTGTCAAACATGTTTATAATTTTAATATAGAATTGCGAAAATCTTTATAACAGAAAAAGGGATTATTTTTTTAAAATGGTATTTGCTTTCTTGGTACGTATATTCACACACACACACACACAAACATACACATATAAACACAAGCACACAACCAAAATTTCGGGAGAGGGGAGCAAGCCCCCTGCACCCGCTGTCTACGCACCTTATTATATATAAATTACACTACTTGAAATTCCTGTAAAACAAACTAAAATATTGATATTATAGATGAATTAAAATATGTGTATTTATTAAAATATAATGCTGTTGTTATGTTATTATGCTGTGTAGTTTGAGAATGTAAAACCTAATTAAAAAGAAATCTATGCTTACTGATTTCCAGAAATTAAAATTAATCTCATGCCACCATATGTATATATTCAATATAAAAATAAGAATAAAATAACTAAATAGGCTCGGGGAGAGGGAATCGAGCCCAAGATCTTTGCTTTATGAGTACGACGCTCGATCCAAATGAGATAATCGGACGCAGGAGAAATACGAGAAAATTCCCTAGGGGTCCCCCAATGTCTCATAGAGACAGTCTTCCCGTGTTTCGTAACCTTTAGGTTGTCTTGAAGAATCTACAGAGAGCATAGATAATAAAAAAATACTAAATTTAATAATTACTAAAAAACTGCCAACTTATCAACTCAAGAAATAGTATGTAATGACAATAACGAATTTGTTAACGGGCTCATTTATAAGGTATGCTAAAATATAACAACGTTACTGAATGGAATAAGACTAATTGTTGCCAAAAACAGAAAATATAATAGATTTAGCATTAAATAAACTAAATAAGTAAATAAACTTATGTATATATTATATTTAATGCTGTTATGTAAGCACAGTATATTAATGTTGAATAGAAATTTGAAAAAAGGGCTTCACAAAGTTTAGTACGGTGTCACGAAGAACTGTGTAACAAACTTCATGCCTCTATGTTGTATCGTTCTTACGCAATCGTTTTTAACGTAATCCATACTAAGCATTTTATGTGGTCTATGTATATATATATGTGTGTGTGTGTGTGTGTGTACGCACACATAGTCAAAACTACAATTCTCATTTGGTATTGCGTATACCAATAAAATAGAATTAAAACCTGTACTAACCTATTTGGATTAAAAATATAAATTCAACCTATTTTCACTTTATTACTATTTCAAAAATGTTTATGTGTGTCTTAAAAAGGCGTAAATGAAACCAATTAACAATTAGACTTTTTAAAGGACAAATAGAAATTCTACCTATTACACTTTTATATCTTTCAACCTGTACTAAAATAAAAATAATACCTATTTAATTACTTTTTTCCTAAGCTTGAGTTAAGGCTTTTAAAACTTTTGTCTTAATTTTTACTACCATGTTATTTAAAAGCACCTAAAAAATAACCATTTATGGGTTCAAACATAACTGTTCATCTGGAAGCCAATTTATAATTAATTAATAGGTAGTATTTAATTACAGTTATGTAATATTTAATCGGTTGGGATACGTGTTATTATTTATCAATATTTGTTCTCTGAATCAAGACGAGATATATATTTTATACTCCCACTTTTTTTTAGGAAACAACCATCTGTTTAAATACTGCTTTATTAAATGATACTTTTTATGATGTAGGGAATCATTTCTGAAATCTGTTTAATGACTCATCTAGACCAAAGGCGTAGCCAAACTGTTCATCTCTTCTCAATATTGAGAAATTTTTTTAACTTGATTCCCATTTCGAGCTATTTGCATGAATGGAGCGAATAAAAAACCCCAACAAAAAAGACGCGAAATAATTGTGCACGCATGTGATGTTATCAGCGGTAGAATCAAAGGGATGTAACAACCCATTAGAAAATCTTCCTAGAAAAAGGATTAGAATGCTTTCCGATGCAAGGGGAGAAAATCAAGGGGTATTCGAACAATCGCGAAAAGTAATAATAGCTTTTAGAAGCGAAAGACAAACGTTGAAAACATCAAAGACTATTTCAGCTACATTATTAATAGGAGGTACTGCATTTCAACATCAGGCTGATGGTATCAGGAAAAGACAACTATCTGGTGCACAGTAAGCAAAGACGTCGAACTGCATATAAATGTTTCGTCTTTCTCCCAGAATGACATCTTTTGGAGTAAAGCACAATTTACCACGACGTTACATTTGAGTAATTGAAAAGTTTTCAGATCTCGCTTTTAGATGTAATCAGGAAAATCATCCTCATTAGTATTCCGACAGAAAAGAGAGACATTTTTCGTCCGAAAGACATTAAGCAATTCGATTATTAAGAAAGTTGGATATTTACAAACGGTTTGCGAGGCATTTATTTTCTGCATTACTTTAAAAAGTTATTGACAACTTTGTAATTAAAACTTGAAATTGGATTGCGTAGATGTAAACTTTTAGCAACGTAATGAATCCAGCTGTTGACTTATTCTGCCTTTTTTTAAGTAGGAGCAACTGAGAATTAATTCTATTTCAGGGAAAATAAGAGGTTACAATTTAATTGAGTATCTATTATGATTGCTTATTTTCTAGATAAAATTAAATTCTTACCACATCCAAACAACATTCGTTCATTGAGTTCATTTTGAACTGAATTTAAGCAAGAAACTGGGGGGAAATTATAGGACATGAGATGACAAAAAGAAAAATTAATAACATTTTTTAGAAGTTTTTAATTCTTTGCTACCTATTTTAAAGGTTTCTACATGAAAATCCAGTAATACAAATGTCTCACTTTTTAAGAAATTTTTCAGAGTAGAAATATGAACGTGTCATATTTGAATTATACTTACTTGTATTATAACAATTTCGGAATACCTTATCTTCTAATTCATAATTTACATTAAAATACATTCATAGCTTTAAAAAATTACATCATCCTGAAGTATATGTATTAGTTAGGAATAAATTAAATGTATTGCTTTCTCACTTATATTCACTTACACTCCCTCGTTCACTCCTATAATTCGCTAAGATTGAAAGAAAGAATTTCCGCACTTAAGATATCCGTAGGATTTTTAAATGGGACAATTATGGATATTACTAAGTGAAATATTAAATTTACTTCAGTCAACATTGCTTTTTAAGGATAGTGCAAATTTAAGGGTATAAAGGCGATAGCATTGAAAACTAAAATAACAAATGAAATACGTATTGTAATAATAATAGTATGTTCATATTATTATAAAGTATATATAATATGTTGTGACAAATGACAAAAAATACTCATACGATGAAGTAAATCAAATTTTATTCTTACAAGAAATCTAGTGCCTAGTTTAAAATACCGGAAAAATTTGACAGAAATAGATTTGGTTCCAGTGCTTTTTCAGAAACTTGGACTTTTAAAAAACTATTGGAAACTATTTCAGAACTTTGGACTCAGGAGTATGTCATATGCAATATGTTTAGGTACTTGAAAGAAAATATTTGATAGATGATCTAATGTTGATTAAGTCTTGTGAAGTTAAGGGGACATTGTACTTTCGAAACTGCATTACAACGGCCTTTCTCATAAAAATAAATGATTTGCGCTTTTTAGAATGAATTTTTTACCAATCAATTAATAACGCACATCCTAGCTTTGAAACACTATTTAGTTTTTTTTTCAAGTTATATATTTTCATAATAGCATAAAACATATACATCAGATGAAAATAATTAAATTCACTTATTCGCAAGATCACATTTAAAATATGTATATTAGAAACAAAAATTTTGATATAAAATCAAACAAAGTATCTGAATTAATATCTAAACTAAAAATTTGCCTGACATTTCAAAATAAAAAAATAAAAATTGTTTTAAAAATAGCTGAAGAAACTGATTTTGAAATAGCATTAATTATGGTATAATGTAAAATATATCATGGTAAAGACTAAATTAAAAAAGAAAAACTGTTAAGAATTCAAAATTTTAAAATAAAGATAGCTAAAAAAATTGATTTTTTTAAAAATAGCCTTTATCATGGTATAGTATGGTGTAGAAATATATTTCACGTATTAATATAACTGATCTTCACAGATAAGAAGTGATAATTATCTTTTATTCAGTACAAAAAATAGCTTCCAATTTATAGATTTCAAAGTTTGTTTTAAGTTCTTTTTTTCATTTGGAGTATATGTATCTTATAAAATATATTGTCTCACATAACAAAACTAAATCAATTTAATAAAATTATATACTTATTAAGGATCTGAAAATTTTTTGTTATAAACCTAGTAGAAGTTTTTATTTTATAGTCAATGAAAAATACGCTGTTTTAATAGAGACTTTTCAATTTGAAAGATACTATGTAACCTAAAAGCAAGGTGTCATGCAAGTTCAGCGTAGCAGATATATCTACCTCGCATTAGTGGGAAAATGCATCAAGTCAGTCTGCGCTTTGGGAAAAACAAGACCTCAGGTACCAGCATTTTAAGAGGATTTATAAATATTTCGACAGGGAATAAGATAAGATAAGCTAGGTAGAGTGACAAGGGAAAGGCAGTAGACTATGCCTTTGAACTAATCGTAACACATTTCTTTTTCAAATTCATTTATCTTCTCGTTTGATATTTCAGAAAGACTGATTTTATAAAAAGTCCTTACTTTAAGAAATTGCGATTATTTTTCTGCTTTAAGTACTTGGCTTGTATAAATCATAAATGCAATGAAATAGAGAAACCATTGCCATTTAAAAGAAATTTATCAAAACTCTCGCTTAAATAGTTTCTGTTGTATGAAGACATTTATTGTTGAAAAATAATTAATTAGTCTCACACGTTTCTAAGTGTATATATATATATATATATATATATATATATATATTATATATATATATATATATATATATATATATATATGAGTTCAACGATTCGCAAATTTTAGTATTGTTACTATTTATTGTTAAAAGCATCTAAAACAGCAGGATGTAAACAGTTAAATATTTGAGTAATAACTTTTTAAAATCAATTACAGTCTATCAGAATTCTTAAATGAGACAACACACACACACATATACATATGTGTGTGTGTGTGTGTGTGTTTGATTTTTCTCTGCACTGATCCTCAAAATAGTGTTAATAAATGTTATTCAAACTGTGGAAGTAGTTTAATTATAATTTAAAATTTCTTGTCCAAAGACATTAGTTTAGATAAAAATTTGATTAATAATTATTCTTAAACTTTTTAATAAACGGTAAGACATTACAATTTTGAAAGTGCTAAAGTATTTCACAGCCATGGAATGTAAAGGAAAATTATTAATTTTTCTTTTTTCACTTTTTTTTCACCATAAAAACAGATTCCAATTAAAAAATACATAAAAATGCTTCTAATAATTCACCATTAATTTTTTAATTTTTTCTTATAATTTTTATATTTTCTTAACTATTCATTCAATACATTTCAAAAAAGATACTAATAAAATGTGATTGTTGATTTCTTTCTTAATCATATTGAATTCTACTTTATTTCACAAAGGAAACAAATCTGCCCTCAGGATACTATTAATAACTTGTTTCAAGAAGAGTGATTGAAGATCCTAATATAAAAACAATTACTGTATTTGAGTTAAGTTAGTCAAGCAGGGCTTAGTGTATTTGAGTTTAATTTTTAAATTTTCATTTAAATGCTTTAAAATTTCATTGAAGATTAATTAATTACAAAACTATAATTCTATAATCAGCAAAGGTAAAAATCTACCCTCGTCTGTATAATTGTTTGTTCTGGTAAGTGTAAGTTTATAGCTTAGTATTTGATAAAAAAGCACTTAAAAACTGCATTTTATTTTTTATTTCTTTATTATTATAAATTTTTTTAAGCAAAAATTAGCATGTATAAGCAATAGCTGATATATAATCCTTATCAAATTAGATATTAATTATGTTTTCTTATAGAAATAGAATATCATTTTCTAACAAGAATATAGAAAGTTATCTATATGCATTTATTACTGCAATTGACGCAGAATAAGATACATTACTTTATACTAATATATAGAATACATCATGATACGTAGTTTGTACAATTACTTTAAGAAACCTAATATTAGAATGAATCTTTTATAAACGTTTGAACAATTTTAGTCTCAAGAAACAGATACATATATGATAAAACACATTTTTTAAAAATAGTATTATCTTTATGTATACTTTTAATATAAAAAATAAAAAAAAAAAAAAAAAAAAAAAAAAAAAACAAATAAAAAAAAAATTTAATTATTATAGTTTTAATAATTCTTAAATAATTTAAAAAAAGTTTTTTTTATATTTTTATGAATACTAGTTTTTGAACATGTATAAAACCTTTTTGTTTTTATATAGTTGAAAAAAATTTTTTATATTACCTTTGAAATTATTTAATTATATTAATTTAATATTTATAAATTTTTATTTTTATTATTATATTATACAAAAATTTTTATTTAATCCTTTTTTGTATATTTATATAATTAATTAAAATATTTATGTAATTTATGCTATAATAAAACAAAAAAAAAAAAGATATTATACTTAAAAAAAAAAAAAGAAAAAATAAAATAGTTCAAAAAAAATAAAAAAAAAAACAAATAAAATAAAAAATCAAAAAAAAATTAAAACACACAAAACACAAAAAAAGAAAAAATTCTAAAAAACAAAAAAAAAGAACAATAAAAAAAAAAATAAAAATAAAAATAAAAAAAAAACAAATAAAAAAACAAAACAAAAAAAAAAAACAAAAAAAAAAAAAAAAAAAAAAAAAATAAATATTAATTTAAAAAAAACAAATCGAAAATAATTCAAAAAAAAAATATTTAAAATTATATATAATTTACTTATATTAAAAAAAAATTTATCATGAAAAAATTAAAATACATAAAAAAATCAAAAAAAAATACAAATAGCATGATTAATACTGTTTTCTTTTTAAAAAATAATTAAGTTCAAGAAAATTAGAATAAAAAAGTTGAAACCCTTTGAAAATAATTAGATATTAAGCAAAGTGGAGTAAAAATCATTAAAACTATAAAATACAATTAAAAGAAAAAATTGCCGATTTTGACTTGTGTGTAAATCATTTAACTTTTGGCTAATACCAGTTATATCTATTTTGTTAATTCACAAAGAAACTTTTTAATGCTGTTTGTTTTATGTTTTGGGTTATTGCTGCCTATATATAAAGCTAATCCAATATGAAAAAAATAAAGTTGCTAATTTATTCTAAATACACGAAAAGAGTAAAATAAACAAAGAGTAATAATAAAGGAATAAATAATAAGTAAGAGCGCATAAGGTAGGTTAAACAAATTAGAATAATACTTCAAACACATTTTGTATGCGAGATTTCCCTATCTCCTTAAAAGAGTAATGTAAACTTAAGCAGAAAATTATTAGATATTCGAGGAAGAAATATACTTTTTTAAATATCTCATGAATTCCTAAAGAATTCAGAATTTTAATTATTTTTTTGCTCTTTGGCGTATCGAAATAAACAACGTAACAGTTATTTGTATTTTGCGTACATTACTCAGTTAAATGCAGGGAGAAATTTTAGAGCTATGCCGGAATAATAAAATAAAAGTTAAATTTAATTTTAAGTGCAATTAACTCTTTGATTATTTATAAACAGCCCAAATATTTCTATTTTCTTCATTCATCCTTCAGATAGGCAACGGAAGTGCATTAAAATATTTTATTAAGCTCCTCTTTACTTTCGATACTAATGCAGACAATGAAAAATTCATGGAATAAATTGCTCCATAATTTAACGAGCAAAATCGAAGGTAACAACTCGAATAAGCATCAACTTTTTCTTATTAATGCTGAATGAAAGTTAACTTTTTTTGTATTCAGAATGATTCAAAGTTTCAAAATTTCATTGCGAAGCTGATAATAATAAAATTTAATCATCAGGATCGGAAAGATATTTTTGAAGTCGGGGAAACTGAAAAATAAAAAAAACCATTATAAATCCAATTATATGCATTTTACAACTTGATTTACAGTTACTATTCACTTGTTTAATTTTGTGCAGAAAATGAATTGCATTTAACTAATGTTTTTTAAATAAGTCTCTAATCAAAGATACGGAAATAAGAATGTAATTAACTTCAAAAACTTTGCTGTTTTAATTTAAAATGTTTAAAATTCAGCTGCGTAGTTGAAAATCCAATTAAAAGGCACAAATTGCATTCTCTTTGGGATCAATAAAGATTGTAATTTTGTTCTGAGTAAAAAGTACATATATATTCTGCTTTAATTAAGTATTTCTAATCTATAAATGCTACATAAGCGTTTTACGTTTAAAAGTACTTGAAAAATCCATATTTCGAGCTTAATAATCTCGATAAAATGTGCTCGAAAAGACAGTTCGTTTTTGTTTTTAAATTTGTTTAGGCATTAGACACTTACTTGTTTAAGCTAATTTATATTAGTCATCATTTGATATCCATCCTTATTTTACAAATGCATTTAATTAATCAGTTTCACTGTTTTAAATTTATTTGAACTTAAAATGAGTTAAAATGGTCTTTTAGAACTAAGATTATAATCTGCGTTTAATTAGAGAGAGACATCTCTTTAATGTGACTTTCTTTTAGGAAATATTTCATCATCATTGCCTTATTCGATAATTTAAGAAGAGTTTCTACTGATAAGTAGAAACAAATAATTTACCAAATGAATTTTTTCCCTCTTCACGGGCAATCTAAGATCCAACTGGTATCAGTCGTTTGAATGCCGAAAGATCATTTGATTTTTAAAGGATAAGTCATGTATCTCAGAGATATTTGGATTTGGGATATAAGTTAGTTTCTTTATTAGAAACTTTTACCCAAGGTGAAACAATTAGATAATTTTGAGCAAAATAATTTCGCAATGAGTTTTCTAAACAATATTTAATTCTGGCTGAATCAATTACATTGTCTTTGCTTGTCATCAGTAACAAGTTTTGAGAAACGTTTTTTCTTCTAATAAATAAGCAAACCGAATGAGGATATCATTATTTCCTCTTAAATAGGGATTTTTCAAAAAAGTTTTTTTCGTTTGTGATTGTCTGGCTATGTTTAAAAAATAGTTTTTTTTCTATTCAAATTAAGTATGTACAGATTTAACTTTTGGAATTTTTGGAGGAACTAGTAATTTAATAAATTCAAAAGCAAATTTCTCTAATCAGTTTAGGGAAGAAAAAAATTGACATACTTCACTGATTTAATTTTTTAATGAAGATGACTTGAGTGGTTTATGTTACTTCATGCCACAGAAAGGAAGATATTTTCAAAAACTATTTTTTAAATTAGTTTTTAAATATCTTTTAAAGTCTGTAACAGTCGTAAAATAATATCTTAAAGTCATTAACACTCGTTAACTCTAGTACATGATCTGTTTTTATGAGCTCATTTAAAACCGAATTATTAAAGGATGATTAAATTTTAATTATTGTTTATGTTACTGTTTTATTTATTTTTCAAATAATTTGTTTTAGGATTTTTAACTACGTATGAGATTTTTAGCAGATACAAATAATTTACCAAATAAATTTTTTCCCTTTTCACGGGCAATCTAAGATCCAACTGGTATCAGTCGTTTGAATGCCGAAAGACAATTTGATTTTTAAAGGATAAGTCATGTATCTCGGAGATATTTGGATTTGGGATATAACTTAGTTTCTTTATTAAAAACTTTTATCCAAGGTGAAACAATTAGATAATTTTGAGCCAAAATAGTTTCTCAATGAATTTTCTAAACAATATTTAATTATGGCTGAATCAATTACATTGTCTTCGCTTATCATCAGTAACACGTTTTGAAAAACGTTTTTTCTTTTAATAAATAAGCAAAACAAATAATGATATTATTCGTTCCTCTTCAATAAGAATTTTTCAAAATGTTTTTTTCTTTTGTAACTGTCTTGCTAGGTTTAAAAAATAGATTTTTTTCTATTAAAATTAAGTATCTACAGATTTAACTTTTGGAATTTTTTGAGGAACTAGTAGTTTAATAAATTCAAAAGCAAATTTCTCTAATCAGTCTAGTGAAGAAAAAAATTGACATACTTCACTGATTTAATTTTTTATTCAGACGACTTGAGTAGCTTACGTTGCTTCATGTCACAGAACGGAAGATATTTTCAAAAACTATTTTTTGAATTAGTTTTCAAATATCTTTTAAAGTCTTTAACAATCGTAAAATAATCTCACAAAGTCATTACCACTCGTTAAATCTAGTACATGATTTGTTTTTATGAGCTCGTTTAAAATCGAATTATTAAAGGATGCTTATAGTTCAATTATTGTTTACGTTACTGTTTTATTTGTTTTTCAAATAATTTGTTTTAGGATTTTTAACTACTTATGAGATTTTCAAATCAGTATTCTGGTCTAAAATATTTCTATGTACTAAAAATCTTTTCCACATTTAAGAACAATTTTTATAATTTATATCATTCATTCTTATACCCGTGACCTGGACCCTAGACTTTGAAATATAAAAGAATAATGGCCTTCTTCAAATGACTAACACACCCTTATTATATATATATATACATATATATATATATACATATATACACATATATATATATATATATATATGTGTGTGTGTGTGTGTGTAATATGGGCGAGACTCATTCAAAATCACAACACAGTTTATTTCTGGTAAGAAACGTGAAATCTATACAACAGGCAAACACTTTTACAACCTCGTGCACATATGCTTTTCAAGTAGGGATTCCTCAGGTAAAAAGACTACGAAAAATCCCTAAGCACAACTGGTCACGCGATAAAAAAATACCCATGTTTAAATAGACAGAGGCTGAATTAAGTCTATAGCGTGTCTGGAGGGAAAAATCAGAATTACCGTGCAAACCCCAAACTTACTTTATGAACAAAAGTTATTAAATTAATATTAAAATACGTAAATAAGGTATTTTAATGTTACACACACACACACACACACACACACACACACACACACACACATATATATATATATATATATATATATATATATATATATATGTGTGTGTGTGTGTGTGTGTGTGTGTGTGTGTGTGTGTGTGTGTGTGTATAGTTTGGTATTTTTCAGGAATTATCAAAGACCGAATTATTTTACCGCTTCCAAAAATATATGAATTTAGCATTACTGTGATTTAATAGGATAATATAAGATGCAGTAAAGTACTTTTCCATCTATTAATTATTTTTAAAAGTAAAAATATACATCCGTAACGCATATGTATTTTTTATGAATAAACTTTATTTTTAAACCACTATTTTCAGTCAATAAGTAAGGAAGTTAAAAGGGTTAATATTTCAAAATTTCTGACATGTGTTTAAAGTTTCTGAACTCTTTTTAAGAAAGGAAACTCGGAGGAAAGAAAATTTCTTTTCATAAAGAACAGAAAACCGAGGGAAAAAATCAATACCATTATTTTCAGATCAAGATGTACTCACGAAGCAATGTAATGGGTATTAACTCCAAGTGAAAACTTTTCAATTTATAAATTGAAATAATTTCACTTCCATCATTTAACTTTTATTATTTAAATGCATTTAACATTCCTCTAAAATCTCTTTATGCAAAATTTTTAGAGAATTTCGATATCATTTTTGATTTCAATTACGAATATGTGTTTCATTTGAATGACTTCAATAATGTCCTGGAATTACGGAGTTTTTCAATAATTGCTTTAAATTCTTTAAATACACTTAAATTTAAGCCCTAAATGTTTTAATTAATTTAAAATTCTCTGCCGACAGATTATTCTTTCTTAGATGCACTTTTCTTCAAAAATTGACCGCAAACTGAAAAACGTAATGAGCTCGGTGTTACGTTCAGATTCTTTGAAAATACGCTTAAAATTATGTTTCCCGGGAAAGAAAATATTACGAAAAAGGAATCCAAGAAGTGGTTATTTAATAGTTTTTGAATAACGTAATTTAAATTTGTAAGAAAGGAATTCATGATCAAACGTCTGCACTAATGTTTTGCTATGATTGATCGGTTTATTTATATTTCTATTACATTTATGCATTGAGTACAATGAAAAATGTTAACAATAATTAATTTTATAGTCTGTTTGTTAGAATTTGTATGATAAGCTTTCCATTAGTAGAATAGTTTATAAACATGTCCTCGTGACTTTATTAATTCATTAATCCCTAGTGTTCCTATTTTGTATAGGTGGTAGAAATTTTATGTATTCTCGGAACGAGTTTTTCTTTTCAGCGAAGGTAGATGGCAATCCTGTAAACAATCTAATTGTTTTTGAATATTTACTTCTATTTATATATTTTTTTGTTTAGATAGACATTTTATGATTTTTCGATTGCGCACAAAAATTTACTTTCATGCAGGTATATCGTCTAAAATCAAAAGAAATAAATTTATATATTGTAAAGCTCCGCTTTACACTACTGTGTTTATAGGGATATCAAATAAATCACTTATAACGAAGTTTTTCTCTTTTATAAAGCGCATCCTATGGTGTTTAAAATGACCGCTGATTACTAATGAATACAAGCTGTAATAGTCAAAATTGCTAAAATATATTTGATTAACTTTGTGTACTCCATAACTTAGATGTAAGTTATTCACCAATATATATTTGGAAGAAGAGACCTGACTACTAATGGGTTGAAAGTAGTAAGAGATTTTTTTCTAAAGTATTATAGATTTTTTCCACTTAAAGTGTTCATAAATTGTTAGTAATAACTACTAATACTTTATGATAATTCTACTGTGAGCCTCCATTTTTTATGTACTGCTAGTTAATTCAATCTACGACTTCCTGAAGCTAAACAAATCAACATTAATAGCCATAATTTACAACTTTATGTATAAAGTTAATATAAAGAATAATTTTTTTAGTTCTTAGCAATAATTGAAAATAATTTAATTACACTGCTAGTCTATCCTGTCCCTACTTGGGGTTACTTAATTTGGATTTTTAAGAAAAGAATCCTTTGTCATACGTCTGCACTAATATTTTAGTATGATAGATCAATTTATTTGATTCCCTACTACATTTGGACACTCAGTACATTGAGAAAAAGTTGATAATAATTAATTTTATAAATTCTTTACCTCAATTTATACGAAGAGCTTTCCACTAGTAGAATAATTTATAAACATGTGCTTGAAACTTTATTAAAAGAATTAAGATATTTTTGTAAAGTTTTAACCAATATTGTCTATTTAAAGTTTTTAATAGATTTACAGTAATAATAACTAAAACTTTGTAATATCCCATTGTGAGCTTTATTTCCTTCAAACTGCGAGTTATTTCAGTCTACTGTTTCCTAAACCTAAAGAAGTCGGCATTAATAGTTATAACTTATAACTTTAAGCATTTAAATATAAGTCAATTTGCACAATAGTTGTTTCAGATGTATGTGCTATTTATTAGTAAGAATTAAATGTTTACTATAATTATACTTCGAATATCTTTCTTTTTTACGTTTAGGGTCATTTATTTGAATTCTTAAGAATTCCTGATCATACATCTACACTAATAATTTTTACATTTAATAACTCTATTCTAAAATTCTGAAATTATTTAATAATTCTATTCTGATCTAATAAAGTAATTTATATTTAATGATTTACTTTAATAGATTAGTTTATTTATTTCTTTGCTACTTTTAGACATTCAAAATTTTAGAAAAATTATAACGACAATTAATTTTATAGTATGTTTGTCCCCATTTATATGATGAGATATCCACTAGTAGAATAACTTATAAGCATTTATTTGTTATTTTATTTTTATTATTTTTTTTATTGCAGAAGAATTTGATTCCACATCATTGGCTTCCATACATTACAGATGTATGAGATTGGAGTCGTAAATAATTACAGATAAAATAGTAACAAACTTAAAAAAAAACTACATTAAGAAACAAGAACATTAAAACCAGAACAATAAAATATTAAATACATTAAAAACAAGAGAAAATACATCTCTGGGTGTTGACTGCATGATATTTTATTTAATCTTTTCATTTTATTTTATTAAAAGTATTATTAGCTTCTACGTAAATAAAGAGAAAACCTTACGCATTAAATATAGGTTTGGTCTGGGGTCTACAGTTTTGTTACACTAGGGATTATGAGACCAGTACTTTCTGCTTAAAACCGCTTCCGAATGGCTATGAACATCCATGCCAGCAGTGTGAATCGAACCGAGGAACTCTGGTAATGAAAAGCAGTGCCATACCCGTTCCACTATAGTTCGGTAAGTTACTTCGTCCCCCGACCCAGCTTACGCCATACGGGAAGTGAATCCTTGTCATCAAGATAGTAATACCAAAACCAAACTTTATAACCAATTACATATTCAAATTTCTAAATCCTAACCAGAAGCAAAACCGCCGAAAAAAAAAAATAACTTCCTTTCCAGTATTTCTGAACACTTATTCTCACCTTTTTTTTTTCTTTTCCTATTTTTTCCCTTTCTTTTTTTCTTTTTGCCAACCATTTATTACAACCATGAAGTTACACATTTTTTAACAAATATTAATACATATTCAATTACAAAACAATAATAATCAAATGTACCAAAATTTACATAATTCTAATTAAACACAAACCCCAAAACAGTACAAACATTACAAGAACAGCAAAGCCAGAACCAAGAAAACAATAAACAATATTACAGTAATAAACAATTTTAAACCATTTAAATAAAACATTCGAATAACATAAGACAAAATTGCATTTTCAATCCAAAGATTTTTCAACAAAATATTCCATAATAGCACACAAACCAGAACGAGACTTGGGAGAATTACAAAGATTAATTATATCAACATTAATGAAATTTATAGGAAAATAACGTATTCTTATATCATTAACCAATTCACAACAATAAATTATATGATCAATACTACCAACATAACGTAGGTTTATTGAAAAATCTGGCCTGGTGAATGGGAAAAGCCCCATGCCCAGAAAAAATTTGATTCAAGTAAAAATTCCCTTCCAGTCTTTTTATACTGACTTTGGGGAAAAACAAATAAACTCGCCTGCCCACATCTTCATCATCCCACCTTTGTTGCCAGAAATTGAGTGTATAATCAAATAATTTTCTTTTCAATTGTTTAATTGACATACCAACTACGAAATCAATATTTGTTTTTTGAGTAGCCTCTTTGGCCAATATGTTCGGTATATACTATAGTTCGGTAAATCCAATAAAGTAAAAAATTTTTAAACAAACTAGAATTAGTTTTTAAATTACCCTATTCACACCGAGGAAAAAGTCTCCATAAATACGCTAAAGTTTCATTGTGTCAGACCAAAGTGTTCTATGATTTTTTACTTCACCCTTTGTCAACTAGATTGGAATAAGGGAAAACCCTCTTTACTGTCCTTTACTTCCGGTTATAAATAGATATAAATAGACATTATATATTGTTAATAATTAATACACATAAAGCTCGTCAATCTCGAAGATCATCCCATAAGTTGGGTTCTAAAAGTACAAATAAAAATATTCTTTAAGAGAATGATTTTTATCTTTTTTACGAAAGTCATCCATATTTAAGTAGTGCAATTAGAGATACATCAGTTACCGCAAACGAAATATTTCGAAATAGAGTTTATAAAGCCATGAAAAAACTATCAGCCTCTTTGGCCTCAGAGAGTATGCAGTTCCTAAACAATCGACCTGACTCTCCTACCTCAAAACTCCATAGGGGAAAACATTCTCAGAAATGTACATTACATCCATTTTCGGAACGTTTTGGAGGTTGAAAGTTGTACGTAACAACCGCTTTGAAGACATCATCGGTTTGGCGGAATTGTACGTGCGAATTAGATTAATATAGGAGCTTTTAAGAAATCAATGCGATTAGGCTCGGTGTAACTTTCAGATTTTTCGATAAATTCTTTAAATTATGTTTGTGGTAAAAATAATTTTGAAATACATGAAGTGTTCATTGAATAGTTTTTGAATGATGTAATTTTAATTTTTAAGGGAAGAAATTCTAGTTAAATGTCTCATTTGATGATTTACTATAACAGATCAGTTTACTTACTTCTGATATTTAGAACAGTGAGAAATGTTAGAAAAATGTTAACAATAATTAATCTTTCAGACTTTTGCCCCAATTTATACTTTCTACTAGCTTATGAACGCTTATTGTATACTTTATTAAGAGTATTAATATATTCTACGCAAACAATTACACAAGATTGTATTAAATTAAAACAAAATAAACAAAAACAAAAACAAAAGTAAACAAACTTGAATTAATTTTTAAGTTAATGTATGAGTCACTTTGAAGTCAATTTAGTTACTTTCAGTGTTCCGCTCATATTCTTTGAAACCCCCTTAAAATTATTTTTCCGGTAAAGGAAAAGATTATGAAAAATTAATCTAAGTAGTAGTTATTTAATAATTCTTGAAGACTGCTGATTTATTGTCCTTTATGCAAGTATCATTTAAATTATCATTATGAAAATTTTCAAAATTGTTAAGAATTCTATGACAAATATTAGTAAGAAACAATTTACAAAATATGCAAAGCATTTGGGGAAAAAATATAAATTATTTGGAATACAAAATAAGAAAATTGTTAAAATTTCCATAATAAAATCTATATTTTTAAAAAGTCTTGTCATAATACAATTAAACTGCTTCTTTTTATTACAGATATTATTTATAACAGTTTCGAAAATTTCGAGTAGATAACTTTCACAGCTGTTAAATACTGTCTGCGTAACAAAAACTGGAGTTTTAGAAAGTTTGTAAAAACCAAAAGTATCATATAACTCTCATGCATAAGTAAAAGATATTTATATGCCCATTGAAAATCATGGCTTAACAATTCAGCTGCCTTTTGTTAAAATACTTTGTATTTTTTTTACCGATTTCCTTTAAATAATATTAGTTGTGTAGCTGATAACTGGGCTTATTTTTTACTCAATTACAATCAATTTTCATAACCTCTTTTTTCATGTGGGACTATATTTAAAGCTTGGATAACTTTATGTGCCTGCATACTTCATTATTGAAACACTAGCATATAGCCCGTCATATGACGGGATCAGTAAAATTTTTAATTTTCCAGAATTGTAAAGTATTCTATGAGGCAGGTAAAAAAATGGTTTGTTTTTTGGCTGAGAATTATAGTTCTACAAAAATAATCGATTAAAATTATCACATATGTACCTAATCTATTATTTAAGCCAAATATAAAAGAAAATTTTTTACGTAATATCTAAGATCAATCATAAAACGGATGGAAATCATGCAGAAGATATTTAAATAATCTAAAATAATTGATTAAATGAGATAGCTAAAGGAATGACGTCATAATGCTAGAAAAAATTGTTATTTTTAGATATTTATTATGTGATGAATTGATTAATTTAATAGCCTTCTCCTAAAATAGGGCTTGATATAATGGCATTAAATGCTCGAAAAGGGGGACGGGGTGAATTTCGAACGTTTTAAATATGATAGTATTTTTCGCTGTGATACGACGCTTATTCATACCAATATATTTTAGAATCTGATCTATAGTTTAGGAAAAGATAAACTCTACTCGCTTTGAATTTTGTTAACCCTAAGTCATCAAAAATCCAATATGGATGCTCTATCTATACCACGTCCAACCGCTTCATAAATTCGAGGACAGATAGACAGATAACTTAGGCTATTATTACATTACGAGAAGAAAGTTTAAGTCATAAAAAGTTGAAAAAATAAACATTTATTTTAAAAATAATAAAACAATTTTGAAAATAATAAAACAACTTCAGGAATAAGAATTTAAAAGAAAAATTAGAAAATATTAAATTAATTAGACTTTTAGAAAATTTGGCTTGGTCGGGGATAGAACCGTCAACCCGAGAAGTAAGCTGATCAAATGAGCAGACCCTCTACCGAACGTGCTAGGCCTACACTAGAAAAAGGAACTAATTAGAGTATATGAGAGGCGAATAAACACAGTCCAGTTTAAATATTACGCTCCGCCCTCGCTGCTCTCTCTTATTCTATACTAAATTCATATCAAGAATGAATTTAGTATAGAATAAGAGGGAGAATAAGACTTGAAATAATAGCATTAAACGCTCGAAAAGGGGGGATGGGGTGGATTTCGAACTCGCTTTGAATTTTGCTAACCCTAACTCATAAAAAATCCAATATGGATGCCTGTATCCATTCCAGGTACAACCGCTTCATAAATTAGCGGACAGACAACTTAGTCTATTATTATATAGGGGATATTGTTGCTTCTAGGGTGCTACATTTTAAAGGGATGTAGACAACAAATCGATTGCAAGGAAGATGTTTCCATAAACAATTGTTGTAATTTCCGTTAGAGAGTCGTTTTAGATCATGAATATGCGTGAACAGAAGTTTGCGGCAAGCAGTGCAGGAAACATCTGTGTCACAGTAATTAATGGGAGTAAAAGAACGAAACTATCATTTCCACTACACACTGAAGATAGATAGATTTGTTGTTAATACTGGTGGTATAATTTTTATTGCAACAAAAAATAATCATTGATTAAATTTAAAATTATCCCATATGTATCTAATCTATTATTTAAGCCAAATATAAAAGAAAATTATTTACTTACTTCATATCTAAGTTCAGTGCTAAAACGTATGAAAATGATACAGACGATATTTAAATAATTGAAAATAAGAAATTATTAAATGAGATGATTAAAGGAATGACCTCCTAATACTAGAAAAAAATGTTATATTTACCTATTTATTATGTCTTAATCGGGGAAAATAGGGCTTGAAATAATGGCATTAAACGCTCGAAAAGGGGGGAAGGGGTGGATTTCGAACGTTGCTAACCCTAACTCATCAAGAATCCAATATGGATGCCTCTATGCAGGCACAACCGCTTCATAAATTCGAGGACAGACGGACAGATAACTTAGGCAATTAATATATAGGGATCATAAAATCTACAATAGTATATTCTTTAATTTAAAGAAACCCAATGAACCATAGCACTGTTGTAAATAATTTTTATTCATATAGTACTTAACAGCCAGTCATTTCTATACATTTTGGTAACACTGGACTCTAGAAATGTAATTTTTTTTTTTTACAGATTATCATGGCTTGGTTGAATAATGAAAGATTTGAGCAGGTTGAATAAATCAACAAAATGATTTATTGTTACAAATTATGGAAAAATCGATTTCTAAATACTTTAATAAATAAATATTTACTGAAAATAATAATCTGTAGAATTTTTTTCCTGTCGCTTTAAAATGTTCAAAACTAAAATGTTGAAAAAAATAGATTTTTGATTAATAAAATACTTTGTATTAGAAAGGTGCACAGAGAAACAGTCAATTTGCTTTTGTGTAATAGTTTGAAATTTTCAACACAAAAATTATATAAAATCATGAGTAAAATGATATTTAAGAGTACTACTTACACCTATAACTAATATTAAACTTTTCTGAACTATTTGAATATACACTCTTTCATTTCTAAATGTAACCGCCATGAGACATCCACTGAAATGAAATATAAAATTCGAATTAAAAAAAAAAATGTTTGCCATCTGTAATCAAAGCTGCAACTACAAATTTGCAGGAAAATATCAAGTCGTAAAAGGCATATTTTCAATGGAAATGAAATTTTAATTTAAGTTAAAAGTGCTTCAATAAATCATGAATATGATTTTTTGAAACCATATTTTAATACTTTTATTTTTTATATAGTACTTTATACTTTTATTGAATGTTTTTTAAGAAACGAG
This sequence comes from Pardosa pseudoannulata, assembly GCA_032207245.1. Taxonomy (NCBI): domain Eukaryota; kingdom Metazoa; phylum Arthropoda; class Arachnida; order Araneae; family Lycosidae; genus Pardosa; species Pardosa pseudoannulata. The sequence continues at coordinate 145,554,076 of CM063502.1, forward strand.
TATTACATGTTTAATTAATAACATACTCCCCTAGAAGTTTGGGTTAGCTAGGTAGCTAGATGGCTCATTCTAAGATATTTCCCTCACTTTTTATGTCTCATTCATATAATCGGTGATAATTCATGTCTCCGGAGACGATTAGAATGCTAAATGTGTCGCAATAAAAACGTGAAAAAATTATTAGAAAAAGAAAATAATTTACGTTACTAAAATAGTTTTCTTATTAAGATTCCTTATTATAAAAAGGACTGATTAATTATAAAATTACGTTTTTTTACAGTTATTTTACTCGTCTCTAAGAAATGTTTTGCAAAGAGAGCTATTTTAATTTACGACAAGTTATTTTCTCATTCGAGTCTGTCAGGGTATAAAGACTTAATTTGGTTCGCTACGGGGAAGTTTTCGTTTAATTAGACCAGATCCTACAGCTTAAAACCAACTGCAAATTTTTACGAATATCCAGGCCATCAATGAGATTCAAACCCAGAAACTGTGGTGCCGAAAGTCAGCGCCATACGAATTTAAGGCTTTTAGAGTCTCCATAACTAGTTAAAGGGCACTGTAATTTAAAACATATTGGAAAAAAATGTATGTTTTTCATCAAAATATCGCTCTTGCAAGTGTAACGTTCTTGATTTGTCCCATGTACTCATAGAAATCTAAAAAATTTCCTGTGAAGTGAGCTAATGTTCTCTGGTGTCTAATTTTTACTTGTTCTAATTCATGTTAATAGAGGCTTATATACATGTTTTCAAAACAGTACTGTTTATACCAAAAACAACATTTTAAACTTTAAGTACGTAAAATTTAGTAAACTTTATATTATTATTGTAAAGTAGTTATTATTACCCGAGAAAAATATTGGATCGTAAAGAAGAAATAAAACAATCAAGTATAAACTATGTTTATATTTCATATTTTTATATAAATTAAGTAGGAAATGAGTTTGATGAAAAATTATACGATATTTTAATTGCAATAATTTTATTATGATTTTAATATTTTTCAATTATTTTGATTTTTATAGGATAATATCTATGCAGGTCTATATAAACTGACTCATATATTTATTATTTTTGTAATTCGTAGAAAAGAAAATTATCCGATGAAATGCGATACTTCAATAAGTTCTTCATTATAATTTTATAGTACAATGTTTATACAAGAAATTTCATTGCAAATACATGTGAATGAATGCACTTAATAAATTTTGAAATGGAATAGTATAAATTATTCCTTTCTTATATTATTTTCCCATACTTATTCCCTATACTTTCCCCACTTTAGTTTAGTGGGGTGTATAAGTTACTTAAGGTAGGAGTCAATTTTATGTAAAGTTTTAAATTCAATCTGTAAAATTCAATAACTGTCAAATTCTTCGTAGAAATTGTTCTCATAACTGAAAAATATTTACTTTCACAACCGAAAGTTAACTCAAAAAGGAAACATTCTACACCTGATTGAAATCATTTTAATCATTAACCTTTAAATTTCATTTATAAATAGCTATTGGAATTTGAATGTGGCAAAAATTGGCATTTTAAAGTTTTAATTATTCATATACTAACTTCCAGTTACGGTTTATTTAAAATACATCACATAAAGCAAAATGCAGACTGGTAACAATGTTAGTTTATTATCAGATATTGAAAATGTTAAATCTGTACAGAAAAAAAGAGTTAATTTAAAAAGTTAACATTTTAATTTCGAAGTAGTACATAGAAAATGTACAAATGTCAAACTCATAATACACTCATGTAATATCATTAAGGATAAGAATCACCCACTTTTGTGTAACTGATATATATGAGAAAACATTGATGCTTTGAATTCTTTACTATTTTATGCATAGTTGAGTGTTATTTTTACTATATTCAAGCAGTAAATATAATAATACTGTTTAAAAAGAGACTATAATTTTAAGAATTTATCTTGCGAAAGAGCTATGGAAATCAAGCATAAAAGAAATAGATATTTTACTATAAGGATGCTTTTTCTAGAATAAATTAAATAAATACCAGAAACTCCTGAGTTAATCTGAGTTACTTTTATTAATCTTATTTGTTATTCATGTTACCATAGTTTACGTGGTATTATCGCACTATATTATGTCATTATATTATCATACTTTCAGTATTTATTGCAGTATTTATATTTAAGTTCATTGTTATATTTTATAGTTTCGCTTTCTTTTTTTTCTAAAGGACTATAATTTTGAAATTGGAGTCTCAATAATTTCATAACTGAAGATTTAAAAAAAATACAGAAAAAATAGCTTGTCATGAAACTAGAATATCATAGTTTAAAAAGCGTGTTTCTAATAAAATTTTTCATAAAAAAACGAAAATTTATCAGCAAAAAATCAAAGAAATACATTAAATAATATACGAAGAATTTCTCCTCTACATCATTGTGCAGTTTAACTAAATAGTAAAAATGAGCAACAACATTATATCTTTAAAAGAAAAAAAAAACGTAACCAATATTACCTAAAGAAAAAGAAGACAAGTATCTTCAAAATTTTGTAAAAAGCATAAAACTAATGTTAAAAGAAAAAACGCATCTAAAAACTAAGAAATTTAAAATTACAAAAAGAACATTAAAATTTAAAAAAAAGCAACAATGTAAAATTTTTATATGTAAGCTAAAATTAGAATTATAAAAAACAGTAATACGATCGCTCGTCTAGAAAAACGAAAGAAATCAACTTTTAGTATGTGATAGTTGAATATTACAGATTACAGAGCCTGTAAGGATATCTTTATTTTACGATCAATCTTGAGGTTTTTCTAATTAGTTTTCCTTCACTGTAAGTTGTATTTTTTAAGTTCTGAAAGCCAGAACCAGACTTTTTCGCAAATTACCACTTTTAGATACCACCAATAAAACAAACTACTGATAAACTTTATACTACTTGTTTTTAATATTTCTTTTACTTTGTTTAATTATTTTTCTTACTTCGTTTTAAAACTGACTTTGGGGTATTCTTAAACTATTTTTGATTTTTATTGAGCATTACAAACATATTTTAAAAATCCTCGTACATATATGAAGAAACATTCATTTTATCAAAATGAGTATTTAACTCTCCATTTAAAGATTTGAAAACTTGAAACTTCAAAGTAGCTTTATTTGAGATCAAATTGAAATTGAGAGAGCACAAAGTGTTTTTAAATGGATGTTTTTGCTCCACGCATATACCACTATGATAGGAATGATACAGATCTTACTGTTGTAAAATCTTTGTATGTTTTAAATTACGACCTCTTTCAAGTTTAAACTAGAGTAAAAAATAGGTAGAAGCTTTTCACAATGTTTGAGAAAGAAGTATTTCTAAAAATCCAGAATGCAGAAATATGATCCGATTTTCTTCAACAGCTTTAAGTTTTAAATTAGAAACCCAGGAAACCGAAATGTGCATTCTGTATAAGTAAATGCTGTTGATGGACTTATGCAGTTAAGGCAATACGTAATATTTTAAAGAAGGGAAAAAAAGAGGGGCAATATTTGTACAAAATAAAAGCTAATAAGTACCGATACTTAACTTGCAGACGTACTTTAACATTGTCAAACGTGTAATTAGAACTTATGACTTATAAATACTATAGTTCCTTGGTAAATTATTACCTATTGCAGCAAACCCTTATTTTTAGCATTAGCAGAATTAAAGTTAAAGCATGTTATATTCCAAAAAGTTGTGCTAAACGTATAATATAACTGTTTCTATACTATTTCAACACACTTTTTTCTTACCTTGTTATTGTTCTTATTTTTATAGTTATACGATTTCAGCACTAAGATGAAAATATCTGGTGAATTTAACAGTGAAAAGTCCTATTTTATTTTATGACGATAACAGACAGTATTTATTCATTGTGACAGCATCAAATTTGACACTTTCTATACAGCACACAATATATCATATACGTTGCGTATTGTATGGGCTATTATGGGAAAAACGTATATATTTCACAATAAGTTACGGTAAATGAAGGCCAAAATTTTTTTTAGTATAAGAGTTTGTGGGTTCGAATCAAACCGTTGGAATGGATATTATTAGCCATTCGGTAACAGTTTTAAGCAGATCCGGTCTATTTAGCGGCTTGCAAAAGATTGACCCTAGCGCTCCAAATCAAACCGGAATCGAGATTAATGTAAACTGTACAAGTATTTTGTAATCTGAGTGTATAGTTGTCCTCCATTAGGTTTAAACAGTAGGATTCGTTTGTCCCAGAGTAGTAAAAAGTTAATGGTAACACTCCGAACCAACCTGCTAATGCTAAAAATAAGGGATTTGTTCAATAGGTAAATGATCTACAACAATTTGTAAATCACCTTATTTACAAATGCCTTATTTAAAAATGAGTAGTAGTCTTAGGCTCGCATCACATAAAACAAAGATATGTATTAACAAATGTCTCGTGTGACTACTTTGTGCAGCAGCAGGGCAAAAATTTATGTGTGTTTAGAGTATTTTCCGCTAAAATACTGTAAATAAATCAAACTGCGGTGCAAACACAGTTGTCAGTGCTTATCTTTCTTTTGTATAATACGGGCTTTAGGGATCTTGATGCCATTTTATCAAATCCTTATATAAAATACTCTAGTTTGTATATCTGGTTATATTATCAAATACATTTGTCAGAAAATTTTCAAGATTTACCAATATGTACAAGACTGTTTTATTTACTGAGACATGATAAAATGTTGGTAAATTTTAGAAAAAAAAAATTTTTTTTTTGAAAATAAATGTACTTAAAGTAGAATTCTTTTGAAAAATCAATCCAAGCATACGCTGTTCCAAATTGCTTATGATCTCGTGTTCTTGTACTTCAATAAAAACATCTTATTCGATAATTTATTGTAAGTAGTTTTTCCAGATTGGAAAGTGAGCTACTACTGAAAGAGACATTTTATTTGATCTTAGACTATAAGGGAGAAAGAGGCACCTGTAAAATTTTAAATAGTGTCCTAACCAATATGTTTTATGTGTATATACCAAGCATGTATATTTCAGCATCCGAATGGATTCTATTTAAAAGTGTATAACTGAAATTTGAAAAGCGCCTCCGACTCTATAGTAAGGTGAATTATTCATCGAAAGAAATAGCCACCATGAAGAATTTAAGCGCGTTAACTACATCGCTAAATAAGCATTTAGATTTTCTGTACTCTTCCAAGCGAGACGACTTCATTCCTAAGTGAATATAGAGTTACGTTTCTGTTTAATAATACTGTATTTCTATCGATTGAAAAGCTTTCAGACGAGTTTTGAAATCTTTCATATTTCTATAGTGAAATCTATCTCGATTTTGAAATGGTATTTTCCTTTCCTTTTAAAAGATCTTGTGAAGAGCTAAGAGAAAAACGTACAAATCAACTCAATACCATTTCAGAGTGTTTTCTTTGTAGCCTGCTGCTTTCGTGAATGCAGGCTCCTTATGCCTTTAAGAAATATGTGGGATATCTTTTAAGAAACCAATCAGAACAGAGTTTGAATAAAATATCTATCGTCGAATCCCCCGGCTCTTATCCTCCGCGAATTGAAATAAATTCGGCTTTATTCAAGTAAATCTTCTGCATTTGGCAGGTTGAGTTGAGTAGCTTTTTGCTTTTCATATCATATCATTGCATCTAATGCGGTGTTTCTCTTACGAATACGACAAAACACTTTGAATTTCAAATATTCATACTTTACAATAAACTCACAGGTTACAATATGAAAACATTTCAAGAATGCTAATTTTCTTTTACGAATTGCCTATAAATCTATCCAGATTCATACAACTTTCCGTTGCTGAAAAATTGCTTTCATCCACATCTCTTTTATTGTATAAATCCGTAACCTTTTTTTATTTATTTATTCCACACTATGCGATGTGCAAAGTTGTACACACTTACGATTTTGAAATCGCTTCAAATGCAAGAATTCCTTTTACTTTGCAGGGATATTTTCTTTTACTTAAATTATTTCTGGTAGTATGCTGCACTAAAAATAAAAATATTTTTATTTGTATAGAAGTACAAACAAGTGGCATATTTCGTTTTGTAGAAGCATAAACTGTCTTATAAAAGACTTACTATTCGTTTGAGAAATTTTTGGTTTACACAGAACGTAATACGCTACACTTTAAATTGTTTACCAACTCTTGAAGTTATTTATAACCCCATCCTTTTAGAATCAGCCCATTCATCTTTATTCGAGTAGTTATTTTTAAAATTCCTTAATCCTAATTAAAAAGTCCCATATACTGCCAAAATACGTTTTAATCTGAAACTACTGGAGGTCAAATAACTGCAATTTAGAATTAGGGAGTAAATAGAATTCATGAATTACCATGAGATTCTTTCTTTTGTAGCTCTGGAACGCCATTTTATTTTGAACTTATTGGTGTAAAGGAGAGAAAACCAATAAAATATATCCCTTTAAAATTATAGGCTTGACAATAATTTTGATTCGGTATCCGATAAAAAGTATAAATATTGTAAATCTTATTAAAAATTTTATTGACAATTACTAATAATTCCTCAAACATATTCTCAATAATTAAAATAATCTGAACAGATCAAGGAAACAACTGTCAAATTAATAATATTTTTTAAAAAAGAAAACAAACATAAGTATTTAAAAAGTTATAATGTCTAGGAAAATTGAATGACGGAATTTTTACAAACTTATCTAGTGGCAATACCCCAGTTAAGAACAGTCATTTGCCAATAAGCCAACAATGTAGCGTTTGTGCTATAAATACAATCATTTTAAGTTCGACAACATATATCTTCTGTAATAAGTAATGATATTATAAGATCATGTATTTTATCTTTTTAGATTTCTTAAATTAAAAAAAAAAATGTCACTGTCTTTGCCTTACGAAGAAATAAAAGGGTTGAAAACTTTTGGCGTAACATATGTCTACAGTCGGAAAAATCGTGTGGATATTCTTGGTGTAAATATTATTTTACGAGCATGTCCTTCTAACGGATTTTTAATTTGGTTGATTAATGTAGTAAGAAAATTTGCTTCAGAAAAAACTTAAGTCTTTGTAAGTGGAATCACTTAACTGATTCATCCTAGCAATAGCTGCAGTTATCACTTTTGTATAATTAAATGGTAGAAAGTATTTGTAAAACTTTCTTATTCAAATGACACTGAAACTTTCTAATTAAATTTATGCAAGTGGTACACATAAGAAAATCTGACCTGCAAAATGGGATATGAAAAAATTTACATTTCAGTGTACAATACTCGATATGTTTTAAATATATGCTTTTTTTCCTATAAAGTATTAGAGCCGAATTGAGTAATTTTTAATCCTGATATTTTAAAAACGTTACCAGTGAATTTACTGTATATAGAGTCAGTTTTTCATCAATGATCCTGTAACTAAATCTACAGTTGAAATAGTCATAACACACAATTATTCCTCAATCTTATTTACGTTAGATCTTCATTACGGAAAATACTGTTCAATTCAACAATCAGTAGATATAATTCTGCATTTTGACATGGTAGATGTTAAAACTTATTATGATTAGCAAAAGAAACATTGAAATAAATTATTTAAAACTGTTGATATTTATTTAAGCGATTTTATTACTGATAAGTCCACTGTTACGAAAGCTGCATTTTCGATATATATCTATTTGTGATTGGTTAACAAAATGTCACTGTCAACAAGAACATATACATCGGAGCAGCAACTGTGACAATATTTAATTGCATATTCAACAGCCGCGTAAATATTAAATATAAAAAACAATTATAAAGGAAAACATATACAGAATATGAATGATATCAAATAACATAATAAAATAGTTTCCATAGTGAATTGTGTTTAACTTCTAGAGAAACTTAAATCCTTCAGTCAATAAAACATGATAATTTAGTTGATTTTCAAAGGTAACTAATATTTTAGCGATTATTAGCTTACTCTCCAATATCTTGCTACATATTTTCAAGAGAGTAGCACAGTAAAACAATTAATGTAACATTAAATGGATTGTCGCGCAGCCGTGACGCGAAACAATTCCGTAATGAAACGATGTCTTTGTCTAACTCCGAGCTTCTTTCTCTCGTCGGATTAGAAGGGCAAGATGAACATAACTTCATTCATTAAGTAGGAGACCACCGAGTGACGTAATGTTATTTCTCTGGCTGGGGAAAAAAGAGTGGGCGGAACCAAAAGTAGGGTCTGTGCCCGCCCACTTGGTTCAGGAAATGGGCGTTCGGGGAAGAAAAAGTGGATGATGGACAAACTTGGCATTTTTTCCCCTTTCCCGGAGAGCCAGTTTTTCCCTCGGTTTTTGACAGAGAAGCATCACTGGAAAGCGAACTTTTAGGGAGGAGCGGAAATGGTTGCTGGGCATTCGATGAAATGGGGCTGGCTGAAAAGTGCTGTCCATCGGTCACAGAAGAGGGAAATGGGCAGCGTTTGTTTTGGTATTAAATCTGATAAAAATAACCTTCATTTTATGGAATAGGTGAGATGTTTGGTAGTGGCTTATACAAGTTATTCGTACATATATCAAATATTTCCTATTCCATCTAGAAAAACGTACTTTGAATCATAAGAAAACATATGGAACTATCCATTATTGCCCATTAAGTTCTGAAAAAACTTTCTCTGTGAGCAAAATTAACAAATAGAATATTTTATAACGTATATTCTTTTTTAATAAATACTTCGTTTTGAAACTTTCATTCACATAACAGGAATAGATGAAGAAAATAATAAAATAGTAAAGCCTTTTTGTAAATTCTCCATTTGATGTAGTGTTTATTATATAAACATTTAAAATTAATTTTACGAAAATATTTTTTGAGAAAATTGTTAATAACTTACTGTTCTAGATTTAACAACTGAATGCTGTTAACTAAGATGCCTAAATTTAACACATTTTTCATTATGAGGGCAATGAAAATTATTAATAATAAAAGTCACCTTGTAAATACAAATTTACAGCTTGCAAATTTGCATCATAAAGCTTGCAAATCTGTATATTGCTAAAAAAAACTTATAATATAAAAAATTTATTTCCTTTATTAGTAATTTTTATTCATTTTTTAATTATCTTTTGTTAAAAATAAGCGTTATACTTATTGTTTCAATTAAATACAAATTCTTTAATTTATACAATATAACGTAATTTTATGTAAACTGCTGGTAAAAATGTAAATTTTTTGAAAAAAATGTTGCTTGAAATTTTTTGTGCTGCTGTTTTTAGTGTTCTTTAAATAATTTTAAAGTAGAGAAATATTTAAGGTCATTTTTAGTTTAGACTATCGATTGAATATATAACTATACAAGAGTTGAATGGGATTAAAGACTAATAAAGTTACTTTTTAATTAATAAAAACAGTACACTTTAAATTAAGGAGCTACATACTACATGATTTAAAAGAAAAACAATCCAGTGAAATAATTTTTTACTGAAATTCATTTTACGCACTGAAAGAATTATGTGACATGTTGAATTATTTTCATAACCATTTTCCGTTTCATAAATCAGGATTTCCCATTGCTTCAGTTCAGAATTTTGATGAAAAACGTCATTCTAAACTAATTTTTCAAGAACCTGCAATATTTTTAAAATTTATGATAACTTGTCATGTTACAGAATCTATTTAGAATGTAAAATACTTATTTAATTTTAAGTTTCACCTGTATTAACCAGCATAAGTAAAGCTATTAATCAAAAGTCTAGGCTTATTTCCTCAAACAAAAGTGAACAGCAGGACTGCCTTTTTTGGATTGATATTTGTGTAAAATAATTTTAAATTTTATTTTCCGTATATTTTCCTATCCTATGTAAAAAGTACTTACTCTTTTATCCATTGATTGGCATTGGCTGCTGTGACTTTAATTACAATGCCCATTCTGATTAATTTTAAAAATCATGTTGCTGGTTATGAAGTTTGTTATAAGTCATATCTGATTTATCGTTTTTCTTATATCCAAATTATGATAGGACTGTCATATTGAAAAGTTAATGATTTTATTTAAATCTCCGTTTATTTAAAAAAAAGGCTTATACAATCTTTAAAAAAATAAAAATTAAAAAACGACGCACTAAGAAGATGTAATGCAAATGGTATGCATTCAGGTTTCGATGAAAAATGCAAAATTTTAAAATTTGATGGCCAGTGAATGAACGAGTGTCCCTGCAGCGCATCTTACCTGCGCTACTGGCAGGATATTTAAGAGGAGAAATTTCGATTCCAGGCCAAAAATTCCTTGCGAATTTCATTCCGTGTACTCAGATAGACAGTAACTATACCTCACATACAGGTGGGCGAAAGATATGAGCAGATGTCAGCATTTGAGATAGGACGTGTAGTTGGGCTCAATGAAGTCGGTTGGTCTAATCGATGAATCGCTCGACTTTTGGGCAGGCTATTAGACAATGTTGGCAGGAATGGGTGAACAATGGCAGAACACAACGTCAAGAAGGAAGCGGTCAGCCTAAAGAAAAGGCAGGACCGAGCAATCGTTAGAGTGGCACTCACAGCCCCAGATGCCTCATTATCATCGATTGTGGGTGCAACTAGTGCTTCCTTGGGACCATTCATAGGTGGCTCACGGAAAGGGGCTGAAGTCACTGTGCCCCTTGCGCTGACTACCGTTGATCTCTGTTGAGCTTTGAACTGAGCCCGATGACCAGAGAAGACTTGCCTGGAGACTCCCCGGACAGCGGTGGGATACCAACCTGACTCTCATACAGGCCGACAACCAGGAGTGATGGTCTGGGGTACCATTTCATTCCATATTAGGACCCCTTTTATTATCATCCTTAGCACCCTTACAGCACAGCGGTACGTCGCCGAAGTCCTACGCCTTGTTGTGTTGACCTTCATGTCACGCGATCTTGGGCTTACATTTCAGCAAGATAACGCCCGGCCCCACACTACACGTGTCTGTACTGCTTGTCTTTCTGCTTTCTGAAAGCTGCTTTGGCCATCAAGGTCGCCGGATCTCTCTCCTATTGAACACGTTTGAAGCATTATGGGCAGCTCGGGATTTTGAAGATCTATCGCGCCAGTTCAATAGAATTTGGTACGGTATCCCTCAGAAAGACATCCGCCACCTATATCAATCAATACCAAGCCGAATTACTGCTTGCATAAGGGCCAGAGGTGGACAAATGCGTTATTGAGTTTTCCACTTCGTGAAGTTCTATCACTTGAATAAAAAATACCACACATGCAAGTTTAACTTTTCCAAACCTATCGTTTACCTATTAACACGCTTTCAATTATATGTTTATGAGCTACATATTGAACTTATTTCTACTAAGCATAATATTCTTAGAGTTTATTAGGGTTATTTCAACAGGACAAAAATCTAAAGACAAGGTAAACACACTTCGCATTTTATGTTATTTACCACTCTTTCATAATATTCTTAATTAAATGTGCATGAACTACATATTAAAACCAAATTTTTATCACATAATAAATAATAAAAATTTAAGTTTTATTCATGAACGAAAACAATCTAAATTTCAAAACAGTTAAAAATCTAGAAGTTTTGTAAAATAAAATAATTTATTGAAATTTCAGTTTATATATTGAGCATCAGATAGATTAATAGCTAGTATGATAAAGTTGGAAAACTAAAAGAAGGATTTAAATAAATAATTCTTCGTGTTACATACAAATAAAAGGTTTATTTCTTAAATTAAACACTTGGCTTTACAATTATCAAGATGTTTAGGCTTCCTATTTTATTTATTTTATCTTACACACTAATTTTTTTCAACATCGCTTAATGTGTTTTATAAATTGTTTAGAGTCAAAAATTTTCGCTTTACAGGAGAAAAAGTAACTGTAAAAATATACAATCAATCATTACACTTGAGATAATGTAAGAAAAAAAGAGTTACGGACTAAAACAAACTGAATGGTATCACCCTAAATTATCAATCAGTGATGATGAAAATGATGAAAAAATTAACTCACCGTTCTTTTAATACGTAACTTTAATATTTATGATCTTAAGTACTTTAATGAAGAGCGTCATTAAAAATTCATTTGACTCATCATCGGATTTATAGCCATCCAACTCCCAACAGACTTTTGAGGATTACCCCCTCTTTAAAATACCTTTTTTTCCCTCTCTGTTCCCTTTTTCTAGCTGATAGGGAGGGCAACCCCTCTCCCCTGACCCATCCATTTATAATATCTGATCGGAGGGAGGGAATGTTATTTTAAACAGGGAAAACAGATAATGTTCCTTTTAATCATTCAGTGAGCGGCAACAGTGAGATAGAATTACAAATGACAAATTTATAATTTTGAATGATAGCTGATGTTAAAATTATAATTGAGATTTCTGATTTGATATGACCCTGTCGTATGATAAAAATCTGTAAAATGATGAAAAGAAAAAAGTAATGGAAGAAATGACATTTATTAATGATATTAGAAAGGTAAACAATATGTATATATAAATATATGTGTTTGTGTGTGTTTGCGTGTATATATATATATATATATATATATATATATATATATATATATATATATATATATATATATATATATATACATATATACATACATATATGTATACACACACACACACACACACACACACACACACACACACACACACATATATATATATATATATATATATATATATATATATATATATATATATAAGAGACGTAGAGGATTTTAAATTCTTTAAGTTTAGATTCTATCCTTATAAAACATGTTGGTACGTTGCTGCACCAAAAATACAATATTTTTATATTTCGTATGGCAATACAGTCACAAGATGTAAATATTAGCGGCCGTTTGCGATTTACAACCATGTGTGTTTGGTTTGGTTTGGTCTACTTTTTTTGCTACACGAGGTCTAATGAGACCGGGACCTACTGTTTAAAGCCTATTCTGAATGGCTATGAACATCCATACCACAGTGGGACCCGTGACCCCATAAACTTCGGTACCGAAGATCAGAACCCTAACCATTCGGTCACCGTTTGGCCAAGCGGTTGTGTTACAACCATTAATTTACAATATAGATTTATGAAATAGAATAAGGACTTCTAGAAGGCAAACTGATTGAGCAAGTGAAAATTGATAAGTAATGAGTAAACTTAAGTAATAACTGCAAATGCTCACATTATTTTTTACGTTTTCACTTTGTTGATATCGTGCCAATAGCTTCTGTTACATGTTAAATAATCCCTATTTTTAATGATAATTATTTGGAATCAGTATTATAGAGTACTTAACGTTTATAAATTTCATAGCTGAGCTCTACTTAACCCTTAACTATCTATGTTTTTGATGACAGATTAGAATAAAATTTCTTACATCTGCCATTTTCAGTTGAGTTGTTTTAGAAAGAAAAACATAAAATTAAAATCGACCGTGATGTTCACGCAGCGGCTTGTTACATATTATAATAAAATATAATTTTTTTAACTGCATAATCAAAAACTAAATTTTAATTAAAAATTTGTGTCTTTCATGCCGACTTCATGTTGGTAACACTGTAAAACACTCCTTTCCATACATACTCACAATGTAGATCCTAAATGCGAGCACTTTTTTAACTTGTCTGTTCTTAATCAGGTTAAAAATAAGAGGGAAATAAACAAGTTTAACTACAGTCTTTCTTTTAAAATTACTCTATTATTTAATGAGTTTATTTTCATATTTTAGTACAAACTGTGAACTAAATAATCATGAAAGAGTTTACACACATTCGGGACTGAGTTATTACGTTATGTATTCTGTCCCTTTGATATGATACATAATTGTTCGGATGATAGTTGTTTTTGATTAAATGATATGCTAACAAGATATGTTATTTCGTTAATGCTAATTATCTGTTTAATAAGCAAACTATATTTATCTTCTTGTTTATATCTTTATATCTTTGGACTTAACAATAAATACTCAGATTTAAATTTTTTTCTTTTTAATAGTATATTAAAATACACTCTTATTAGATTTGTGATTTTTATAGATTAAAAGTATGAATGCAAATACATTAAGTCGTATACTATTGCCTTGTTTATAAAAGGTTCAAGTATAGGATATATTTAATATAAATGATACACTGCAAAATGTCTAACATTATATATTTATAAGTATTTAATTCCTTTAAGTATCTGTTAGCATCTTTACAATTTTTTATACTCAGCCCTATGTTTCTATTTTATTGAAATACATAAAGATAAAAATGTCTTATTATATAATATATCAGTCTGTTCCAGTAGATTCGAACATGCATAAAGCATAATAAATGGATAGCTAGATCTTTTGTAAAGGATTTAAATTACTTTGTAATGAAAGACTAAACAACATATTTATAATTGAGGGTAGTAGCTATAAAAAAATTAAAACGTTTTATTAAATAATTTATACATTTGTAAAGTAGATTTCCTATAAGTCATAGAAACATACGAGGTTATTTATTTCTATAAAACAGTAAACGGAGATAAATTTAAGAGAATTAATTTTTATCCTATTGCCAAAGTCTATCATGGCATTGCAATTTTAAGTGGAGGTTAAAGAGTGATCAAGAAGTCGGTGAATAATTTTTGCGCTGGAACAAAGCTGTACACTATTAATCATTATAGAAACGACCAAAAAGTATAAACTTATTAGTCTGAAAATATCAGCTTTAATTCTGACAATTTAGAATTATTGTCTTAAGGAAGGGAATTGAATGTAAAAGTGTTAATATTTTCCCCCAATTTCATACTTGAAAATTATATGTATTGTAAACACTTAGGTTTATTATGTAGACTAAAATATACTATAGCCATTGCTGTTTAACTTTTTCTGTTTAAATTTTGGCCTGCCGTCTTAAAAAGATTTAACAATTTTTTTACGTTAGTAGGATGGCATTATTTTGGAATGGATATCAATAAACTAATTTACTTTGTACGTCGGGATACCTAAATCAAAATCAATGTTTTGAATTGTAACAATATGAGCTATATAAACCTTTGGTAACAATCTTTAAGTTTTTGCCTGCAGTATTAATAAAATTTACACTACATTTTTTTTAAAGCTACACAGATTATAATACCATAGAAGAAATCTGAATAAACTGATTTGTTTTGAATATCGTGATACCCAAACCAAAATCAATGGTCGTGAATCATAAGAATTTAAGCTACATAAACATAAACAGTTCATCTTTGGTGTATTTGTACGTCAAAAGCATGTAAGTTGAAAATCACGGATGATAAATCCCTCTTCATTTAGGATTACTCCCTCTTCCATCTCCCTGGAGATACGATACAATAATGGCCTATAGACCACCCTAACAAAAGAAAAGGGGACTCCTGAATGCACCCATATGCCGTCATCGAATGGCAGAAAAAAAAAAAATCTTAAATTTTCCAGCAAAATAGTTTAGTCATATTTCTATCGCAAAACAGTTTTTCCCCTTTTTTATATTTCTATAATATTCTCATCGTCGGGAAATGAAGCAACAAGTAAATATCGGAAGCATTTATCTTTCACCACATGAGAGAGTTAAAGCTTGTTCTAAAGTCAGACCAACACAATTTCTTTCCAACAATCGTTTGAATTTATATCTTACAGTTTTGTAACGAGAGTAGAAATGTGTGTGATTGGTTTTGATAGAAAGCGCTTGTCAAATAATAAATACATTAATTTATATTTGCAACTTTTATTTTTGCGATTCATTAATTAATTATCCTATAAAACTATTGTTCTTAATTTTACAGCGAACGTGTAAATGTCAATTATAAATAATTTAAAGATATATTGTGTAGCTGAACTTTGATAATCTAAATAGTTTTACATTGTTTTATATTTGCAGTTAGAATAATTAAATACTTATTCTGATATACTGATCAGAAATTAAAGATTCATTTACATGTAGTTGTAGTTTCAATGAGACAATACGTTTTAATCAAGGGATTTCTTATAAGGTATATATCTGCATTGTGAAGCTTTTCTATTCATCCAGTGATACTGTTATACAGTTTTAGACCATGCATATAGAATGATAATATTTATGATAATATTTTTTCCGAAATATTTATGTGTTGTATATAATCTTAATACACAAAGATAAAGAATTCTATTCCTTAAAAAATTCTCTAGGGAAAAATATCAAGAAAAATAAAATTGTAAGATTATTATAAATTAAAACAGCATACTAACGTATGAATAAATAAATTGCTTTCAAAACAAACATTGCAAACATTTTAAGAATCTCATTTAAATTAAAATTTTGATTTTACTCCAGAAAAATGTCTAGAGATATAATATGGGGATTTTACAACTAAGCAAAAGTACTATTTTCTCATAAATATCTGTAATAGAAAGAAACAGCTATTCAACATTTCGATATGCACAAAATAAAATTGTAAGATCTATTAATGGATTTATTTAAAATTCAAACAATTCTGTGACATATATGAAGTTATGTTGCGCAATTAAACACTTTTTACAAAATGTCTCTAAGATTTTTTTATTACCTAAAACATAAAGATTCCTTTTTATTTATTTATTTTTAAAGAATATGTTAGCATAAGATTTTGAAAATGCCAGCCCAATTCAGACCAATATTTATTAATTTGCTTTCTGAAGTAAATAAAACCTTTATTAAATTACTTTTAAAATTTCAAATTCTCGAAAGCACAAAAGTGAGTGATTGAAAATAATACGCAAATTAAAAGAAAATTAAAATTATTGTCTAAAGAATTTCTCAAATAAAAGCAAAATTCTCTTATTGAAGCGCCCTTTACTATAATGTATTAACTTTTTTTGTAAATATTTCAATTGAAATAGCATTTCTTCACGTTGCCTTTTCAAAATTACAAAAGCGATTTAATGAAAAAATGTTTTACATTTCTCGAATCGCGAAATTTTAGTGGCAAACGCATTTAAAAAGAAATTTAATTCCCAAACAAAGAACAACCAGAAAATAATTAAATGCACTTTAAAAGACATATTTTCGTTACTTTTTAATATTCTAGAATAATTTCAGTTTTATTTTGAAATTGTTAAAAATTTGTAAAAAAAAAAAAGTAATAAATGAACACGTGCATTATGTTTTTTTTTCTTACTTTGCATTTCAAAATTTTCTCCCGACTTTCAGAAATTTAAAGGAAAATAGAGTAAAAAAATGCAGCCTGCATTCTTTACGATGATTCACGCTCTTCGTATTCCAGTAAAGAAAACTAAAAAGACTGCTTTGAAGTGGTATATTGGATCTACACATCTTTTATTAATTCGAATCATTTTGTTCTTGGCCTCCAGAAACCACTTGCGGTCCATTTGATGATTACTCTTCGGTTTCTCGTAAATAAAGAATCACCAC
This sequence comes from Pardosa pseudoannulata, assembly GCA_032207245.1. Lineage (NCBI taxonomy): Eukaryota > Metazoa > Arthropoda > Arachnida > Araneae > Lycosidae > Pardosa > Pardosa pseudoannulata. Next base: position 145,571,403 of record CM063502.1, read on the forward strand.
AAATCCCCAAAAACTCGGTTTCCCGAATTGATCGGAACTCCACACTCTTTCTTAACAACCTTTTTTCCTTTCCTCCCCGTTCTGGGTTTCACATTTCAATATGGAACGTGGATTTTCGATTTTCTTCAGGTAAGTTGGAATATTTGAATATTTTAAATGCGAACTTTTCCTCTCAAACAAGCAATGGGGTTAAATAATAAAGAGGCAATTTTTATTTTTTTTTTCCGAGCCCACACTAAATAGTTTCTAAAGGTAAGTGTAGTACTCAGTTCCCTTTACTAGGATTAAACTTTCAAAAATTCTGTACATTACGGTGACCAGACTGAAAAGAAATGCTAGAGAGTTACTTAATAATTAAACAGTGTCTCATCTATTAAGTAATTTACCTTGAAAAAATTATTTTCAGAAAGATTTCGAGCGTAAAATGGATTTGAGACAGTTCAGCAAACGTATAATAGCATTTAAAATATGAATTAGCTTGAGATTTCAATTTCAGTTTGTTTCTAAATTTGAATATTGATTTATTTTTCTTCTAATTTAATTGAGTTGAAACCATTATAGATATTTCTACTGGATTTTTTTTTAAATTCAAATATATTGTTGCAAGAATAATCTTTTTTTAGATACTAGAACTAAAAATTACAGCGTTAAACATATTGTACTGGAATTGAAAGTTACAGGAATATATATAATTTGTTAAAAACAGTATGAAATTACAACTTTTAATGAAAACTCAAATACGAAATATTATCTATTTCAAAAAAAATGTCGCGAATTAATAAGATATATTAATTTTGGAATTAATATATCTCAAAAAAGGAAAAAAATCCTACTATTAATTATATTTACAGGAGTAAGCTATATTTTACTAACTTATCTAAATCTGTGGTGCCAAAATGAGGAACGGATATATGATATTTATGTAGTATTTATGAAACTATAAACTATTTAGGAATTAAAATTTCATAAATTAATATGGCAGCTACGTGGTATTGCTCTAAAAGTCAATCTTGATTTTTAGGACTCGATATAATTATAATTCTGCTTTTTCATTACATATTAATTAAGTATTTATGGATAACTAATTTTAGGGAAATTAAATATATACGTATACTGTTTACGGCTATAATAGTTCTGTTAGATAAATAAAAATACATGAAACATAAACTCTTACAACAGGAGTGATATTACGTTCTTTAACAGAATATACCCTACAGCTCGTTTCAGAAACATTTTACTTTCTAGTGATCATCTTGCAATCAATCTGAATATAGTTATTAGATTACGATAACATTTTTATTTTTAAAACTTTTTGTACAAAAAAAATGAATTAATTATTATAAAAGCAACTGAAAGAATTTCCTTTAGATAATTTATTGTAAAGTTAATGCGGAATAAAAGCCTTCATCCTTTTGTACCAGAGAGAGTTTATTTTTTTCAATTAAAAACATGTATTTATTCTCCTTCTAGTAGAATATGCTGTATAAAGTCTAAATATGTGTCTCTTTCAGTACTAAATTATCAGTCAGATATGTTTTGCAGATCACTATAAAAGAAGTTTAAAAATTTAGAAATGAAATCTAATTTATAACAGAATAAAAATTTCAATCTCCGATGTAAGTTGATTCTATGATATAAGATGGAAAAAATGTACAGAATCATTAATTCAGCTCCATCTACTATTTTTTAAAATCTGGTTAATCAATTAAAATCACTGCTCGAGAACGTTTCAGTTACTTTTCTATTTTTTAATTTAAAAATTATATTTTAACCCCATTATTGTAATTTTTCCCATTTAGATAACAGTATGGTTATTTTATTTTTTTAAGCCTCTATTTCGTGTTGAACTATAAATTTCACATTTACTATAACGCGCAAACAATTAAACATATTTTATTTAAGATATAGTTCTAATACGAAAGGAAAGAAATAACGTAAGTATATTTTACTTGAAAAGGAAGAGGGACAAAATTTTCTTTTCTCTCTGGTCACCTTAAATGCTGATTTTTCAATCAAATTGTAAGAAATTGACTTATTTTGTGAAAAAATAATTTATGTAAATTTTGAGACCAATAAAATCTCTTAAACTGTAATACGTAGACTCTTTCTTGATTCTAGTGTCTGTCACTAATGGGGTGACCAACTGTCCCTAGATTCGGGGCAGGCCAAATTGATATATTTTGTCCTTCATCCTTATGCAATGATGATTTAACATTTCTTAAAATAAAATTGTCTTTTGTTTACATAACTGTAAGAAACTTTAATAATCTGTCCCGATATTCTCTGGTAAGTTGGTCACTCTGTCTCATAACCCAGTACGAAATGTTATAGAATATTTTCAGTATAGAAAAAACTTACCCAAGTCCATCTGGAAGTTCATCATTAAAAGATCAAAGTATTTACTGAATTCAACTAGGTTCAATAAATTCAAATGATTAAAAATATTTAATAATGTGAAAATAGTCAGAGATTTGGAAAGTTTTAACTTGGTATTCTTGATTGAATAATTTTTTTAGGTATTTAATAGGAATTGCTTACAGACAAATAAAATACTTTTAAGGTGTACATAAAAAATTCATGAAGACTGTAATGATTCAATAATAAGTAAAAATTTATTTTGTGAAGAAATATATTTTTTTAAATATTAAACATGCTGTTGAATTTTGGTGATCTCATTTGTTGATTTTTGTCAACATCTGGAAAAATCCAAAAATTTAAGTATACATCTGTGCTTAAAGTATTATTTGTAGTTTTTGACTTATGCTCAAATTTTTAAAGAAAATTTTTATAATTTTCAAAAACAAAACTGAACATATGTATATGTGATACATTTAACTGAATCAGGTATTATGCTTAAAATGACAAATCATATTGCTTAATAATAAACATAAAAAAATGCTTTATGCAAAAAAAGAATTATATATAATAAAATTTTAAATAATTCTATTTTAAATTACTTTTGACTCGAGTATTGTTAAAGCTTCGATTATCTTCCCTTCTACGGTTTACCCCTTCTTTAATTTCTTCCCTGAAAATGCCCTTTCTACTTTCGACAATATCTAAATATGCGTAATTTGTATTCTGATTTCGAGTTATGCTGCAAAAATATTAGATGCTAGCAGACAGAAGTTTTGTTATAAGAAATGCAACATACTATATATGAATCAACCATAATACTTGTAATCAATTTTTGCGTTTAAAGTAATGCAATGTTTGAAAGTTAATTGAATTTATCTTAACCGTAAATTATCTTAGCTATGCAAACTTTCAAGGAGGATAATTCTTCTTTTCGGAGCTTTCATCATAATTGCTTGAACTTCATTAAAGAGGAATTAAGAAGCGAATTTCCTGCAGCATACTGCATTGCTCGAAGACAGCAGACTGAATCTGCGGCTTACTTATTTCATACCTCTACTTTCATTTCTCCTAATCCTCCGGTGCTGCCTCACGTTGGCTGCGGAAGAGGAGCAAAATTTTTGTCTTAAAGAGATTTGCGGCATTGAGACTTGACGCGAAAGTCCACTAATTCGAGAAACTGAAATCGCAAGTGCATTATTTGCACAAGCAGCGATTTACCAATCGATGCCACCGAAGAGATTATCCGACTGCTAGCATTTACCTCGGCCACATGTTTTGTCTTTTTGCCGTAAAAAGAAGGCGCGATCGCATTAAAAGATTACATTATGATAATGTTGCTAGAAATCAAGCATATTATTCCTAATCTTGTTCCAGCGTCTTTTAATCCGCGACGTGTTCCATAGGAAATCTCTTTCAAAAACCATTCAGTCGAAGCACTGGATTACTGGACCGATAAGCTTTAATTTACTTTTGCTTTCAGGCTCGTCTCGCGAGAATAAAGGAATATCCGACCGAGGAAAAAAGAAGGAAAATGTGGGCTGTAGTGAGTCTAAATTCGTTATCGCTCTGTCTTCGAACTCTTAGAGAGCACTTTGTAGAAAGTAATCCAAATAAAAGTAACGAATAATTTTTCAGAATAAGTGCCTCATGCTAATGGCTGCACCATTGCGTTCCTCCGTGAGAAATAGTTCAAGCACTAAACTCGGCAGTTATTTTTTTTAACTATTCTACTAATAACAAACCTTTAACTCCAGTATTTGGAGAAAATATTGCTCGAGTGTGTGTTCCTGTAAGAAATACATAATAAATATCTTGCAATGTATTGCAAATCCTTGTCTTAGCTTTGTTATAAAAATTAAAGCTCTGCTGTTTGCTTCAGAGACATTATAATAAAGATATTAAAAGAATTTAAGCAAAGTAAAAGCTCCAGTTAAAGTTTATACATCAACCTACACATTTTTTAATGCGTGTGAGTCGTAAAATGCCATTATATACTTTTTTATATGAAAAATGATATAAGGTATTTCTATAGGTAGAAAAGCAGGTAATAAACCTATTAAAGTGATGCAACTATATTATAAACTAAAAATTAAAAAATAAAAACTTAATATAAAAAGGTATGGAAACAGAGAAAAAATACAATAATTTGTAAGTTAATAAAACTTTAATTATTATTAGACAGGAATTCAAACAGAAATTTAACGCATTGACACCCACGGCAATTTACAGAAATCTGGCCTAAAATGACAATTTGATTTAATCACATTATATTATTAAAAACTGTAATTCTAGTGCATAGTTATCATCAAAAAGTATAAAAAATGTGCATTTTTTTTTGTTTAAAAGTTTTACGAATTATCTCGTAGTTGGCTTCTGTAACTGAAATCTTTTCGCGGAAGTCAACTATGATTTAATTCGCGCTCAGACACGCACATACACGTTTCGACCTATCGCTTCTAAAAAGCTGAATCATAGATGAGCGTCCATATTCGTCAGTAGTTTTTCAGAAATTCTAATCGAGTGCATCACATTTACGTCTTTCTTGAGTGTTTTGTTTTGTAATTATTGTTATAATTAAGTTATCAAGAACCCAATATGGATAAGAAAAGACCATTGACTCAAAATGAAATAAATCTAAGTGATTCAGAATTTGACCGGATTTTTGACGAGGATGGTAACGACAGTAGCGATTATGAACCTTCTGAGATAATTATATTTTTGTTCGTTTTTTAATACATTTTCTGTTCATGTAAGCCAGCATTGATTCTTTATTCTTTGCCCAGAAGCCATCTATCGATATTAGCACTGATATATTACGAGTTTATTCGTAGCTGCACAAAAATTGCAAGTAAACAGTACGAGATAATTCGTAGTTGGCGTCCTTGAAAAGAACGCAATCTACGAGTTATCTCGTAGTTGGCAGTCAACGTGTTAAGTAAAGAATTTGATAGACACTACATTCCTAGCACTGGATTTTTAAGGTTATAATAAATAAAAAAACTCAATGTAATCAATATTCATAGTATGTAGAATCTCGTAAAAATAACAGGTGATCAAAATACTGAAAAATAATGATTTATGTATACAAATTTTTATATATGGTCATTTTTTAGTTTTTTCTTTATTAAGGCTCATCAATTAATATTAGTAAGTTTTGTGAATTACACGAAAAAAATTCACTATTCATTCACGTTTTATTTATTTCTGTGTTTATTTATTTTTTAGCATCATCTGTAAAAGCATATTTCAACGTTTATCTTTTTTTTCTTCTTCTCATAGAAATCCAGGACGACTAAAAACGATTTTGGTATTTTTGACAAGAAGATTTAATACGCATAAAATCCTTGAAGGACCTAAGAGTACACCGAACAGTAAATACCTTCCCAATAAACTTATCTTAAAAGTCAAACCGATACGACTACTGCTCAGTTGCGAACTTGGAATTTGTTTGAAAACCGGGAGTGCAGCGGGAGGATCAAGACCGTCGAGATGCAATCCCGATGTCTCTGAAGTCAGATTAACTTTAAGAGCAGACGCAGACGAATCTAGGCATATAAAATTGAATCAGTACGGACTTATTGACTTTACTATCCCGAGTCTCAAAATTGGCAAATAAAAAATTGAGGTATTTTCCTTTTTCCAAAGCGAATCACCGCAGCGACCATGAGATCGATCTACAATGCCATTACCATGTAGATGTCCTTAAAAACGTAGAATCTAATAGACCACCGAAGCCAGTCTGATTTGGATCAGAAAATTGACCGCAAGATGAATTGGCAGGAACCCCAGAATAGGTAAAACGAAAATGTCTAAAAGTTAAGGCAGAGATTACACGGATGCTTTCAGAGACTTAGTATACTAAATACTTTGGAAATGATCATTGGGGATACGGATTTAGAAGACATAGATTTATAGTCAGCTATACAGAATCTATATGTAGAAGTGAGATTAATGGAACGGATATAAATATTTATGGAAAATAGATATGCGTTTTAAAACAGCAATATACATTTCGATAGGGTATTTTAATGTTTGAAAAATACGTTATAAAACATTTTATTTAAAACGAGTTTAGATTAGATGAACAATAAATGAATGTTTAAAATAGAAATGTAGATTTTAATGTGATTTTTAACGTAAAGAACAAAAATTCTTTCTAAATTTAATATAGTATTTTACGTGGTATTTTATGTTTCAATAGGATATGTTAAATATAAATAAAGGGAATATTGTAGTTAATTAATACAGTTATACGTTTAAATCATTCTATATTTGGTAAACTATTTTATTTGTCATTTTCTAACATTTGCCGTGACATGCCCAAGGGGCTTTTTTAAGGGGTAGTGGGAAAAAGTATATATATTTAATAATAAGTTTCGAAATTTTTCTTAATGTCAGTTACAAGTATAAAAGACACATGAAAATAGGAAAATGAACTGCTTTAAATAAGCATAAATTGCACTAACTCTTAAATTCCACACACACACACACACACACAATATATATATATATATATATATATATATATACATATACATATATATATACATATATACATATATATATATATATATATATACATATATATTATATACATATATATATATACATATATATATTATATATATATATATATATATATATATATATATATATATATATATATATATATATATATATATATATATATATATATATATATATATATATATATATATAAATATATATATATATATATATATATATATATATATATATATATATATATATATATATATATATATATATATATATATATATATATATATATATATATATATATATATATATATATATATATAATTTCCTACAGTATTTTGATCCGGCTAAATTTTAAAATTCAGAAAATTTAAATAATTAGTTCTAAAAACAAATTTGTAAATAATATTAATCTTTTTATATATTTTAATTGAACTAAAACTCTTAAAAATGTACTTTATTTTGAAGAAAATAGTAATTTTATCAAAAGTTAAAGAAAAAACTTTTTTAGATTTTAGTAAAATTGTGTAAAAAAGGAGTTTAAAGCCTCCGAATTATTAAAGTTCCATTCACGTTGAAAGGTACATAAATAAAAATAAATAAATTTTAAAAATTTAATTCAAACTTTGATTTAATTACCGCTTTAATGAGGAATTTTTTTCATATAATCTTAAACCGAAGAAATCTTTTTCGTATTGTAAAGCAAAAATATATTGGGGATTAGATGCATAACTTTTGCACATTTGACAACTAAAATAGTAAATTAAAGCAAATAGCATAGTAAAACCACTGATTTCAATTAAGTGAAAGCAAAATATTGCTGTCCGTAGATCATTCATTCAGATTAAAAGGTTCAGGCTATTTTCTACTAAAATTATTCCAACTTCAAGATCTGTGAAATAATACTGACTGCATTTTTAGATAATCATAACTATAGACTTTGTAAGTGACAAGCAGTTACGAAAAAAACCTGCAGATCTACTTACTTCATAGTTCAATATTTAGCTGGTTTATACTTCTGTAAAATTTAAGGAATTAATCTTTTGTAGATCATTGTTATTTTAGTTGCAATAGATCGCTTCTTTCAGTTTCTTTGTTAAAATGATTTCACTTACGAAAATATTATAGTTGAAAACCAAAAAAGAAGAAGCCAAAAGAGAAATACTTTTCATCTATAAGCATAGTTCTATTAGCATTGATGTAACACTAGGTTTAGTTATGTGACCCTATATAATATCTGAAATGAGACATGTGCATTCTTTAGACACAAATAAATTTTACCAACGTACGCATTCACAACTGTAATGATTTTGTGATTCACTTTTTTGCTATTTATTAACATAAAAAATATTTAAGTACATAAATATCAACTAGAAAATGAAGATATTGGTGTTATTGGTTATAAAACAGGGTTAAATATTAGTGAACTAAAAATAAGTTAAAATGTTCTTCCTGGTCCAGAAAATTGGTTATTCAATTATCTATTTAATTGTTGGTCTCTTGAGGTACTATTTACTTCAGAATAGATTTACTCATAAGAATAGGGTGATGTGTAAACTAGAAACACTAATTTTAATGTATAATTATTGCATGGAAAAACTTTTTATGCATTGAAAATAATTGCTCTTATAACTTTAGTAATAACATTTTTTAATATATTAAATATTTTTTAACTTATATTTATTTAAATTTTCCTGTTAATATTATTTGAACTATAATTTATACCGTCAAATATGCTGTCTAAAAATATAGATAACGTCAGCAATGAACAACTAAGCTATACTAATTAACTTTTTTTCTATTTTTTAACAGAAAAAAATATTTAACTATATAAACATGAACTAGAAAATTAAGATATTGGTGTTATTGGCTAAAAATTAGGGTTAAATATTAGAGAACTAAAAATAAGTTAAAATGTTCTTCCTGGTCCAGAAAATTGGTTATTCAATTATTTATATAATTGTAGATATCTTGCTGTATTATTTATTTCAAAATAGATTTACTCATAAGAATAGAGTGATGTGTAAACTGGAAACACTAATTTTAATGTATAATTGTTGCATGGAAAAGTATTTTATGCATTGAAAATAATTGCACTTATTTCTTTAGTAATAACATTTTTAACTTATATTTATTTAAATTTTCCTGTTAATATTATTTGAACTATAATTTATACCGTCAAATATGCTGTCTAAAAATATAGATAACTCCAGTAATGAACAAATAAGCTATTCTAATTTTTTTTAGGTTTGGGTATTGATGGTTGTTTGGGTATTACTTCATAATTAATACACTGCGCAATAATACAATGTTATGCATAAACTCACTGGCGTTACGTTATTAATCTAACAACTCCAAATAACAAGGTTTTTTGCATTCAAATTAATATTACGAAATATTAAACCTATAATTTGCATAAAATTTACTAGAATTCCATTGATTATATAATACCATTTGAAGCATTTATAAGCAGCTTTCGACGAGAAACGAAAATGGGTACCTAATAGAGTATTTGGGGAAGAGAGATGAATAACATACATTATAAATTTAAGCACTGACTCTGTGATGATGCCTCATTTGATGACGGATCTAGATAAATGAATTCACTCTTTACAAAAGTTGAGTTCTCTGCAAATAGGAGTAGACAATATAAGGTGCATGAACTGTTAAAATGAGCATTCAAATTTTAATCTAGTCCCAATCAGAATTTAAGTAGGGAAGGAGTGTATGACATCATATCAAAAATCCTGGTTTAAATTTACTGGAACTAGTTGATGCATTATTGTGAATGTAGATCAATACATATTTGAAACTCTAAATAATGTGAGTGCACGTAATTTTACGCATTAAATATTATTATGAAAAGAAACATTTATTTTATTAGATTAATATCTTCATAAAAATTTGAGACCAAATTTAACTCTTAACTTGAAAATATTTAAAATCTTCCTACAAAATTTGATTTTGAGTATGTATTCAAGTGTATTGGATGTAGATAAATTACCAAGTTTATGTAAACATTTTTTCTGAGTTTTATATTTTGTTTGAAATAAAAAAAATGCCGACTACTGTTTAAAAATTTGAAGATACCTATGATTATTTCTATGGAAACAGACTTGTGATTTTCTACTGAAACTGAACTTATATGATCTCGGACTTCAATGACTTTGTAAAAGTTAAAAGTTTTTTAGTTGAGAAACTGGTTCTAAGACTCCATAAACGTTGTTCTAAGTGTTTTAGGATCGAGCAATTCAAGCTAATATTGCTGTTTTGAATTTTTCAATTTTTAGTTATTTCTCACTTAGCAATAAGCTCACTTAGCGATAGTTTTTCAAAATGTATGAAAAATTGTTAATTTGGAGAAAATTTTCTGAAAAATATGAAAATATAACATATGGCATATGACTCTTCTTTAAAATTATGAACAGAAGTTCCTAATTAGCTTAGACAGGCTAGATTTGAGTTTGTTATAATAGTTTAAGGAACTATCAATTCAAAGTTAATATTGTCTTTCTGAATTTTTACCTTTTCAGTTATTGCTCACTTAGCGACAAACTAGAAATTCGTTAATTAGAGAAAATTTGTGTATTGAAAAATGTAGCATATGGAATAAGAATCCTCTTTAAAACTATGAACATGACTTGATTAGTTGAGGCAGGTTATTCTTTCCACTTCAGACAAACTGAAAACAACTACTTCTTAACAGAGAACCTCTAATTTTTCTCACGAATCCTTCAAATCATCGACCATGAAATTTCTAAAAATGCTTCCCTTATTAGTGTCTCTAATTTTCGTTACATAATCTGAATTATCCAAGACCGACATTAGTTTTCACTTAGTTTCAAGGTAAAGTGCTAATTGCTCCCATGGGAAGTCCTTTAAACTTACAATCAATTTACTTTTTTTTTATTTCCTCTACCATTTAAACCTTCGGTACTTTCGATTGCAAGGAGGCTGTGAGAGGTCAGCACATATATTCTTAAATATAAAAATAATTAAGGCTTATAACCTTAGAAATTCTCTGTGTAGAAAATAAAAAGACATTTATTTATTTGATTTAATACCTTCCTACGCTTATTCTTTTTTAAAAATAAATATATATTCTTTTTCTTTTCTAGTAATAAAACGTTATATAATTTGGAGGAATGAAATAAATTAATACGATATTACTAATTAAAAATGCATAATTTGTATTCCCCGTTTAAAATATTTTCTTATAAAAATATTTACCCCCCCCCCCAAAAAAAAAACCCTTTAAAATGTTTGGATTATTTTAAATGTAATTCAAGCACTTTAATTTTAAATTTTTCAGAAAATCTAGTTGAAATTTCTTTGAAAGAAAGATAATTTTCGCAAAAATTTTATACATTCTGCGTATATGTGTTGTTCCTAAGAGATATTCAGTCTTTTAGGCATATCCTAAAGTATTTCTCTTAATTAAAAGTATAATTAAGATTATAAATGCATAAATCAGACGAAAGGAAAAAACACAGCAAGTATGTTACTGATTGTTATTTTAATTTTTTAGTTTTAATTTTCATAGACATGAAATACTATGCAGTATGCTAGTTTTCAACTCACTTTAGATGAATTATTCAGATGTTGGTTTTCTAGAAGTGAAACAGCAGAATATTTATTATGTGACAGGATATATTATTTCTACGTAATTCACTAAGACAAATAAAAGTCTTAGCCAATATAAGTTATATAATTTGCGTTTAACTGCCAGGGAAACAATGTCTGTACATAATTTTGAATACATAAAATAAAATTAAAATTTACACAATCCAAAATATAAGAACACTAATAAAACAGTATAGTGCATTTCTAGTTATTAAATACAAAATTTATAAATATGTAAATTTTTATGTATGCAAAGACGTATTTCATAGTATTTTTAGGTATAAGCCTTAAAAGCAAGAAAAATCACAGTAATTCACAATAATTAACATTCAGCGGTATAATAATAAAAATAGTACATTTATGGATATATTCCTGAAAATGGGGGATACTTCCAAAAAATTATTAGAATTTATGACAATCAGAGAAATTGCGTTTTGTCTCATATCATCTTTGTACATAAACAGGTATAACATTTTTTATGGGTCCCAAGTAGTTTTATAAAAGGGAATTTATTGCGGGATAGACATTAGGGAAACACTATACAATGATATAGGAAAAATAATGCTTTCGGGGATAAATCTGATTATTATCATGAAACCATACTCTTATAATCCTCTTCCATAGTTCCCTCTTTATCAGGGATCATAGTTTCATCTTGTGCTCATGATTGAATACAGATTTTTGGATGGCTTGAAACAAGGTAAATTTTTATTCGTTTATTCTTTTCACTACTTTGCCATTTTTAAAACTAATTGCCAGATACAAAAATTTTAAGTCATTTAAAAAATAAACATTAATCAACAAATTGCTACACATTATTCCTTGTTTTGCGTGTTTTATTAGTATATTGAAGAAATAGTAAAGTTCTACCCCTTATATTTTTCCCTTGCATACAATCGAAAAACAGTTTTTAGCTTTGCATATAATATATATCTATATATATTACCATTAGTGCTGTAAAATAAGTAATACATTTAATGAACAAAACTAGTAAATGTTATGCAAGTTTGAGTAATTTTTTTTCAATTGAATTTTGGAATTTTTTTAATGATAACTAGACAGTAGTCTCATGAGGGTTTTTAAGGTAAATAATCTCCCATATAATGTTACTGATCCAAAGATCTTTGATCGATTTGAAACCTGGGACTTTTATTCTGCAAAATCGATATTCGACTAACTTAATTACAGTTATTTAGTCTTCTGCTAATGCCCTTTTATTTACTGCTTTTCACTTATCTAGTCATTAAACTTTTCTACAGCTTACAAAATGATATATTGTGATCAAAATTTTAAGTTCTCGTCTAGGTAAACTCTGAACTTTCAGATATTCACATCATAATTCGGATATTTTCTCCATTATACTATCTGGTTTTTAAAGTATTTTCTAATAGTAGTATTAACTTTCTTGTCAATCTTATATTAAACCGTTTTGTATCCCAATATGATCTAGCATAAATATTCTTACTTAGTAAAATTATGAAATCATGAAAAGCAACTCCCATCTCATTTTCGCATTAAATGTACTCTACCTATGCAGTACACAAAAGAGAATCGATGATTTTAAATTTTCATGTATATATATATATATATATATATATATATATATATATATATATATATATATATATATATATATATACATATAATTTTAATAATTACATAATTAATAAAAATTATATTACATAGTGAAAATTATGCATGTAAAAATGAAGAGCAGTATTTAGTATAACACAAATGTTTGTTCTAGTAAAAAAATTTATATTAATATACGTAGACATTAGGCTTATATAAATTTTTCAAAAATAATAAACCTTAATTCCTTCTAAAAGAAATAAATAATAAGGTAATTTTAACTGATTATTATGAAGTAAAATTGTATTTTATCAAATAAATGGAAACAGCTAGAAATCAACTTTAACATATATTAACCTTCTTTTTTATATCAAAACCTAAAAAAGAAGGAATAAAATTTGATATTAATTCCTTTTATTATTTTTCTGCATTAATTTTTTATAATACGCAACTTTAAATCTATTTTACAGTTAAAATATGAGAGCTTTTAAGGAACAATGATAAAAAAAATCTAATTCAAATCAATAAAAAAAAATCTTTGAGTTACTTTCCTGTTTCCTAAATTTTGAGGATTATATTTCATATGATAAGAATATTCGTTTGAAAAATTTCTCCTTGCAGTTTCTTTTAATTTGTAAATACAAAATTTTCACACTGATAAAAAAGGTGGTCTTCTATTGAGTATAAATGATTCATCCTTTCATTAATGCACAAAAAATAACAGAGGGAAAATCCACTTAGAGATTAAAAGATTTTTAATTGACTTCGTTCAAGTACATCATTTATTAGCAATAAATTATGAAGAGTATATTTTAAAGTATTAACTTTTGGCTAATTTTCATATTAGACAGTAAAGTCACTTTCAACATGAATAAAGTAGATTAAACTACATAAAAAGTTCTTTAAAATCTAAAATTCCCTGATCAACGTAAAAGACAATTTTTTTCTACCATAATTAATGAAATATTTAAAGATATTCGTTTAAAACATTTCTCTTTACCATTTCTTTTAATTTGTAAATACAAAATGTTCACGCTGACCAAAAAAAAAAATATTAATCTTATACTAATTTAAATGGTTTATTTTTTCGCTAAAACAGATAAGATTTTTGTCTATTATAATTAAAGAAGTTTAATCATGAGAAATCAAAAAAATTCCAAATGGATTTATTCTAGGTTTCAATGTTTTTTGGATTTTTTGTTAGCGGTTTATAGAATCGCTATAAATATCAGGTTTTCAGGAAAGAATTATACTATTGTATTTTTTCTATGTTTCAATAATTCGAAGGCTCCGGCTTCTTGGTTAGTGGCTTATTAACCCGCTATAAATACAGGGTTAGCAGGAAATTCAACCGATTACATATTTTGAAGGTTTAAATAATTTTAGACGTCCTGGCTTCTTGGTTAGCAACATATCTAATCGCTATAAATACATGGTTAGCAGGGGAAAAATAAATCAATTACATTTTTTTCAAGGTTTAAATAATTTTAAACGTCCTGGCTTTCTTGTTAACAATCTATCTAACTGTTATAAATACTGAGTTATCGGGAAAGAATCATACAATTTTATCTATTTATAGGTTTAATTATTTTTAAAAGTCTTGGATTCATAGATAGTAAACTTTCCAATCACTATAGATACAGGGATTGAAAACATTATTATTTTCCATAAATACAAAAATAAGATTCTCAATAATATTTCATTGTAAATAAAACTGTTAAATTTTGTTTCACAATTGTTCAATATGATTTCCTTTAGACATCCGTATAATATAATTGCAGTGTGATATTTCTTGCCAAACTAAACATAAAAATGTAATGTCTTACAATTTTTTATTATTTAAAATTTTCTCTTTGTAATTACGAAAAATATTAGAGTTTATAATCAGATGACTTTTTAACCTTGTATGACACATTCTATATGTATGATAACATTATTCTTTTGAAAAACTTTTATGAAAAATCTTTTTTTATATAGTTGAGAACATTTGATATTCTTTACATGATTACATATGCACAGTTATCAGAGTCAGGAAAATAAAAAATAGTCAATATCAGAGCATTAATGTCCATTACTTATTAAAACAGAAGTTATTAAACATTAGTTATTAAAACAGAAACATCATAAATTGATGTAATTCATTCAAAATTTAAATGTTTGATCGATAAAATAAAACTCATATTTGTAATTTTCAACAAAACAATTACCTCTGAAAAGTTTTTTACCAGTAATAATAATTCTCAAAAATATGAAAAATATCACGCGTAAAAACCCATGTAAACTTTTCAGAGTGAATTGCCTCGCAAACCTCGAAGTTATCACTACCTGCTTTTGTTGAAAAATGAGATACGAGATTAAAAATAATATTTTATAAAAGTTGGATTTTCAGGAAGATCATTTAAAAATAATAGCTTTACAGTTGATTGACGTCATTCCTTTATATTTGGAGTATTTTTAGGCTGAAATCTGGAAATCCAGTAGAATGGAAATTAAGTGAACATGAAATGATCGTTTCTGAGTCATACAAGTTCCCCATTCTTCTATTTACTTCAGTTAAATATTTCTTCCCTTTTCAAAGTATTTTCTTTTTTACTTCTAAAATATGGTACCAATTAATTATAAAATATATTTATTTATACTTATGAATATTTTCAAATATGTGTACAATATTTTTATTTTCAAATCTCAGGCCCACAGTAGTTCTTTTAAACAGAAATTAATCGCTATAAAATTAATTGCTTTTTTATAATTTTACATGTTTTAAAACTCACACTTTCTCATTTGTTCATTATAATCAGTATCATTTTGAAATTTCTTTGAAAAAAAAATGCAAAAAACCCATACTTCTGAAAATTCAAAAGTTTCGTAAGGTTCAGAGGTTAAGTACCATATAATTATACAGTATTTTGGTGGCATAGCGAAGAGGGGATGTAATGGTTATAATACCCTAGGAGAATTGATGTCCATATATGTCATATATGTAAGGATTTCTGTATTAATTTTGAGACATAGATAAAGGAAGAACCCCCCCCCTTCTAATGAAAAATTTCTTACTACGTTCCTGAAATATCTAATTGGTTGATTAATTTAAAATTATATAAAGGATAATTTATCCATTCTTAGTAAATGAGGCTAATTTACAGTTAACAACAACGAAGCTACATAGTACTACACCGATACCTATTACCGACAGTCAATCAAGGATAGATATTTTCCAAAAAATGTTGTTTATCAAATAAAAATTGCTATGTCTCTTAATTATCCTGCTTACACACAAGCTCACATACAGTCCCATAAATGCCAAATATATGTTATTTGGTAGAAGTTTCTGTCACTCGGTTTCATAGTTGTGTAACAGAAACTACTATTCATTTTTATCCCCTTTAAAAACTTTTTGCTGTATTATTTATGGATTTTTTTCTTTTTGGATAGGATTATATAGTACAAATAGTGAGTACTGATGTAAGTGATGATTGGCATATCCAATCCTTATATTTAGCTCATCAATTAAATATTTATAAAAAAAAATTAAATCCCTGAAAATATCTGTGCCATGTTAAAAAGGATATTAACATCCACGTTTAACAATAAGACATTACATTTATTAAAATATAAAATTTTAGAGAAATTACATTTATTGATTATATATAGACAGCTATATATTATAAAATATATAGAATTCATCACCCGTGATAAAAAAGGGAAGATTTTTAGCCATTTATATTTTCTCTTTTTGTTAATTTTCCTCCAACTCTGGGGTGTAGACGTTTTGAGGAAGGGGTATCACTAGTTCCCACTCCCTTAAAACACATACATTGTAGCAAAGTAGTAGACTGTCTCACTCTAACCCAAAGCAAACCGATGAATGGAAGTGCTAAAGAATGTTCCCATTTTTTGTGCATAAATATATCTAAGAGAAAGGAAGAATATAACACATGATACACACAATTATCTTTGTTTTGGTTTGGTACACTAAGGACAATTTTTTGCAACAAGCGATAATTAGACTAGGTGCCTATTGCTTGAATAAAATAAAAAATATATGGTAATATCTTTACAAAATATAAATATTTAAGTATTTGCACAGGTGACTCTGGAAACAAGAATTTTCAGTCTGGCAGAACATGATAGTATTTTGTTGGTGAGTGTTCTCTTGATGTCCAAATACGATATGTGATATATAAACTGTTCCCTATTGAATTATTTTAACTATTATTTAAAATTATAATCTGGAGAATTAGGAAAAAAGAGACAAATATCTTAATATAACTTTATAATATTTCTTTTTCTTCAGATTTATATATCAGGAAATTTTTGCTTACGTGTAAATCCCCTTATTTTTTTTTACTATTACAGCACACTCACACTCATGTGTATTCTTATATATATATATATATATATATATATATATATATATATATATATATATATATATATATATATATATATATATATATATATATATATATATATATATATGTATATATATATATATATATATATATATATATATATATATATATATATATATATATATATATATATATATATATATATATATATATATATATATATATATATATATATATATATATATACATATATATATACATATATATATATATATATATATATACATATATATATATACATATATATATATATATATATATATATATATATATATATATATATATATATATATATATACATATATATATATATATATATACATATATATATATATATACATATATATATATATATATATATATATATATATATATATATATATATATATATATATATATATATATATATATATATATATATATATATATATATATATATATATATATATATACAATTTAATAGAAATTATTCAATTTTGATAAGCAGAATACTTCTAAAAACAGAATATTAAATCTACTTTAAAAACTTAATATAAAATCTGAAAATGGAGAAAAAGGATAATAATCGATACTGCTCTTGCAAATTACTTTGAAGAATTGGGACTCCAAATAGGACTTAAAACATTTTTGTGTGGCCTGGATCCTCGACCGCAACACAAGCACAGCAAATTCAGTTGTATCGAATTAATTGTTTTCAATTTAAAACTAGAAAATCTGCACGTATCACACTGGGTCAATAGCTAAACAAGGAAGCTTTCTTCATCCACACGAGCAGCAATTCCATAAAAATGTGTGTGCGTTTCTTTGGGAAAATTTGTTTTAATCTAAGGGGAAAAATTAAAATAACAGTAATATAATAAAAATTCCATGTTTAAATCAAGTATACAAAAAATAAGTAGTTACTCTTTTTGAGTGTTACCTTGTCTTTAATACTACCAAGGTCGAGAGTTGTAAGTGGGAAGCATTAACATGCGTAATCAAACATTCAACTCCAGTGGGCTTGAGCAGAGACATAAATGAAGAGAAACTATCCTTCTCTATTACACCTACTTCTCATTTGAAGCTTCCATTAACTATCTAAAGGTATGAGTGTTTCAATAGCATAATATCAAGTATACAAAAAATAAGTAGTTACTCTTTTTGAGTGTTACCTTGTCTTTAATACTACCAAGGTCGAGAGTTGTAAGTGGGAAGCATTAACATGCGTAATCAAACATTCAACTCCAGTGGGCTTGAGCAGAGACATAAATGAAGAGAAACTATCCTTCTCTATTACACCTACTTCTCATTTGAAGCTTCCATTAACTATCTAAAGGTATGAGTGTTTCAATAGCATAATATCAAGTATACAAAAAAATAAGTAGTTACTCTTTTTGAGTGTTACCTTGTCTCTTTAATACTACCAACTTCGAGAGTTGTAAGTGGGAAGCATTAACATGCGTAATCATACATTCAACTCCAGTGGGCTTGAGCAGAGACATAAATGAAGAGAAACTATCCTTCTCTATTACACCTACTTCTCATTTGAAGCTCCCATTAACTATCTAAAGGTATGAGTGTTTCAATAGCATAATATCAAGTATACAAAAAAATAAGTAGTTACTCTTTTTGAGTGTTACCTTGTCTTTAATACTACCAAGGTCGAGAGTTGTAAGTGGGAAGCATTAACATGCGTAATCATACATTCAACTCCAGTGGGCTTGAGCAGAGACATAAATGAAGAGAAACTATCCTTCTCTATTACACCTACTTCTCATTTGAAGCTCCCATTAACTATCTAAAGGTATGAGTGTTTCAACAGCATAATACCGAATACAACATAACTAAATTAAAGGTGAAGCAACTGTTTTCATATGAATAATGCATATACTTCGAGTTCTTACTTTAATAATTTATAATCCAGGTAAACACATTTTTTTCCTTTGAGAAAATAAAGTTAAATACTACAGCCAGATATGTTTGAGGGTATTTCATACGGCCAGCATAAAAATATCTTTTACCAGCATATCTTTAACCAGTATAAAATATCTTTTTACCAGCATAAAAATAATCCTTTAATTTCTTTTCTTGAAAAATTTTTATTTACATTTTGCTATGATGGTGAAAATTTGCTTTTTATTATAAGATTTGAAAAGACCCTGAATTTTTAAACGTTAGAAATTAAAAGATTAAAGATTTTTAAAGATTATATTTTATAAGATTATTTTAAAGATTTATTAACTTCAATTTTTCCCATAAGGAAATAAACACTTGTCCCTTGAAATTAAATAATTATTTTTTAAAAATTTGTTATGTTGAGTTGGATATTTTAATCGCATTGTCAAATCAATCTTGGTAAGCCCCATATTTATACTATATTTTACAAGTTTTATCGTTTATTTCGAGCTTTCAAGATAACCGTCTCCTCCCCATATTACGTTTTGTCCATAATATATTTTTATGTATGGAAATTAATTTGTAGTGGAAATGTTTACATTCTAAAGAGGTAGGGTATAATTATAAACTTTAGCAAATTTTTAATTTTTATTATATTAGGTTACATCTAGGATCCAGACTATGACTAAATCTTTCATCACTAGCGAACACCTTATCTCCATCTCTGAAAATTGCTCAGGACATACAACTTCAGAGTAAACAGAGCATTTATTGTACTTTCTTACTTTTATTTTGTCTGCATAAACTCTTGAAATCAATTACAATCAGTCAATAAGTTATTTAACAAGAGTATTAAGTGTATTACATGTCAATATTTAATTATTTATATATTACTTAAACCTTGATGTATTTCCGACTGAAACGTAATGTTATAGAGGGATTTGCTAAAAATTTACTTGTTATTGTTACAAATATAAAAAATGGGTTCGAAGTACTCTTTAGGAATATATTTCCTATATTTGTTACGGTTTGGGAAGTAGATTTTAAAGAATTATTACTTTTAGCGTAATTTTTTCCTTAAATGCATGTTTTCACAAAGCAAAATGCAGGTTAAAATAATTTATCTTCTTTCTGAATATAAATATAAAAATAAGGATTAATAAAACCAAATTTATATTTGCTTTGTTCAGACGGACCAAGATGTTTTGGTATCAATACGATAATGATGAATGAAATATGAAATCTAAGAAGACTCTACTACAGTTTCAACTTTTCTAACACATAGAAATTGAAGTAATTAACTTTGTTAATATTTTTATTAAGGAACCACTTAAAATGATACATGAAAATAATAGTTACAGACTGACTTTAATATTAAATGTAATGTATTAGATTGAACCTTTTTCTTTTGGAAGCAGATTTGATTAAAAATTACAGATTGTATTTAAATAGCATTTTGATCTTTATTTAGTATTTTAAGGGGCCATTAATATACATTTCGAAACATAAATCTTCGATATAACAGTCTTTATTCGATTCATTATAAAACAGACAGTTTTGTTTCTTTTAAGAGGTATTTTTTCATGTTCTTTAATAATAACGTACTAGCTTTAATAAATGATGCTATATTAATATTTAGCTATGTCATTTCAATAGTATATTTTTTTTAAATATCATAAAAGTATAAACCAAAAATAAAAATTGAAATTCACTTATCCGCTAGATATTTGAAAGATATATATTAGAAACTAAACATTTATTGTAAAGTTAAGTAAATTATCTATTTTATTACGTAAACCAAAGCTTTAAAGGTATCTGACATTTTAAAATTTATAAAAAAAACTGTGTAAAAATTAAACTATTTAAAAAATAGCCTTTGACGTGATATTAGATAAAATAAGTTATACTTATTTATATAATTGTGGTTCACAAAAAAAAAACAACAACTGATAATTAGATTTTATGTGACATAAAAATATGTTATAATTGACAAATTTCAAAAGTTTTTTTTTGCGGGTAAGAGGATTTATATATTCTTTTTCATTTAATGTATATAATTTTTGTGTTTTTAAGATATTACTTCTTATTACAAACATAAATAATTTTCAGAGTTACATCCTTATAAATAAAGAAAATTTTATTCTAAACTGATCAGAACTTTATATTTTCTATTGAATACAAAATAGGTTGTTATAACGAAGACTAAGAAAGGCACAATGTTTCCCTTAATGTAAGTTGTAGGTTCTAACCGTTTGATTTGTGTGCCACAGGTCTTTGCCAATCCGGAAGCAGCCCTCCGCCCACCGACGACATCCTGAATTCGGACAGCCGCGCCTCGAGCCCGCTGTCGCCGGCTCCTGCGATCCAGAGTTCCGAAGGCCACCTGGGCGGCAGCGGCGCCACCGACTCCGGCAACTCGGCTGTCGATCCGGACGGCAAGGGGAAGTGCGGCGGCAAGAACAATCGGCGCAAGAAGAAGACTCGCACCGTGTTCACGCGGAGCCAGGTATTCCAGCTCGAGTCGACTTTCGACATGAAGCGGTACCTCTCGAGTTCGGAGCGGGCCGGACTCGCAGCGTCCCTCCACCTCACCGAGACGCAGGTGAAAATCTGGTTCCAGAACCGGCGCAATAAGTGGAAAAGACAACTGGCTGCCGAACTCGAAGCTGCCAACATGGCTCACGCCCAGCGAATGGTGCGGGTGCCCATCCTATACCACGACACTGGTTCCTCTTCGGTCAATGCGACCGAAAACTCGTCCCTCAGTGTGGCGACTTATCCGTCGCTTTACTACCACCACGCCTCGTTCGCTAACAGCCAAGGAGGGGCCAGAGCACCCCTTCCCAGCCTCGTCTGATGAAAAAGACACCGTGCTTTCTCTATGCCAAACGAACTGCTACTTAATACAAATCCGAAATGATCGGCCGATTACAGACACCTAGGTTCCGCTTCCTGGAACTCTATCTTAACTACCATGTTCGTCATTTGGTTAGAGTAGTGATATACCAATCGCTTCCAAACAGAAGGCTGGATATCTCTCTCCTCCAGATATCGACTGTGCATGAACACTTCGGACCAAAGACTTTCAAAAATGACTTGGGAGAGAATTACTATCACTGCTGAACTCATTCGGATAAACGTTTTTTCCTCCTTTTCATTTCGTTATCTTCCAGTGTTGGGTGTCGTTTTGTTAGAGACAGTTAGACTGACGTGGAATTGTGCATATCGTTTGTTATCTGTTCATCAAAATATTTTGATTTCAGAAAAATGAGTTCACCTCAATAATCCATTCGGAGGAAAGTTATTTTGTGAAGGAATTGAGTTGATGATATTTTACAAATAATATTTTATATAAATGCTCTCGAAAAGTGCGTACCATTTCTCTAAAATTCTAGTCATTGTTTACGGTAAGTCTGTTCTTGATAAATTTTAAAAACAAAAAAAAATAGTCATTATTTATTATCATCATTTTTTTGATAGTCAGATATAGAAGACATGTGCAATATATTACTTTATATGTAATTATTTATTTCGTAACCAAACGCTAATTTTAATACAAAATAGTGCATGAATCGTTTTTAATATCACAACTCAAAGTATGTTATTTTCCTGAATTTGTTTTCTTAAAACGCCTTCATTGTATTTTACACAAGTTATTGTTACAATGTCATAAAATGTCAACCAAAGTGGAACTAAAAGAAATAATGAAGCGAACAAAATAAAGTTATTTAAATCGCTTACTACTCTTTTAAAGTGAAAAGTCATCATATATTGTTTATATATCTGTATTTACCATGAATAAAGGAAATTTTTATCACATCTAAGAAATCAATTGTTCATTTTAAAAATATTGTTTATATCTTTAGACAAACAGGGTGAATCATTTTTGTAGTTACGTACTGTTTACGTATTTCTTTCAGCTAAGATTGATTTTATTTAAAAGTTTCGTTTTAGCATCAGATCAAAATTCTTAAAAGAATACTCATTGGGATTGATAAATATTTGAGTGTTTTCACATTTAAATGGTGAATGAAAAGAAAACCTCACATAAAAATAGACAATATTTAAAAAAAGATATTTCAAGGTATTCATGATTAACTTTTATGTAGTTAAATATGTTTTAAGTTTTTCATTAAAGTTGGAATTATCCCAAAAGCTACTGCTGCTTGAAGTTATTCTTTTGATTTTAAGTGATTGCAGAGTTATATGTGATCTATGAATGATTCTTTTCTGAATACTCTCATAAAATTGCACTGAATAAATAATTTAATAACGTTATTCATTTGACTGCTGATATATATGGTGATTTTAATGAGAAATAACTTCAAACCTTACCTATAAAAATAGATAATGATCAATATCACATAATAAAGACCTCAAATAATAACCTGTGAGAGCTAAGTGACAGGAAATCCAAAATTATTCTAAAGGTATATAATGCTTAATTAGTACATAATATACATAATTGTAAAAATATATAAATATAACAAAATATGGCTGAAAACTACGAAAGATTTTTTTTCTCTATGTAATATACACACTCTCATAAACTTTCTGTGAATAAAATAATATTTAATAATGTTATTCATGTAACTGTTGGTACATGATGGGATTTGAATGGGTGACAACTTCAAAAATAGATCAATATTAATATCACATAATACAGAAACCAAATAATAGTCTATTATTGTATTAAAACATTTTTCTAAGTGTGAGGAAATCCTAAATTCAGGTTAATTATTTAATTCATGATATATTTCGTTATAGATATAAATTAATGACTATACAAACATCTATCTTTCAGTTATTTTCAATAAGCGACAAGTATAGATAAACTGAAAAAGTGATGAAAAGCTATTTCTTAAATCTAATTTTTAGTTAATTTTATGCATTGCTCTAAATTTAAGCTACATTTTTAAGTAATAATGCATAATGGAATTTATTCCTATAGCGTTGGTTTTTGAATTAGATTGACTGTATACATTTACTAGCTCTTTAGCTTTTAGTGGACATTTTCTAATTAATCTCCCTTACTATGGATTTGCAGAGTTCAATATCGCTGACAGAAATCGAGGGTTCAGATTTCTGAATTATTCAACAGTTAATTACATGGAGTAACACCCTGTTTATTGAATCAATGTACAGGTAATTTTGGACGGAACAGCAATTACATGTAAAATGAGACACGTATTGGCGCAACAAACAGCGTGTTAATCTGTATATTATGAAATGCGAAACAATTGTCGCATTAAATATGCATGCGTCTATATGAGCACTTTCAATAAACGTTTGAAAATCGCTCATAAATTTGAAAACAACTGTAATTGTTCGGCGAGTTCTAATGTGCAATTAGAAAATTTATTCTAGGGTGCAAAATATGATTTATATACACTAATTCGGTTCATTAACTTGGGCTTTTTTTCTTTATTTTCGAAAATACTCAAAGCATTTGATTCATTGATTCATCTAAATTCACAAGAATAAAAAATAAATTGTAGTGCTCAATGATTCTAATGAATACAGGAGAATCGATAGCAATAGAAGTAGAAATATCACTCTTAAACATTTCAAATTATATTAATCTTTAAAGTAAAATAAAGATAAATACTTCACTAGTCAAATTTCTGCAGCGACTATCAATAGAAACTTAAATTAACAAATAAGCATAATCTAACTTGAAGAATATCTTAATTATTACTTGCATTTTTATTTAATTAGTAATTCAATAGAAAAGAGAAAAGAAGGGATAATTTAATTAAACGTATGTTTTGTATGGTGTGAAAAGATGGGAATCTCATATTTATTTACAGAAGAAACAAAATAAAAGGAAATATCCACTTCATTAGCTGAAATCGTTTGTAATCGTTAGTACTTACAAGAGAAAATTACATTAATGGTAACTTATTAACGGAATTAAATAAATCAATTCAGTTTGTTCAATAATGTGGTTTACACTCAATAGAGAAATATTTTTATAAACAAACAAACTAAATACCGGTTCATTTGCATTTGTAATTTTAATTTTCTCTTTCCTTTCCATTTGCTATCATTAATATAAATTCTTTCTTGTCTTTCTACGAGATGCTGGAAAACTGAACGTCATAAGATCACATCAGAAGAAATAAAGTCATGCTAAAAAAAGGTGGGTTATATCAGTCTTGTTTCTGAACCTAAAACGCAGCATGAACCAGTAGAATATACTATTGTCTGACACCATAAGAATAATTTTTTAATCATGAAAACAAATATGTTTAATGCAACTTTATTTCATACATAAAAAATCGCAGAAATTTTACAGAAAATAAACAAAATATAAATTATGTATATTATATTAATGAATATAAAGAGAGTTATTCCACATAAAAATAAGAATTCAAAGCGTTCCCATAATTAGTCAGCCCCTGTTCCTAATGTATATAAGGTGAAATTTTTATTCAGTTCATATTTAGTTTAAATTTTGTGTATTTATAACTATAATTTGAAATAATATTATGAATTAATTAATTGAAGATACTTAGTTATTTAATTAAAATTTGTTGATTTCTAGCAAGAGTCTAATAACTTTTGTGCTTCGTGGACCATTACATTTATAATGAGGGCAGCTTGTTGAGAAACAGTGGGTTATATTGATGAAATTTTAATCTAAATTAGAAATTAAGAAAAGAGATTTATTCATTAGTTTTTAATCTTGCAATTAATGGTGAAAATAGTAATTTTGAGGAAAAAGTCCAGAAATTTAATATGGAGTATATGACACGTTTCATATACTCCGTAGCTCCCGTTCTGCAAGGAATTACTCAATACAGTTTTAAAATGTTTTGAGAATCAATTGCAGAAAAAAAATGTGTTACAATTTTTTTCTTTTTCTTTGTTTTTTTAAGCTTTAAACCCTTGAGACTTCTGAAACCGTGCATACAAATTTTTAACAGTTGTAAACCACTAGCAATTTTTGATATTTCTTATCTAATAGTTTCCAAACTTTGTATACTTTTCCTGCATAAAAATAATAGAAACGGTTTTCTATTAATGTATCAGTAATATTTTACATTAACAGAATCGCGTGTTGCATACTTCCCTGAACATGCAGCTGACTAAGATCTAAAGGACATGCCATTAAGTTAAATGCAGCAATTTTGTTTCCATTGCAGAAAAGAAACTTCTCATTAAACTGTTATCTAATAGAAATTCGCACATTGGTAGAAAATAATGATAAAAAACAAACTGAGCTACCGATCTGTGAAGTTAAGAGAGAGAGACATTACAGCAAAAATTTCCTACATAATTCAGTCCTTTTGGTTTTCCCCAAAGAAATAAATTTCTAATTCCTTTACTTCAGTGGGAACAAATAACAGAAACAATAGGGACAAAGTAAGGGAAAACTGGGAATTCATTTCTTTGATTTTATAACACTATTCCTGTTACAGCGATCTTTGTTGGTTAGAAACGTCTGAAAACTGCAGTCATTGGTCTGTGCATCATTCACATAAAATAAGCAAATGAAAAAATTTGAAATGGAAAAGAACATATTCTTTAAAATTTTAAGGCTTTATTTAGTTTAATTGTATCAATATTTATCCCACAATAAATCTTCTGAAAACTATTAGAATATGGCAGAAGCAGTACCATTGATAAACTTTTTGAGCTACTGTTAATTGTTTTCTGTTATATATTCTTGGGTGGCAACAAAACATTGTTTCCTTGTTCTGTAATAATAGTGAAGGAATGGAAATATTTTCTATTCAAATACTAGATTACAGATTAAGGGTAAATTTTAGTCAGAGCAGTAAGAAGGAACAGTTATCAAGCATCTATACTGATTTTAGAACAAAAGGAATATTGGTAAAAACTTCGGATAAAACTACAATTCTTAAAATTTAGATTTCTCTGAACCAAATTTCACTGTAGTCTTACTTAAACATTTCTAATTAAATAACATGTACTCTTGGAGTTCATTTAATGGGATTAGATTATTTTTAATACCATCCCTAATTCCAGGAAACTTCATAGAGTTACACTTAACTCAGTCTTCCTTGAAAAAGAAAACTTGCAAAAGAAACACACTATCATTAGATTTAATTATGAATGATAGTTATTAAAAATGTAACAAAATAGAAGAGGAGTGCAAATACTATGGTTTTCATTGAAGAATAAGACAGAAAGAAAATAGAAAGAAATTTTGCATAAAGCCTAAACCTAAAGCTTTTTATAAATTTAATTTTCCTTCACTAACAGTTCTCTCTTATACTTACTGACTTTAATAATTAATAATTTCTATTAATTTACTCCTAAAGTATGTCCTGTGAACCAATATTTTTAACATAAAACTTTTGTTAGTTGATTGGTTTGGAGAGATACGGTGTACTTTTTAGCTAAAACACGAATAATGACACCGGGATCTACTGTTTAAAAATAATTCCATTCGACTACGAACATCCATACCTGCAGTGGGATTCGAAAAATTTTACTTCAGTAACGGCGATCAGCGCTCTACCCATTTGGGCATTGTTTGGTAATCTTTTACAGGAGTGATTACATTAAAAAATATATGTAATCATACGTAAGTGTATTCAAATGTACATTTTATTCCGAAGCACAGGTGTGAGGCGATAACAATATACATTTATGGGAATTTCGACCCTTCTTGCTTCCTCAGTTAGCATAGAGAAGTCAAAATAGTTCTATTTCGTCGAGAGATATAAGAGTTATGTTATTTTTCATTAAGAGTTTTATGCTACTTTTTTAGGCTAAAGATACAAAGACAAAATATCTAATAGGGTTATTTTTTTATTTGACAATAATGGCTATCTACACATGTTGTCATCACAGTTACATCACCTCCTCTGCAATGCAATCCCACGACCTATTGTGTTACATGTCATTTGAAGATTTAAAATATTTTTTTCAATAATTAGATCGTCATTATATAAGCAAAAATATTCCTGCGATAATTAAAGGTTTCCTATTTTGAGAAATGTTATAAATATTGAAGGAAAAGTCAAAGTATCAGAAATGAAATAATATACTTTCTGGTAATTATTTAAGTATTTTAATCATTCTTTCTACTTTATGAACATAACTTGTCAATTATCCATAAATATATTCGATAAATGTGGGATAATATTTATTTTATTTTATATATGTTAATATTAATAAAATATTCCAAAATATCTTTAAAATAAAATCATAAAATAATGCAATTAAGTTGACACCCAAAATAAGGGTTACTTCAAACATAGAATAGATAAAAGAACAGCATTTTAACTCTTTTTCGACACGAAATACTTAAAAGTAAAATATATTAAGATCTTTTATATTGTGGCAATGTATCTTTGTTTTATGTGACTTTAACTAAGGCAAATTTATATATTTAACGGAAAAGGTAGTTCCCTTTCTTTATAAAGAAATTGTAAAATCCATAAAAACTCAATTTTGATTTCGTTTTAGGCAGAAATTACGTACACATAAATGTTACAGATTTTTTAATAGTTAATTAAAAAAAAAGCTAAATGGAAATGTCTTTAGATAGATTTCCATACAGCAACATTAAAAATACAATTTTATCTAATTTATTACATAGCACAGCTTACTTTTTTTTAAAAACTTTTTGAAAATTAAAGATACACTACAAAAAAAAAGTTTTCAATCAGGGTTAAATCCAAAATGAATTGCTTTAAATATCTGCCAAGCTACAACGATACCAATTCATCTTTGACATCTGATCTACTTTTTAGTTTGGAGCACTTCGGTCTACTTCTTTGCAATACGAGAGCCAATGAGACCTAGTACTGCTTAAAGCAGATACCGAACGGTTACAAACATACAGGTCAACTGTGGGATTCAAAGCCACCATCGCTGGTACCGAAGATCAACGCCCTAACCATTCTGCTTTAGTTCGTTGATTTACAGTTTGTAAAATGCATAACTTCTTAATACACCTTTTAGCAGAAGTTTATTCAACATAATCTTTAAAATTTAGAGAACTCCATGAAGCATAACTTACTACTACTTCAACTACTTCTCTACTTACTACTACTTCTCTAACTTACAACTACCTCTAACTACTGAACCAAACACTTTTAGTTAGTCATATATGATGCGTTTCATCACCGAACGATGGTCGATTGGTTAGGGTGGTGGCCTGCGGTACTGGAATTCGTGGGTTCGAATCCCATTATGGCATGGATGTTCGTAGCTGTTCGAGATCGGCTTTAAGCAGTAGGTCCTGATCTTATTAACTTTTCTGCTGCCAAAAAGTAAATCGTACCGCTCCGAACTAAACTAAACCAAACCTTAAGCCCCCGTGTTGCAAAAAGTAGACCGTAGCGCTCCCAACCAAACCAATATTCCTTTCATCTTAGACTTTCACCCAGAAAACATCACCTGAAAACTACAAGGTTTGTTTTGGAAGATTTATTTTATGGCAGTTGATTTTTGTACATAATCTTTAGAGTCTTCTATTTCTATAGCAGTATAAATGTGCAATTCATTTCCCTAATTATTATCAAATCAAATTAATTAATGTGTTTTATTTTTCTTTGAAAATAATATTTTTTCTATATTTTCTTTTTTTTCTATGCATTCAGTCCATTAAATAGGAATTTAAGAAAACCATATTAAAGCACTATTATAGTAAAATGGAAGTCTAAAATTCCCTTCTATATTACTTTCTTGTTGAAAAGTAAGACACAAAACAATTAAAACTCAATATTCTCCATAAAACACCAAGTCATATTAAAACAGAAAAAAACTTAAATTTTAAACATATACATTTTAACATTGTTTGGAGCTTGAATTAATACACTAAGGACATTATCCAAACTATGAAAAAATTACATTATCTCTTTGCTTAGTATATGAACCCTTTATTTAAAAATGTTTGAAAAGTTTCATGGATTAGCTTCTTCTATAATACACCGAATACAACTTTTAAAAGGGGAACAAACTATATGATCCTGTCTCCTATGATAATTTTAAAGGCATACCCAAACTCTAAGTGCAGAAGAAATATTTATTTGAATTCCCTCAGAGAAAATCTGTTGACAAACATCAAAGCTCCTCAAAAATGTTAGACTTTCAATAGCTGTACACTTCTTTTATCTCATGTTTCTGTATTGTCACGTCTTTAAGTTTGACTTTGACAATTTAATATATTCTGCTTTCATTTCTGTTACTTCTCCCTACCTTTATTTTCTTACTGATATAAACTCTTGACAGGTAACTAAAAGACCCTTGTTCTGCGTCTAAAGTTATAGAACACACATTTTATTTGGGGTTAAAGACAAAATGATTCTTTTTATCTTTTAAATTTGTATTTCATCTTAGATATATTTATATACCCTTCTAGTATTACATGCACCTACCTTCTGGTATTATCTTTAAGATGATTCTAGCTGCTAGATCAAGATTATTATGGGAAATTCGAGTACATTTTACAAAGAATTATGATTATAGTATTAGATTCTATTGAAGTGCACCATTGCAAAATTTAAAGGTTTTTATAGTTTAAGTACTTTAAATTAAACAAAAACAATATTTCAAAACCTCTTAAAATTTCTGCAAATAAATTATATGAAAATTTTCATTATTAAATCTCCATTGAATTCCTTCTATGATCAGACACAAGGTTTGTTTTACATGAATTGATTGCTTCTGTTCACACAGAAACAATATCTACAAGCTATTATAACAACTATTTTGAATATCAAGCCAAAAATTTATAATTTTTTCCAAAGAAAAAGTATGTTTAAGAAAAAGGTTTCTTTACCCTCTGTAAAAACCATTATTTCTGCTATGAAGTTTCAAAGACAACACTTCGGATATAGATAAACTTCTATAAAATCTTCACGTCTTTTTATGGGATGTAGAAAACAAGTTTTTCTTACCTAAAGGAAAATTCAAGATTTATGTTTCATAGGAAATGGTGCTCAAGTAGAAATATTCTACTGTGCATTTTACCTTTTAAAATTAAAAAATTTTCAGTCAAGAGTACAAAATAGTTGATAACTTTTGTTCGAATAAGGATAAAATACCATTTCAGTAATTGTGTTATTCAGTTCACGAAATAAAAACAGATTTGTGACATTCTGCACTTCGAAGTACCTTAAAATGATACATAATTAACCACCTCTCTTAAATTCTAAAAGCTTATGTAGAGTACTCAAGCAAATGTAGATTTAGTGTAGAGTACTCAAGCAAAAAATGTTTCCCATATTTCTTAAAAACATTACATATCTGACTTTTTCAAAGAAAATAAGAGTTGAGAAAAGAGGAAGGTTATTTTAACTAACGAAAATATCTGCATTAACATCTTCTTTAACACATTTGTTGTTAAAATTTTTAACAAACTTTAAAAAAAATTTTTTTTGTTGATCCAAATTAATATCTGTTCTATTCTGAATTGAAAAATGCTAAATATTTTTACCAGTGAGCAGTATTTTGCTTCTGGTACAGGGAGTAATACGTGAGATACCCCGTTCACCAATCTCTAGATTTCCCTGCAACGAACACAAGTTTTAATAAAAAATACTTTCTAATTCTACATTCATAAAATATTTTGTTTTGATGCACTTAACGTAAATATCTGTATGAAAGAGTTATTAAAATTAATTAAAACTGTTGTTATAAGTTCTAACAGGTATCTCCATGTGTGGGAAAAATTCATAAACATGTGGCCATCATACCGTTGACGCTAGTATTTTGTAGTATTTTGTCTTCTCTTTTTAACTACACAATTATAGGGACTGATAGTTAAAGGTACCTAAAGTTTAGTTTGAGGTACGAGGGTTGTTTAGAACGGGATACATGCTTAAACCCGATTCCGAAAGGCTGTGATCATCCATACATGGAGCAGAATTTGTACCCGAGGACTGGTTTAGAAAGGGAGCACCCAACAAATTAAGCCACCTTTCAGCTCTTTGAGCTTTAATAAAAATGTAACTAAAATAAATTTTAATATTGTACAGAAATCCAAAAGAAAAACCTATTAAAATAAACTCTTGCATTTATTGTTGTGCCGCTTTTTATTTGAATTGCAAGAGATCTACATTTCGGTATCAATCCATTGAATTTGCCAAATAATGGACGAATGGGCAGGGCACTGTTCATCGGTATCGGATTTTATGGGCACGAATCCCTCTTCTAATATGGATGTTCGTAGCTATTCAAAGTCGGCTTTAAGTAGTAGGTCCCGGTTCCATTATCTCTTATATCTAGATCATAGCTCTCCAAACCCACCAACAAACCATACAGAAAATAATTTACATTGGTTTACTAAGTAGTTTCAAAGGAAATTAAAACTCTAAAGATCCCTACACCTCAAGTTTGTTATTACTCTTTATGTTTCATTTCAATCCAAAATTAATCTTTTCAATTTAATAAAATCGTATAACAAGGTAAATGTTTTATGAGTGCTATTAACCAGTGTTTAGATACAAAATTACTCATATCAAAATTAATTAAATTTATACATTTGTTTCTAGAAAGATTATTGGACTATTTCTTGGTATAAGTATAGGGAAAATGTGTAAAAATAGAAACATTTCCAAAAAATAGATTTCCTGGAATCATTTTGTAGAGATTTTAGACGTAAAGTAGCTGCCTAGTAATATTTTTCATCCCTCTAATTTCTTTTAGTGCAGTTATTTACTACATTTAGCAACCACGATGAAAAATATTCTTTACTAATTCTATTAAAATTTAATAAAATGTGATGAATAGATATCAAAAATCCTATAAGCATACAAAATGATTAACATAATTTTACATTCGGGGAAAAGGGATAGATTTTTGAATCATGTGTTTTCGATTAATACTTTTTTCAACATTAAAGAGAATAACATAACTTTTATATTCATATCTCTGATATGTACTATTCTCAAAATTCATACTTTGATTTAATAGAATGTGATATAAAGAGTTACTGTAAAAGAGTCTTTCATTATCAAAACGCTATATTTTCAAAAAGTATTTCACGTACAAATGAGTGACATCTAAATATACCGCTAACTAGCCACGTTTGCAGTGTGTGTACCAAGTGTCCTCATTGAAGGATTCAAGTGAGTTTATACCTGAACAATGAAGTTCTGCATCGCTATATGGGAAATTTTGGTGAAGATGTACTCGCTTTGTTTCCATGATCACAAAGCTCACTTCATTTTATGCTTTGAGTTATCTCCCTATGGAAGCACATTAAGGACCTTATTTATCCTTCGTCACAGAAAAAAAATTAGGAAAAATCACGGATGCAGTGATCATCAACGTTGCAGCAATGGCCATTTATAGGATGATGCTACAATTTTCGGAGGACGAGTTTAGTTAGCACATGGATGTGTGTCGTGAATGAGGTGATAAACAGTACAGCAAAGTTTGAGGTTATTTTCATGTACCCCTCCTCTTGGTGTGTAATATATAGCGTATTAAAAATTAATCTTTTTAGCAGCTATGTATTTGAATTAAATTTAACTATTATTTAAGATATATTGTGAAATTTAAAATGTTTTGAAGAAGATGCTGTTAAAACTATGTTACAAGTATTAGTTTTATTAAAAATATGTTATATATATATATATATATATATATATATATATATATATATATATATATATATATATATATATATATATATATATATATATATATATATATATATATATATATATATATATATATATATATATATATATATATATATATATATATATATATATATATATATATATATATATATATATATATATATATATATATATATATATATATATATATATATATATATATATATATATATATATATATATATATACCTTTCATGACTGATATTCCTACATTAAATCACTTGAAGAAAACCGCAAAGACAATGTAAGCGATCGATTTTTTATATGATCATTTATTCGCATTTCAACATTTTTTTTTTAATTTTTCTATTTCTAAGATTTATGAGAGAAAAGATATCAAATGATTATTTTTTTAAAAAATGCAAAAGTTGCAAAAGGTTTTTATATATGTATATATATATATATATATATATATAAAGAGAGGGGAGGGCTGGAGGAAAAATCTTGGGAAGGGTTCACCCAGGGATGTCGAGCCATAGAAGAAGAAGAAAAATGTATGTATATGTATATATGTATATATATATATATATATATATATATATATATATATATATATATATATATATATATATATATATATATATATATATATATGTGTGTGTGTGTGTGTGTGTGTGTGTGTATATTATTTAACACGTGCGCAATAATAATCCTACATGAAACTCTTTCTTTAGGTGGAAACTAAAAGTTTCGTTATTACCTGTTTTTATTTCAGTTTTACTCTTAAGCATCTACAAAAAAATTACTAACGTACAGACAAGTATATAATTCTTTTATCGTACGAAAAATTGCTTTTCTTTGATATGTTTGAAAGTCATTTACATTAATCATTTAAAAACAACTTTAGGAGTCGGAACTTTGCCATCCTACAGGACGCAACCCCAATAAAGTTCTAAATAAATTCAAAACTAAGAAACTCTTCAGCTTTAGTTTTTATGTTTACGGAATACGCTAAACATGGTAGAGCTCCTAAAATGTTTACAATCTTGACTGATAATTCACAAGTACTTTTAAACAAGTAATAAAAATATGCTCCCAGAACGGTGCCTAATACTATAAGCTCCTTAAAATAAAATCACTGAACTGAAAAATTGTGAAAGGGCTCGTCAAATTACTTATATTTTTTGCAATAACTTGTAATAAAAATCGATGGCTGAGACTATTTTGTAAAATGTTAAGTAGTGTAAAAATTGCTTCTTCATAATTTATATTCATAAACTTTAAATAATGACAAGTAATAGATTTTAATGGTAATTTTAAAAGCTATGGTGAGTTTCTTCTCTTCAGTAAGTTTAAAAATCTTTTTCAGGCTTCATAACGTGTCAACCTGCATTCATTGAAAAAGCAACATATTCTGTTTACGATTATTTTTTCCGATGAAGAATGCGCGGATTTCTTGTGTTATGACGAAACATTTTCAACCAATAAAAAGCCTTATCTCACGTTAATCTTAAAATTTTTCACTATCACATAAGTAATAAGCGCATTCTTCATCAGGAAGTTGAATCGTAAATTGAATCCATTGCTTTTTCAAGGCGTACAGGTTGACATGTGATAAAGGCTTAATAAGGACTTTTTGTTATATTCAAAAGATACTTCGATATTCTAAGATATGTATAAGAATATTGAAGATAAAATAATAAATATATTAAGACAGAACATATTTTAAACACATTTTCTGGGAGTTAAACTAGTATTGAAACATTTCATATTTCGTAATCAACAAAAAAGAAAATATCGTTGTACAATATAATAAAAATGAATTAAATCTGCCAAACCTAATTCGTCAATATTTTTCAGTTTCAATTCAAAAAAGCAAAAGGAGAAAATATTAGATTTATATAGAATTCGTAACAAGTTAACTTAATTCAAAGTACATTTTAAGAAGGTCAGTTGTATCTCATCTCATTGTGTGACTGTGATCGAATAATTACCTAATCAGTGATTTTGTACGATTTATTTGCTCTTTTTCCTAAACTCCTATAAGTTTTGGAGACGCATCTAGAGCACGGATGTTCGGATTTAAATAAGAAAGAAGCAGATGCGAGCGGTAACAAAAATAACTGTGGGTTAGATAAAAACATGTTCATTAAAGTGAGAATTAGAATCAAGGAAGAGGGGGTTGGGCTAAAAACAGTTTGGCATCTCTTCCTTTTTAGAAGGAAGTTTCAATGCCTTGCTTATGGTATTAAATTTTTGTTAAAATTAATTTTTTTAATGGGAACTCAAGCCTGTTGAGTATTGTGTTGCAGCATACCCAAAAATGAATATCATTGAAGCAGTGAGATTCAGAAAATGGTTTGGTGATTTTTGCTATCCTGCAATACTAACCCTTTGGCATACAATGACAAGGTAGGGCCGTCATACATTACATATGTCATAAACAGCTATTAACAAATTTACATCGTTAAGAGCTGTTTAAGGCGGATGCCATGCACTACATTATTATATTACTTAGTTGCTCTATTTGTACGTCGATTCTAATGTATTTATAATGTGCAAGATACCTATACTTCCTTTTTAGCAAAATTAGCCGAACAATGGCCAGATGGTTAGGGCGCTGACCAACGGTACCGGAGTTCGTGCATTCGAATCCAATTGTGTCTTGGATGTTCGCAACCTTTCGGAACCTACTTTAAGCAGAAGGTCCCGGTCTTATTAACTCTCTTGCTGCCAAAAAGTAAACCGCACAGCTCCAAACCAAACTAAACCTTAACAGAACTAATAAGAAAGTTGTCTTCCAGAAAACACACTGACAGCTTTATTCAGTATAGCAGCAATCTCGCTCGGTGAATTCCATACTAGGAAATATTTGACAATAACAGTCTGAAATATTAGGACGAATAACAGAAATGACAATATGTGAGTCAATTAAAGGCTTTAAAACAATTCAAATTTCAAAATAAAATGTTCTCTTTCT
The DNA here is from genome assembly GCA_032207245.1 of Pardosa pseudoannulata. NCBI lineage: Eukaryota > Metazoa > Arthropoda > Arachnida > Araneae > Lycosidae > Pardosa > Pardosa pseudoannulata. The sequence goes on from CM063502.1 coordinate 145,608,293, forward strand.
TAGTTTATTCACTACAGTTCAGTTAAACAATAAATGGTATTTTTGAACGCATCAAATTACGTTATATTTGTATGACAATGGCTAAGAACACCACAAAGTCTTTATAAATTATCAACTAAATGCTAAGTCAAAATAAATCAGTCACATTAAAATTTTACTAAATTAAAATAATATTTTGAATAATTCATATTTTATAAAATATTTTATTAATTTAAAAACGCTCTTTTCTCCTTAATTATTCACAGATGCCTAGAAAATGTTTTCCAAACACTCCTTCCGTACACTAAAACAAATGTAAATATCCGATTTAAAATTTAGCTTTATTTAGATAATTAATACTCAATTTAAGTTTCGAATGTCCGCAATTTTCCTAAAAATTATACATGTAAATATAAAAATATTTCATATGAATTAACTATTCAATCTATCAGCAAAATGATATCCAAATATATTCAAAATACATTTTTAAGTTATAATAAGGAGAAAATAAAAACAAAAATTAAAAATTAGATTCAAAAGGAACATTTTAAAAATGATCAAAATGTTTCGAAAACTGAAATTTTATAAATACTGATTTTTAAAATATTTTTAAATGTGATTTGTTTAGTTAAACGTCAATTTAAATGTATGCAAAATTTTATAAGTTAATAATTTTCAAAAACTATTTTGAATATCTACCGTCCTTTTAAGGAAAGTTTTCACCTTTACCACCTATAAACAGGATTTTTTTTTTCATTGATTTTAGTTTCTCAATATATTACCTATTTTCTGTTCAATTTACACAAAAATTTCATAATTAATTTTTTATACCTTTATGATTGTATACGTTAGTTTCATAAAGCATTATAAAGAAATATTTTATCCGAATAAAAATAATTAAATATTTCAATATAGTTACATATTTATAAAATATAATATAAACATTTTAATTAAAAAATTTAAATTAAATTAAAATATTTAAATTAAATATATTATAAATATTTTAATATAATTAAATACTAATTAAAATTTAATAATTTCGTATGTATGAGATTTCATTTCTACATTAGATCATTCGGTCTACCATTATAGTCAGATAAATATATTCAAACACTATAAAAATATTTAATTGTGAAAAAATGGACATAGAAGAAAGTGTTCAGCTCCTTTACATTTCCTTACATTTCCATACTTTATATATAAATTTTGCTTTAATGCTAAAATTTTTATTTCAAATATTTTTTGGTTAAAATAATTGATTTTACAGTAAGAAAAACTACTCTTTTACTATTCGTTGAAGTTAATGCAATGGGTAACAGTACTGCAGTAATACTCCTAACCTGAATAAAAACACATTCCATTTTTAAAGAGACATAATACATTTTTAGACTTAAAATCTTCATTATAACGGCCTTCTTTCTATTCATTATAAAACAAAAAGTTCTGCTCCTTTTAGGATGATTTTTTTTTCTGATTTGAGATTTTTTGAATAACTCTCTAGCTTTAAAAAAAGTCTCATTTCAAGTACTGTATTTGTTAAAGATAACATAAAAATATTCACGAAATGTAAAAAATGAAATTCACTTATCCACAGTACAATTGTTGAAATATATATATATATTAGAAGTTAAAATTCTATACTAAATTGAAACAAAATATCTACTTTATTCTGTAAACATATAATTTTAATGTGTCTAACATTTTAAAATTTAAAAAAACTAAAAACATGAGAAAACTGAAAATTTTAAAAAAATTTAGCTTTTATCATCCTATAAAAAATAATACTTGTATATTGCTCCTATTTACATAATTGATGTTCACAGAATAAAAAATATAATTATCTTCGAATATTATATCGAAATTAGCAAATGCAATTTTTACCTAGACCAGAAAAAGAATATGTTTCTTAAATTTTTAGGGATTTTTCTTTCTAACTTGTATTTTCATGTTTAAAACATCTGTTTTGATACCAAGAAATATTCTTGGAAGCTATAGTTATCAACTGAGGTGCGTCATCAGTGATTGCAATAGTTTTTCCAGTGACAATTGAGAATTTGGAGTGACTTGTTATCTATATATAAGGATGATTAAGCTAACCATTCGAAAGAAGAATTAATTCTTTATATCACCATGTTACAGATCTGCAACCTAGCCAAAAATTGATGTGATATACACAGTGAAATTTAAAAGATGGTTTTGTTGCTTACTGCTATCTTGAAACAGCGTAACTAACACAATTTGCTCTTAGGATTCGCGATAAATGACAGTGTATTAAATTAAATTTCATTTTCAAAGTTTCATCCACCTTTTAATTAAGTGCTCATGATTAATACTAAAATAAACTTTAGATTTAGTATATTAAAAAAATAAATTGGAGAATCTATAGGTAGACTTCTTACAAAAATGGTTTTAAATTCTTTATGTAAAGGTCATTTTTGCGCTAAATAATCTACGACATTTCTAAGAAATATGTATTTTTTGTTTGTAAAAATACACTTTTTGTTTTTAAATTTTTATTTTCTTGTTTTTTAAATTTTTAAATCACTTTGTAACATGCTTAAAATAACGTTTTTTTTATAACATTTGAGGAATTAAAGATTGTTGAAATACAAAGGGTTAATATGGAAGGAGTAATATAAAGAAAAAATAAAACATTTGCCTTGATAAAGTTTGTTAGATTCTTCAAATTTCCTATAGCAGGAATTAAAAAAACCTTCTCAGTATTTTAAAAATTCATACCATCTAAACTAATTAGACTCTGGCTGTAGAAAAAAACGGGGTTAGAACCCAGCTTTTTTTTAGCCAGAGCTCGATTTCTTACATTCAGTAAGTTAATCCTCAAAAGATTTATGACAAAGTTGTAGACACCTTATATCATGACGGGAAAACATTACAGTTTGCTATCGAAAAGTTGACTAAGCGTAAATAACTATTTGATAGAATTGGCTAATCTTTGTATTTCTGAAGATTAAACACACAGTAGATTGATAATTTTCATCCAAAATATTCCCCCAAATCTTAACGATAGGAATATTACATTTTAAAATAACAACAAGTTAGAAATAATAAAAATGTCATCTGGTACCGAAATGTTTAAATTTAGGTTCAAATTGAAGCTATTAAATTATTTTACATACTGAAAAAAATTTCCTAACAATGCATGCAATAGTTTAAGAGTAATCGCGCTTGCAAGAAAGAAAAATCACGTATTGAGATAAATAGCTGTAAAGATTTTGTTTACCATGTATTTTCTATGATTCAACTGATACATTTTAGTCCATAACTCACTAAGTTACAAGAATTTTTCTAAGGCGTGTTTTTAATTGTGCAAAAGTAACCGTGTGTTTATATATAATTTTTCTGATAAATGAATAAGTTACAAGAATTTTTTCTAAGGAGTGTTTTTAATTGTACAAAAGTAACCGTGTGTTTATATATCATTTTTCTGATAAATGAATAAGTTACAAGAATTTTTTCTAAGGAATGTTTTTAATTGTACAAAAGTAACCGTGTGTTTATATATCATTTTTCTGATAAATGAATAAGTTACAAGAATTTTTTCTAAGGAGTGTTTTTAATTGTACAAAAGTAACCGTGTGTTTATATATCATTTTTCTGATAAATGAATACTTCGGAAATTTACGATTAATGAAACCCCTTGAAAGGAATCTTCATAATTCCGTTCATATTTTATAAGAAAAGTAACTTCCAGATGAAGCATCTTCTTTTTCTTAACAAGAATTATTTAAAAGATTTTTAGATTCTAAAAAAATTAAGTTAATCAAATTACAGTGATTGGGTTCAATCGAATTTACTGTCTGTTACCTGAGCAAAAAATAACACCATAAAAAATAGTTTATACAAGTCATCACATTCCGTCCTTTTTTTTAAAAAGGAGGGAAATAGTTAAACAGCACATAGTTTTTTTTGCTTCGATATACATAGATACAGTATTTTTTACAATTTTTTTATTGCTATACACTAAATATCTCTTAGGATTGACTCAAAATTTATTACGGATGTTTAAATCTTTCCTGAGTTAAAAATGAATTCGATAGACAATCTGTTATTGGTATCTTTTTCAAAGCTTGTCTAGGAAAAAAGTCTGAAATCAAACGCCTGGATCATTATCGGCTTCAAAAGTTTACTCTTAGTCAAAAGATAGGAGGCGGAGGGGGATGATCTTATCGGCGCAATGATATAATAAAACAAGGTTTTCGTAAGAGGAAGGAAAAAATTAGTTTTCTATTGCTTGTTATTTGACAGTAAAAATTTACGAACCACAACTGGTTGCAAGGATTTATAATATTCTTTAGAAGAGCGGAAAGCCACTAAACGCGAAGCTAAACTATCTCTGCTTTATAAAAAAAAGGACAAAGTTTATTTGATTGAGAAATTTCAAGGCGATAAAATTAAAGCAGAGAGTCACCACTGAAACTTTTCAAAAATATTTTACTAAGTGTTAGATAAGTAAGGATTCAAGAAGATAAACTTTATAAACATGAAAATTTTCTGAATAATAAAAAAGAGAATTTTTTTTATTATATTTGTACTGGAGGGGAAGTGTTTTTTTTAATACTTCGTTTTAGAAAGAGGTGTTTAAATTTTATTTAATATAGAATAAGTAATCATTTCTATCATTGGTATGGACGGATAAAGAAGGCTAAAATTGCATGCTACAATTTATGTGATTCTATTAGACGTAGAATTAATTTCAAATAGGCCACATCGTTCAACATATATAGTTGCGATTAAATCCACTATGTAAAATTCAAATACGATATGATATGAGATTCAAGTTTAAATTAATTCATTTTTAATTAAAGAGTACAATGGTCATGTTTGTAAAAGGGTTTTTCAGCTGAGTGAAGTTTTACTTCAAAGCCGATATTTTATTCTCAATGAATTGTGAAACATAACTAAGAATGCGAACTTAAGATGAGTTTTGAATATTTATTATTCTATTATGCATATAATTTTCACTGTATACAATACCATTACTACTAATATACTAATAATTAATAATAATAACGTAAAATAAAATTCGAAATAGAATTGTTGGGATTTTATGAGTGTTTCAAAGCTTGAGGTACAGTTCTTAAGTATCATATCGGGTGGAAATGTATCATATTTTACCTTATATTGTATAAAAATAAAGCTAGTTCAAATTAATATGTTTCGAAAGTTCATAATCTGTTTATTCTGCACTTTAATGAAACACTACAGATATTTTTCAGTAGAAAAATGGAAAATTTTCCCATAATTATTATTTTTTCTTAATATTGATTTGTGTTTGCTTATAATAACAACTAAAATTTATTTTAAGATGTGAACAGTTCACTACAAATAGGAATGACTATGTGTAAAAGAGATGCACATAGAGCATTAAGCTGCATTTTAAACAATTAATAACTCATAATATTTCTAGTATTTTACATCAATTTGAACCACCTTTACACAAATATATTGAAGAGGGCATAGTAAATTTTCGACAGAATTAATTAAAAGAAAAAAAATTTGCAAATGTAACATTTGTCTGGAATTCTTCTAGTTAATTTTATAGAGATTATTATGTAATTTTATTATTCGCAAATATTAAAATATTAAATTTAACTCATTAATGCCACTCGTTCCTTTTTAGGGAAGACTAAAAACTAATTTCTATAATTCTTATATTGTCCCGAAATGAGTTAAACTCTTCAGGGTAAGTACTTGGGAATCCTATAAACAATCTACCATATTTTTATAATTATCTGCTATTATTTGAAATTTTTACTTTTGAATCGACGTTTTAGAATTTTGCGATCCTCGCGTGTAAATTAACTTCTTCGGCAGGTACATCGACTAAAATCATGAAGAATAGCTTTATCTATTAGGAAAAGTCACTTTATATGTTATGCCAAATAAATCTTGTATTACCAAGATTATCCTTTTTTATAAATGGCTTGATATGATGATTAAAATGAAGTTTGATCACTATGAGCACAGAAAGTAACATTCAAAACTGTTACAATTTCATGTTTGTAATACAGAGTAGTCTATACAAATTTAGATTTAAAACATTTATAATTATAAACTCGACAGAAATGTGTTAGGCATTAATTGGTTAAATGTTTCACTGTCGATTTTTATTTTTGTTTGAAGGACTGAATAGGAACCAATTCTGCACAATAGTTCACATTTTAATCCGTAAAATCCTTCTTCATACCCGCTAAGAAAAGTTATGTAAACACTCGTGTATTGTATAAATTCCTATTCACATCCAATGATCTGACTATTTCAAGACTACATCTATCTATCCATTTTTATGTATAGTGCCTAATCCGAGAGGCCGTATTGCAAAGAGATGTTGGAAGTGTAAAGTAAAATAGGAATAGTGCTGATGCGGACGTGGTAAATGCTTAAAGCTGATCCTCTGTTCCGATGCTCGCTAGTGCAGGCTGTGTCGCTCACTTGCGATGCTGTTTGTAGATGAATGTGGTATATATACGGGAGCATCGAATGCCTATCATTTTCGAGCTGTTTCTATTATGGCGGAAGAATAGAACGGATGCTACACAATGCGTGTGTAGAGGTTGACTTGAATGAGGAGTTAGCATGTGAAAGGTTACAATGCACGGCTTGGAATAATACTATTCTTATACGGCGAGTAACAGGAATATCATACAGGATTTGCGCTATTCTTCGGATGCAATTCTGTCTTAAATTACGTTTCTGATCTATTACTTATTTGACAGCCGGTGGAGTTATTCTGCATGATATAATATAATTCTGACTATATATCCTATTATTCATGAAATCAGAGAAACACTCTCCAGCTTCCTACGTATAAATGCATGTACACACACACACACACACACACACACACACACATATATATATATATATATATATATATATATATATATATATATATATATATATATATATATATATATATATATATATATATATATATATATATATATATATATATATATATATATATATATATATATATATATATATATATATATATATATATATATATGGGGGGTGGGGGGTAGATAGATACAATAGTTTTTATCTTTAAAAATTATTAGTAATTATTTATCTCAAAAGGGGTTTTAAAATAGGGGAGGTAAAAACTGATAAAATGTTTTTTAAAGCTAATTCTAGAAATTGATTTTATTCAAAAATATGAAATATTACTAAAATTATTTATTTCGTATATAGTAAAGGCCTTATAAATGAAAGGCTATATTATAAAATTATTTTCCCTAAAAGTCATCTAATTTTGTTTTTCACAAAAATGATCAACCTAGTTTAAATCAAATTTTTTCTTTAAAAAACGCTGATTTATTCGAGGTCGGTAAGAAGGAAGGTTAAATTTATTACAATAAGTATAACTTTTGAAGTATGGAGTAAAAAATATTTCACTTCTACTCTATAAATAAATTTTATTAAGAAATATAAAATATTTCGCTCATTTACAGGTTGGTAGTTCCCCTCATTTGTTAATTTTCTTTGGTTTGGAGCTTCACGGTCTTAGATATAACAGGTTAAAGATAAGTTTCTCTTTCAAACTCATTATTTTCTTTATTTCCTCAAAAGTTCAAATAAATTATATATATAATGTGGAATCACATGAACTCTTTAATATGTAATAAAAAGTTAAAATTATATCGTATTAGATATTATTCATTCTTCTGTTGTTTATAGGAAATTTTCTCAAAACGGGAAATTAAATCTTTATAAATAAACTACTAAATTTCGACGATAAAATTTACATCATTAAAAGAAGTAATTTTCTTTGTCATTCATTTGTCAGAAGTAATTCATTTGTCATATTCATGTAAACTTTTTTAGACAACTTCAATTTTTATAGAATACTAGCAAGTTTGCCCGTGCTTCGCTACGGTGAACTTAATATATTACTTTTAAACAAAGATTTATTTTTCGTGAATAACTCTCTAAATTCGTCACAGTTCAGTTCGAGACATTGGCATGTTTATATATTTCTATCATAAGCGTATTATAACATTATTCAGTTTTTATAATCGAATTTGTCTTATATTAAATTTGCTCAAACTTTTTTTATTGTAAAATATAAGCTTAACCCTAAATTGCATTACTGTATTACTACTGTACGTTGATTAGCAAAGTTAACAGATCTTGCCATATTACGTGATAGAATAGGAAGCACAGGTTTTGACAGCAACAGTGCTAATTTTGTTGGTAGTAATAAATGTTTTCCAAAATTAAGGAAATTTATGACAAACCACATAGTTTTGTGTGAAACAGAAACACACATTCATATCGACAACCATATGAATATGAAGATAACTATATAAAATGATAGGTTTTATTTGGCCATGAGAGTCACTGAAATTTGTACTTTTTGTACTTAGAATATTGTTGATATGCATTTCATTGTAACATAAAAATGAACCAAGAATTAAATTTAAAATTAGTTCTCATATAAAAATGCTATAATTTGCGTCACATAGAAATGAAAGTGAATCACTTTATATCTCAAATTTCAGTTCAAATCGAATAGATACTAAGCAGACGATTTTAAATAATTTAAAATAAGAAATGAATAAATGAAATATTTAAATGAATGACGTCATAATGATAGAAAAATATCATTTTCGCCTATTTATTATGTGATGAATTGAACATTTTAATCTCCTGCTTTTAACCGTGGAAAACTGCGTTTAAAACAATTACTTGGGATGACGTCACATTGCTAGAAATATTGCTTCTTTCCCTTAGATATGATGCGATAAATTAAAAACTTAATCGTTTGCGTTTAACCGGGGAAAATAATGCTTGGAATAATGACATGAAATGCTCGAAAAAGGGGGAAGGAATGAATTTCAAACGTTGAAAATTTACAAAAACCTTCCCAGGGATATACCTAAACATTTCCCAAATTTTCATGGCGATTGGATGCATAGTTTTTGAGTCTATTGAGTACAGACAGACAGACAGACAGACACACGCAAATTCATTTTTATATATATAGATAAGTAGACCTTTTATCACCCAAATCTATTGATTAATGGATTGAGAGGTCTATATGCTATTGACTGATTTAACAATATATATAACTAAAACCTTGTTATTTAGAAAGTATATTAACAATATTGTGCAAAGGATTAAAACTAATAGATAAGAAATAAATATAAAACTCATAAAATATGGAAAATAAAGCAGAGTTTTTTTAAGTTTAATTTGTATCCCGCAAGGAATACACATAAATTATTCTTGGTCTCAAACAATATTAATCATTTCAACCTAATTTTTAACTCTAAATTTTATGTGAAAACTATGCATTATTAATAAATATGAATTGTTAGTAATTGTTTTTCTAACTGAATATTCAATAAGTAATATGAAATTGGATTTTAATGTTATTTATTATAAATTTGAATTTTACTTTTTGAAATTTTCGATCACGTTTAGAGACAATGAAAAATAAAGACGACGAATAAATTTTGATTTATGACTATGATTATCTGAAATATCCTTATGCTTAAAGTAAATCTCTTTTCTTTTTTATTATAAAAAAGAAGTCGTAATTTAATTTTGATTAATGGAATTAAAACAATGATGCGGATTATTACAACTATATTCTAGTAGAAGGATTTAAGCTAGTTTCACAATCCAAGTTACTAAGCCTGATAACTAATTAGAAATTTTTCCGTATTTTTATTTTGTATAAGAATAACAAGAAAATTTGTGCTGCACATTTGAAATCTATTTTATTTTCTAATGGCATTTTAAAATTTAAAGTAGAATAGTGAATTATTCAGCATTGTGTATTTTATCCTTTGCGTGTACATGCATTATCCGTTACAGAAAATATTAATTTCTCCTTGACATATTTAGGGGTAAAGGGATCACACATGCAGAAAAAAAAATCTTCCGTTGGTTTCTTAACTGGTTAGGTTAGAAAGGAATTTTTATGGTCTAATAAAAAACGAAGCGAAGTTATGTACTGACAACTATTTCACACGACTGTTTTGTGCTGCAGTCGAATGAAAATTTACGTGGCATAGAATATTTTCAACCGACTACAGCTCGAAATAGTTCCGCTAAACAGTTGTCAGTGCTTCTGCGGCTCGTGCGTACACGTGCAAGACAGTGAACGAACTAATAATGTTGGAAAGCAAAGATTAACCATACAATGTCATTATAAAGGGTAATCGAGAAGACTATAAAAATTACCAGGATTTGTTAATAAAAGGATTTTTATTTTAAATACTAATTTAGAGTATTTTATACATTACAAGGTTCTTCTTCTATGAGTTGATTTAAATGAATAACTCTTGTATATTTATTATCCTTATACTTGATCTATATTTACTATAAGTGTTTTTTCTATTTACAATAAAAACACACTTTTCTTTATTTTTTATTTTTTTTCATCAAACTAAAAGAATTAGTCTTCTTGTAAATTTATGAAACACCATGATTCAAGCAAGCTTGAACTTTTTGCAGCTGAAAAACAATTAAGTTTTTTCTTTCTGAACTTCCTATGTTTTTACACTGAAACAGTTATGATTAGTAACTGTAAACTTTTAGAGAAAGGAGGTTCGGTTAAGCGAATTCTTTAAGAGAGTATAGTACGTAACTTAAACCATAACTACAGTTATCATATTTTTAAATGCTTTTTCTTATTCATCATCCGTTATATCTTAAAAACTTTCATGTATAATGACATATGCGATCACTGATCACATATTCACTAATACGTAACTTTTAACATGAAACAGTTAATTCATTATTGACTATATAATTTGCTTTTTATATGGAAAATTGTTATTTGATTCATAATGGGAATGTTTATAAAATACATGTACAAACTTTTACACAGACAATAAGGATTTTCCCTTTTTTTCTTAACAACAGATAATGGTTCTTAGTAAGTTAATGAATCTCAAGGACTAGTTTTCTGTCATATACAATACATTAGGAACCGTATTTATTAAAATATTACTAAATATTACTGATTATTTTAAAAAGCAGCAGTAAAATAACGGTTGTGCATCACATGTTAGGGCAGAAATTTTCCCCAAGGTGTTAGAAAATAAGCATTGTAGGTAGTAACAAATAACAAGTTGGGAAACAAATGAACAGAAAAATATAAATAAATCATAAAACCTTTAATCACATTAGCATTCTAGATTAAATCTATTAAAGAAACTTGGAGGGGGCTTTTATTTTTGATTTACTAAGGTATTAGCATTAAAAATTAATAATAATATTGAAGAGAAAAGCTGTTATTTCCATAAGCAAGTATTATTTTATAAAAAATGGTTTGTTTAAGGAATTTTAACTTTATTAACAAAGCAAAAGATTACTACAACGAAATATGTTTCAATTGAGAAAATGAAAAAGCTAACTGAAAACATTTTTCATAATATACAAATACTCCTAACTACACATTTACAAACACTCCTAAATAAGAAAGGGGCCTTTTTTTTTCAATTAAGAAGAAGAAAAAAAAGAGACTGGAACTTTACTCTTAGAAAGTGAAAGATATGATAAACACCAATTTAAAAATTACCTATGTGTATATTTTAAAGCATAATTTGTTTTGAAACGGATATAATCAGTTTTTTTTTTCAACCAAAACTCCTTTGTAAATCTTAAATACAAGCAAACCGCTACTAAGTAGTTTTTACACGGTTTGTTTATAATTTCAATATTCCTTATTTTAAAAATTGTCTGAAATCCCTTTTGTTGCATAATATATTAGGCATACAATTTCTACCCATTAATTGTGTATTTTTGACAAGTCTAAAGATATCTGTGAAGCAAAATTAATATGAAAATACAAATTTTCGCCGATCGTCAGTACTTAGAAAACATTTATTTTTTTGTACCCTAATGAAGGCAAAGGAAGAATAAATTTATGATAACGAATGATAATTTCTTTAAACTATACCAAATTCAGAAGAAAAAGTTTCTAAGAATCATTTTCCTATTCTTAGCACGCTTTATTATTAATGACTTTTTCAAAACAAATTATAAAACAGCAATAAACTATTCATTAAAAAGAAATGATCTCCTGCTTGAAAATTTTCCTTTTTATTCCACGTTATTATAAAGTTTGGATTTTATTGCTTGGTTAAAAAACTACAGTACCTTTAAACATTCTTAACTGATTTTCTGAGTATAATTTGTGCTTGTCGCATTCAAAAACTAATTTTATGCATGAAGTATTTGTTTTGCTAAGAAATGGATACCGTGATAATAGGATAAGCTTAAAAGGGATTAAAAGACTTAATGAAGAAACATTTTTTATGATCGATAATTTCTCTAAAATCTTTTGTTCTGTAGAAAGAAAACAGTGTAAGAGGTTCTGAAACCAGTCTTATATTTCATCATTAATTAGTTTTTATTCTCTTCTATGTTACCCTTACCCACTTATTAAGGCATTAACAGGGGGCAGAAAGAGATAAGTATAGTGCATGGGATCAATCGAGAAAAGAAAACAGTTTTCCATTATATTTTAAAATCTTGCGGCATCATTTATAAATATTTTGCATTGTTCAATTGATACTTCTTTTAAATTTTTAGATTAATACTGGTTAAATTTTTAGATTTATACTGGTTTTCCATGAATCAGCTTTATACTGTATAGATAACTGTTCGGTTTTAATTCCTTATGTGTCTTGTTTATGTGTGTCTTATTTCAAATCGTCAAAGAGAATATGCCTCTGGATATATTAAATAATCATTAAGAAGGAGATTTTTTCCAATGACTGGTGAGTTCTTTACAGGAAGTTAAAACAATACGCTTTGCAATGAGCAATGAAAATGAACATCAGATCTATCGAAACCAAATGATTTTCCGAGCCAAAGCTCTTGGATTTTAATACCCAATGGACTGTTACTCTCACAAATTTAAACCAGCTAGTTCCAATTTTGGTAAGATGACTTAATAGATTTAAACGAGAATTTTGCATTTAAGAAGTATTTACATATACAACAATCAAGAAAATAATTTAGTCTTCAGTTGATTAATAAAGAAGTATACATTTTTTATTTTAGATTATCTATATATGTTGTATATATATATATATATATATATATATATATATATATATATATATATATATATATATATATATATATATATATATATATATATATATATATATATATATATATATATATATATATATATATATATATATATATATATATATATATATATATATATATATATATATATATATATATATATACACCACACACACACACACACACACACACACACATATATATATATATATATATATATATATGTATGTATATATATGTATATATATATGTGTGTGTGTGTGTGTGAGTAATATTAGACCTATCATTCCTGGAGAAGAATGATCGTTCCCCATAAAAGAAAGGCAGGGTTTACTTAACAGCTACGATTAAAATTATCTAAAACAAAAAATTTTTTAAACAAATTGTAGAATCCTTAAAAATAAAATAGTTTAATATCCTGTAAAATCATAATGATTAAAACTAATATATCTAATAAACCACTATAAAAAAAATACACTGCTTGACAATTGCTAAAGCACAACTGGTTTTCTTCAGCTCTTTATTCTTGAAAGTTCATGCAGTTAGGTGTTTGATGCAAACAGCAACCGGGGTTGTGGAATGTATTTTTTTTTAAGAAGTTCGTAAGGTACTCGAGAATTAAGTGCAAAATGTGTGCATGACACTGAGTTCTTGCAATAGTGGACAAACAGCTGGGAGTCTTTAAGCAGGTAAAATTGTGACTACTGTGGCTACAGCAAGGGGGTGTCAAAGTGTCCTCTGGGGATTAAAATAAAACCAATGGAGGTGGAAATTGTATCTGAAAGCATGTCGGTAGTCATTGACGGAAAACCATATCACGAGAGATTAGATATATATTTGTGGAAAAAAAATCTCACTCCTAGCGAATAAGTTGAAGGCATTAGAACTTCCTGTTTTTGCCAGAATATTTCTGAACGATTAAATTAAGCAGGTTCCTATACTGTTTAATACATCCTACTTAAATTATGCCATTTTGATGATTGGTTGATGATCGGGTTGAGGATAATAATGTCTTTGGTGTAAGAAACATATGTGCTCAGTACAACAACGATTCAGTGGTGTTCTCAAATAAATCTTACATCAGTGACACAAGGAATTCTGGCCACCAATTAATGAGGAAAGAAATGGAAAAACGTTACGCAACACAGATTGTTCTTGAACGTCATCGGTATAGCTAAGGAGAGATGGTGTAAACAGTACAAGGGTTCAAGGGTGCAAATAAGTACAAGGGTAGTACATACCTTCACATCTTTGAATGAGTTAACTTTATATCACACTGGTAGTGCAGAGCGATTATTCTCGGTTATGTTCATCATTCTGATGGGTACAGACTTTCTGTTTTTATGAGGTAATGCTTGCCTGCCCAGGACTGCTGAAATATGAGACACATTAAAAGTGAAAAATATTTAATGTATGGAAATGTCTCTTGATTTAAATTCTATAGAGCATGTTTGGTATGCTTTTGGGAGACTCTATTCTCAAAGAACTTGCACCCTACGAATCGTGTAAGAGCTAAAAACTCCTTGAGAAGGGCAATATACTCCAAGGTCTTTTCTATAGTTTAGTAGACAGCATCAATAACATATGCAAAATGTGCACTAATGTTCTAGGTGAGCATATCACTGAGAGACTGATATATCTCATTCGTTCTTAATAAAATAAGAACCATTTTCTATGATAAGTATAAAACCTCTCTTACTTATGCACTTAGTTTCAATTCTTCAGTTATTGCCTTTGATTATTTATTTTAAAAAGAGTCTCTTTCATAGGAATTGCCAAGTATAATAAAAGTAAATAATGCAACATATTAAATGGATTGGTTCAGAGCACTATAGTCTTTGTTTTGCTACACGAGGGCAAAATTGTCTGAACTAGAACTGAAACCCGATTCCAGACGTCCAAGCCATCATTGGATTCGAACCTGCTCACTTCTGAACGGATTAGCAAGTCTCTACTCATTCGGGAATCGTTCGGCTGTATTGAATTTACATTTACAAACAATGTTATAGTACTAAATTGGTTTGATATAAAGGAATGAAAAACAAACTACTTTGTTGTAAGACAATTACAAAGCTAACCCTGCAGCAAAAACTAAAATATTTTCTTTTATCTGCGGAAACTTTTAAAAACATTTTACTTGTAAACAATGAAGTTTTATCCCGAAGTCTATTATAATTTCTAATTCAACGAAACACATACATTCTCACACACATATAGAATGTTTGTATGCACAATATTTGTTAAAAGAGAGATACATTATGTAAAATAAACTTTCAAATTACTTTTATTTAAAATTAATGGCAATTTTATCGTAGATACTCTTGAAAATAATTATAAATCTGCAATTAACTAGTTAAGATCCTGTATGGAAATTTCATAATACAATAACGCCAGCATTATTAGAATTGATTCAACTAAACACATTTTTTCACTCACAGGTGATGAAAATATTATAAGACTGGAAGGAAAATAATCTGTATCTAGTAAAAATCAACCTATTATTTGTAACATCTTTTTATATCAAGTGGAGTCTTAAACACATTTTTCAGCTATAAATTGCAGGTATACATTAATTGAAGTGATCTGATGTGAAGCACGTATACATAAAAAAGATTAGGTGTATTTGCCACTCATCTAATTTCGAATAATGAAACTTTTATGAAGTCGCCTTAAGTGAACCTGTTTTACCCTCGTTAATGGACTCTTCAGCTAGTCGTAACCCGTAAATGTATAGGAGATACAGTAATTCATTATATGGAATTACTTTGTGTACTTACAAGTGATGGAATAAAATTCCTCCATTCTCTGCCAATTTACAGGTACAGGATTTATTCTACAAGCACAGTTTATTCATTGAAAGCCTATGAAATAACGATACTTACTTTTTATATCAAGTTTCCTTTATTACTTGATTAAGGGGCACATAATTATGATTAAAATAATCGTGTGTTTCGTTAAATGAAAAAAAAATCTAACTTCTTTGCACGCATATTAAATTATACACATTTTTTTTATTTTGTGCGATGCACCTTTAGAATTATCATTTACATACTCTCTTCAAATTTCAAAGTCAATTTATCTTCACGTGTAACTGTATTGTTGGAGTAGAACTCAAGTAGCCATTTGGTGGCGAAACGGATCGTTCATTTTCGTTATACTGAGATTTTTATTTATACAAATATTTCTTTCTTCACCAATTTTTTTACAATAACAATACTTCCTTTACTCCGTACCAGAACGGTATAGGAGTTCGAGGGTTCGAATTCCATTGCTGACATGGATATTATAGCCATTCGGAATCGACTTTAGTCAGTAGATTCAGGTCTCATTAGCCCTCGTTTAGCAAAACCGTACATTCCAATCAATCAACCAATCACCGTACGTGAAAGCAGTTAATGCACAATAAATTCAAAAATTATTCTCTGCAACTAATAGATTTTTATTTTCATTTTTTCAAATTTACTATAAAAGCATTTTTTAAAATTGTTTAAAAAAATTGTTACAAGGCAGATATACTAGTATTGTATTGTTGTATACCAGAAGTATTAATGTCCTTTATATAAAGAGAATTTTCGTTAGATAGATGTCGACAGATTCGAATTGCAATTAAAAATGGAGGTGCACAACTAGATGTTACAACAGCCCTATATACAAAAATTCAACATTCTACATCTAATTGTTTTTGAGTTATGTATGGCAGCATTAATATTCGGTATATTGTAATTTCTTGCTATATGAAGTGCTGATTGCAATCAAAAGAAGAGGGGCATAACTAGATATTACAGCAAAATTTGAATCTCCTACGGATAATCATTTATGAGTCTCTTTCTCCACAATTGTTTAAAATGGTTTTCGATTGACAGTGAGATCCACAGCAAAACTATTGGAAACTATTGCGGTGGATGACTTTTTAGACGAATGTTCAAAAAAGCTTATTTACCGTCTAACAAAGTGCATTGAAAAAACGACTACATAGAAAAACAGTATTTGATGGACGTTTATAAATTTGTAAGTTTTAAAAAATATGTTCCCTTTTCAATTTATAAAAAAGGAGTACTCATACATTTTAGGTATTCGTTACTCATTAAATCATTGTCCATTTGACTTTACTCATTAATTCATTGGCCATTTGACTAACATTTTTCCGGTACACTTAATCACCAATAAAAAATATCATCTCCATTAATAGGGGGGGATAGAAATTCAGAAAGGTCAACATATTATGACTCTATCTTAAATTACAAGCTAAGTACTTTATCGTTCTAAGTATTATTTTTGATACAGTTTTTGGGCTTGCCTACCTTTTGATCTAGGAATGTCCTTATAGAAGAAAGTGTTTTGACTCTATCTTAAATTACAAGCTAAGTACTTCAACGTTCTAAGTATTATTTTTGATACAGGTTTTGGGCTTGCCTACCTTTCGATTTAGGAATGTTCTTATAGAAGAGAGTGTTTTGACTCTATCTTAAATTACAAGCTAAGTACTCTAACGTTCTAAGTATTATCTTTGATACAGGTTTTTGGCTTGCCTACCTTTCGATCTAGGAATCTCCTTGTAGAAGAGAGTGAAATAAAATTTCTGAAATTTTGAAATAATGTTGGAATTGTTTTTTTTTTTTTTTTTTTTTTTTTTTTTTTTTTTGTTACATAACATACTTGGACTTAAAAAGTTTCTCGTGAATTCATAAATTTATCTTTTTAATTTTATCTTTTAAGAAGATTTTTCTGTATCTAATATTTAATTCATTCAAAATATCTCCTATAACATTGTGTTTTGGGTTCAGTGATTTTATCCTATATTTGATTTTTATTTCATGATCCTTGATATATACAAGATATTATCCATGATCTTGTTAAAAGCTTGTACAGAACTTTAACTTTCATTTATATTTCACCATGTTTCTATGGCTTACATTTGTTAAAATTAACTTTTACCCACATATTTTCTCTATTCTTTTAAATAAGTCTTTTTCAGATTGAATACAGCTAAACTTTTTAATGTTCAAAGTACGTAACATATTACTGTAAAATTAATTTTTAAGCCTATGTTTTATTAACACTATCAAAAGAAAATTAATTATAATGAGAAAAAATATATTCAGACATTTCTATCATACACTCTCCTTTCCTGGGAGTTTTCTTAATTACTTCATAACTTAAACCATTTAAATGTTGAACAACATACAACTGCTTTTAATTTTGGAAGTTATACTGGCACGTCAGCGCTGGCTCAGTTTTTGATGTTCTAAGAAACGTCAAAAAATATTAACTAAAATCTTGGGAGGTGGCGCTTAATTTTCGTAATAAATGTGACAGCTACATTCGTCTTACCATAATTTCATTAATACGTTTTTTACTTCATACTGTTAGGGGAATTAAAGTGAAAAAATCCTCTACATAAAAGAATCCAGTCTTTAGAAATGAAGATGTATACGTAGGGACCTTTGAGTGTTGAAGTCAGAATTGAACTTGATGAGATGTAACTCTTTCCTAAGGGTTTAAAATGAACTTATGAGATAAAGCTAATTATTAAACTTTCTCACAAACTTCATCTATCCTTTTCTATTTCTTCACAAGTGACATTAAATGGAAGACAAAAGACTTACACACTTTAATATAATATTTTGTTATTCTAATAAAATTAAGAAATTCTGGTTAATTTTCAGATAACTGTTCTCACTATATTCCAGTTTTACACCGTCGCCTACATTTAACAGCAAAATTTCATTTTTAATATGGAAATTTTTAAGTCTCTGGTAAATTTTTGACACGACATGAATCATTAAAATTTTCTGCTTGGTAACAAAGAAATCGGGATTGTTTAAAGTTGGAAATTAAAATCTTCTAACTTAGTTTTTTTTAAGTATGAGTTCAAAGAAACACTATTAAGAAGGTTATTTTCAATAAAAATACGTTTTTCCTAAAATCGGTACAGAATGCAAATTATTACTGAATACTTTTGTGTTCAGAAACACTTTTAAAATTTATCCGAAATTCGAAAAAAACTTTCAAAGATTCACAGAAAACAACAAAAGTAATTAATATGATTATTGTATGAATTGTATAATTAATTTATATATTATTGAAGTGGAAATGCAATATAGATTTTACTAAATTACTAAACTAAAATGATATACTGTAAAAACTGTAAGGAAAACTGAAAGACTCGGTAATAAATTCTTTATGAGAGAAGAAATATAAGTTTTTAATGACATTTTTGAGTGATTGTCACGCCGAATTGAATATAGGAACCGGGGTGGAGTAATAGTTTGAGCAGTAACTAGGTTATTAGGTAGTTACTGTGTGCTAGGTTAAGGCCTATTAGACTTCTTAGCACTACGCTACACTATGCAATTTTTATTCTTATATAGCTATATTTTTTCAGACTCATTTGTGCCGAGATAATACCTTAAATATTTTTTTATATTCTTTTTAACTTTTTTATAGTTTTTTTAATACTTACTAAACTAAAATGATATACTGTAAAAACTGTAAGAAAAAATGAAAGTCTCGGTAATAAATTCTTTATGAGAAAAGAAAAGTAAGTTTTTAATGACATTTTTGCGTGATTGTCACGCCGAATTGAATATAGGAACCCGGGTGGAGCAATAGTTTGAGCAGTAACTAGGTTATTAGGTAGTAACTGGGTGCTAGTTTCAAGCTTGGCAGACTTCTTAACACTACGCTACAGTATACAATTTTTTTCTTATATATAGCTATATTTTTTCAGACTCATTTGTGCCGAGATAATGTCTTAAATATTTTTAAAAATTCTTTTTTAACTTTTTTATGGATTTTAATATAAATTTTAACTGTATGAAAAATATTGATATGAAATTAAAATGAATTAGCTTGATCAACTAAGCAAAAAATAATTTCTTGGTTTAAGCGATAAATACAAGTAGATTTCATAATATGTAACAGAAAAACAATAAACATCTGCAACACCCAAATAAAATTAGTTGTCGAAGATATACTACTCATTTATTCCCATCTACAGAAGAAAATCAACATAAAATGGATAAAAGAATGAATTGATACACAAACTTGTGTGAAATAAATGCAAATTCTTTTTTAGTAGACATTATGAAACTATAATTGATGCGAAATGCATCATTATGCAGAGTACTTTGGTGCGGTTTGGAGAGCTACTGTCTACTGCTTTGCTCATTGGGGTTAATGAGACCAGGACCTACTGCTTAAAGCCGATTCTGAAAGGCTACGAACATCCCTGCCATCAGCGGGACTTGAACGCATGAACTCCAGTACCGAAGAGGAGCTCTCTACCACTCGGCCATCATTCCTTTCCAGAGTAGGGTTAAAACATATTTCCTTGCGCGAGCAGGAGTGTTTGCACAATAAATCTGTGGGTTTGAAATTTTTCGTGTTTAAGGGAGCTAAGCAACTTAAAAAAGGAGTTTTATTTAGCCCAGAATTGCATTTTTTTACTTTAAAAATCTACATAGTTTTAAGTTTGTAAAAGAATTTTGTTTTTTACGACCATTCTAACTTGAAATATGGTATATTAATTACAGGTCTATTCGTTTATGGATGAATTCGTTACAGATCATTTGAATGAATACATTTTAGTCAAATTGCACGACTTTTTATTTAACAATTTTAGGGACTTTGGTGAAATAGGTTGAAGAAAGGTCTAGAAAACTATTTCTCCCAATGTATTTTCACTACCTGAAAACCTAAAAATATGGACCATTCCCATTCAGTTGTAAATATTGTTCTAATAGATATCTTACCCATCGACTTTGTTTATGCTTTCTATTGACATTCATTTCATTGCTCTTCCAAAATGAACGCAGCACGATCTTGACAAAATACATAAAAATTGGGATATGAAAATACAAAAGGGAACCCCATATATGGTGTTGAACGCTTATAAGGTAATGTTAGACAACTAAAAAATAAATTCTCAAAAGGTATCTTTTCTACAACTGCAATGCTAAGTTTTATTAATCCCTTAACATACAATGACGAAATGGGATCAACATTCATATGTTGTTATATACTTCGGAAAGTCTACTTCGTTAAGAGCTATTTTTGGCGATTTATAATTTTAGATCACTCAGTTGTTTCACTCGTGTATAGATTCTGGTTTGATTACAATGTTCAAGATATCCACTCTTGTACTTTCTAATCAGTATAAATAACAAAGTTGCATCCACGAATCAGTAAATTTAAAAAAGTACTTTGAAAGCATTATTCCATATAGTAGCGAGCTCCCACTGTGAATGCAATATTTAAGACTAGAAAATTTAAATATTATGGCAAATAAGAGAAACGAGAATGTTTGAATCAATTAAATATTTTATAACAAACCAAATTTCAAAATAAAACATTCTCTCTCTCAACGTGCTCATAAATGTTCTGTTGAACCAAATTAAATAGTATTCTTCGAACTTATCAAATTCCTTTTTATTTGTAATACAAGGGGTTAAGATTTACAAATAAACAAGCAGACATAAAATAATAACAGTAATTATTACCATGTATTTTGTATTTGGCAGTAGCTCGATTTCACAATAACAACAAAATATAAATAAATTAACTTTTTAGCTCAATTTTTGTGATAAAAGAAATATTAATCTTTTTTTTAGAAAAATATATGTCGGCATAATTGTTTTGAAAAAGTTACAGTGTAGCTATGAATTTGAGAGAGTTAATAGGTAAGTTAATAGGTTTGTAGTTCACGATAACATCAAAATATATATAAATCAACCTTTTAGCTCATTTCTGGGATAAAAGAAATATTCATCTTTTTTTAGAAAAATATATATGTACATAATTGTTTTGAAAAAGTTACAGTGTAGCTATGAATTTGAGAGAGTTAATAGGTTTGTAGTTCACGATAAAAACAAAATATATATAAATCAACCTTTTAGCTCATTTTTGTGATAGAAGAACTAATCATCTTTTGTTTAGAAAAATATATATCAACATAATTATTTTGAAAAAGTTACAGTGTAGCTATGAATTTGAGAGAGTTAATAGGTTTGGTTTGGTTTGGTTTGGTGCGCTACGGTCTACTGTTTTGCACACGAGGGCTAATGAGACCGGGACCTACTGCTTAAAGCCGATTCCGAACATCCATGCCATAGTGGGATTCGAACCCACGAACTCCAGTACCGACGATCAGCGCCCTAACCAATCGGCCAGCGTTCGGCTGAGAGTTAATAGGTAGGGTAAGTTAATAGATTTGTAGTTCACGATAACAACAAAATATATATAAATCAACATTTTAGCTCATTTTTGTGATAAAAGAAATATTCATCTCTTTTTAGAAAAGTATATATCGACATAATTGTTTTGAGAAAGTTACAGTGTAGCTATGAATTGGAGAGAGTTAATAGGAGAAGAATTATCTGTAAAACATACGGCCATATGTCTCTATGAATTTGAAAAGAACAAATAAATAAAGAGTAGGCGAATTGGAGTGATAAATTATTGACAACAGTTTTCTCTGTACCTGCGAGAACCATTTTACTGGTAGTGAGAGCCGTCCATTGTAGTAAGTACAGCTCTCTCTACGCCACAATAACACACAAAAAAGTAACCCCAAGAGAAAGTCCCACGCGAGCAGAGATCTAAATGAACATGGAGCGCTAATAGATGTTTGACAGGGGTGGTTTTTAGGAGGGGTACAGATGATTTCTCTCGCTTTTACTATCCCTTCTCATATTTCACCCTCCTAGCTGCTCTCAGGAGGCTCCTCCTTTCGCTTTTATGTAAGGACATGATTCCCGGGTCGCGTTAAAAGGAGTCAATAACAGTATCTACCTCGCTATTTGATTTGGAAGGGAGGGATTGAAAGCGAAAAGGTTTGAATGCTGATCAAGAGGACTCGATTGGAGAATGCCACTACCGCATTCCACTGGCGTAACCCATGTTAGAGGTTTAGGGTCAACTCCCAGAACACAGAAAAACCACTCTAGGAAGAAAACGAGAGTATTTGTAAATTTATGATTTTCAACTCTTATCTGGTAACGGAAAATAGCTCTGACAGATGTTTTGACTATCATGACCATGTAACATTACTTTTCCACGTTAGAAATTTAACCCATTTATGTCCAGCGTCCAATTTTTAGGGACAGCAAAAAATAGTTTGTGAAATTTTTATATGTTCTCTGAATGTGAGTTTCTTTTCAGTAAAGGTAGATGACAACCCTATTAACAGTGTACCAAATTTCTGAGTATTTGCTATTATTCACAATTTTCTCATTTAGATCAACATTTTACAAGTTTTCGAGCTTCACATAAAAAGTACAAAAATTTACTTTTTCACCCGGTACATCCACTAAAACTAATGGCATATAGCTTTATTTTAAAGCTTCTGTTTACAGTGCTGTGTGTACGAACGGGTAGGTTATTTGAATATTCGTAGCTGTTCGAAAACGGCTTCAAGCACTAGACCCCTCTCTCGTTTTCCCTCGTCAGTAAAGCAGTAGACCGTAACGCTTCTAACTCAGTAATCCAGTACTATATCTGTATTTTTTAAAATTCATATTTGTTTTATTTTCTACAGTCTCTAAATTTTTTTAAAAATATTCATCAATGCATGTATCTAGAAGAAAGTATTCAAACACGAATGGCTTGAGAGGTCTCAGAACTTATTAACGAACATTATTGTTCGAAATTTTCATTTTTTTTTAAATTTTTATATAATTAATTCAAACATTTCTACACACTTTGATACCATTACTTGTGCTTTATATCTCAAACGGAGTGTAAATTATAGTAATTTTTCCCCCATTCGGTATGTTTATGCATAATTTAAACTTTAAAAAGCTTTTCTTGGGTTTCCTATTATTTAGTCTGTGAACTAAATATATTATCTCAATAGCTTTATGTAATTTTATGTACTTATGTAAACGATTTTGAATTACGATTTATTCAACAAAAAACTTACTGCCATTACATTTTCAAGTTTTTAAATTTTAATATTAAAAATTGATACCATTTTTTAATTTTTAAATTAAAATTTTTAAAATTTATTAATTTTTATTTATTAATTTTTTTTATTTTTATTTTTATTGATTAATTTTTAAATTTTTTATACAATTCGAATATAAATGTGTTGATTTCAAATATTATTCAAATTAAGTATAATAATATTAATTACAGGAATATTTTCTATTGTAATTGTAAAATATTTTCTGATATCTTGCACACAAAATGTTCTCTGATTTTTATACTTTAATACAGAGGGTAAAAGTTTCCATTATGAAACAACTTTTTTTAATAATAAACGTTATATATAATTTTTATGAAAACTATATATCTTGGTGTATATATATATATATATATATAGATATATATATATATATATATATATATATATATATATATATATGTGTGTGTGTGTGTGTGTGTAAGTGTCAAAAGTACCAGCTGAAAAAAACTCAAAGATTTTTTAAAAATTTTGTAGAAAAATTATCTTTCGATTCATCTATATTCCTAAGACATTTTAGGCGTGAGAATTTTCTTTTTATTTTCACATATATTTTACAAAGTTTAACAAAATAATACTGTATTAAAAAAACTAGCTCATCAACTCCTTAACAAGTCAGTTTTTCTCTAGAAAGGTTGTGACAAAATTGTACTTTACCTGCATATGATTAAACATTCTACTTAGTACAGCAGAAAATTAGATGTTTTTCTTTTCTCTTTTAATATTTCTAAATCATTTTTCATATAATTTTAGATAAAAAAATCACCTAAATGTTTCCTTTAAAACTTTGTATTTTTACACTGTGCAAGTATACTTCGTATGCAATGAATATTATCTTTCAGATCTCGCAAAAATGTATATAATATTAATAATTTTGAAACTTACGTTTTTTCAAACTATTTAGAAGACTTTTCTTTCTGTATTGAATTTGAAGAATGATGTAAGGAGTGGTGAAAGTTTTAAGTCAATATCACAACGCAAATGTAATATTTGTTTTAGTATTCTCTTTCCATTATATTCTTAAACAGCAAAAGGTACGATGTGAGTTTGTTGTTTGAGGGAGCAATGATTTCTAAGTATTGTGTCTCTGCCAATCTTCAAATCCAGTCATTAACTCTGAAATATACTGCCAAATAATATTTTCCAATAATTCAGTCAGTCTCTTTAGAATAATAATATCGACAAACAAAAATAAGAAAGAAACTATCGATGACCTTACGTTATACAGGTAAATCAGTTGGTGCCAGTTATTGATAGACTGTCTTGTTTGTGGAAAAATTGATTGAGAGGTTAAAAAATTAATAATTTAAAAATTTCCCAAATTAAATTGATTCTTGGAATGGATACCGTTTTTCTCATATTAGTTACACAATTTAGTTTAAAAAAATAAAAAAGTCTTTATAAGAGTCCTTAAAAATCCCCTCAAATTGGGATTTAAATGTAGAATAAATAAAAACAGTAATTAAAGCTAATTTTTTATAATTTAATATATTTTTTAACTGTTTTACTCAAATTCTCAATTACCGTATAGTAATACAGCTGATATACATGACTATTTTCCCATATGCATTTGATTTATATTAAAAAACTGGATATACAGTAGCATTTTCATTTAATAAATCGAATTTACCATTTTTTTTTATTTGAGTATTAACTTGTTTAGAATTATATCAATCCCAATAAATCCGCATAATTATTCCAAAAATAAAAAAGAGTTAATAAATTATTGGAAAGTTGTTATTCATGAAAAAAAATTGAGACAAAATATTAAAGATAACTTTGTTACAATTGCTAATTGAAATAAGATGTATTATTTATTAAAACGTAATAAATTTTAACTGGACTAAAATGTTATTTAAAATTCAGCTTTAACTCATCCAGACACTGATTATAAATACTCCTATTATCCCCTATATAATAATAGACTAAGTTATCTGTCCGTATGTCCTCGAATTTATGAAGTGGTTGTACCGGGAATGGATAGAGGCATCCATATTGGATTTTTGATGAGTTCGGGTTAGCACGTTCGATTTCCACTCCTTCCCCCTTTTCTAGCATTTAATGCCCTTATTTAACCCCTTCCGGTAAAATGACGAGTCTAGCTCGTCATTGGTTTTTCATTCCATACCGCACAATGACGAGCTACTACTGATAAATATGATACTTAATTTAGTTTAAAATTTCTAGTGTACTGAATTTAGCAACACTTTTGTTACTTGTGGAAATCCCAGGTCACTATTACATATTGTTTATTTAAAGTTTCTTGGTACAAGTCACTGCCAAATTGATGAGTCAGAATAAAAGAACACCTACTAAGAAATTCAGTGTGTGTTACAAGAAACAAATTAGAAGTGAGACTCCCTGGCGATGTAAACAATTCAGAATTTCTTTGCACTTTGTTTTGAAAAGTACCACTAGCTTGAAGACTATTATCTTAATTTTAACGTTTCTGATACTTAACACTATGTAAAAAGTGGATTTTAATTAAGAATATGTAAGAATTGTAAAATAAAACAAGCTTTTTAAATAAAAAATAAATGGTTACTTCACGCACAGTTTTTCATTATTAAATCGTACCGGAAGGGGTTAAAGCCCTATTTTCCCCGGTTAGGAGCAGGAAATTAAATTTATCAATTTGTCACATAATAAATAGGTAAAAATAACATTTTTTCTAGCATTATGACGCCATTCCTTTAACGATCTCATTTAATCATTTCTTATTTTAAATTATTTAAATATCGTCTACCTTATTTTCATACGTTTTATCACTGAACTTAGATATTACTTAAATAATTTTATTTTATATTTGACTTAAATAATAGATTAGGTACATATGTGATAATTTTAAATTTAATCACCGATTATTTTTGTTGCAATGAAAATTTTATCTCAGGTATTAACAACAAATTCTATCTACCTCCAGGGTACCTCCGGTGGAAATGATAGTTTCATTCCTCTACTTCCATTAATTACGGTGGAAAAAATTAGGAAGAACTTAACGATAGTTCCGACGTAGCTAAAAAAACTTTCTAGATCAATTCAACCTGATTCTAAACTGCATTCACAGTATCGGGAGACTTTAGAGGAGTATGAAGATAAACAAATTATTGAGCATACACCAGATAATTCTCAGCCAAAAAACAATCCATTTTTTATTTGCCTCATAGGGTACTTTACAATTCTGGAAAATTAAAAATTTTACTGATCCCGTCATATGACGGGCTATATGCTAGTATTCGATGTTTTAATGTTATGATTCTTAGTTTAAAACAAAAACTAAATTATTCTGATTTCGGTTCTAAGCTGAGGAGCTTAGCTCAAAAAATAAATTAATCAGTGTAAATTGGAAAAGGGAGAAGTATTACAAAATACGTAAATTTTCTGCTATAGTGGATTCTTTTGTAGTAAACAGGAACTTACGATGACCTCAATTATTGTCTCGAATGATAAATTTTTAAATTTCATCATTGATTACTATGCAACATTCCCCAGATATTAAAATCCACATGCAAAAATGAATCTGTCTTTTCAATTATATGGGATGGCTTTTTGGTGTATCGAAACCATAATCTTTTAAGGCTTGTTATACCTTCTAAAGGAATCTGGGTTCCAGAAGTGGCAAAAGTGTATCTGTTTATAAACATTTCATGAAATTATACAAAAATGTTTAAACGGATTAACCCTCCGAGTGGAACACATAGAGGAATAAAAGTCTCCAAATATACAATAAAGCTTTACTGTGTCAATGGCCAAAGCGTTCTATGACTTTTCTTTCACCCTTTGTATACTAGAATGGAATACAGGAAACCCACCTTCGTTATTGTTCCTTTACTTCCGGTTATAAATAGATATTATAGATTGTTAATTTTTAATACACATAAATCTTGTCAAGTTTCGAAGGTCATCCCATAAGAAATAATATTCTAAAAAACAAATAAAAATATTCTTTGCGAGACTTATTTATATTTTTTTACGAAAGTCATAAAAGATATTTAAGTGGTGCAATGAGAAATACATCTGTTACCGCAAACGAAATACTTTGAAATAGAGATTTACAAAGCCCTGAAAAGCTATCAGCTTCTTTGTGGCTCAGGGGGTAGGAGTGCATCCCTCAATAAATGTGAGTCAAAGAGAGGTGCAGTTCCTAAACAATCGACCTGACTCTCGTACCGCAAAACTCCATGGGGAAAAGCAATGACAGAAATGTACATTACATCCATTTTCGGAGCATTTTTGGAGGTCGAAAATTGTACATTTGGAAGATATCATCGGTTTGGAGGAATTTTACGTGCGAACCGCTTAGAGGGTTAAGACATGTGTCTACTCTTGTAAAATCGTGAAATAATTCATGGTAATTTATGAAAACTAAAATGTAGGAAAAACAATACATTAAAATTTCGAAATAAAATATGTATTATATTAAGATTCGCACGATAATTTGATTTAAAATGTATGTGTTAGTCTATAAGTTAATTTATAGTGATCTAAAAACTGCATTCTTCACAATAAATTACCAATACACAAATATTTTGATGTTAGTCTTTCAAACCTCATTAATATTAAAAAACGTAGAAGTAGAATTAAATTAAAATAACCTCTCTATTTAATTATCTGAATGATAATAACTAATTCTATAAATAATACACATATATACGAAGAGATGAAATTTAAGGCTTATCGGTCGAGCAGAGTTTTTAAATTTTCAGGATAGTAATATGACATAATTATACGTTACATAACTATCCATAATAGTAATTTCTTTATTGATAGTTATACATTTATGTTGTATATATATATGTATATATGTAATATATCAAAATTATTTAACTTTAATATTTCTTCAAAAAACTCCTCTCTTCCATTTTAATTCATCCAAATATCTTTACCAGTCTCAACATGGTGTGTTCAACGGAGTATTTTCCACTTAACATTCCTTTCTGTCATAAAACTCTAAACTTTCTGTCTATACAGCAGTTTCCCAGGTGTTGGCGGAACATGTTTTCGCGTTATGCTGATATTGCAGTCAATTCGCTTATTAAGCTGTTTTTGTTGTGGGAAAATTCTTGTTGTCAACGCTCTTGGGTGTACTTGTGTGAGAGCAGAGTGAACTCTGTGGCTTTTGATTGTATATTGTCCAGAAGGACAGATGTGCCGTGTTGCCGCTCTGAAATAAAGTTTTAAATTAGACTTCTGAGTTCTCTTGAATATGAGACCCGACTGCATCTTTGTACTTTATGAATGCTAGCTGTTGAACTTTCTCCTTTTGAAGGAGTTTTATAAAAAATGGATGACATATATATATATATATATATATATATATATATATATATATATATATATATATATATATATATATATATATACATACATATATATATATATATATATATATATATATATATATATATATATATATATATATATATATATATATATATATATATATATATATATATATATATATATGATAAATAATTTCATAATTATTTTTTAACTGATGAAACAAATGTTAAATATCTGGCAAACCTTTGTATTATTTTAACACTCATTTATAAACTTATAGGTTAAAATAGACACATCCAATTTCCTTTAGGAAGTGTGAGACCTCTTCAGTTAAAGTAATAAATAAGGGAGAAATTTCCATTGGCATCAAATGTAAAGTAATATGCAAGAAAATATACTAAGAGAAATAATATGCCTAATATGGAAAATGTGATTTATAAATTTATGGAGATTTATTCCAGTCATGGACTTTTCCATGGCTTACAAAAGTCTAATATAAACAAATTTCAGTTATTGATGAAATGTTTTAAACGTGATTAGGAATTTTACAATTTAAAGTTCTGTTATATAGTTATATCTGATATTTATACACATAAGTAGTGAATATATGTAATAAAACCATGTTTATCTTATTTCTGATGTAGATGAAAATGTCTTTGATTCACCATCAGCTCTTTATATCTTTAACTACCCCAAACTGAAAAATATTACCTCAAATATTAGAACATTTGATTTTAAAAGTGTAAAATATAATTAAAGTATTGTAAAATGTACAAACGAAAATTTTCTGACAAAAAAGCATATTTTTAACAAATAAATAGTACTCATCTTTTTATAAATATTGTTATAATTTTTCACAATAATTATCTTTAAATAAAGAATTTGAAACTACCTCTGATAGAAATGTACTTTTGGAGTCTTCATTTTTATTTATAATTTAACAAGTACACAGATTATTTTCTTAATAATCATGATGATATGATCAAAAGTTCTATGTAACTTTGACATGAAACTCAGTATCTCTATTTGATAGGGATTCTCAAAAAAATTGTTTTAATTATAGTATTGCAGTATAGTAAGAATCAGCAAAACTGTCCTTTAAAGTTGCTGACAGTTTGCAATACTGTAAGGACCGGGATAAAATAAAAATCATACTTTTGTTAGCAGAATATTTAAAAACAAACAAATATAATTAAAAATATAATAATAGTGAATGCAGTAAATATTATTGTTTCTTAAATATTAAACTAAAACTGATTAAAGATAATGCTTTTCTGCTATTTCATTAACAAGAAAATAAGATTTATGAAAAATGTTCACAAACATTTCAAAGTTTAATTTATATTTGTGGCAATTGCAAAGACACAGATCAATACAATATAACTGAATCTGTTTCTAAAATTCGATTACCTAAGTTTCGCTGCAAAGAAAGCAGTTTCCGAAACGTAATTGAAACCAAATAATCAACTTTTATGTTGGTCAACTGTCTTCTTGTTACACACACAGTTAAAGAAGGAAAAGAAAAATCAAATGCAATCGTGGGAACTATTCAGACAGTGGTCCACGACTTGACCATAACTGATCTAATTTAACTTGAAAACAAGAGATGTATCCTCCTGAATTTACATACTCGCAAATAATCCCAGAAATCAAAGAATCGAATAATATAAATATATGTAAAATGAGAATGTACTAACTGGTATATATAAGTTAGGTAGATTAATCACGACAGCACGAAGTCAAAACAAAGACAATTCTAATTTCAATGTCATTTAACGTATAAAACAAGTTGTATCTCTATATATGTACATACGCACACACCGTTGTTCTCTCTCTCTCTCTCTCTCTCTCTCTCTCTCTCTCTCTATATATATATATATATATATACATATATATATATATATATATACATATATACATACATATATATATAATATATATATACATATATATACATATATATATATATACATACATATATATATATATATATATATATATATATATATATATATATATATGTGTGTGTGATTTAAAAAAAGGTAAGGTATAGAAGTTTGTTGTTAAAACTAAAATAAATTTGGAACTTGTTATAAATACATGTATATTTAGGAGTCAATTGCAGCTTTTTATCATGTAAATTAAAATAAAATGAAACCAGAAATACATGACTTTAAGATAAATTAAACAAAATATCTAATGCTAATTAATGACAAACTTGCCATTAATTGTCATTAGATATACTACAGTAGAAATTTGAAAATTTTAGCTATGTGAAAGGAACTATATATATATTCTCTTTATTATCTGCACATTCTTATTTGCAGACAGAAAATTGCAACATTGGGTAGATATTTAAGGAAATATTGCAAAGTAAGCTGGCTGAAATGTGAGAAAATTTTCTGTTTCTATATTGGGTAACCAGCTAAAAAAATTCGCAGTGAATGCCTTTCAGCCGAATACCAATGATATGTATGCATTTACCCTTTACCTAAAAGATAGTATCGAGAGCAATGCGCATTATTTTGAAGCTTTCGCTATACATTTCCTCGATAAATGGACATAAATTTAAACGGCAGACGTAGGTGGTCGTCTAATGCTTCTTGCAATGACTGCAGATCTGGAAAAGGCAGCATCCATGAAACTGGGTTGAATTTGATCTCACCCGCCCCTTCGCTCGCATTTCCGCATAAAAGCATGAAACTGAGTTTCCCTTTTCAGTGGTTATCTGATTTCGGCAGAGTACTTCAAGGCAACCCAAGGGGCCGCGGCCTTCTTTTGTTCGTTGCAGATCAGCGACTCGTTCCGACGGTCACTTTCTTAACATGCTAGATGGATTTCCGTGGACTTTTTTCCTATTTTATCCTTTAGTCCTACTTGTTTTCGCAAAAGGTCAGCCGGTCTTCTCCTTGAATTTCCAAGAAAATGTATTTTTTCCCTCTTCTCCATTTTTTTATTTGCTTCTTTCTGTCCGGGACAGCGAAACTGTGGCTTTCGCTCGGCTAATAGCCTTTCATGGCTCAAGTCCCTCGAAAAAAGGACGGAATCAAATGCGACTCCGAGGCGTGGTCTGCAATAGTCGAATGCGAACTTCAAAAGCACTGGGGTTTTTTCTTTAGATATTTATTCTTTTTTATGATGACTGTAGAGAAAAGACAAAGAAAAAGATACAGAGTAGAACGAGAGGCAAAATAGCATTTGATCAAAACAGGAGGCTGAAGGGAGCATTTATTTGCGTAGGGCTTCCCGTTTATTTTATTTTACGATCGTATTTAGAGAAGAGAACATTAAAAACGGTACGTCCAAAGCAGCTCTTACAAATCTATAGAATAGTATGGAAATATTATATTGAAGGAAATAATCTATAAACTGGCAGAATTGTTACTTTTAAAAAAAGAGTCGATGCATTAAATGTCATTATTTAAAAGAATTGAATGTATAGCAAGACAAAATAAAATTATTTTGGATTATCAATAGCTTTGTGGCAAGTTTAAAAAAAGTAATCAATATTATTGTTTTATTATTTAATATAATTCTGTACGTATGTGCAAATCTTTGGTGATTTAAACTTAGCAGTCATGCTTTTTTTTAAAACAGATATTTTATAAGGTTATAATTTTATAAGGTTAAATCTCTTTGAATTCTATTATCGAACAACATTTTATGTAAGTCATTTGCAGTCAGGAATATATGCATTCGGTAAAATAAATCTTATAATATCTTAAACAGTTACAAATATTATATTCACGTGCATTGTTTCCCACATGATATAATATTCTAGTGGCAAATTACATCAAAATAGAATAAAGAAAATTACCCATGGTTATAATGTATAGGGATATAAATAGTTGTTTGTTAATGATAAAAATAAACTCATATTTCAACAGTGATCCTTGGTGGTATGAGGGAGTCACTTAAAGAGTGTTTAGATATTTTGTTTAGATATTTTGATTTTATCAGTTTTTAATTTCAGGAAGATTTATCAGTATGTAAATAGCTATTCTGAGCTTTTTGTCAAAGCGAAGTTTGATATTTTAGCTTGTGCTAAAGATAATTCATAATAATATTTTTTTTCATTTCTCTATTTAGGGGAAAGTATTTTGAAGTAAATTAAATTTATGAATTCTTTAAAAATATACTAGTATTATATCATCGAGGGTGGTGGGTGTTGCAAATATTTTTATTAGTCATGAACTGTTATAACTTATGAAACTTTTTAGCCTTATAAATTGAATTATAAGAAAATTAATAAATTATTATTTCTTCATATCAGATAATGTACTTAAAAAATGAATTTTTTTTATGATTTTTTTTGTTAAAAAACTTCTAGCTTTTGGATTTTTTTATAGATTTCTATAACATATGTATCAAATACTCTTATATACATTAAAATAAATATAGGTATCCTTTTTAAATTTTGGCTTTATTTAGATAATTAAAACCCAATTAAATTTAAGAAGGGGCAAAATTTTCTTGTAAACTCAACGTACAGAAATAAAAATACTTCCTATAATTTATTTAATATATCAACAAAATTTCAAAATAAGTGTAAAATATTTTAAAGCACTGCTAAAGCAGAAATACAAGAAAAAATTTAAGTTAATGTGCAAAGAACATTTTAAAAACTAACAAAATGTTGAAATAAATTAAATAAATCGAATTATAAAATTTTATTTCAAATTATTCTAATTAATGGGTCTGGTTCCTTTTAACTGCAAAAAATCGACAATTACAACTATGTTTACAAACTTCTATGATTTTAAAAATAACTCTTAAAATATTTATTGGATGTTAAATTGATTATCTTCTTTGAATATTTGGCATAAAAAAATTAACTAGTTTAACAGAAAAATACCCTGTTTTTACACAATTATCTCATTTCCTGCAACTTTAAACATTTATTATAAAGAATATATATTATTTTGGGGGTTCAAAATATAGTAATATAATGTGTCATTAAAAGGACAAATTGTTATTTTGTTCCATTGTTATAAATTTGATTAATCGTTAAATTTGCCAAGAAAAAAACTTTAAAGTTTGGAACAGTTAATGCTTTTAAGAACATAAATATTTCCCTTCTTATTTCATCATTTTAAAGGCATACTATGTTATTGCATTTTAAACCATAAAAAATTGTATGTATTCATTACAATAGCGCCGAACGACAGCCGAATGGTAGAGGTTATTCGGTAGAGGAGTTCAACTCTCGCTGCTTGCATGGATATACGTAGCCGTTCGGAATCGACTTTAAGCAGTAGGTCCCGGTCTCATTGACTCTCGTGAGCAAAACATTAGACTGTAGCACTCCAAACCGAACCAAACCATTATAATAACTGTGCAAAGTTGCAAGCAGTCATATAATTGTGTAAAAAGCAGTAGTTGATATTTTCAAAATTTAAACTTTTTCTGTTCAATCTGGATACCACAAATTCAAGTAAAAAAAACGATTTAACATCTAGTAAAAATATCAAATTTTCCAAAGAAGTTATTTTTTAATTGCAGAAGATTGAAAACAGAGATGTGTTTGAGTACTTTTGAAGCAGTTACAATGTACCAGACTCCTTAAAGAAAATTTTAGGTGTGATTTTTCATAGTTCTATTCCATTCACTATACCTACAATATTTCATAACTATAACTGAATAATTTCCAGGTATGATAAATAAAGCAAATGTCTGACACGCTTCCACAAAGTTAAGAGACTTTAAATCAGTTTTCATTAAAACAATGTAAAGTAAAACCTATAGTTATCGAATTTTTCTCAGTCATAGTTTATTTTCAAAACGCTTTCTAGTTGGGGTAGGTATCACTCCACCCATTTGGAGTATCAGGAACAATTATTCAACCTATTGAATTATATGTCATATACCTTACGCTTATCTATATTCGTTGAGAGTTCAAAATGGTCTTGCATTAAATATTATTAATAACTATCTATTATTAAAGTACCTTGATTTTCAAAAGTTTCTAAACATTTTTACAAAAATAGTTCAATTATTCTGTCCTTTTAGTATAAATTCCTTATCGGACGTATTTATTATTCTGTCTCCTCTCAGGTATGATGAATAAAGTAAAACTCTGACACGTGTCCAAAAAATCACTAGTCTTAAAATCCGTTTTCGTCAAACCAAAGCAAAGTAAAACCTATAGTTATCATATCTTTCTCATTCATGGAATATTTTTTTCGAGCTCTAGTTTGGGTATTGATCATTCCACCTGCTTTGAGTGTTATGAACCATTATTTTATCTATTGAATTGCATGTAATATAGCTTACATTTCCCCCTATTTACTGAAAATCTAAAGTGATTGCAATTGCAACATTATTCACAAATATACTTCTTTAAAAAACCTTAATTTTTAATAGCTTCTAAACACATAATTTCAGAGTACGACAGATTTGATTCCTCATCTAACAAACTTAGATACTGTAATTTTTTATTAATGCAAATATACAAAGCTTAAAAAAAATAAAAAAATACTTGAAAAAATATATAATTGTTTATTCGCTGGTAAATAATGATGGAATACTTTAACCCCCGAAATATATGTTAAAAACCATTCTTTACTAAAATCCACTGTAAGGAAATTTATGCTATGTAAGAAGGCTTATTAGTATTATTTTTAAATAAGTAGCCTATTACATAGGTTTCGAGGGAGGTGATGTACAAGCTGGGTTGTATCATAGACAATGCCGTAGTCAGCTCGACAGAGCTCAGTCTTGACATTTTGGAGTTGACTGTATTGTATTTTAGCACTGAAAAATTTTTCAAACATAATATTTTAATTGCGTACTTATTTTAATTTTAATTTAAAAAATATTTTATCTACTTTTCTAATTTTAATATATTTTTACCCAAATTGTTTTATATATTACATTACACACGATTTTGCATAAATTTTTAATTGTGTCTGTGTGTGTATAATTTTATGCAAATTTAAATGCATCTATTTATATCAAATATTATTATTAAATTTTATATATATTTTTAAATAAAACTGGTATTTGTTTAAAAAGTACGGTGGAGTCAGTCTTGTTTGAGTCAACCCACACACAAAACTAAATCCTGGCTACGGCCGTGATTCTAGACACTAATTAGATGAGCTAGTAGCTACCCGAGGATCCTCGCTTTAACGAACGACGCGAGTCTCGTTATTGCGGCCGACAGATTCATAGCGCCGGTTTGATGAACACGAGGGCTGTCAGCGAATCTGCTTACGAATCGTCAGGAGTAAAGATGTTTATCGGAACGCGTGTTCGAATGAAAAACGCTGTGCCGCTGAGCGCTGTTGACGGCCGGCCTGATATGATTACGGAGTAGACAAGACGTCTTCTGATCCTATCAGTCAGCACTCGCCGGATTACGGGAGCCAATCCTTTTACTTCACCATTTTCGGCACTTAAGCTGAATCATTGCAGCGCCAGGGAGAAACACTTTTCCCATTTCTTGGCTTGATCGTTCCTTGCTCCCGAAATTTCCTTCTGACAGGCTCCGCAAAAATATTTATTTATTTATTTCCCCCTGGTGAACATTTATTTTGCTCTGAATATTTACTTCAGATAAAGAGGAGGCTGGGACGAATATTTCGCAGGGCAAAAAGGGTTTTCGGTGACGCACTTGAAGTTAGCCTCTTAGAACGAAATCTCTAATAGATTGTAAAACGTATTCAACCACAATAATCCGACATTAGATCAACTTATTTAAATGCATTTCTTCCAAATTTTTGGAAAGTTGCTTCGTCGTACAAAATTTGTATCTAAAATTTGTACACAATATATAATGACGTCGTTTTAAAATCGGCTTCAAAAGATGGGGAAAACATCCGGAATACTAAAAACAACTTTCTACGATTAAAAAAGCACGTAAAAAGTACTTTCAAGTTATTTTGAAAATAAATAAAATTACAAATATTTTAAGTAAAATTATAGTTTTAGAATTTTCTCTCTCTCTCTCTCTCAATACCTTATTAATTAAATAGTACTAAGAAAATGTATTGACATACTAAATTACTTATTACGTTATTTCGTATGTTGTCAACGATATTAGCCGATTAAATAAAACGATCTTGTTTCATAGAACAACCAGAAGAGATAAAATTATGATAATTATTATCGAATTGAATTAAAGCGCGTAATTTAAAAAGTTTACTGCATTAAAAGTATTCGATTAATTTTTTAAAAAGGAAAAATATGTTTTTTAATTTTTTTGGTAGTAACAAATTGCGTCATATTATATTACATGAGTATACGATTGTTTTTGCCGATTTTTGCGATGTTAAAAATATGATATACATAATAATATAACACTTTTATCACAATGAAAAATATTTTATAACGTTTTAAATGCATTCGAGAAGCTAAAAGAATGTAGATTGTACTTGAATAAGTACTATGGCATATATTTAACCCCTTAATGCACAGTTTTTTTTTTTAAAGTCCGGCCAAAAAAAATCAATTTTTTAATGTAAAAAAACACAGTTTAGAACGTTGTCTTGCCAAAAAAATTACAAAAATACAAAAACAATCAAAATTTGAGTACATTGGATGTTTATACAGTTGGCATGATTTCTAATTTTTAGAATATTATTATTGTTGTCGAAAGAGTATATTGTTCAATTGGTAGGCAATCTACCAATTGACAGTATGATGTGTCATCCCTTGATGCGTAGGTATCAAATATGAAACCCTTATGTTTCATATCTCAAGAATAAAATATATAAAGTGACGCCTCGAGTCAAAGATTACAGCCAGAGTTTAGTAATAAAATAGTTAACAATTATATTTTATTTTACATTATATTTTAGTAAAATATATATTGAAAAATGAGAGAATCAGAATCTGAATATGAATACGCTGTCGAAAAGCGGCTCTCAAGGATAAGGCGTAAGTGATAAGTAGAAAAAAAAAAATATTTTACACTTGAATAAGTAAATGTTATAGCTTACAATTCCGTGCAAATGATAAATATCAATAAAAAAATTGTTTTTTTGTTGTTGTTGTTGTTTGTTTGTTTTTCTTTTCACATTATTATTTTCAATTCTCGATTGCATTTGAGTGTGAAAAATTATAACAGCATAAACTACAGTGCCGCTCGAATTATCTCGAGTACGCACAGTTTGGTCAGTTTATCGAGTGCACGTTAAGGGGTTAAATAAGTGGTATAGAAAAAAGAGAAACTGCCATATGACCCCAACTCTGATTGTCATCTAAAATATCTTTGGATATACCAAAACAATTAAAAATCGATTACCGAAGTATATAATTTATTTATTGAGAGATAAATATCAAGTGCTAAAGTCACTTACTTATCAAAAATTGAAATATGCATACAGAATGTAAAAAATAATTTATATGATAACAACTAGCAAAAGTATGTACTCTATACGTTTTGGCACATTTACATGGAAGAAACATAATTCATTAACGAATATGAAAAGTGAAATGGAATCTAGCTACATAAGAATTATGAACAATATTAAGACTTTCCTGAAAAAATTATTTTGATAGTGAAAAGTTCATTTTTGAAAAGTTATTTTACTTTTTTGAAAATAACATGGTACTCGCATCAGGGGGTAAAAAACCTCACAGGGTTTTTAGAAAAGCATAGATTGCACCTTACGTGAAGGAAACTAATAGGGATTGTAGTCTTTCCAAAATGAACATATTTTCGAGTCATCAAATAAATATGACAGTTCATACATTCATAAAAATATTAAGCATCATTTAAGTAATGTCGTAAGCAGTGTAAGTAATAGAAAGTAATATACTTACAGAAAAATAGTGACAATAAATGCTTCATCATTATTACATGTTCAGTTAGCACACTCTTTAAATCTCCCTTGAACCCCATGGTAAAAAGGAATATTATAACCAAACCTTTAAATAGAAACGTTTTGGATCAAGACAGGTATTCAAGGAAGAAAATAAAATGTGAAAATATTATTTAGAAGTAGTTCTACATCTGTACATCACTCTTAAACTGTTATCAATATTAAACTTCTTTTGTATAACAGAGATAAAAACTCTTCACTAACTTTACGCTATATAGCAATTCTCAGAAAATTCTAGGCTATGTTGCCGGGAACAGGTAGATAGACCAGGTTTCGAATGTGCATTTAGCGATTTAAAGTTAGGCTTCTTTTGTTCTTAATATTAAGAATGAAAGTATTAAATAATTTATTAGCACTGAAAGAAAGTCATCTGAAGAATGACCTTGAAACAGCGTTAGAGGGGATTCATTTGCTCCTCGTGTCAACTGATTTGCAATCTATTAAATAACTGGCAAGTCAAATTTACAGTGTGTGCTATATACGAGATAAACAAAATCACCATTTTTTTAAGAACAGGGTGCCAGTTATATATTAGTAAATAAAGTAACATGTTTTAACTTTTTTAATCTATATTTTACATTGTACAAATATTACATTCAACATATTACTCTTATGCTGTTAATCAGTAAAAATTGTTTTAAAAATGAAATTTTATTGCAAAATTATAAATCAAATTTTATATTAAAAGAACTGAAATTTTATATCAAAATTCAACTTGTCTGGGACTTGTGCATTTCATAGCATAGTTTTACATAAACTGTTGCACACGTTTAAGGGACTTGTATTATCTTTTTCCAGTTTTACGAGAAGGTATTGTAATAAATATAGAACTCGTTTATAAGCAGCCGAAGATTATGCCTATATTGAAACTCAGTGGAATAAAATGCAATATAGGTGCAGTCTTTGATTTAAAAAACATTCCTCGTTCTCAATAGATCAGCCTGTACGTGTTGAAAAAGCAACAGAAGATTTCTTTTCCCGAGGAAGAATGCACGGACTTTTCATGTAATAATGAAGAATTTTAAACCGATTTATTTTGTTTCATATTAACGTGGAATAAAGCCTTTTATCGGTTCAAAATTTTTCTCTACCAGAATTACACCGGAAAAGAGAATTCTTCGGGAAAAGGGATCGTAAACTGAATCCATTGCTTTTTGAATAGGTACAAATTTGAATGGGTATAATAAGGCCTTTAGTAGCGATATGTTTTACGGGTTCAACCGCTTATGAAAATATTTAATCGCATTATATTCTAAATAAATAATAAAACCCAGAATGCATTCTTAAGTTGGTTTATTTCTACTTCTTTTCCTTTTCATTTACAATGAAGAATGCAATTTACTGATAATTTCCAAATGATTATTCCAAATTGATAACATAAGCCCAATATAGACTATATTTTATTCGAAGATAAATACATGAGAAAGAGGAGTGGTAGAAATAAAGATTGCAGAATAGTTCATTTAATTGAAGTGTCTGCTACGGAAGATTCAGTGTATTTTGAACGTCTAGATGAACTTACAAACGCAAATTGGTATAACCACTCTTATTGACATAATCTTACTATTACTGTAAATTGATCTCATGTTATATGAACGTTAAGTCAGTGCTTTTACATACGGAAAGAGATATTTATCTAATGGCTTAGACAAAAGACTAATATTATTTTCCTGTCCATAAGTAAATGCATAATTTTTAATTTCATATGAACTAAATTTTCTACAATTCTTCAAATACATAATGGCATTTTTTGTTTATATATTTAATTCAAAGAGTAAGACATATTTTAAATATCCACGATTTCTTAAAAATTTGGATCTACCACTTATTATCATGGTCTTTTGGGAGATAAAGTAAGTGTATTTAGTCCATTTTGAGAGCAACTTCTTAAGAAAGAAAATTAAGCTTAAGTAAAAAATCAAAGTGCAAAAAATTTGTTTCGAAGTCTCTCTTTTATTTTAGATCAAATTTTATAATTTTCATAATTTCATAAATTATTTTGAATAAGTTAAACTCAT
Organism: Pardosa pseudoannulata; assembly: GCA_032207245.1. NCBI lineage: Eukaryota > Metazoa > Arthropoda > Arachnida > Araneae > Lycosidae > Pardosa > Pardosa pseudoannulata. The sequence goes on from CM063502.1 coordinate 145,649,443, forward strand.
TTTTTCATTTAATATCTAAACATCCGTACATCCATATTTTGTAACTGGAGTAACAACATGCATTTTATAACATTAACTTCTTTTGAAGGGTATTCCCCTTTATTAGGATAGTGTAACTCTTCTAAATACCACTAAGCTTCCAACAAGCATCAAAGCCGTAATAGAAAACTAGTTCTTTTATTTATTTTTAATAACAGCAAGATATACATTTTTAATATCACAAAAATATATGAAAATGCTGGTGAATATTGTTATGTCAGTGTATAATTGTATGCATACGTGCAAGATAAGGGAGGGCAAGAGTGTAAGACAAGGTAAGGGAGGAATTTATATTAGTTTTTTTTCAACAATTTTTATCAAAGCAAAATAGCTGGGTTTTTTTTTTCTTATTATTAGCTGTGAAGAACTAATCATAAAAAAGGGATGAAAATCTACTCGAAGTTGCGTTTCTGCCTCAAGTTTTGTAAATATAAAAGAGGATCATAAATTGATAAGCATTTGGATATTATTCACTCACTCATTAGATGATCTGAAAGAAAAATAATATTATACGAATAATAAAAAAAAGTAGCATTTTGGTTAGAGTAAAATAATTCCTCTCAAAGACGTGTGTAAGTGTCTATGATAAATATAAGTATATTTTCATATAATGTTTAATGAAAAATATTTGTTAAGGATTTTGTCATTCTAATTAACAAATTATTTATAAAACAAATCCTCTGATTTTTTGTAATGTTAATGAAGGCTAACTCCAGTTTTAATTTCAATTAATATTTACATTATTGTTACTTAGCAAGCTATCTCGATTGCATGATACAGGAAGATACTGAGAAAGGCACAAATTAATGATGATTTAGATGAGTGAAAAGGCATAAAAAGGAAATCTGTGAGGCCACAAAACTGTACTTAAATGTTACTATTATGAGTGAACTATAGAATTCTTGAAACAACTTCATGTTATTTGGCAAGATATGAATGTTCTTAAATGTATTTTAAGCTATATGGAAATATATGTTTCTTCGGAGACGAAAAAGATTATTCAGTGACAAACCATTAGTATCACAGTAGTTTTGAAAACTACTTTATAATTGATCTTAAATATCAATCAACTATCTATAAGTCTTTCTGTAACATATTTAAATCGTCAATGAGTGCAATGTTTTACTTTTCATAGATTCTGGGAAACAAATTCCTTGCTTATATATCCTTAGCAAGGGACATCCTTGTTTCCATACTACTGTAAAAAAAAAAAAAAAGAAAAAATTTTTGCTTTCGAAATTGCCAATTTTAAAATGCATTTTCAGCTATGAGATACACAGTATTATTTTTCCTCCGCCAATTCTAGTTTGGAGACGGTTTCGTGAGGGAATATATTTTGGCAGTACTTTGGAGAAAAGGTTGCGTGCTGTGTCCATCCAAATAAGTGTTTGATTGTGTTGGCGTGTGCGTCCCCCGAGAGGCCATTCGATTAAAGCAGCGATCAGTGTCTAGCAAACGTTCGGAAGGCTTCCCCGCCCAGCCCATCCGCCAACTGTCGCTCGGGCCCCGCCCTCATCATCGGTAGGGCTCCTAATGTGTTAATAGAATAACCCTCGTTAATAATTGATATTTAATTAAGGCAGGCCCCGGGCATGGCTGAGTAATTGCGGTGGACGCGACCGATGTAAGCGGCCCCGAATGGGGCTCTGGGGACACCGTCTGGTTAACGAGTCCCCCCTCTCCGCCAATAGAGGAGGGAGAGAGAGGGTCTGACTGACTTAACGGCTGACCTAAGGTGTTTATTAACTGTCGTGTCAAACAACGCTCTCATTTGTCAAGCGTTTAAACGCGCCGTTAGAGAGAGGGGACGGGAGAGGCTCATATTTTGGAAAGCTTTTTTCCGGAATGAATCGAGAGGGTGTGGGATGCTCCCGTTTCATTCCTGAAGGACGAGGATTGCCGAGCTTCTGATTGGAGAGATTCGTAGCTTGGGGAGAGGATTAGAGCGAAAGCCCGGCAAAGAAAGGTTTAACTGCTCAATCTCTGTAGTGCTCGTGGATCACTTACTGAATGGAGAGATGAATTTTAATAGAAATCCTCTCTCTCTTGATGCACGAGTGGTAAGCTTTGATGTATAGCTACGGATAAATGGGGAAATATTGACTCCATCTTCGAATCAGAGGATCGCTAGTTGGAAATTCTCATGATTCAAATGATTTCTCATTTAACTCCATTTATTGGATAAGTTGTTTAATTCTGTTTCGAACAACGTTTATGTCTGAGACTCTCTTTCCAACGTCCGCTGTCTGCAAAAATACGTTTGTATGGTATCGTGGGAGATTAATATTTCCAGCTTTTAAGTTAACAATTCTTCATATTTTAAAGCATTTTTTTTACTCAGTCACTTTAAGTTTAATAGAATGTATTATTGTTTGGGCACCTTTCCCCCAAAAAACATACACAAAATCTAAAATCTATAATGTAGAAATGTGTATCTATGTAAAATTTCGCCAACATAGATTGTAAAATGCAAAAGTAACTATATCGCGGATGCTTACTTGGAAATTAAAGTAATTTTGCTGATTTATTTTATACTTAACTTTACATAAAAATTATCCAGTGTCATAAAATGTTGTTACTAATGCTAACCGATATAAATCTTTACCAAAACTAAATTTAAAAAATGTATTTTTTGTTGTATTCTCAAACTGATGATTTTACAACTCCATCTTCATAACCATACTTGTTATTATCAATCGTCAAAGATTAATCCTTGATTTATGGTAAACTCCATCACTATTAATAGTTAAAATTATTGATCTTTCCTTCAACATTAACTTCCAAATTAAAAGATGTCTAATGGGAGACAAAAGATAGTTATAAACGTCTACTAAAGCAATATTTTTCATTAAATATGTCGTAAGTATTGAAAATTAGTCAGAAAAATATATGCGAAATTTACTAGCAAGTTTATATCAAATTGAATACATAAATTAAATAAACATTTCTTCAATATATAGAGTATATTTGATGTTATCATTTTCAATTATGTCAATTACTTTCCTATTGTCTAGATTTTCATGTGTAGAAATGGCCAATCATAAGAAAAATACAATAGCTTTTATGGTAAAATGAAACTAATTTCTAAAACACGATAAATGTCTAAATAATTCCTTCTCATGGAATTTCTCACACTGAAAAATAAACAAATAAGAATCTTCAAGCGAAGGGAAACAAAACATTAAAAAATTATTGTAAGCAGATTTCATCAGGTGAAGATGTTGAGGATTAATTCTGTATTATATTTTGATCGTCCGACTTAAAATTCCAAATTATTAAAACAATAAATAAATAAAAAATAAACCTTCAATGTCATTATCGTTCTAAATAAATTGACAGTAATAATTATCCGAATATGACGAACTATTCATTAGTAAAAAATATAGTTCAGGCAATTTTATAGTTCATCAAAATAGCTTATGAAATTAATATGTCAAGGCTAAATGTTATTAACATTTTTTTCGTAGAAATTCGAAACTAATAACAGAATTAAAACAATGATATTAATTTTATATATATTCCTCAATATATGTGATGTAGTAAATTTGCCCCAAACAGTAGACCATAATGCTCCAAACGAACAAACCAACCACCACAATTGCTATAATATCATGCTTCATAGTGGGGAAAGTTGTTACAATGTAAATCTTAATAATTTGAATCTTAACTCTTAATAATTTGAATTATCGTATCGCTTAATAATTTGAATTCGTAACTATTAATACTTTGAATTATCGTTTATCTCTTTTAAAAATATGTTATAAATCTTCAGTAATGGAAAGACACATTAAATTTCGCGTTGCGAAAAAAATATACTAAACATTTTTGTAACAACCAGCCCCCTTCTTCCCTATATACCAAATTTCAAAGTTTCAATAACAATATTTTTATTACATGTAACTTTTATTATGGTTATACATGGTTAAGTAAATTTCCTTTCAAAAGTTTATAAAACAGTTAGCTATTAATAACCACTCCACATTTTCCACAATACAGCTGATCGATTTTTGAAACAAGGTACTTCCCTGATTTGATCGTACATAATCAGGACAGTTTATTTAATACACTGATTTCTAGTATTTTTTTTTTTGCCTTTTTTATTTTCTAGTGTTTTAACTAATGGCTATGGTAGGTCTATAAAGTAATAAAACAGGTGTACACAGTTTCGTAAATCAGATTTTACTGCTTTTCCTTTGCGAGAGAAAAAAATGTGAGTTTTGCGCTTACTTGCATTGTGTATCACACGTTCCGAATGCTGTTTTGTGCTTTTTTTTAAACTGTGCTTACTTAAATTAAAAAACAATAAATTTATAAGTAAATAAATCTTCTATTTTCTAATGTCTCTGTAAATTGTTCTTTCCAGTCCGGATTTTCCTGTGTGAAGAAAGCCAACTTTACAAATGCCATTTTCTTTAAGCTTTAAGTAAAAATTTACGAAACTTAGCACTAACAGATGATTTTATTGTATTTATATAATCGATATGGATATAAAAATATTCTTAAAAAACGGGTTAATTTTCCGTCATAGTAATGGTTGTTATAAAAGAAATTGCTAAAGGTTTCAAGTTATATATATTTTTAATAATTTCATATTTCCCTACACATATGAACTACAACTGTAGTCTTATTTTATAGTACTGCAACAAGCTAAACAGTTTAAATCATTTTAATTAGTTTTTTGTTATTGATTAAAAATATTTTCAATTAAGAGAGAATACATTAAAAAGATTAGAATTTAAATTGCATCAAAGACATTCTGAATTCTGTCAGAACCAAAGTGATAAACCATAACAATTATATGCAAAACTATTACATTTTCAGTATAAATATGTTTAATAAGAATAAATAAATGCCAAACAACTTTCAAAGATGTGAAAGAAATATGCAATATTTTCATAACTGAGAAACAGTGTTAAGAAATTTCTCTTTCAAGCCATTCTTCTTTTAAAATTTCTTATAAATAGTTTATCCCCAGATCAAAAGATATTTAGCATTAATAAGTGCTTAAGGAACATTTATTATGCATATTACTTATTTTAGGTAAGAAGTTCTCATCTCTCTCCTCTCTCTCTCTTTATCTGTCTGTTAGTTCACCTTTCTCTATATTTGTCTCTCTCTCTGTATGTTTGTATGCCTATCTACTTATTATGTTATGTGAAGTTTTTGAAAGAACATGACTATTAAGAATTGCTGTCCTGTTGCTTAAAGTCAAATCCCATTGGCTTTAAACTTCCATGCAAACAGCAAGAATCTGCCATTAAAAGCCGAACAATGGGCTAATGGGCAGGACGCTGCACTTTAGTGTCGGAGTTTGTGGGCTTGAAACTCTCTAGCATGAATGTTCATAGCTATTCGGAATCAGCTTTAGGCAGTAGGTTTTACTATAATTACTCTCGTGTAGCAAAAAAGTAAATCACTAAACGAAACCAAACAGGTATAATAAGCCAGATTCCTGCCTATTAGTCTTCAGTCTGGCGTGTTTGTATAAAATTTTATCATGTATGTTTATGACTGTGTGAATTTGGGTATTAGCAAGTATAACCACACTTTAATGAATTATATGTTTTCTTGTATGCATGCATATATATATATATATATATATATATATATATATATAAATATATATATATATATATCATATATATAATATACACATATATTTATACATATATATGATTTAAATATGACCCTAAAGATATTTAAATCGAAAATTGTGTGGTTTATAGAACATTTGAGTATTTTAGCTTCCATCTTGCAATTCCTATAAATAATTTTTACTCTCTGTGTCCATAATAATTGTAGCAAGTGAATATTTAAACTGAGTTATTGGCGAACACAGCTGTAAGTTAAGTTTGTTGTAGCTCAAATTTGTAAATTTGTAAAAACTTAAATTAAAGGCAATGTTTCGTGATATCTATCATTTGTGTGGACACATTTTTCAGTTTTTAGGTTAACCTAATTGATACGAATCCTAACTATTTTTCTAATTTCCTCTGATGATCGAAATAAATTGTTTTATTTCCGTTGAATATCAACACAATGTAAGAGTAAGATAAAGAAAAAGATAATGTTCAAAGAAATATGGAGTTGCAATTGTCTAGATCTTGCTACGTCAAAAGAAAAACTAAGCAAGAGCTTCTACAAACAAGGTCAATATTCAATAACGAAATTACTGAAAAATCTAGAAAATATTTCAATACTCACAATGAAAAATTTGAGTTATATTTTTAAATTATTGCTTAATTTAATCTGCATTTTTTACATCCAATAATGTGTTCTATATTCCCCTTATTATCATTATTAATATTATCACTATTAAACTTCGTGGTTATCGCTGATAACATTGACCTTAATTGTGTTGGGATGAAGAAAGCGGAACAACTACAATCACTCTTTGATGAAAGTAACCGACGAGCACAGCTAGGAAAATAACAGTAGGGGGCATGTACAAGTCTTTTAAATATCTCTATGGAAATGAAATTAACTTTTATGCATGTTGCCGATATGCAACACTGGGATATAAGATGAACGGGGCGGTAACACATACTTTCGAATTCATTGCTATTTATATCAAACAAATCATTTGAAATAAGTGTCTCTTAGAAAACCTGTGTTTGTGATTTTAAGAAATTTGTTTTAAAATCTTATCCCAAAATTATTTTTATAAGGAAAAACGTATTGGAACAATGTGTGCTTTTTCATTTCTGTTCCATTCTCTGAGCCATAATTTGCAACACCAGAGTCAAGAGATGACTCCCGAAACCTGCCTCACTACGGAATAAATTATGTCGAGATCAAAGAGAAAACTTATTTAAGCAAAATTGCTTGTTTTCCTTCCTTTCCTGTTCAAATGCTTGTCTTCAAACGCCTTTGAAAACTACATTCTACAAATGCCATCATTTTTGGGAGCTGAGTATTCAACTGAGAAATTTAACGACCTCTTTACATCAAATGAAAGTAAATGAGCTGTTTGGAAGTGATGCAGACTTCCAATTCCGTCTTTTCCAAATTTTACTCATACGGAATTATTTAAAAGTTTGAAGAGCTCCAGATTACTTAAAAACATTCAATTATTGAGACTAGAATGCAGAGGAATTTTCTAAAATCAACTTATGTCTACCTAACTTTCCTTTCATTCTCTTTTTTGCTTTCAAAAAACGTGCCTTCCAAATTTCCTTTATTACTTGCGTATATTTTATATGTAAATCATACGAATGCACTGTATTAATTAACGTTCCTATACTACATGGTTTTTAATAAATTTTATTATGTTTATTAGTGAAATTTTGAAGCCCAATTATACCATTTTCTAAATTTTCTGAGTTATAGTTAACTTTTTTTCATCCTCTTTTGCTACTATTTAAAGAGTAAATTTTAGAATTTTTTATCTTATAAAAACAAGGATATCAGAGATATATTTACACAATATTTTCAAAAGAGTAAACTTTTTTTGTAAAAAGGTACAAAATATATATTAGAAAAATTAAATCAACTTCAAATATTCATTAATACAGATTGAACAACAAATATTTCCCAAATAAATTTAGGGTTTTAATATGCATCAAATCTACGAAGTCCTTTAAAAATTGATAATTTGATAAATATCAATTCGGACAGTGGTTGCACTTATATCCCCATAATACTAAGCTTAACTGAAATTTGTCATGTAATATAAATTTAACATCAAGAGTACAGACACCACTTGGTTTGAGAGTAGAATGAGAACCGTTCATGCACATTCTTGAAGGGGAAAACCCAGTTTTACCAAAGTTTTGGAAATTTTGAATTTCAAAGCATCTGTAAAAGTTGTGAGTAAAATGGATTATAGCATTCAATAACTATTTATTACTGCAGACATCATTGAACATCTGACTGTGTTGTTTTACAGTTCTGTCTATTGTAGCATTGCAGGAATCGCCAGATAAGTTTCTTAAAACCTAAAGAACTACTACCACGTTGAAAAATTGTTATTTCAAAACCTTTTTAATATGGATTTATAAAGTGACAAGGTCTTACAGATTCTAATTTAATAATTATTCGTTTTTCTCGTTGTACTACTGCCATTCTTTTTCATATCTTATATATTTTCCTCTCAGTCTATGTATTTATTTTCTGAGTAATTCTGAACAGCCATAAATATCTTAACAAGTATCCTGTCACCAAAGACTTTATCTTTGTTGAAACATTTTTTGCAGGTGTTTTGTTAAACAGTTTATACGCTTTTATAAATAGCTTTAACACGCTTTTATAAATTTTACGATTACTGTTCACACTTGTTTAACACAATTAAAATTGCTAGGTCGGTAATAAATTGGTGTAATTTAAAAATTAGTTTGGACTACTGGGAATGAGGAAAATCATTTGAAGAGCAAAAGAATAAATGAACTGTTGGGTCATTTTACCACAACAATGAAAATTCGTAATGTATATTAATAATTCAATTGTGATCGACTATTTTAATAGAAGATAAGATCAAACCACATACATAGTTCTTGCTATTTATGCTCTTAAGACCTGTAATTTTAAATAAATCTCCATTCCTTTATTAAATATTCCCTAGGGCATCATATAAGAGCCAGAAATAATTTTAGTAATCCCTAAGGAAACTAAATCAATCATATATTCTTTAAAAGCGAGTAAACTTTCTACTGAGAATCTGCCTGGCATTTGTTTGTTGAAAGTAAATTACAATAATTTACAAGTGTATTGAAAAGTTTATGGAAATAATTTATTTGTATTACCCAATATTTTGTACAGTACTTTTAGTGTATATGAAATATTTAAGAAGTGTGCAAGTAGGAAATAAAGTATGTCTGCGAAGCAAATATCGTCTATACTCTAAACCATCCAAGACTCATGTAATGCATTTTACTCATACGGAAACTATGAGTAAGCATGGAATTTACAGACTATGGGGAAGCAAAATATATAATGTGGAATATCACTATAAATTTCAGATGTGTACATCAATCAGTCGATGCGAGATTTAGGTAACATTCTTCTCACTGTTTCATCAGATGGTAGCAATAGGGAATGCTTCTTTCTTCTGAATAGAAAAAACTTCATTAAAAATTTACCCTTTTACAAGTGCACCATACAGAAGTTAACAATTTTAATAAGCAATATGGGGATAATTCAAGGCTGAGTTTACCAAATACTTTTGTCCTAAAACTATCAGAAAGCTTTTCAAATTTCTAGGAATCCTCTACAATTTTCGATAGCTATATTTCTTTATTTCCTCTAAGTTTAAGGTGATATGAATAAGATAACTATTGTTTAAACACTTATATTTTATTCAATTAAGAAAAATTGATTACAAACTTTTTCATGAAACCAAATTATTATAAAAAACAAAAATATAAAGATAAATAAAAAATAATAAAAAAATTTAAGAAGTTTTCTGCTTCTGCGATTCTATGATCTTAAAATTTGGTTTTATATTCGAGGATTGAACTAACATATGTGCTGTATTTTCAGTTCCCTTCTATAATTGTTTTTGTCACTACATATCTTGAAATTCCATATTCTGACAAGGAAAAGATAAAAAAAAGTTAATAGAATCCGATTAACCTGTTTAGCTCTAGTACCAAGGAGCAAGAAAGGCAGTAATTTTAATTATTATGCTCATGTGCATTTTACCCCAGTGTGTTAATGGTATTCAAACAGTAAAATAAAATGATGCTAAAAAATAGTTGATTTTGATGTAAGGTGATAATTTGAGATAGATTTGAGATATCATTAGACTTGATTTGGTCTTTGAAAAAATATCTAAAAGTATTGTTCAGGTTAGGTTCATTAGAATCATTGAATATAACGAAATATACCAAATCTTGCTTTGCATCGAATGCATCGAAAGTACACTGTAACCGGAATAAATAGCTAAGTTCGTATACTATACTTTAGATAGTTTACTTTTAAATTTAGCTTAATTATGAATATGAAACATTTCTTTCTATAAAATTATTGTATTTCACATGGAACACTAAAATCTTTCTCTGGAACCCTAAGATTCTCTATAACATCAATAGGAAATCGCTGCTGTAAAGAATAAAAATATCTTCAAATTATTAATCCCATATTTTGAAGTTTCTGTTAAAATAATTCAGATTCGTCATTAAATTACCATATTCTTGATATAGCCAAGTCGTAGCCTTTTTACAATAAACCAATAGAAACTGTTGATTCATAATTTAACATAACCCAAAGGGTGTGAGCTAAAATCCCGCTGGATTTCATTTATGGTGTACCTTCCTTGGGAACGATGTTGACTACCGATGTGGTGCTCCCATAAAAAAAAGAGGAACTGAAAGGGATGAATGTTCACAGAACAATGCGCTAATGCGCTCAATGATGGTCATATGGATAGGCATTGCTCTTCGGTACCTAAGTTCGCGGGCTCGAATCACATTGCTGGCATGAATGTTTGTAGCCATTCAGCATTAAGCAATAAGTTCCAATATCATTAGGTCTCTGTAACAAAAAGAACCATAATGCTCCAAACTATGTGAAACTAAAGCCAAAGATGATGAATTCTAAAGAGTTGTTAACATCTAGAATTTAAAACTTATTAGGAAGCGAAAAAAGAACCTTATAATTTTAAGAACATTTTTTTTTCTATTTTAGATCTTCTTTATACAATGATTAACAATAAAACCTAGATTGTCAGTTATGTCAAAAGAATCTGAAGAAATGTGGAAAGTCCAAAAGTATCTTAAGAGTATACACAGCAAGAAATTTTGAAGATTTTGAAACTAAATTATAGAAATATTTTGAATATCATTTTATTTATTAATTATTATTTATTTACTTATTTATTTATATTATTTTGCATTCAAAATATAAAAGATGTTGAATTGATACAAAAAAATATCAGGTTTATTAGAACTCTAAAAGTGTAAACACCCAAAACTCAATAATAAAATACATATATTTATTTTAAAAGAAATTCTTTTGAATTTTTTGAGTTCTGAATTTAGATAGCATTTAAAAATAAAAACAAAGTTTTCAAGTTTATTGTAGCTGTAAAAACAATGTGCTTTTCTAATTATACAGTAAAACCTACAGGAAGGACATTCCACTAGTTTAGAAATTCTGCCAAATATTATGTTTTTAGAAAAAAAATTATGAATTATGTTTGATTAGACTAGAAAGCAATGCCTGCAAATGTAATACAAATAATTTTTGAGAATGTAAATAATTATAGAGGTAATCAAATTTTATTTCTCCTTATTATCGGTACCTAAATTGTCAGTTTTTTATTTGAGTTAATGCTATTTAGAAACCACATACCTATCTGTACATACCTGAATGTGTATAAATAAATATCCAACTTTGATATCCCCTCCCTCCAAAACAAATCTGCTTTTAATCTTATATAATGAATAAGATTTTTATATCTAAAATAATATACCGAATTTTATATTTTTATTTAGAAATTTAAAATTGACTTCTGAGAGACAATTAAGCATCATCTGTCCAATATGATGCAAGCAATTATTGAGAGATTAAATAATTTTTTAGTTAAGCAAATTTATTTTATCTAATCATTGATACCCAAATTGGCTAGGTAGATCCAACACGTAATTAATAATCACATATTTTCCTGCACATATCTGAATATGTATGATTGCACAACTAACTTTTCAGGATATAAAAGAAAGTCTTTATCTCTTAGATGATGTTTATAACCTTATAGATCAAACCAAGTAATTTACTCCATGTTGCTTTTTATTATTATTATTTCAAAAGAATATGAAATTTATTTTTTGTCTAAGCCGTAAATCTTTTAATCATTCACATAAACTGACGTCTTTTTTTGTTTCTGATTTCTGATTACAAATAAAGCATTTTTACTTATCACAAATTTATGTCTGACCTTTGGATTGACTTCCCTTTGATATAGACTATTAAGCAGCCCACGTCCAATGAGATGTAAGTAGTTGTTAATAGATTAAATAATTGTATAAGTAAGTAAATTTATTTCTATCAGTTACCAAAACCTAAATTGGTTACATTTTATTAGATTTAGTACGTATTTAATGATCACATACTTTTTTGAACATACTTAATTATGCATGATTGCACATCTAACATAGCCAGATGTAAAAAAAACAAATCTTACTCTGTCAGATGCTACTTCTAATTTTATACATCAAAACAAATAATTTATTCCTTGATGTTCTTATGATTATTTGAGAAGAATAGGGAGCTCATTTTCTGCCCAAGCTGTAAATCATTTAGTCGTTCTTATAAACGGACGCCTTTGTTGCTTCTGTCCTCTGCGCACAAATATACCGCTGCTCTTTGGATGCGAGTTTCCCTGTGATATCGATCTCCTAACTAAGAGAAATCAGTTTTAGGGGAGAGATTTTTCATATTTGGAACCTACATTGTCAGCGCAAATACACCTATAGCTAAGCTGTTTTCCTTTAATGAAACAAATTATATTAGAGAGAAGGTAAAAGCTTTTGAACTCTTATTGTAAAATTAGACTACCGTGTTTATATTGGTTAAATTTTTAAATTATTTCTTGAGTTTAATTCATAAAATAAAGAATACCTGTGTTTGAAAAAAAATAAACAGTAAATTTTGTTAAATATTTTAAATCACGTGGCATTATAAAACTTTGTTGTATTTATATTATTTCCCCGACGATCAATAAATTATAAAGGAAGCATATGTTAATATCAAAATAATGTAAGATAAATATTGACACATAGTTGATACCCTAACTAAGAGAAATCAGTGTTGGGGGGAGAGATTTTTCATATTTTTAACCTACAGTGTCAGCGCAAATATACCTATAGCTAAGCTGTTTTCCTTTAATAAAACAAATTATATTAGAGAGAAGGTATAAGCTTTTGAACTCTTATTGTAAAATTAGACTACCGTGTTTATATTGGTTAAATTTTTGAATTATTTTTTAGAGTTTAATTCGTAAAATAAAGAATACCTGTGTTTGAAAAAAACTAAACAGTAAATTTTGTTAAATATTTTAAATTACGCGGCTATATAAAACCTTGATGTGTTTATATTATTTCCCCGACGATCAATAAATTGTAAAGGAAGCATATGTTAATATTAAATAAAGTAAGATAAATATTGACACATAGGTGATCTCCTAACTAAGAGAAATCAGTTTTAGGGGAGAGATTTTTCGTATTTGGAACCTACAGTGTCAGCGCAAATACACCTGTAGTTAATCTGTTTTCCTTTAATGAAACAAATTAGAGAGAAGGTATAAGTAAAAACTTATTGTAAAATTAGACTACCGTGTTTATATTGTTTAAATTTTTGAAATATTTTTTAGAGTTTAATTCATAAAATAAAGAATACCTGTGTTTGAAAAAAACTAAACAGTAAATTTTGTTAAATATTTTAAATCACTTGGCTATATAAAACCTTGATGTGTTTATATTATTTCCCCGGTGATCAATAAATTATAAAGGAAGCATATGTTAATATCAAAATAATGTAAGATAAATATTGACACATAGTTGATACCCTAACTAAGAGAAATCAGTGTTGGGGGGAGAGATTTTTCATATTTTTAACCTACAGTGTCAGCGCAAATATACCTATAGCTAAGCTGTTTTCCTTTAATAAAACAAATTATATTAGAGAGAAGGTATAAGCTTTTGAACTCTTATTGTAAAATTAGACTACCGTGTTTATATTGGTTAAATTTTTGAATTATTTTTTAGAGTTTAATTCGTAAAATAAAGAATACCTGTGTTTGAAAAAAACTAAACAGTAAATTTTGTTAAATATTTTAAATTACGCGGCTATATAAAACCTTGATGTGTTTATATTATTTCCCCGACGATCAATAAATTGTAAAGGAAGCATATGTTAATATTAAATAAAGTAAGATAAATATTGACACATAGGTGATCTCCTAACTAAGAGAAATCAGTTTTAGGGGAGAGATTTTTCGTATTTGGAACCTACAGTGTCAGCGCAAATACACCTGTAGTTAATCTGTTTTCCTTTAATGAAACAAATTAGAGAGAAGGTATAAGTAAAAACTTATTGTAAAATTAGACTACCGTGTTTATATTGTTTAAATTTTTGAAATATTTTTTAGAGTTTAATTCATAAAATAAAGAATACCTGTGTTTGAAAAAAACTAAACAGTAAATTTTGTTAAATATTTTAAATCACTTGGCTATATAAAACCTTGATGTGTTTATATTATTTCCCCGGTGATCAATAAATTATAAAGGAAGCATATGTTAATAATAAAATAAAGTAATATAAATATTGACACATAGGTGTCTATGCAGTATGTTAACTAGAATAAGTATTGAAGCTGTAATTTATATGAATACTAATAATTCCGAACATAAGTTTTACTTCTTTTCCCAACGATGTAAAATTAAACAAGTTTGCTAATAAAGGCTATATAATATATCTTTCTTTGATATTGCATTTCATTTACCTTTCGGAACCATTGAAACAAAAAAAGATGAATGTATGTGGTTAATATTATATTTCTAAGTAAAATATTATTCGTTTAAAACTACGTGATAAAAAATACCATCACAATTGAAGATGCTTATGATATGAAAATCACAGATATATTTGCAAACTTTCTAGAACAGAGAAAAAATGTCTACGACAGTGATAAATAGTGATCTTCTTATTTTACAATTTTTCTATTTCTGTGTAAACTGCATCATAGGTTTTTTTTATTATTATCTTTCTATATAATATGATTTATCTGAAAATTAAAAACGTTAGTTCTTATGACATTAAAAAGTAAATCTGAAGCTTATTTGCATATGTTTAGCACGCCACTGATAGGCAGTTATCGATCTCTTATCTAAATAATATAAAATAGCTTTATATTATTTTTAAAATTTGGTGAAACCGATGGTTACATGAAAGGAAGTAACACTGAGGTATCATAACTATCTAATGTTTGTTAGCGATAGCACCATTACATCTAACATTAAAAAAAAAGCTAATTCAAGTATTTTCACAATTTTGGCATTACTGGCAAAAACTATCTTAGTTTTTTTTAATACATATTTTAAACATTCGTTTGGCTCGTACCAATCGTACCTTTGTTGTGTTGTGCTGAATGATTTATGAAAAGATCATAATTATTATAGTTAGCATATCTGCTTCGATACCTGAATATCTTGATTTCAAGACTAAGATCCAGTGACAACTTTAAAAATTAGTATTTTATTTGTTAATTTCCACTGTCCACGTTCACTGTCTATTTACTTCTACTCTATATAGTTCCATGTTCAATACGATACAATAGTCTTATAATTTCTAATGTAATGTATAATACATTTTTCTCTAGTATGAATTTCTTGGCTGGTTGGGAGTGGATTTTGAACAGTCTTTAAACATTTCATAGCATCTGGAGTAATGAAAGTGAAGTTAATCGATTCCTTGTAAAATAAATATACAGGAAATAATATCGTTAAATTAGGTAAATTTATTATAGTTACTTAAATAGATTTAAATATATATATACACACCCACACACATATATACAATACATCATAATCACTATCCCATAAATAGATAACAAAAATTCTTCTTTTCACCTTCTCATTTTTAATACCTAATTTTCCAATCATAAACTGTCAGGTAAAGGAGTGTTCTCCGACTTAAATTCTTTTTACCCTTCTCTCATATTAACGGCCAAAAGATGTCCGATTGGTTAGGGTGCTGCCCTTCGGTACCAGAGTTCGTGGGTTCGAATCCCACTATGGCATGGATGTTCGTAGCCATTCGGAATCGGTTTTAAGCAGTAGGTCCCGGTCTTAGTAGCCCTCGTGTCGCAAAAAGTAGACCGTAGCGCTCCAAACCAAACCTCATACTAACTTTGAAATAAATCCTAATTTTCTGACCCCTGGACACATTTTTCAGCTGTCCCGTTAAAATTATTACCCTATTATAATAACTAAATTGCTGCCTATGTAGTTTCAAGCTAACTTAAATCAGCAAGGTTTAATCTTGCCCCCTCCCTAAAAAAATTGCTGAACAATCATTAGTCTCACAAGTACAAAATCGCGTTATGCATTTTCTCTTGAATTCAACATAGTTGAAAGATGTATTATTCCCGTAGCAATCGATTTGGAGCAGCTGCACTGTTCAGATGGTTGGTCAGACCATTGCTTTTTGATTATCAATAAAAGTAAACTTTCACAATGCTGGGCGCGCACACATGCACTCAGAGAAAGAGAGAGAGAGAGAGTAACTGAGAGAGAAACAGAAATGAAAACAGAAATATTAACTCTTTTTCTTCAAACATCATCAGTGCATTTTGTAAGTACAGAGTGACTGTAATTAAAGTTACGCTTTCAAAACGCAGGAAAAATATAAAAATAGACCTCTATTTAGAATGACTTAATATTTGACCTGAAAAAAAGAAATATATATGTGTAAAGCAAAAAGTATTTGCCTGACAAAAGAAAAACAATTATCCAAAACGTCATATTTTACAGCAAAACCCGGCAGATTATCCTGACTGTTTGTATTTATTTACCTTTGTATATATAAAAATGGATGATCTCTATATAACCTAAAATGTTTATTTTACTTCAAAAAATGTGAAAAACTAAAAGATGGTTCATGCTGCTGAGATTCCTTTACATTTATTGGTTACATTTATTGGTATAAATTGATGATTAACTGCATAGTTTTTTATTGATAATAATCCAGGAAGAAAGAATCTAAAATAGTTTCAGCTAACGCTATCTTTTAGAGTAATGCAAGTGAATAAGCAATATTTGGGGTTTTCTGATTTGGTGTATAAATGTACAAAGTTTTTGGACTTTGTACTTTAGGCAAAGCAATATATAGCTGACCATGCGAAAAGATATAGATTTCCCAAATTTATGTTGGTAACGCGAAGTGATTGCCCCTGAGCTTTGTGGATTGTCATAGTGAAAGCAAGAAGAACAAGAAATTGTAGTTGTTTGAATGTGAAAGGCAAATCAATGAGAATAACTGGAATGCGGAGATTGGTTTGGAGTACTACGGTCTACTTTTTGCAACACGAGGGCTAATGAGACCAGGACCTACTGCTTAATACCGATTCCGAACGGCTACGAACATCCATGTTACAGTGGGATTCGAACACACGAACTCTGGTTCCGAAGGACAGCACCCTAACAATTCGGCCATCGTTCGGCCTGGACTGAGTAGAATCAACTAATTTTTGGAGGACATTCTTTACATTAAAATGCATGAAACTAAATTTGTGTACATAATCCAAAAATCCTCTGGATCTATATGTAGCGTAAATCTTTACTTCTCAGTTTTTGTCCAAAGTGTGCTATTTTAATGCGAAAACATTTCTCCATAGGATTAACATGGAATTTTCAAAACTCATCTTGCACAAATTGTTCGAGTTAGAGACTTCATTTTCAGTTGAGAAGTTCTAATATCAATCCTTATCACATATTGCATTTTGATGTAAATTAAAGTACTACGATTTTGTTAAATACAGATACGAGAAAATTCACTCCATAGATCGTAATGTTACAAAAAACTTAAAATTTGAGGTACAGAAAACTATTTCAGCTACAACAAAGTCTATATCATAAAAGCCTTCTAAATGAAAAAATACATATATGTGCCAACTTTCATATTGATCAGTCAGACGGTGTCGATATGGTCAGAAAATTTCTATGAGTGGGTTTCATCACTTTCAACTCAAGTGCAATACAACAAACTTTATATGCTTAATATATATAAACAACAATCCTTATGGGGTATATCAACCCAAGCATATCTTTTTTTTTTTCTACGCTGCTGATTTAGTACTTGAAACATGACATTATGAATAGCACAGCGCTATCTATTGAAAATATTTCAACGACCTTTTTTTTTCTCCGCCAGTTCGATTTTAGTAGTTTTGCATATATCCAGGTCAAGTTTCAGATTATTCTGAACTCTGTATCTTTTCTTTTTTGTGTGGGATCCTTTTGAAGGAACAATTTTAATTATAATTACCTAATACATCATTATATTCATGCATTTTTCTTTTCCTCTCGATCGCAAAAGACTAATCTTTTTCCTAAAACCAAGTCATTAAAGTTACGTAATTTGAAGTTATATGTATACTCAAAAATTAAGTCTGTACAAAACTTTTCTTTAATCTTAACCATTAGAAAATTTTAAACTTGCCTTCACAAATCAAGGTACCCCTTTTTATTGTTCAAATTCTAAAACTAAACAAGAAGAAAAACATGAATATTTTACGCGACATTTCCTGTCATATTTTCGGAGTTCTGCCTTTCTTCGCAGGGTTGTTTATTTCTCATTCCACTTCCCATCTATCAACAACGAAATGAGGCCGAAAACGATAGCAATCAGCTCTTTTCAAAAGGGGCGCTTCCGAACAGGCAACTCTAACTGCTCTAATACACACCTACGCTTTGTTTTGCACCACAGTTAAAAAGGGTGCAACCATGCGTAAACAAGAGATTCGGGAGGAAAATGAAGAGAAACTTCGGAACATACAATGAAAGGGGATAGCTCGACTGAAAAGCAGCTACCCAAAACAGAGGCAAAAAATAAAGATTGCATACCTTGGCCATTAATTCATCTGAAACAATGTGGGAGGAGGAAATTTTCCTTTCATTTTATGGTAGAAGGAACGGTACGGAGCAGAATGAAGACGATCAAAGGAAGAGAGACTCTTATAGAAAGAGCCATATATTAAAATAACCTTTTGACAGGGAATATTTGAAACTTGCTTCATTTATGAGCATTATAGTTATACGAATAATATACTCTAGCTGAGAGAGAACACAATACTAATAAAATACTCAACCACCTCAAATGTGTTGAAAAAAAATGACATAATTATAACATTTAGTAAATGCAGTGCAAACACATTGCTATCATTTCGACAATTGCTTAAAACCAGTGTTTTGATATTCCTGAACAGGGAAATCTGTGGAAAATGGTTGAGATTTACGCTAATTAAAAACTAATGAAAAAGAAAAAGTGCAACAATTGTCTAAAATCTATACCATCAAGCAAGGTATATCATCGACTTGTAAGAGGATTGTTTGTACGATTTGGAGTATTGAGAATTTTTTTCTTACTACATGAGAGCTAATTAGACCAGGACCTACTTTTTAAAGCAGATTCTGAAAAGTTACAAACATTATTTTCAGTAACGAAACTTAGTTTCGTTGCAAGCGTAACTGACGCATGAAGCATAATGTTTTTTTCGGCGCCTTTCCTGGAAATTATATATAATATATAGAATATATCATTTGGCACCCCTCTACGATGGGTGCCCTGTGCATGATAGACATCAACTGCCCTTCCTCTCCTACGCCAGTAGATACTTGAGCACCACCCCCGTTATTGAAAATAAATTACCTAAATGTTCTATCATCATATGGTTGAATATGTTAAACTAGCTCATTTTATGTAATTACCACTTGTTGATAAGTTAGAGTTTGGTTTAGTTTGGAGCGCTACGGTCTACTTTTTGCAACGCGAGGGCTAATGAGACCGGGACCTACTGATTAAAGCCGATTCCGAACGGCTTCGAACATCCATGCTACTGTGGGATTCGAACCCACGAACTCCGGTTCCGAAGGCCAGCACCCTAACCATTCGGCCATCGTTCGGCTGATAAGTTATTAGAGAACACAAAGAATCTTATTAGTATTATACTGTTATTGGTACATCCCCGAAATCAAAAGCAGGCCCTTTGTAAGGCAGCATTTGTCAACCAATTGATTTCAAGAATAATTGTTTTGAAAGTATTTAGAACCATTCATCATCCTAAAATAAATTCAAACAGTTATAATAAAGAACATACAGACTAATAAAGTCAGACAGAGTAATAACAAAGAAGAAAATGAAATCTTTCCTCAACAATCGTATCTTGTCCACAGTTATTTGTAACCAATTTACCTTAATACTTATATAAGACAACTATCTTTCTATTGGTTGTTATGGCATGAGAGATGCAAAGATATTGTTTTCCTTTAAATGGCAATCAGCATAGAAAGAGCATGAAGTAGAGTTGTTTTCTATCAAACGCTTGATCTCTTAACCAAAAGTTAGATATTTAAAGTTCTAGAACATAATAACAGTACATATTCTAAGTTACTGAAAAAGATGAATTATTCTAAATAGATTCAATCATGATGAAAACATGACAAAATGAGTTAATACGCAAAGCATAAAAATCATGATTTAAAAAATATATATAAACTTTAAGATTTCGTATATTTATGTTTAAAGAACATAAAGTTTACCTGGGCAAAAATTGTATTGTTAAATTTTCATACAATTGAAATAATCTCTAATTAATAACAATAATTAATTCTAAGTGAAAATTGTCATGTATATTTGTAATTCACTATACATTAGTTACTTTGTAGATATACGTTACTCTTTAAAGAAAAATTATATTAACATTCTTTAAGAATTAAAAAAAGGCACACACAAATAATCCACTGCATTCCATTCTTGAGCAGAATTCACAAATTTCAGCTGTCTTTAGGTAATTCTACCGTTAGAAAAAACCATTGCCAGCCGTTAAATATTTTGAATGAATTAATTCTCCAGCTCTAGTTATCGAGCGAGCAGAAAATGATTTAATCCGAATAAACTTATTGAAGAATTCGTTAATTCGCGGGACAAAAACGTCCTCTTTTCGTTGACAGTCTTTGCTTTTCGATGCTTTTGTGAGCCTAATTACAGAGATTCTTGGGAAATTTACTGTTCATCACCACGGAAGAGACAAGCGAATTAAAACAATTCTCGGAAGGGATTTATTTTCTCCATTTATCCCGCAAATGAAGTTTATTGTTGGTGCGCTGCGAGGGCCTGTTTTCCGCTTTTTATTGAATTATTTACGCGTTAAATAAAATGATTGAGTCGCCAATATTTAATTAGAAGCTTAAATAAGCAGCCCTGGGGAATAGGTAAGCGTTCCCCATCCCTCCCAATTACGAAAACATTAAAATCTTCTCGTCTAATAATTCCCCGTCGGATGGAGCGATAGTGGAAGGGTGTGTAGCCGTTTCCGACCAGCTAAAAGCCTTGGGCGTTGGCCGCACTTCTTAACTGCAGGCAAGGACTCAAATTAATGCTTTCGTTGATAACGCTTGTTTCACGGGTAACCATTAAAGGTTAGTACCGCTTCTAAACGTCCGATCCCACTGTCATTCGCCGATGAATTTACCGGGCTCTCAATTATTCAAATCTCGTGTAACGCCTAAAATAGTCGTGAATCTTTGATGAGCGCGCGATGCGAGGGCTTCCTATTTAAGAGTCAAACGGTAACATAGGAGTCAAGGGCGAGTCGCTTTTTAGCCTCCTCAATTACGTTAATTCAGACAACTTTTATCAACAACTGGCACATAAATTTTCGTCCCCTCACTTCATCATCAACTAATAGGCCCAAAAACTAATCATGCCCAATGACTCTAATGGCTCGACTTCCCCTCCGCAAAAAGTCTGTCAAATTAGAAAAATCATCAAATCGGAGCTCTCCAACCAACCTATCAAAATAATTCGTATCGAACGAACCGGAACTATGGGAATGGACATTTTCTCACGCCATCTTAAACTTTTATACAAAAAAATCGAAGCTGAAAGACGTCCATTTCGAAATGTATCTTCGAATAATAAACTTTTAATAAATAACTGAGAAGCTTTGTATACCTGTGTGCTAGAACGCTGTTCACTTAAATTTTTGTACATCAGCAACTTTCATTTCTAGATTGCATCATACTTAAAACATTGTAAGAATATTAATTTATTTCAAAATTCTGGTCTAAATGTCTGTAAATTCGGATAACTTTAAAGATTTTCAACATATTAGTGAAGAAAAATTTTCTTCAGAAATGATCTTTCTCAACTCTTTAATGCATTTGTGAAGCAGCATTTGTTATATATAATGTACAAATATTGTGATAACGTCTGATGAACCAGAGCGTATGATACTCAAAAGGAATAATTTTTTTTATATTTTGGTAAATACATATAATAAAAACTGTTATATTTTTTATACCCGATATACAGAAGGTTGCAAAAATTGTCTAAAAAATAATTTTTGTCTTTTCAACTACCTTTTTAAAGCATTGTCTCTTGGATAATGAACATTATAATTCTTAAAAACTTAGTTACGTATATGACCACATACACTTAATGACTAGGTTATATATATTTCTTCATAATATAAACAAAACGTATCAACATCTACACAACTTAATGTTTAAAATTGATATTAATGCGTTGTTGTTATACATAAGACCATACTAAATGTCATAATTAAACTATACACTCAAACTATTTTACACATTTTACAACGTATCATTCTACTTTTATAATGTTTATGTAGTTTATATTTAAGATTCATTGTGCACTCTCTATATTCTAGTTTCAAATCAATACTTCTTGTACAATATTAAATAAACGAAAGAACTATAGAAAGTTTAATAAAATCTTAATCTTTATGAAGTTTGTGTTTCAGATAAAAGATGTGGGAGGGGGTGACTAATAGAAAAAGAATATTGTATATAAAAGTAGAGAGTCATAATAAATGCGAAAGTTTGGTTCAAAGTGATTCAATTTAACAAAAAACCAGTTTTAGTTAAAAAGATACTATTTGGATTTTTAAATCATTCAAAGTAATTACATTAATAATTTTAATAAAGAAAATGTTTTAGTTATTGATATAAGATCATAGCTATACGTCAAACATCTGATTAATAAATGTAGAGGTAATGCTTTGTGCTTCCTGATAAAAAATAAATTCTTCGCTTTTGAAAGAACAAGATTATTCAACTTTTATAAAATTATGAATTATACATTCGCCAGAGATCTCTGTTGAGCAATACATTGCAAAAGATAAAACTGACAAATGTTCGTAATATTTGCTTTTGAGTTCAAAGTAGTTTGCATTGTAATTTTAAATTCTGTAATTTTAAGAACATATGACACTGGATTCTTAATTCTTTTAACCAAATAAATCCTAAAAAATTTTAAGCTAAACATATACCGATTATTAATATGTTTAATCGAAGTAATTAAAAACTTATACATTTTTTAAGGAAAATCAAGTAACTTGTTAGTTTCAAAATAATAGCCTGCCTTTATTTGTAGACAGACTGTAATTTAAAAATTATAGTATCTTATATAGAAAGAAATATCTCTTAATAGCTCTATTTGCAATTATATATAAAGCATTCTGTATTTAAGTTATATAATAGACATAAATATCCATTCTAATTTTAACTGGGGTAACTGTACAAAAAAAAATGTTGGCAAGGCTGAAAAACCATGAAATGCCAATCTAGATCACAAAATTAAAAATAAGAGGAGGTACTTAAATATTTGTGGAATGTTTTAAAAGCCTGCTATCTACCTTCCCTAATAAGAAATATTTACATAAACGTTCTAGGAAAACAAAATTTTTCTTCACTATTTTATTAACTTTGGAAGCTCGGTGTTAATGGATTAACGCATAAGAGTAACATAAATATGAAGGACGAGACTAGTGGAATTAGCTTCTAGCATAAACATATACAGCATATTTTTGAAAAATTAATTGTTTATATTATTGTTGTACAATAATTTTAAATTTATCGTTCAAATAATGAACCCATTCACTGAAAATGCTCTCACAGGAAAACTACATTTATGAAAAATTAAATATTTTCTTTGGAACTGATTCATTGTAAAAAATACAGTGTTATCTCTAACACTAATTTCAAATATTTAACACATATAAATTGCCATTTTACTAATCTTCAATTTTCTCTTCTATAAACGTAAATAACAAGAGATTTTATTACACTTTAGAGACTTAAATAATGAAATAAATTTATTAAAAAGTTATTTCTGTTTTTGCTCTAGTCTTCATTCCTTCTATTGATGCAAAAAAAATTAAATATTTTCTTTGAAACGATTCATTATAGAAAATACAGTGTTGTCTCTAGCATTAATTTCAAATATTTAACACATATAAATTGCCATTTTACGAATCTTCACTTTTCCCCTCTATAAACTTAAATAACACAGATTTGATTAAACTTTAGAGACTTAAATAATGAAATAAATTTATTAAAAAGTTATTTCTGTTTTTGCTCTAGTCTTCATTCCTTCTATTAATGCAAAAAAAATTAAATATTTTCTTTGAAACGATTCATTATAGAAAATACAGTGTTGTCTCTAGCATTAATTTCAAATATTTAACACATATAAATTGCCATTTTACGAATCTTCACTTTTCCCCTCTATAAACTTAAATAACACAGATTTGATTAAACTTTAGAGACTTAAATAATGAAATAAATTTATTAAAAAGTTATTTCTGTTTTTGCTCTAGTCTTCATTCCTTCTATTAATGCAAAAAAAATTAAATATTTTCTTTGAAACGATTCATTATAGAAAATACAGTGTTGTCTCTAGCATTAATTTCAAATATTTAACACATATAAATTGCCATTTTACGAATCTTCACTTTTCCCCTCTATAAACTTAAATAACACAGATTTGATTAAACTTTAGAAACTTAAATAATGAAATAAATTTATTAAAAAATTATTTTTATTTTTGCTCTAGTCTTCATTCTTTCTATTAATCCAAAAAAAAAATGAATCGAAAGAAAGAAAAAGCCTCTGAGTTAAAATATCATTTAATATTGACGCGGCATATATAAAAGTAGCCTCTTATCATTAGTATTTGTCACTCAGGATCATTTATACATTCTATTGAATATCAAGTCTAGTTATCGGGTGTTCGTATCTCCAATATATGTTTCAAAAAGGACATATTCTGCCAGCTCTTTATTTTAGATAAAGGAAGACATTCATAATTTATTATTAGCCGTTATTTATCAAAGAATATCTATTTCAACTACGTTGAAAGATTAAACTATGCTTTAAAAATTATTTATAAATGAAACTTACTTATCCTCTTCCATGATCGTATATTAAATTTACTATACACTTAAAAAGTTTTAACTATACCTAAAATTTTACTTACTAAACGCTTTACTTATTTTCTTTCTCAAAGTGGGAAAATATGAAGAATTTTGAAAATTTTATGAAATAATAGATAAAATTAATAAATCAATTTCTCTGCACTAAACTTATAAAAACAAACAAATTTGTATGATAACTTCTTTTGAATGAAAATATATCTTGATATCATTTTGAACCGAGTTTTTTTACTCCGGTTGTAACAGCGTTGCACTTCTAATCTTATTTTAAATTAGAATAACTTTTTTTTCTATATGCGTTAGTAATGTGAAAATTTTTAAGAATATCTTTTTAAATGTATAAAACATTTATTGTAAACTATTACAAACTTCAAAATTATTAACTGTAATTATTGCAGTTTCATTTTCAAAAAAGTCAAAGGGTATATATTTCAGAATCTTTTAAGCAGCATATATTTAAGTATATATAAAAGATAGGGTTACAGACACTCCTTAGACTCAAATTATGAGATTAAAAATATCTGTGGTGTATTTCCCAAACTTTACGATTACGTTGTGTAGTTTATAGGAAAAATACTAATTTTACTTTTGAGATTGAGAAATACAATTTCTATCATGAGAAATATTGATAAGAAAATCATTAGTCAATACCAAATGAAGAAAAAAAATTATTTTTCCCTATTTCCCAGTGTTTTGATATTTGTGTAAGATTTTTTTTTCTAATAAATCGAGACTTGGACATGTAACTGATTGTCTTGCGGTAGGAATGTGCTAAAAGGAGTTAAAAAGTATACCTATCAAAAAAGTAATAAATTTTATTAACGAAATTAAATAGTTTAAATAACTCAGCATTTGTTTTGTGGCAAATTTCAAGTAGCTAAATGATAGTTAGCGTGTTTGCTTGATTCTGAATTTATGGCTCAAATTCCACCTTTAGCGTGATGTTAGTAGACACTCGGAATAGGTGTTAACTAATATTTGTGGGTGGAAATAAATATTAACCCTTTGTACCCCAAGAAACCGGAATTAAAAATATTATCTCGAATGCTAGAGTATAGTATTCAAACATGAAAAAATATTGAAGAAAAAGGAAACTTTTCGATAAAAAGGGTATTAGGGCATGTAGCCATGCCCTAATACCCTTTTTCTCATATTTCTTTCATCCAAAAATTATGTTTACATAAAAAAATAATCTTTGTGAGAAATCTTTTCATCCCACTTTTTAAAAAAATTGACAAATTTAAAGTTTATTTCAATAACAGTTATATCTACCTTATCAAACGATAAATAAAATTTTGATACGAAAGTTAAATTTAGTGTCGTCATTCGGTACTGATTCTAGGAGCAAATTCAGTTAATTGCAATATTACAAGATAGTAACAATTAATATAATAGTTTTTTAAAGATCACAGTGAAATTATATTAATTTATGTCTAAGTTGCCGATCTGAAACACGGTTCCATCGTTCCCCAAAAAATGCAAAACGATACATGTCGTTAATGTTTGTTGAAATTCGGTAAAATGTGTGACGATTAATAAATTATTTTCAGCATAAAATAGTTTAATTTATAAAATATACCGTATATTTAAAATGATAATTAGAGGTTTAAAATATTCTGTAAAAATAATATAAAAATATTTTATATAAAAAAAATTCTCTAAAATTTATATCTGGCCTCTACCTTTCGAAGTACTCTATCACTGTTCCTGTGACCCGAGCCAGTCAGAGACCACTGTGTTCATTAATAACTGTTGGGGCACGTAAAATAGGTTCGTTGTCATAAAGTTCTCCAAGTTCAAACGATACCTCTAGAGGTAACAGGCCAAGCCCAGCTTCTTGGTCTTCTATTTGGTCCATGCTTCCAAATTACGAGAACCCACGTACAGCTTAGAGCCGTTCTTTTATACTTTTTTGGAAAAAAAAAAAGCCAAATGGTGACCATGGGGGTATACGCTAATTTTCTGTACTGGAGTCCCTGTGTTTGAATCTTACTCCTAACAGGTTGTTCTAAGCCCTTTGGAATAGACTTTAAGCAGTATGTACCTGTCTCATTTCCCTTTATGTAGTAAAAAGTAGACTGAAAAAAGTATAGACACAACCATTCGCCTTATATGAAGTAACCTACAGCTCATAAGCTTGCCTCGAATTGGCATTGGAAACAACAACACATTTTTACACACACACACACACACACACACACACATATATATATATATATATATATATATATATATATATATATATATATATATATATATATATATATATATATATATATATATATATATATATATACATATGTTATATATGAAAACACATATACACAAGTCATGCTTATAAAATATATATTATACCACTTAAAAAAAAAAAAATATATATATATATATATATATATATATATATATATATATATATATATATATATATATATATATATATATATATATATATTTATATATATATATATATATATATACATATATCTATACATATATATATATGTATGTGTGTGTGTGTGTGTAATATATAAAAATTATTTTACTTTATTATTTCCTTAAAAACCTCCTCTCTCCCATTCTAATTCCTTAAAATCTTTTTCCCAGCCTCTAATTGTCTTAATCAAAGGCGTGTCCTCGATGCATTTCCCAAAGCTTTCTATCCTATAAATGTCAATTTTCTGTCTATTCAACACGTATTCCAGCCGTTTCCGGAAATCAGGGCTCTAACCAATAGGCCATCGTTTGGCTAGCAAAGAACGGAGAATCCTAGATAAAACGCAATCGGGACGCCATGAAAAGAAGCAACAAATTCCGACATGGAACTTTACTTTTATTTTAAGATCTTTCATTTTAATATGGCATGTTACTCTGGCAAGAGCAGATAATGGGATGATCACAAAAAATACTTTGTTATTAAAAAAGTTGTCCCCACAGAGAGATCGCTGAGATTATTCCCAAGGAACCAGCAGCTTTGTTAGCGTTCTTAACAGTAAAAAGGATCATAGATCAGTGGGAAAAGTGAGCCATTCGCTGGGGATAGCTGGAAAATGTGACGACTGGACAGAAAATTTGCATTTCTTTCAGAGTTAGATTTGGGAAATGGGTTCAAAGAATTTAGATAACATATTTTGTGGCTGGAAAAATTGATATGAAAGAAGGGGAAAAAAGGAAAATGTTTAAAAGATATTTTAAATGCAATAGTTTTGATATATATATTTATATATATATATATATATATATATATATATATATATATATATATATATATATATATATATATATATATATTGAAAGAGGAATACAATGTTTTGAATGTAAGCTTTCATTAAGCGAAAAATTCTAGAAGTTAGTTGGGGAGATATTGTTTAGAAAGAAGTATTTATAGAATGAATAACTAAATGTTTGTATGTCACTCTTTAAAAATATGTATTATTTATAATCACGGAAGTTTCTTTAAAGCTAAATAAATCGAAATATTCAAGAAAAATATACTGTGAGCTAATGCCGCCTATCATCTACATTGTAGATGCAACAGAAGTATTTCCCTGCAGCAACTTAAATTGGAACACTGTCTCTGTTTATATGGAACTTTTAGCAATTTGAAATACCAACACTGTCACAATGCACATATGTAAATAGTTTAAATTTTAATGAAGCGTATGCTTCAGAAATACTTGGTACGGATTTAAGATTGTTTTCATCTTTCTCCTTCCCTTTTTCATAATCTTATTTCTGGCCTGTGCATAGGTTTTCACCCCTCAGTTGTTCGGTTACTAGATAAATATCTAGTGATGTAGGAAAATCCTTGATGAGCCAGAAATATTTGTGCTGTTCACAGGAAATTCAAATATTTTTATCACCATAAAAAACTCACAAGCGAATGTCTATAATAATATATCAGCGAAACAACAAATTTAGTAAAAATAGCATTTTTTCTACATAGATAACTCAGGACCAACTGAACTAAACGTTCAATGCGGGAACAATAGATCGAGTTTCCACTGTGTGTTAAAGAACTTCCTTGAGTGATTTCATAAATTCAAAAAAAGTTAATAAACTAGTAAGTCAGGTTAATTAATAAAAACTTTTAAATAACACCACATTTGTAAGCAAATTCATTAAACATTTCCTACAGCATGAAGTCGATTTTTAACTGTCATCCGAAAGAGCATAAATCATATTTTTAGCTTATATTAGATTTACGACATATGACAGCAATAAAAAAAATTGTGCGCTAAATTTTGTTCTTGAAATCCTGATTCTTAATTAAAGTAATGTAATTATAATAACGTATATTTGGCAAATTATTATTTAAATTCCAAAATAATTAAAGGTCAATAATTTGCAATATCAGCCATAAAAAACGTAATGAAATAAATGAGGTTAATAATATTTTGAAAATTTTCATATGGTCTTAAAAATAAATATCTGCAGTAATTAATTTCTTAATTTTAAAAACATTTTCCAAATTAATGCGGATTCTATTTTTTATTTTAAATTTCAAGTTAAAATGCTGCAAATACTCCAGATTCAATTTTCTTTCTCTGCCATTCCTCTATTCGAAAACTTCCAGATTTAAAAGGATTCTTTCCTCTTTTGTAATAAACTCGGTAGCAAATATACGATCTAAACACATCTCTCTCCTTATCTTTTCCTCGAAGATTTAAAAACCCTCATTAATGATTATTTTTTCACATGCAGTAAAAGGAGGAAAAAACAGATAAGCCTAAAATGCTGAAAGGCGATCGATAGCAAGTATAGCGGTGTCAGGTGCTCATTAATAGATAGGAACGTTCATTAGCTGAGATGAAATTTCCTACCAGGGCTTCATTTATTAATGAACGATTGGCACAAGCGATCAGCCGTCACTAATGATGACGATCAACTTCCTATTTGCGGTTACTATGACGACCAAACTTCTATTCACTGAATACGTTTTCTTTTTGTTTTGTTTTTTACTTTTTTTTTTCAGATATATATTACTGATTGGAGCGGTCTTTAGCTTATTAGGATCCGTTTTCATAATTTTTAATATGCGCAATTTGGTACACAAGGATTTTGTTATGTAGTAATAGGACAAATAATCGGTGATCTAGCAAGCTGTTGTGCAAGCTGAGTTTAGTAAGCTGAACATGCGATTACTCATATTATCAATTAATTGTCAGAATTTTAATTAAGAGGGTGTTTTCGGTATCCCTGGTTTTAAGAAACGAAATTGATAGCACGTTCCTAGCATATAAAATAATTATTGCCTAGAATTATTTTTGCTTTTTACAATAAAACAGACGACAGACCAATACTTTATATTATATTCATTCCAAGCCTATGATATAAGTGCATATTTATTTATGGAAAGGAAATCTGCAGAGAGAACTAAGTATTTATATCAATGGTATGTTAAGAAAAATTCATAGCATCTTCCTATCATGCAAAATAAATATTGCTGAGAATTACTTTTGCATTTTACAATAAAACAGAAGTTAAATCAATGCTTGGTGTTTAAGTTTATTTTAAGCTTATCAAAGAGTCGTATGTTTATTTATGAGAAGGGAATCTGCAACGCAAATTAGTCCTAGTATTTATATTAGTTTTTAAGAAAAGTTACACCCAATTCTTTTATTTTCGTTCACAACGTATGCAATAAATAACATTGCTTTATTAAAGTAGGCTTTTTTGTGTTTTAGCTTTAATAAATAAAAAATCTGATGATAGCATTGCATGACTTCCTTCTGCGCTTATTATATTATGCACTTCTTTTATTTTGATTGCATGATACGTCATCAAAATGTCTATTGCAAATTCCTATAAAGGTTCAAAATTAGTCTCCTTTCTTAAGATGGAGGTATTGTCTGGGTAAACTCATGTTCTGCCATCTGGTGGCGACCCACGGCGTTAATACATGTTACACTGAAACGTTTTCTGTTATATAGATATAAATCAAAATTATCGCTATAAATCAAAATTTTTGTGATTGCAATACTTTTTTAATCCGTGAAAGAAAGTAATAAAACAATTAAAATCCAAAATTATTTGCAAATAACAGATTTTTACTTTCATTTTTAAAAATATTTTTAAAAAGAGGTGTTAAAACTGCTTAAAAAGTATCTTTTTAATATTTTGCTGAAGAAATAAATCATCGTTATCTGGTGAAGACTGATAGCTTTAATTTTCGTTATATTGAAACTTCTCGATTAATATAGAACTGATTGAAACAAAAAAAGGTGAAACAGATATATCTCCTAAAGCATTCCTAAACACAAAATTTCAAAATTATAAGTGTAAAAAATTTTGAATTATACATTATACGTACGTACTAACGTTGTGTCGAAAACATACAAAATTCATTCGGGAATGGCGAATAAACATTTAAAGTTTCAAAGTTAACGTTTCTTTGTATTTACATACAGATGTAATGACAAAACTAGTTAAAATTGATTCGAGCATGATCAAAATGGTTTAACCGCTGAAATCTAAACACTGCATTATTTCACTATTATAATATTTACTATACATTGTACACAGTAAGTCAAGAAGGAATAAAACCCTTCGTATGTCTTATTTAAATAACTATCCTACAGCGCAAGTTCTGAAACAATTTTAAACCCATAGAAATTACTGTAATACGTGAAGTACAATAGCATAGAGTTACTTAATGTCAGTTTTAGTACGTTCTGTAGTGTATCGTCATAATTTTTAAAAGCTAACAATATAAAATAATTTAAATTTTTATAATGCATTCATCATTATAGCTTCGACAATTTTATCTGTAAGCAAAAATATTTCTCCTTTAAAAATTATCACCAAAACACTCACGTGATCATTAGAACTCTCGGAATCTTACTACTGCAAAACCGCCAGCCTGTGTGGCCATATCTGCTTATGTACTTATATGTTTCAAATTCTATCTATCTGTCTCATATATATAACATATATTGGTGTGTATATGTATGTATATAAAGTGTTATAGTGTGCTCGTCAGTGCATATGTAATATATTTCGCCTTTTCTCTCTCTCTCTCTATGTATATATATATATATATATATATATATATATATATGTGTGTGTGTGTGTGTGTGTGTATGTATATGTATATATATATATATATATATTTATATGTGTGTATATATGTATATGTATATATATATATATATATGTGTGTGTGTATGTATATGTATATATATATATATATGTATATATATGTATATAAATATATATATATATGTATATATATATATATATATATATATATATATACATATGTATGTATATATATGTATATATATATATATAAATATATATATATATATATATATATATATATATATATATATATATATATATATATATATATATATGTGTGTATGTTTATATGGATGTGTATACATACATACATACATACATACATACATACATATATATATATATATATATATATATATATATATATATATATATATATATATATATGTAGTACTGCTTGAAGTCGAAATGATTCCGACGGTCGTTCTAGTGTTAACCATAACAACAGTATGCATATAAATATACTTTACTCATTATTTACATTTTGTAATGTTTTATACCTTCTAGCCATTATAGAGAATGACATCGTAAAATGCAAACAATAGGTTATAAGGAATTTATGCAAGAATACCAAATATACTTTACTCATTATTTACAGTTTGTAATGTTTTATACTTTCTGGCCATTATAGAGAATGACATCGTAAAATGCAAACAATAGGCTATAAGAAATTTACGCAAGAATTCCATTATTTAATTTCTTTTTTGGTATCATTTTTTATAAAGTATTAAATACCCTATATTTTAATATTTTAGTGGGATCACAATCATTATTTTTTCGTGAAAATACTCAATGCATTTAAAACTTTCTATTATTTCTCCCTCAGACTGCAATAGTAATCTATAAAGATATCAATATTGTACATCATATATCTAATAATACTCTATTTCTTTTGTCGTTCCTTTCTATGAGGCTTTTACGTTCTGTTGGAAAATTTAACATAATATCATATATATTAAACATCACTTTGTAAACAATTCACCTACCGCTTCAAATCTAATCTATATATTAAACACCCAATTCGAGTCTTGCACGAAAATGGTGATGTGAATGTGTCATTCCAAACCATTATTTAAAAGGAGCTTATTTTGCTAAATGTTGACCCCTTGAATAGAAAGTTCATTTAAAACCGCAAGACAAATTTTGCGTTTAAGGACCTTTTTTCATTCTTTCAACTGATTTAAATCTACGGTCTTTGGAAACATTTTTAATATTCAGGACCACAATTTCCACAAATATATTATTGTTTTAAGTATACTCCTAACAGGAAAATATTGTAAAAAAAATATTGCCTTTTAATAGCATAAATATTCTCGAATTTTTTAATTCCTGAAATTTAGTCTTTCAGGAATAAATATATTAGTTATAATGATTGTTTAAACTGCTAGTATGTCATAGATTGCATAATCCTTTCGTAAGGTAATATATGTTATAGATAAATCTTGTTATTATCAAGTCTGTTAATTAAAATACGTTGTAATTAGCATTTATATCTCTAATGCCTTTTATTATATGATTTGCTAGAAAATGTATTTGTTTATTTTTACAATATACAACAAGAAATAGAAGTAGAAGAACAAGGAAATAATATCTATGAATAATGAGAAATTTGTTTTTATTCTGCATATTTTCTGCTTTTTGTATTTAATATAGTACAAAGGTAAGAAATATGTTGAGTAAAAAATAATATTTTAGAATGTAATGCGCTGTTAAAATACAGTACACTACTATATGAAATTTAATCTAAATTTACATTAATAAATTCTATACGTATTATCTTTAAAATTTTATTAGTTAAATATGGAATACCATCCTAAAATATGAGCTTTAATTCGTTAAATATACTCAATAATATCTATATATCATGTACTTTTTTATAGAGTATTTTTTACGGTCAACATACGAACTACTAATGAATTTTTAATGTTTCATTCGCTAGCATAAAATTAGTCTATGTTTGTACAGATTAAAGAAGAAAGAATTCCTAAGCTATTTCTTTTTCAATACATATATATGTTTTAATGAGCTATTTCTGTCACTCTCTTTCATTTCCATAGTTTCCCTACCAAAAAAATTTCCCGAGACCAAACATTTAGCTTCAGGATTATTAAGTCTGTATAATCTGAATGTCTTACAATTAACAAACCAGTTTAGAAGCGAAGAATCATAAAAACTATGTTAAAGTTTCTTCGTTTTGTGATAATGTCAAAAAATAATTTATTTTCTGAAGTGTGCAATAAGTTTCGATGCGGGAGATATGTCTGAAACTTAATTTTTAATTCTCGAACTAGAGTTAATTTTGAAATAGTAATCATATCACGTTTTAAAAGCTTTCTTGTAGCTTTCTTTAACGAATGCTTTAACTTTCATTGCAGCATTGCTTAAATCTATTTGTTAAGGGCACAGATTCGGTATCATTGTGGTAGTTTTTCTCTCTCTCCGAAATTGGCAAAAATGCGAGTTGCATTCGTTCCCAATTTGGCGTTTTTATCTCCAGCCGACCGACTAGCATCAGCAGATAATCCGCGTGCCATTCTTTCTGGGTATCTGGCTGGCCGGCCCAATAGCGCATTTAGGAGGAGGCTTTTATTATGCGCCTTTTCTTTGAGTGAGTGGTGAGTTTTTGCCGCGCTCGCAATGAAAATCAGTTTAGCTGCTTCCGAGGCCAACCCTAAAAAGGCTAGAGCCTCTCTATTTTTGTTGGTCCCGATGTCGGGCGTGTTTTTTGGCATAATAATCTTTGCAAGTGCAAGGCGCAAATCTTTTTAATCGGGCGTTCTCGCGGGCGCCGAATTAAGCTTTCCGTTTGTGGAGCGCGCATTTTGGCGTCGGCAAAGCCAATTAGTCCTTGATCACCATAATAAGGGCGCGAGTAGCTCCCTTCAATCCTATCAGCGAGTGCTTTTAATGCGGTGAGGCTCTTTGGGGCGTAGACATGCATTCTCTCTTGTTCGATCGACAACTCGGGTAATCTCCAGTACTTTAACCCTTCCGACGTAAAAGGTCGAGCTCTCGGTTTCAGTTAATTAGGCTCCGCTTCGCGAGATGAAAAGAGAGCGGGAGGAGCCTCGTAACGAGATACCCGCAAATCAATACGGGGCTCCAGCCCTCGTAAATCAGAACAAGGGCTGCGGGCGAGGATGCGCCCCGTGTCGTCATTATTATCAATTTGCGGGGCTCCTAACGACGCTTCCCGCTCGACCCATTTTCACTGGGGCCCCTGTTTTATTAAGTGGCTCAGCCCTTTGTTGCCCCGGCCGATTTATTGGTTGCATGCGATGCCGTTCCCGCTGGCCCCAGGAGATTGTCCACACGTCCCTTTTAGCAACTCCAAGACGAAATAGCGCCGCTCCTGCCTAATGGCGCTCGTAATTACGCTCACTGGCCCCCAACACATTTACCAGCCCAAATAAAATTACGGCACCTCCGACGGAAGAGGCCTCGTTTAAAGCCGCGCAACCTTTTATGAACGCTTTATTTATTGGCAGGCTACTGCTTTCCCTTTTAATCGAGTCCCGCTGCATTTTTCGTTTTTTTTTTTTCTTTTGCCAACGCCCTAATGGAATCATATCGAGGCTCTGGAACGAAAATTACTGTCTCGCCGAATAATTTCATATTCATAATGAAACATCGGCAAATGAATTAGGCCCGCGCGCGCTTCTATTGTTTCGCCCGCTCGTAATTGCCCAAATTTCGCTTCCAAGCACAAAAATGGAAATTTGCCGATGCTCCAAAAAATTTTTCGCAAAAGCGCTGGCAATACAATAAAGACCAATTACATGGATTCTTTTTAAAATTGCTTTTCGAAATAGAATAAGAATACACTATTGCAATTTTGTTTCAGTGGGCCTTTTTTTAATTCCTACCGGAAAATAAATAATACAGAACAATCTTAGATATAGTTTTATGACCTCATGACAAGATTTAGAAGATTTTTTATCTTTCCGTAACTGAATTTTTCTATTTCTCAAATACAATGAATCAATCTTTATTCTTTTAGAGAAATTTTAACTAAAATTACCTCTTTATATAACAGCCTTTCAATGAACTAGGCATGAAACACTTTCCTACTATTATATTAATATTATCAGATATGTTGACCAAAAAGAAAAGCAACACTTACAAGTATTTCTTCGAGTCTGTTTCCTGTGAAAAAAAATCACATAAATTGAAGTGAATGCACATTCTTTTTGTGGCAGTCCATTTAAATCACTGAATAATTATATAGGTATACTCAAGGGCGTAGGTAAGGGGGGGGTACTTATACCTTACCATAAGGTTAGCTGAATTAATTTTGAGATATTAGTTAAAAGGGAGAAACTTCTCCCCCCCCCTGAAAAATTTCCCGCTATGCCGCTGTGTATAGTGTTTAAGTAAATAAGAATTTCTTTATATGCATTGTGAATTACTACAATAACTCCAGCTTGCAGTTCATAAATGCAACTCCTAATCAAATGAGATACAATATTAAAAGCAATAATTGATCATTAAGGCTTACACAAGCTTCTATATAATTAATTAATGAATAATAGAAGACAAAACGTTTGTGTCAATATATATATATATATATATATATATATATATATGTATATATATGTGTGTGTGTGTGTGTGTGTGTGTGCGTGTGTCAGATCTATAAAGGGGGGGGGTTGGAAAATTAAGAGAATTGTGAACAATTTAAAAGGGAACTCTTTTGTAATAACAGAATAAATGATAAAAAAACCACGCTCGCGTAAGCTTTTAGGATCATCCGGTCAAGCGGAAAGATATTTGAAGTATGAGTATACAAACCAATAGTTGTCAGTTGCCGAGTAGAGCTGTCAACACACTCCAAGCGTGGCCCGAATAAATGAAAATGGCGCAAGTGACGCTTTTAAACAAAACTTTACTTTGAATAAAGATATGACTAATTATTCCAAAAAAGGAATAATTATTCCAGTAGCCTTAACACTGGATCACGACATGTATATATATATATATATATATATATATATATATATATATATATATATATATATATATATATATATATATATATATATATATATATATATATATATATATATATATATATATATATATATATATATATATATACATATATATATATAATGTATATACATATATATATATATATACATATATATATATATTGACACAAATGTTTTATCTTCTCGTATTCATTAATTAATGATATGGAAGCGATATATATACATATACATATACATATACATATACATATACATATACATATATATATATATATATATATATATATATATATATATATATATATATATATATATATATATATATATATATATATATATATATATATATATGCATACATACATGCATGCATGCACGTAAAAGTGTCTGCGTTTGTGTGTGTATGTTTTCCACACAAAATATATACCGTTTATCGTAGATTCACCAGAATTTCGGCATATATTCTTTGATAGCACCAAAGGGTCACTGTTTGTATTAAAATATTTTCCGGCTATCCTATAATGTGATATGACATTATAACATTTATTCACGTTGCAAGTTGATTACAGCTGGCAGTACATGTATTTTACTGTTGTGTAAAAAAAAGATAGCTATTTTGAAATATTTTTGTATTCAGATATAGAGCATTAGAAAAAAAAAAGAAAAGATTTCTATTTAAATTCCTACTATAACGAACATTGTGCTAAACCATGAACTCAGATGGAAGTTTAGTTGCTAAGTTCTTTGCAACTATTGCCAAATTTTGGTATGCTATTCCACTCTTTTACACCTCGTTGCTTAGCACTAGGTTGGGTTGTACTTTATATTTTACTTTTTGCATTGACGTTGGCACGCAAGACATTTATAGAAACTAGTTCCTCCCCCCCCATTCATCAGCGTCATAAAGAGGGCGTTGCAATGTTAAATTTATCTTTATTTAGAAGCTTATGTTTTAAAACTTTACACATACGCACATCTGTATACATACATACATATATGTGTGTGTGCGTAATATATTAAAATTATTACTATAACTATCTAAATTCTCCCTTTTTCTCTTCTCATTTTTAATACCTAATTTTCCAGCCATAAAATAACAGATAAGAGAGTGTTCTCGGGCATAAATTCTTTTTAACCATCTCTCAAAACTAACACTGGATTAAATGCTTATTTTCTGCCCACTGGCAACATACTTAAGCTGTCCCTGGAAAAGGATATTGCTTCTCCAATAATTAAATTGCTGAATGTGTGGTTTTCAATCTATCTTAAATGATCATGGTTTTCTCTTGCCCCCCCCAAAAAAAAAAATGCTGAACAATATCTATTCGCATGGGAACAAAAATCATACATTAGATTTGCAAACTATGAAAACTCTAGCTCTTATTTGTTTCATCGGGGCTAGGCTAGGTTAACACATTGTATGCGGGACACGTACTAGTACGTTTTCTGACGATTGATACTTGAACGCGGGTCACGTACTAGTACGGGTTAGTGTAAAACCATGGTTTGTTTGTGGGTACAAAAATAACGGAATATACAGGAAAACGAAGCCGAGTGTACTTGTCTACTACATAGATTCTGGAATGTAAAAATGTTTTTATGTAACATAATTCGAAAAAATTAAAACTATATACTACTATTTTTATTTGCTTTTTCTTATTTACGACACTATTATAAATTTATCCACTAAAAAATATATTTTTTGTTTACAAAAATCTTATGGTTGTTATTTATATATTTCTATTTATGTATTTGTTTATGTATTTCAATGTAAAATACGAAAAGTTGGTTATAAAATTAAATAATTTTCGATCTATTGAGATTTAACTGAATAACTAAATTTACGGGTAAAACGCCCGCTCTGGGTACAATTCCGCTGCGAAATGTACTCGCACGCAATGTGTTAAGTCAATAGTTGTCGCTA
This sequence comes from Pardosa pseudoannulata, assembly GCA_032207245.1. Taxonomy (NCBI): domain Eukaryota; kingdom Metazoa; phylum Arthropoda; class Arachnida; order Araneae; family Lycosidae; genus Pardosa; species Pardosa pseudoannulata. The sequence continues at coordinate 145,688,427 of CM063502.1, forward strand.
TCAGGTATTAACTCAATAACCAGGAAATTAATAGTTATACATGAACCAGGAGGCAGAACTAATTTTTAATCATATTGTACTATTCGAACTTTAAAATCTAAATGACACTAACACATGTCCATCTAACAAGAATGTTGCTAGTAATCTGACAGGAGCTTACAAAATTGTTCTCCGAGACAAAGATTTTCAGTAGAATTATCTTACTTCTGAACTTTTGTAGTCTTGATGTGGTGATGTTTTTCCTGAATCAGTTTTGTCACCGCTGAAGGTTTAACTGAACCTCGCGGATCCCGTGATAGCTACATGGAGCAGAGTGGTTGAAAACATAAATTAAGGATATTAGACATGAAAAAGAAAGTAATAGAACTCTTGGAATATGGTTTTTTACTTCTCCTTCATATTTATATAGATGTGGTTCCTGAATCAGTTTTGTCACGGCTGAAGGTTTACCTCAACCTCGCGGATCCCGTAATAGCTACATGGAGCAGAGTGGTTGAAAACAGAAATTAAGAATATTAGACATGGAAAAGAAAGTAATAGAAATCTTGGAATATGGTTTTTTACTTCTCCTTCATATTTATATAGATGTGGTTCCTGAATCAGTTTTGTCACGGCTGAAGGTTTACCTGAACCTCGCGGATCCCGTAATAGCTACATGGAGCAGAGTGGTTGAAAACAGAAATTAAGAATATTAGACATGGAAAAGAAAGTAATAGAACTCTTGGAATATGGTTTTTTACTTCTCCTTCATATTTATATAGATGTGGTTCCTGAATCAGTTTTGTCACGGCTGAAGGTTTACCTGAACCTCGCGGATCCCGTGATAGCTACATGGAGCAGAGTGGTTGAAAACAGAAATTAAGGATATTAGACATGGAAAAGAAAGTACTAGAACTCTTGGAATGTGGTTTTTTACTTTTACTTCATATTTATATAGATGTGGTTCCTGAATCAGTTTTGTCACGGCTGAAGGTTTAACTGAACCTTGCGGATCCCGTGATAGCTACATGGAGCAGAGTGGTTGAAAACAGAAATTAAGGATATTAGACATGGAAAAGAAAGTAATAGAACACTTGGAATGTGGTTTTTTACTTCTACTTCATATTTATATAGATGTGGTTCCTGAATCAGTTTTGTCACGGCTGAAGGTTTAACTGAACCTCGCGGATCCCGTGATAGCTACATGGAGCAGAGTGGTTGAAAACAGAAATTAAGGATATTAGACATGGAAAAGAAAGTAATAGAACTCTTGGAATATGGTTTTTTACTTCTCCTTCATATTTATATAGATATGGTTCCTGAATCAGTTTTGTCACGGCTAAAGGTTTACCTGAACCTCGCGGATCCCGTGATAACTACATGGAGCAGAGTGGTTGAAAACAAAAATTAAGGATATTAGACATGGAAAAGAAAGTAATAGAACTCTTGGAATATGGTTTTTTACTTCTCCTTCATATTTATATAGATGTGGTTCCTGAATCAGTTTTGTCACGGCTAAAGGTTTACCTGAACCTCGCGGATCCCGTGATAGCTACATGGAGCAGAGTGGTTGAAAACAGAAATTAAGGATATTAGACATGGAAAAGAAAGTAATAGAACTCTTGGAATGTGGTTTTTTTACTTCTCCTTCATATTTATATAGATGTCATTCTCAATATCTGGAAATGAATTAATTGCTACATTTTCCAGTAAATTTTTAATATAGAATACATTTTTTTTTCTTTGCATTTATAACTTATTGATTAAAACTTTGACCTTATATATTGTAATTGTTCATGAAAAGTTGCAAGCTATATCTCCATCATGTTCATGAAAACAGTCGTTATGTTCAATCAGTAAGAATGATGTAGCTTTAGAGTTGACATGGGTAAGAATTTAATATAAACACAAATAGGCTCACAATATCATTCAGAGAAAATCTTATTGTGTATGTCAGTAATCAATAATTTCAGTCAAATGAGACTCACATTTTTTAATTTCATACCCATTGGGACAAATGTAGTCCAATTATTAAGTTCCCATTAAAGGTAAAATATTTTCCACTCAATATAATTAACTATTTTTAAAAATGTCATTTTTGTGAAATATCGGTGTTGTAAAAATGATTAATTTAAGGAATGTTCATATCATAATCCGGAGAGAAATCATGTAAGCTGAGCAACGTCAGAATTTAACGAAATGGGGTAATCATAGCATTAAAAATGAACGTTATCTTTTTATCCAAAAATATTTCTTTTTAGCGTTTCTTTAAACCTTCGACGATACAAAAGTTCTTGAGTTCAAGCCTTATGGATATTCACATGAATATTCGACGTTCCAAATCGGCTTGTAATGGTATGTCCCGGTATAATCAGCGCTCTCGTTGCAAAAAGATGACCGTGTGGTTACCATGGTAATACCTGCGTGAAACTGACATTATTTGACCTTACTTTAATTAAACCAATACTAGGTGATATCCCTTTCTATTCTGTTATATTTTACCAGACGACAGAATGTCTCCCCCTTTTTTTGCATAATAGCATAAACATACTAATATTGAAATATAGAAATGAAATATATTCCGTTTAAAACGTAAGCTTGAACACACATAAAAATATTATATTCTGATAATGCTATTCACTTTAACCGTAATAGCTTAGTGAGATATAAAACGATATATATTTTAAAGTTTCATTCAAGTGATTATAAACTTTATCATGCTTCAGAATAACACTAGGTCTTTAATATACAGCTTTGACTCATTCTGATGGGGTAACAAAATACTTTTTAAATGTCATAGAATTTCATTAAAAAATAAAAGACTTACTAATTACAGAAGTATGATTTAAGCCTAATATTTCTATAGATACGTTGTTTACAGATATCTTATAGCCTTAAAAATTATATTCTCTATTTTCTCCCCAGACTAAGTAGCCCTTTTTCCGTTTCTTTTAGAAAGAAAATGCTACCAATAATAGAAAATAATACCAAAATTTCAAATTTTATAGATAGTTCCTCCATTTGAATGTTCTGTGACACGGATTTTCTCTCAAGCTCTAAAGTAATAGCCACGATGATCGCCTGCCACTTTCAATTCGCGATTGTCATTTCACCAAATTTTAACTGCCTCTAAAAGCATTTCCTGTTGTTCCGATAAAAACACATACCTCGGAGAATTAACGCTTCATTCAAATTTTGTCTGAGAGGGATTGTCTCGCGATTACCCACGAAATTGCTCCGGGGACTGAGCAGAATCGATTCTTTGGCTCTACCAAGATAGAGTACAGGATTCCCTTTCCTCGTTATCTGAGTCGTCTCCCAGGGGTACGGATCAGCAGAGGTAACTTAAGTCTAAATCATTAAAAGTGCATTATTGCCATTGATTCCCTGGCTGCAGTCACCACACGAAAGCTTAAGGGGAGGCCGCTGACCGATTAGCTGTGTTCTTTGGGAATGGGACTCATAGAAAAACAGTTACAACCTAATCTTCAGAAAAACGAGAGCAGAATCCTACTTCAAACGGGAAAGTCAAGCGCTGAAAAGAGATGGGAGGGCAGGGAAGAGAGAATCATGGTCCAATAGCTGTATGTACCAAAAGTGCTTTGGATTTCAAATCAGACAAATCAAAATCATGCGAGACGCTTTTACACCACAAGAATTTGTACAATTCTCCTAAAGATCAACTGAGAGAAATTCTAAAATCATCATTTTGAGAAAAATTCCAATAAAGGTTTAAATGACATTTTCAGATAAATACATTCTGAGGCACCCCTCTTAGGGCACATATCAAATTCTTCCCTCATATTTTGTTCTTCCTAAAACTAATGAGAACTACGTTAAAATATATGCACTTTCCATTTAGTTCTCGCATTTAGTACGTATATTTATTTTTAGAATTAAAAAAAAGAAAATTTTTATTTAAACTTTAAATCCGAATAAAAATATACGGTTTACATAATTGCAGCTACATATATATATTGAAGCGGAATAAATTATTTTTTGCAACTTTTTAAAATGTAATACTAATTCTGAGAAAAAAGTAGTCTACTCAGGTTATCGCTTAGTTATTAAAATTTCGAAGTATCTCCAAACAAGATCTATATATCACAATTTTAAATTTTTTTATTTACTGCATTATGAAAACTACCAGTTTTATTTCATTTATGTGACTTGTTCTATCTAAATACTCTGTATTTCAAAATTATAGCATAACTTTACTCTATAGTCAAAACTTATTTTTGCAGACATTTCTATTATCCCATAATAAGCTGGCCAATAAAATAATTCGACAAAAAACAATAAGAAAAATAATCAGACAAAGGAAAAAAATAATGATACAAAGGGCAAAACTCTTGATTTTTTTTTCTATTTAAAAATAATTCCAAATTATTAGTATGAAAAATCTTTTATAAAATCCGAAATCTGATATTCATTTTTCAAAAACTTCTAAATTGTGAGAATAAATTAAATAAGCAAAAATTGTTTTGGTTACTCTTTATTCAAGCCTGTGAGTAAAAATATATTTTCATGTTCTTCCTCTTGGAAACCCTTTTGATTTTGATCAAAATCAAAAACTGGTAATTTTAACTTTTGTACTAAAACTTTCATTAGTTTGAAACTAACAAACATTTCAAAATCATCTTTTCATAGCATTGTAAGTGCTTTGACAGGTGGAAAAATATTTTCTTTAAGTGGTTTAATTTTCCCCATCGTGTAATAAACAGATCTTGATAAAACTTTGGTATTTCGAAAACAAATAGTACTATTATTTTTATAAATGTGTTGATTTCATTACTTACCCTTGTTTGAGTATGACTTATGCAATTGAAAGTGATTCATGTTATAAAAAAATGGAAAAAATACATATAATGGGTCAATTATTGGAAAAATTAAGTTAATTTTTATGTTTTTGCATAAAGTTTTAAGTTTTAAATTTTCAAAGAATATGTTTTAAATATTATAAGCTAAAAGTAGAAATTATAAATTATATTAACAAAATTATATTGTAATCTAATTCTCCTTATTTCTTAATTTTGCTTAGAAGAAGAAAATTTCGAAAAACGTGTTTTTCTGTCAGTTACTACAAATTTGAGCTACAGATAACCTTTAATGATTACTATTAAGTCTAAAGAAAATTTACTACATTTTTCATTCTTAACTAAATTTGAAACTTAGGTCAAAATTGGAGTACAATATCTGTCAATTAAGTATGTACAAAAAGCGTAATTTTTTTTTTTTTTTTTTTTTTTTTTTTGTAGCATGCTAAATCTGCTTTATTGTGAAAGAAACTGAGAAATCCTTGACAGTACGAGTTTAGTTGTGTCATAATCCCACTGAACATTAACTTTTGTTATGATTATTATCTCAGAAGCAATAAGTTATTTCAAGTCTGCGATACAACCGTTTCTTCAAATTTCATTATTAACACATTGTATGCGGGACACGTACTAGTATGTTTTCTGACGATTGATACTTGAGTGCGGGTCACATACTAGTACGGGTTAGTGTAACAATATGGTTTGTTTGTGGGTACAAAAATAACGGTATATACAGGAAAACGAAGCCGAATGTTCTTGTCTACTACATAGATTCTGGAAAAATTTAGACAAATAAAAACTAGTTTTTACATTATTAGTTTTATGATTGCTCTTTTCATTTTTTATAATGTAAAAATATTTATATATAACATAATTCGAAAAAATTAAAACTATATACTACTATTTCTATTTTATTTTTCATATTTACGATACTATTATAAATTTATCCACTAAAAAATATATTTTTTGTTTACAAAAATCGTATGGTTGTTATTTATATATTTCTATTTATATATTTGTTTCTATATTTCAATATAAAATATGAAAAGTTGGTTAAAAAATTAAATAGTTTTCTATCTATTGAGATTTAACTTTTAGTTAAATCTCAACTAAATTGACGATCAAACTGCCTGCTCCTGGTAAAATTCGCTGAGAAATGTACCCGCACATAATGTGTTAAAATGTTACATTAAGATTTTATTAAAGCAACAGATCATGTACCTTGTGTATCATAGCTTTTCAGAAAACTGTAAAACCTTTAAATGCATTTTACTGAAAATGGTGTTTTTTCAACTTGCACTGTATGTAAAAAATTATTTTACATATTGATATCAAATTTTCACACTAAATACATTATTGACCTACGATGTAGCTCTAACTACTTTTTTCGTTGTTGTTTATATCATTTAGTATTTACAGCATTTGAAATGGAGTTTTTAAACGTCATTCTAGCTTTTCTGAATATTCAATCCCCCGTGTAATATTTCTGATACTTACAGTAGTTTCTGATACTTTCAGTAGGTGAAGAATTATACCTAAAAATTATTGTTTACAAAAAGCAAAAATTATGAATTAAACCTAATTTTCGTTTGTGTAAGTCTGCAACAGTGTGTCAGAAAAAAATTTACAGCTTTTCAACCCCTTAATGCACATTTTTTTCCCCAAAAGACAGGCCAAAAAATATCATTTTTTAAATGTAAAAACACAATTTAAAGCGTTGTCTCGCCAAGACAATTACAAAAATACAAATCAAAAATGAAAATTTAATCAAATTTATAATCAATAATCAAAATTTTTATTACAATTCTGGATTTTGATAACATTGCAAAAAATAATCGAATATAACTTACAATTCCATGTAAATGATAAATATCAATAAAATAATGGTTTATTCTTTTTGCTTTCACATTGTTATTTTCAATTCTCGATTGCATTCGAGTGTAAAAAATTATAGCAACATAAAATACAACACCACTCCAATTATCTCGAGTGTGTACAGTTTTGCCAGTTTAACACGCTCGAGTTCACTCGAGCATGTTAAGGGGTTAAGCAAACTCTCATTTTCCCCTTTATATAAAAAGTACTTATTTTTTAGAAACAAAGTAATTTCAGTAAAACTAATTAAATAAAAACATACGACAAATGCTAACAATCTCCTGTATTTGTAATAATAATTTTAAAAATATATGATAGGGTGAAAAATGAAAAAAAAATCTTCCATTTAAAGTTGCTTAAAGGTGATGTGTCCCCCTAATTAGCGTAAAATATTTTACAATCTTCATCTAAATATACAGGCTAAACACAACAGAAACTAAATTTTAATTTAACGAGTCAATCAAAATTTTCTGCTTCATTAATTTAATTATGCATATAACAAGTAAAGAAAATAATTAAATGAACTTAAAATCTCAAACAGAAAAGAACAAGTCTTCTCTCATCCGAAAGATTGAGATAAAATACATCAATTGCTAATAGAATCCCTCCCGTGTTTTGATCTGAGTTCGTGCAGCGTCCCTCATAAATGTCCTGCTTCAATAAATCAGTGTCCAAATATCTCATTGTATGCGAGCCAAATAAGTAGCAGCGTATGCTCACATAGTATTTATATCCCTTTGGGATGTGTTGGGAGTGGAGAGCTGAAATATTATTCTCTGGCGAGAGGAATTACATCCCAGATTTCGAGGAAGGGTTGATACTTCCCCTTTGATTTCGTCAGAAACTGATTTACTGAAGTTTAAAAGAACCCAGAAAGCTTGTTCTTTCGGAAACACTACATGTCATTTATTGGGTAGCAGTTGACTTCAGGAAGATTGAAGCTTTAGGTGTGACTATTGAGAAATTTTTTTTAATACCATTAAGATGCATCTTCCTTTTACAAAATTTATCTAATTTCATTTATTTAAAAAAAAGGGTGTATTTTTTCAGTAAGCATAAGTTTAAAACCATTCCTTTCAGTACAATTTTTTTCAGAATATCAACAAGACAGCTAGGATATCTTTATTTATTTTGTGTTACGCATTAATGAATGTGATTGATTTCACCTATAAAAAATGACTGAAAAACCGTCTACGGTCCCTAATATACGAAAGAAAATTGCAAAAGAATAAATGATTTTCTAAAATCTTTGAAGGAAATATTTTGTCTGAATCATAAATTCGGAAATTGGTGTAAAAAATAAAGTGAAAAAAAAATGTCCCTTGACTTGATAGAATTCGGCAGCTTATAAAAACTCTATCAGGCTAATACAGTTAAGTCCATTTTTTTATGTTTTCAGATTTTTGTAAATGTAAGTGGAATAAATAATTTTCTTTTGGGTAATTAAAGACTTTACTAGTTGTTTCAACAATAATTGTTATTTATTATTTATTAAAATTCTTAATATACTAAAATTTATATTAGAAATAATAACTAATGTAATATAATAATACGTGAAAAAGATTATATAATACAATGAAGTGCAATACTGGTAATTTAAGGTATTTTAAGGTTGTTGATCTTAGCTACATGGATTATACTGGAGATCTATAAATACATATGTATGTTTTAAAAAGTATGCTTTTCCATGGATGACATTATTACGTTTGATTTATATAAATATTCACTTAAAAAGCATTTACATCAAATGCGAGATGAAAAAGCCTTTTACCACAACTATCGTTTTGTGATATTCCTTACACAAACTATGATAGATGCTTCTAAAAGTTGAAATCAGTAAAATTTAAAATCCTTCTCTTTTTTAATGAAAACTCAGTAAGGGTTTGTGATTTTTAAAAATAAATATGTACATTTTTAATCCTATTGGAAAATTTAACAGGAGGAAATATTTTTTTACTAAAATTCCCTACCTAATAAAAAAAGTTATAAAAATACATATTTTTTGCGACATCAACATAGTTTAATATTTATAAATTATTAGTTAAATTATTACGTGAATATATATGTTGTCAATAGAATTCATTGGAAGAAAAAATAAGTTCCATTATATTTTTGTGTATTAAATTATGAAAGAAAAAAACCAATTAATTTGAATGAGTTAGAATTCTAACACTCTTCTGCAAGAAATTAAGTTATGTATATATTGTTTTAATTTTAACTGATTCTGTTACAAATATGGAACACTAAACATGAATGGTACAAACTTACTACTCTAGATAAGAATGAATATTGTTTATGCCGTCAATAAGAATATGACAAAATTATTTAAATTATTACGCAAATATGTGACATATGCCATCAATAGAATTAATTGCAAGAAAAAAAAATGGAAAATTCTCACATATTTTTGTCTATTAAGTTACGAAACTATAAAAAAGAAAAATCTATTTGATTTGACTTTGTAAAAATTCTTCTGAAGAGTCTTTTTCCAAAAAATTAAGTTTTAGATTTTTTTTTAATTTAACTTATTCTATACGGATATTCTATTATGTTCATTAAACTTAAACGATACAAATATACTACGATGTGTGAGTATATAAAAGGTGATACACTTTACTGCATTCAAAACTGATTTTTCTTTCAAAATGCTAAATCATTTAAGGTATACAAAACATAAAGTTTTGGAGTTACAGCCAGCCTATTAATACTGTATATTTGTATATTTAATTAAAAACACATTTGATGAATTTCAATATTCAATTTATAAACAATAACGTAAATGATAGCGTTTTATTTCAGTTAAAAATGCAGAATTGTATAATATTTTCTTTCATAGTGAGTTTATTCTAATTGTTTTAAAGCTAGAGCTAAACTCTGCATCTGCATTTTAAATACGGTAGCATTGAAAATCAGTAAACATTAGTATTAATATATTTAGGCAGTTCATATTACAAAAACACTATTTTCTATCCCTTCTTAGTATTGCTAATTCCCTTCTCATTTCTACTTAAATGGATCTCAGAAGGATGAACTAATGGAATTTAGTAGGATGGGACCAATTAAGAATCATTACAGACGTACATTTTACATACAAAATTGCGTTCGGATATAAAACTTTATATATTATGTTATACTCACAATCGTTTTAAACTAATACTTAACACTAAATTTACGGACCGAGCCAATCTGACTCATTAAAATTTTGATCACTATATATATATATATATATATATATATATATATATATATATATATATATATATATATATATATATAAAACTTAAATATCACTTTTCAAAAACATACATTGGTTTTTATTTTAAGTAATAAAATGTATGTAAACTTTCATTCCTCTTCCCCGCAGACCCCTTCATTTCGCATTGTGAAATGTGGTATACCAATTTTCACGGTTATGAGACAATTTGACTCATAGAATGGTTTAACAGTTAATCACATAACATGAAATTTATTGGTCCTATCAGGCCTTGGATATTTTCCAATTGGCTAAAAGCAATTGGCCAAGAGCTAAGAAGTAAATACAGAGAAGAAATCGAGAACACTTCCATTCCAATAACAGAAATTCATGCTACTGACGCATTGTGCTAAATGTAATAGAAATGTTTGCGGAAAATGTGTTTCCAAAACAGATTTTATATGTAAAAATGTTTTCCATGAATTTTTTGATAATAAAAATTGTATTTAAATTAGTTTGGAACTATTTTCTTTGCCAAAAACGTTAATTTTCTTGTATGAGTCAAATTGGCTCACTTCAGAAAAAATAGGTATTTGATCAGCATCCTTAAATCTAGTGTTAAAAGAATTCTCATGAAAAGAATATGTCATGAGTAGAAAATATTTTCCTCATATAAAGCTATTTCTGTGCAAAATATTTCTTTCTTGGTAATATAAAGAGAAATATAGCCATATGTTCACTATTTCACATTAACCGGCATATATATCATAAGAGATATTAGATCATAATTTCGTTTCTAACAGTTTAATCATCATTATTTTTACCTTTCCTGAACAAAGTATTGCGTAGCTATTTTAACAAGTAAATAACACAAATATTTATTTTAAAATATGATACATCTATGACAATGCCTTAAATCTGGAGCTATGAAAAATATATTCAGTTTTATAGTTATAGTCAATAATTTTAATCATGTATTATAAAGTCACATACTTAAAATGATTAAAAAGACTGAAGCATATAAAGGCAAGCTATTCCAGTCTTTAGCTGAAGAACCTTTATTTTAGAGTATACAAATTGAAATTGTTTATAACTCCCCAGAAAGAAAAATTTAATACCGACATCTGTGAAATATTCTTAGTCAAACAGGCTCAATCATTGACAGTCAAATCTGTAAAAGAGGAAAAAGATTTGATAGCAAAATAAAAAAACATACTCATTCAAGCTTGAATGTCTGCTTTTCCACAAAAATATACTACAAAATTTGCCCATACATGTAGATTTGCTTCAAAAATATGTGGCAAAACAGCGATTTCACGGAGTGTGAAGATAAATTCAAAACTGGTTTTATCCAATACGGATTTTTCACTTGCTTTCCTAGACTTTCTCATACTACTTATAAGATATGGAAATGAAAAACTTTTAGCAGTTATTTTGGTGTATTCATGACTGAAAAAAGAACGCTTTTAAAAGATTAAAAAAATATTTTTAGGCTTTAACTTGTCAAAAAGAATTTGAAATAATTTGAAAACAAATAACATGCATAATACTTGAAAAGGAATACTTTTGAGACTGTGTAATTACAACTATTAAGATTTATGATAATGCCGTCTAAATGTTTTAGTAAAGAATTTCGGACTGCTGAAGTAATAATTTTTTTACAATGCAAAAATGCATTAATTGTATTTTAAATGTTTATAAATTTGCAATAAACTTTGAAAAAAAAATACTTTTTTACACGTTAAAAAAGGTCGTCATCACAAAATAGCAAGTAAGTCGAATCTAAGATAAAATCAACAGCAGCATGGGATAAAAAAAAAATTGAGGGAAACTAAAACTTTTACACATTATGCTAGGCTAGTAAAATATTTAAAATTAACACTAAACATACCAACACTTAATACATACCTATTTCTACCATAGCCGGTCAAATGACCGGAATTTATTTTTTCTGACTATAAATGTATGAAATATGAAAATTGGAAGGATATAGACAAATAAACTTTATTATAATTAAACAAAATCGCATATTGTCAATTTTTATGTATTGCAAACACAAAGAATAAGAATTTTTAATTCATTTCCCATCGCATTTTTTACATAAACCTTATGGGTCATTTGACCCGTTATATGGTATGTTTAGTGTAGAAAGTAGTAGTAGGGGAAGAAATTTTATAGAAATTAAAAAAAAAAAAACTCTTTTAAGTCTTTAAATCTGAACAACATGATTCCAAGATTAAATAGAATATTTTAAATTGATATTTTCAAAATAAAATTTGATAACAAAGAAATAAAATAATTTTAAAGTATCCAATCGTAAGAAAAAACATATAAGTATTGGAGTATAAATATTGTGAAAAAAGTTATGAAACATTTATATTTTATGACTGAAATATATACATATATACACACATGTATTTATATAATATATATGAGTGTGTGTGCATCCAATTACATTATTATATCTTGTTTAAATCCAACATACGAAGCAAGATTAACTTTACTAGAAAACTCAAACATAAATTCTGATAGAACTTTTTCTGTTGGCAAAGATAAGAGTAGTGTTATTACCTTCATTTTGGTAATAATAACGTAAGATAGAGAAAATTATATAACATAAGCAGTATTTTTAGTTTTTCAGAGTTTTTCCTTCAGAACGATACCGGATTTTTTTTTTTTTTTTTTCTAAAGCTTAGTAAGTTTGAGTCGCATGTTTCAATCCAATTTTTGATTACACTATTATTTCTTTCTTAGTGATTAATATCAAATTATTTCTTTCGAAGTCCGTTCAAACGGTTTAAATAAAGAAAACTTCCCCCATTGCATTAGTAGAGGCGAAAGACGTAAGCCGAAAAGATTTGTGCCTTCGGGGAACGTAACAACTCAAATCCGGGCTATAACGTCGGCCATTTGAAGGCTTTTGGAGGTCCCCAGGGGACTCCAGGCTGTGCAGAGAATAACGCTGCTTTTTTTATGGATCTCGGTCGGACTCGATGTGAGCAGTAGATTGGAATTATAAGTTAATTGAAGGTGCCTAGATAGCGAATGGATTGGGTTTACCAAGTGAAAAGTCGGAAAGATTGCGCAAAATTTCAGCCACAAAGCAATGTTTTTTCCCCACTCCCCAGGCGGAGTGATAAGACCAGCACTTTAGATTTACTTGTTTGGATTCATCTGAAAGTTGAGGAATGTCTATTTTATTTGTTTCATTTAATTTTTAATAAGAATAATTTACGTTTCACTACCACTGATTTTTCAGCAACCTAATACCTCGTATTCTACTCGGATCTCGTTTGGACTCTGAGTGTAGTAGATTAGAATTATGAGTTAATCGAAGGTGTCTAGACAATGCATGGGTTACTTTTACCAAGTAGAAATTTGGAAAGAATATACAGGATTTTATTCTCAAAGCAACCGGGTTTTATTTGCTCCCTCAGAAGGCGTGATAAGACCAGCGGTTTAGATTTACTTATTTCGATTCTTCTAGAAGCTGAGGAACATTTGTTTTATTTGTTTCATTTAATTTTTATCAAAAATAATTAATGCTGCACAGCTTTTGATTTATCAGGAATCTATCCTCCTTCGTCTATATCTAATAGTTTTTTCACTGAGTTGCTCTTATTATAAAGTTATTTAAAGATGCTAATATAGTAAACGGACTGGGTTTATGAAATGAAAAGTTTAAAAAAAATTCGTAAATTTTAAGGCATCGAGCAACAGATCTTTCTTCTTTGCAGATGGTGTAATGAGATCAGAACTTTTAAGTTTTCCTTTTTTTTAATCTTCTGGAAGAAGAGTGATCCTCAAACTACAGAAGTTTCTGAGTAACAGTAACACATCTTAAATCCTATTGTGAACTACATACAGAAACCAGGACAGAAATAAGAATTTTTTCCAGAACATTTATAGTGGTTTATTGTTTATAAGCATACATTTCTAATACACAGAAAATCAATTTTAATAATACTGTTTATAGGAAAAAGAATCATATGATTGATTACAGTGGCATATTTCAGGTAGTTAACCTGAATTTGAAGCTGCGATTTACAGAAAATTTCACAGCGAGCTACTAGTAGCTAGTGTTCAACGGTGTGTTCATCTATGCTATGAAGAGTTGAGAAAAGTCTATTTTATTCGTTTCATTTAATTTTTAATAATAGTAACTTAAGTTTCACAACATTTGATTTTTTTGGAAAATAATTCTTCCTTTATCTATAATAAATTCCAATGGGTTTTGCAATGATTTCAAGTTACCAAATCGAGTTGAGGCAATTAAATTGGTAAAATTTGTATAGTTAATCACTTTCTAATTAAGATTTTTGAAAACACGAATTGATTTAAATGGCAATTTCAGGCGTAGAATTTGGTATATTTAAATCGTGTAAAAAAAAGGATTCAAAATACATCATAGAGAAATAGCTACAATGTACTTAAGATAGAAAAATCTAAAATCGCATATACATTCCACATTCTAGGAAACTACAGGTCAAAAAGTTTGCAGGAGAACTTTTTCAAAAGGGCTATTAGTTATATTTCTACCTAAAATTACTAACATTTTACGTGTTTCACTAATTTCATTCTTTTAGAATTTATGAATACCAAATTTCAAACTAATAAGATAATTTTTAATGAATGCAATAATTGTGTTTTATTATGATGCTCTAATACATTTGAAATTTAATATTCATATAAAGGTGAAAAGTTAAAAATATTTTTTATGGATAGTCAGACTTTAAAACATGCAAAATCTGGAATTAAAATTTTTTTGATAAATTGATTTTTATGAAATGAGATTTTTATGACTAAGTAAAGAAAATAGATTGCAAAGATGCTTTTATTTTATCTGCTAAGTCAAATTTTGTATATATTTGACCTAAAACAGTGAATTATCACTTCATTTATTTACCCCAAAGTGAAAAATATCAAAAATCGCTTTACAATTATTTCTTCACATGTAATTGCTGTTTAAAACTGTCAATTTAATGGTTAACATATTGCAAATTGGTTGGAAAATTTCCATACTGACTACGTTTGACTCTCTATATGTATGGTATATATTTATGTTCATACTTAAATATAAAATATGTTGAGCATTACATTGACTTCCGGAAGAGCAAAATATTTATGAAAATTTGAAGAACATATTTAAACTCCAAGTTTCACTTTATTTTTCAACACCTTTCTCTAGATTGAAAGGAAGTTTAAATATATTTTACTGCAATAATAAAACTATTTTACAATTTCAGTACTTTGTTACTGAGAGACCTCTCTGGATGACATAATATGAATGTATAATATGAGTTATTTCCTCAATATTATCTCACGCTGTTGGAAAAAAATTAGGGGGGGAAATAAATTTTATTACAGCCTTTACGAGTGTAGGCAAAACCAAATCCCATTGCTCCAGGATGTTTCGTTAGCAGCATAACTAAACATTGTTCCAGTGATAAAAAGAAAGAAATATTTGAAGGGAAGATCTATGAACATTTACTCCATGCTATCAATGCATATTGAAAAAATTTACCCATCCGTTGCTACCTTAAATTATGAGTACTTAATTTAGCAAAACAGGGCAAGAAAATAGAAAATCATTAGTATGCATGTAGGCCGAAAGATAAATAACTATCGGGTTTCGAAAGAGCTTGAAAATGTTTAATTATGTCATATGTTAGCATGAATAATTCTGAATAACAAAATAATTACGAAATGATAGTAGTGTAATATTTTGAAGTATCAATATATTCGATAAAGAAAAAAATATTCGACTTAAAAAGAGGCTTAAAAACTTATCCAGGTAAGTATAACGTTGGAAATTAAAGTATGGCTTCTCTTTAAAAAAAAAACATACTTTTCTTTAATGCTCGTGTGTTTGTCTGTATATTTTTATTTGGAAATTCTTCCCAGCTACCTCTTCCAAAATTTCATTTTAGCAAAAGAGGATTAGTTATTTCTAAAATTGTATTATATAGTTTTTACAATT